>CM053750.1:15018511-15108105 GCA_028658305.1 Pachyuromys duprasi | reverse complement strand
TTACTGAAGGAGAAATGTAGACAACAACCCATCCACAAAATCTTTGACCTATAATCTGTCCCTCCTGCAAAATATGTCGGGGTAATTGTGGAGCAAAAGATGTGGGAATAGCCAACCGATGTCCGATTTGACTTGGGGCCTACTCCATGAGAAGGAGTACATACCCAGCAACTGCTTAGGTAAGCAAAAGCTCGAGGCTGGATAGCTCAGACACCTACAGTAAAACCAAACTCTACCGGTTTAAAATAAAATAAAATAAAATAGTTTCTAATGATATTCTGCTATACTCATAATCACTGTCATATCTAGTCATCATCAGAGAAGCTTCCTCCAGCAGCAGATGGGAACAGTTGTAGAAACCAACAGACAGAAATTATTCAGAGAAAGAGAGTCTAAATTGGGGATCTCTATCAAGTCCCTCCTCTCAAGGCTCAGGTAATCCCATGGAAGTAGAGGCTGGAAGATTGTAAGAGCCACAGCAGAGTGAGGATCCCTGGAGAACAAGGCCCTTTGAATCAACTAAGCAAGGCACATATAAACTCACAGAGTCTGAAGCAGCCAGCACAGCATCTACCTGGGTCTGGATAAGGTCCTCTGAATGTATATTACAGCTATAAGCTCAGTATGTTTAGGTAACTCTTGACTATGAGAATGAGTGGGTCTCTGACTCATGTACCTGGTCTTGGGACTCTCCTCCTCCTGTAAGGTTGCTATGTAGACCTTTGATATGATATTTTTTGCTTCATCATATTATAGTTTATTTTGCATGTTTGGTTGTTATCTCTTTGAAGCCTGTTCTTTTCTAATAAGGGTCAGAAAGGGAGTGGATCTGGAGGGAAGGAGAGATGGCCAGGGATTGGGAGGAATAGAGGGAGGGAAAAGTATAATTCTTTTCTCACCTTATCAGAAAAGAATCTATTTTCAATTAAAAAGAAAAAAGTAAATTAAATATAATAATGTAAAATCCCACAAAATTTACTTCTCAACATTGAAGGTTCATATTATGAATAACATACTTTTGAATTGAGTACCGAAGTTCATAGCCACACATGGACAAATTTTGGAGCTTTTTATGTGTTTTTTTTTCTTTTCTACATGCAACACTGTGTGTGATCTAAGTCACCTGGGTCATGCTTTTACCTCAGCAGAGATACACATATATTACATGTTATTTGTTTCATATGTTTACATGTCTAGTAACTGCAGCTTTATGTAGATTTTATCCTTCTCTTCTAACTTTTCCTTCAAAATATTAAAATCTTCTGGTCATATTTAAAAATGAAAGATGAGAATATTTCTGATTAACGTCAGCTGAGCACATCCAGGTGCAGTATTGAAAACACCATGCTTGTCCACTGACCAGGTTGTACTGAATATGTCTGAGGTGTCACCTTATACATACCTGGGGTGTTGGTATTTTGTTCACCTTGTTTCTACAGGTAAGCTACAACTTAGAGCATAATGCCTCCAAGAGCAAGGACATACAAACCAAGGATTTAAATCGATATATGTAGCTAAATTATTGTCCCAGTATCAACACAGCAAATTTAAATAAAGTGGTACAAGTTATCAGATCTATCACTTAAACAAAATAACATAATGCTGGCATAGATTGAACTGTGAATATCTCTTGATGACAGATGTAACCTAGAAACTAAAACAAATGAGCTTTTACAGAATTTATAGAAAGCTTAGCTTGTAAGAAACTTCTGACTTTGGCCTTAACATTCCACATGTTTGAAGCCAAGTTTAACCTTTTCACATGGTTTCAATCACTATGTTTATAAATGGAAACCAATGTCATTGCTACTCTTGTAATTTCTATTTATAAGTATTTGGGCTTTTTGTTTTATGTTTTTCTTCCTGATGGATGTGTTAGCAGTTTCCATGTAGAATAAAATGACAGAAATTTGAACATGGTACCCTAAGAAATTATCATTTTTTTCCCTTCAGAAAGTAAACTGTCATATTCTGAGCACCTACAAGAAGAATGTCAATGTATATAAAAATAGTTTTGTTGAGAATTCTCTCTTTAGCTCTATACCCTGTGTTTTAACTGTATTATTTAGTTTGTTGGCATTTAATTTCTTGGAGAGGAAAGAAGAGGCTATGATTGGGATGTAAAGTGAATAAATAAATAAATAAATTTTAAAAAATGAAAAGAATAGTTTTGTCAAATGAAAGGAAAGTTCACACAAAGTTATTGGACAGTGACATACTTTCTGTTTTATAATAAATCTCACTCTCATACATTCCACTTAAGATTGTCTTCTGTGGTAGATGTCCCCGACATTAGAAAGCCCTTTTTCTGAAGGCTTCTGTCTTCTCCACAGACCTCTCTATTTCACCAGTGGGAAAGTCTTGAGAGTTGCTACCCCATGAGAGAATCCACTAGCGATTCAGAAATTGGTGGATAAACAGCACAGCTGGATCACTACTAACTCTGAGCCTCATTTATCGAGTCTTCCAAAGTTGCCTAGTGAGCCTGAAGGCACACTTCTCAGCATCTTTCTCTTCTCTGTCTCACCTCCCTACATCACACCAGCAAAGCCATACATTCAAACCTTATCACAGATTTTACTGTAGGGAAACCCAGTCAGAGACCAATATCACATAGACAGCTTCAAAATCCTACTCTTCTTATAACCCATGGGCTGTCTGCAGCAGCTTTCCTTAAACAATAGACTTTAGCAAGACATACTAGATGGATGCTGGAGTCACAAAGTGCCATCAATGAGTGCTTTGTTTTGGTGCTGTCAGATCCCCACCCCACCCCCCAGTGTCTGGGAGTTGAACTAGGGCCTCCCACATACAAGGCAAGGCAAGCCTTCTACCCCTGAGTTCTACCCACAGTTCCCTTTTAACTTTTGAGACATGTTTTCACTGTGTTGAACTTGTGATCCTCCTGCCTATACCCCTAAAGTAAGTGGGTTTACAAGCCTGTGCTGCCAGGCTCAGACCTTAGGTTGATTTTTAAGGGCTGTAGTCTGATGATGGGAGACAAGCTAAAGAGCTGGTGACAATGTGCTGCGGTAAGTTCTCTAAGAGGAAGATGTTTCCTGTGATGACGGGAAAGCCAACAGAAATTTCCCCGAGAAAAAATTTGCGCTTTAGAGAAGGCTAGGCCTTCTTAAGAACTGCTTTAAAGCAGAGTTGAGCATGGAGGAGTGGTCAAAATTATGCCTTAGGTGGCAGAATCAGTATGTAAAAGTGTCTGGAAGTTGGAAAGGTAAGCGTGGCAAAGGAAATCACTATGTACAACTAAAACCTAGTGCATCACAGCTGTCTTCACATAAAACTTTTAATATTTTTGCACTATCTCTGTGTGCTCACCACAGTGCCCCAGGGTGCTGTGGAACACGAGAGCAAGGGCTACCATGCTTTCCTCTTGGAAAGCCACACAGCTACCACCTCAAAGAAGTTACGAAGCACACATATCCTTTTTTATTCTTGTGAAACTAGACTTTTGAGTACTAATGTGATTCATGTAAGTACAACAAGACCATCAATGTGGAAAAGAGAATGAGGATGGGGAAGTCAATTTTATTTCACGGTCTGAGAACTTGTTGGGTACCCCAAAGTTAAACACATCCCATTAAAACTGTGACTATTTAATAAAACAATTAAATATTTCTCTTTCAGTTTATAGGAGTTATGTCTCAACTGGCTATTAAGTTAGAACATAAATATTCATTAAGTTGTTTAGAACTGGCAAATTGTAATCAAGTATGTAATAAAGGGGACTATTAAGCATTTAGTTGTGTGCCTAGGGATACCATGAAAAATTTATTAAGCTACTATAGAATGAATTAACCAAGAAAGTTTGGAACTCTCTGACTTAGAGCCAGAAGGGGACATGAGTAACCTGAAGTGACATTGCAGGCTGACAGAAGCAGCTCCAAACAGATCTGAGATGTCCTTTTTGTTATAAGAGTTCCCTCAGGATGGAGTAAAAACTTCAATGTGAGGACCCTGAACATTGAAAAGACTGGGAGAAAATTTTGGGGAAACTCTTCAGATCAATAGATTTAGCAATTATTTGGGAGACAAGACCCCACCAGCACAAAGAAACAAAGCAAAAAAAGGGTCAAATGGGCTTAAATTAACCCAAAATACTTCTACAGTATAGGAAATAATAGGCTATAACCTCAGAAAGAGAGAAAATATCTTCAGACTATGCTTTTAAAGGGGGGGGCTGAGATATAAAATTCAAAAGAAATTAAGCAAAAGAATAATTAAAATGGACAATAGACTTAAATAAACGTTTCTTAAAAGAAGATATAGAAATGTCTGACAGGTATATTTAAAAAAACTGCTAAACTCCAATCATTAGGAAAGTACATGTTTATTCCATTATGAATAGCTGCTATCAAAAAGACAAAAAAATGCTCAATAACTCATGGATAGAAATGAAATCGAGTACATTGTCAGTTGGACTATATGTTAATACAGCCATTTTGGAAAACAGTAGGAATGTACTTCCCCAAATTAAAAGCAGAACCTCAAGATCCAGCAATCCCACTATTTAGTATCTATCCAATGGAAATGAGATCACTGTGTTGTAGCCATAATATTGCTTCACAATAATCAAGAAATGAGATAAATCTGAGTGTCTTTCAATGCTGACTGGGTAAATACACACACACACACACACACACACACACATATATATTATAGAATTCTATTTAGCTACAAATTAAATAAAACTGGCATACTGGTGCATGCTTGGAATCCTAATACTTGTAAGACAGAGGAAGGATACTGATGCAATTTCAAGGCCTTCAAGAGCTACATAATGATACCCTGTTTAAGAAAGCAAAAGGAAAAATGAGGTTTTTGTTATTTTTGAGAAAACAAATTGAATTGGAGATCATAATGCTGGGGAAAATCAGCCAGACACAGAAAGACATATACCACATGATCTCACTTATATGTTAAATCTGTAAGAGCTGATTTCAAAGAAATGAAGCATACAATGTTGCAACCAGATGCTAGGGAGAGTGGGGAGAAAGACAATATGGAAAAGCCTGGGCAATAAAGTCTAAGTTATGGCTAGATAGGAGAAAGGATTAGTATGCTATCCATGGACCGATAATAGTCAAAGATTGGATACTTCTTATCTCAAAGAGAAAACAAAAAATTTTTTGAATATTTTTTAACCATTAGAAAGTGCTAAATTTCTAAGTCACAGCTCTGCTTAACATAATCAGAGGTGAGCACACCTTTTAGGACAGCACATAATAAGATTATCATGTACAGTTTTCATTTTGTTTTCCCTTTAAAATATTTCTCATAAAATTCTCTTTCCTGAACGTGAAAGCTCTGAAAGACACCAAGAAGGGTGTGGGGGAGCCAATTGATCCTGTTTCAGCTGAGGACTAATTAGGACAAAACAAAGGGGAAAGTAAGAGAAGACAATTGAAGGTAGCAAGATACCAGGCGACTCCCTTCAGTGTATGTAGGAATAATGCCAAGACTAGTTCCTTATGGTCACTTTCATAAACTGGCTGAGAATACTGATTTATTGCCCTAACTTTCTGCTTGTTAGAAGGCTGACAGGGGTCTCAGTGGACTAAAACCACAGTGTCCAGAGAGCTACCATATTGCCTGTTCTTACGCACTGATAGATATTAAACCACACCGATGAAGGAACCCACATGGCATCATTATGTCTCTTTATCATTATCTCTCTTGCTTTCAATAAATGCTGCTATACTTGGTAGCCTGAATAATTTTGGAGTCTCAATGACAAGGGATGTCATGGACCCCACAATACGAAACCTTAACCATATGAATCTTTGAATTATTCTTGCTGGGAATCAGTTTAAAAGGAATTCTAAGAAAATGGGAGGTTACACCCAAAAACATTTAGTAAATTCAATGGATTTTTTTTGGTGGTGGTGGGGGGGCACCTACTATGTTTAGCAATGACATACACCATAAAATGTGCAGACTTAAGGCAATTTTCAAATGAGAAAAGAGCCAACTAGTGTTTCTACTAGAAGTTACTATTAAGGAGAACATCCCTCACCTGTCACTTCTAGTCACCATTTTAGTTTAAACATAGGGGATTCATGGCTGTAAAGACTCTTAATGAGTTCTCTTTACTCCCTTTCATGGGTATGTGCATTTATGCGTGTTTGCATGGATGTTGGTAGGTGCACGTGTATATGTGTACATCCTGAATCTTTCTCCATTACTCTTCCACATTACTTTTCGAGGCAAGATCTGTCAGTAAAACCTGAAATTTGTTACTACAGCTAGGTTACTTAACTGGTTTGCTCAGGAGATGTCTTATGTCCACTTCCTAAGGTTGAAATTACATAGAAGTCCCCACACCCAGCAGGTTCATGGGTTTCACATAATTTGACAAGGTTCAAACTTAGAAAAACATCAATTAAAGAATCTCTTTATGGTAAAATATTTAACCATAAAGAATGTAACTTTGAGTTGAAGACATAGATCAGAAGTTAAGAATATCCACTGCTCTTCCAGAAGATGTGAATTCTGTTCCTAGCATCCACATATGGTGGGTCACAATTCCCTGTAATGCCAGCTCCGGAGACCAGGCGCTTTCTTCTGTCCCTCTTGAAGACTTTTATGCATGTGGCAGAAACATACACACACAAAAACACACACACACAATGAGAAAGGGTGGGATGGAGGAATAAAAATCAAAATAAAATTTAAAGAATGTGGCCTGTTCAGAGTTTGTGTAAATGAAAAACAATTATTTGACATTTACAGCCTATGAGGTAATTCCTAACACCAATAACTGACCTTTTGCTTCTGGCACACAGCCCCCAGGTTTTTAGTTCAGGAAAAGAAATACTCTTGGGGACCATATTGTCAGCAATGCACCATCCCCGAATCACCAGAAAAATATTTCTCAGTGTTAGCACTCCTGAAAAAAAGTAATAAAATGTAAAGGTTTGAGAGGAAGGAAGTTGTAAAGGCATGACCTTTTCTCCTTTTCCTCCCAGGGCTTTATTCGGAAACTCTCAAGGAAGAATGAGGAGGGGGACAACAAAGCTGACAAGAGAGTCCTGAGGAAGAGCCATGGGCATCTAGTGCTTATCAGTGGATCCTGGCAAGTTTAACACACCCATTTTATTCAGCAAATCAGCGCTTAGACCCTGACACAAATAAACATACATTAAAAAGCAACAAAATAAGAATCCAACATGGAGGAGAAAAGAGGGAATGCCGCGAGAGTCAGTGTCTACCCGGAAGAGAAGTAGGACAGAGCCCCCAACCTCTGGTCTCCACTTTCCACATGTCAGGGCTTCTGCTAACTGTCCTCACTAATGTTATCCTCAAATCCTTACTCACACCTTTCCTGGTGAAAAGGACAATTTAGCCATTTCTTCATCACACTTCAGAGGTTTTGAACTTTACCACTAATGAACAGACTAATTTAGTGACACAAAGAAACAGATCAGAGTGAAAAGGTCAAACCCACAAGGCATCTGGCATTGCCTGGGAAGGAAACGGGTGTCAGTGGTGACATATTTCAGTTCTGTTGCTCAAACTCAGTAAGAACATTTCAAATCACATCGTATCCTGACTGCTACATGCAAATAAAACTGGATATATATATAAAACTGGATATATATATATATATATATATATATATATATATATACACAAGAGCAAAAGAAGTGCTATACTCAATTTTCTATGAGCCCATCATCAAGCTCAACAATTCAAGGGCAAGTTGCTTTGTTGCTATTGTTGTTGTCGTTGTTGTTGTTTCTTACTTATTTGCCCTTCCCAATTCCTGATTGTTATGAAACAAAGCCCAGATCTGTATGATTATAGCAGTATCTCAGTGTTGTGTTTTAGAAGAGTCACCACCTCCTGTAGCCAGGTGGGACTTCTAATGGAGGGAGACACCAACCCATCCATAAAACCTTTGCCCCAAAATTTGTCTCACCTATAAGAAGTGTAGGGATAAAGATTGAACAGAGTGAAGAAATGGCAAACCAACGACTTGGCCCAACTTGAGATCCACTCCATGGGAGAGAGCCACCCCCTGTCACTATTAATGATACTCTACTATGCTTGCAAACAGGAACCTAGCATAGCTGTCTTCTGAGAGGCTTCACCCAGCAGCTGATGGGACCAGATGCAGAGACCCACAAGCAATAGCCTGAGCTTGGAAAGTTTTGTGGAAGAGTGGGAGGAAGGATTGAGGGAGTTGGGGGGAACTAACCTGAGCCCATGGGGGCACACAGAGACTGAACCACCAATCTAAGAACATGCATTGGCTGGCTCTAGACCTGTATGTAGACTTTGAAGAACCCATATATATTTTGCAGATGTGCAGCTTGGTCACCATGTGGGTCCCTTAACAATGGGAATAAGGGTGTCTCTGACTCTGTTGTCTGCCTCTGGGTCCCTTTCCCCTAGCTGGGCTGCCTTGTCAGACCTCTGGGAGAGGATGTGCTTAGTCCTACTGGGACCTGAGGTGCCAGGGTGGGATGGTACTCTTTGGATGGCTCCTTTTTTCTAAGGAGGAGAAAGGATAATGTGCAGATGAAGGCATGAAGGTAAGATTGGGAGGAGAGGAGACAGGGGGCTGCGATCAGGCTGGAAAGTGACTTTAAAAATGGAAAAATATTTTCCATTAAAAAAAAAAGGCAACAGCCCTTTGCTTCCAATATAACCACAGGGGCATGCATAATTACATGCTACCCTGAGCCCAACAGAACCACAGTGATTGCTTCATACTACCGATAGGTAATCCGGCTTCAAACCTCAGTTCTACAAACATTGTTGATAATTTCAAATGGTCAAATTGTTTGAATTGAAATTCCAAGTAATTCCCCCTTTTGAAATAAGTGAATATCTATCCCTAGAGTGTTTTGCACTAAACTCACCCTTTGTGTTTTATTCTTTGTTTTAGATAGTTGCCGAGGAAAGCAGGAGTGTGTGCTGTAGCTTCTTCTACATCATGAATTTTTATTATCATGCCACTCTGAGTGGCATCTAGCATTTCCTTCTCTTCTGAGACCATTATCGCTGCATTAATACAAGTTTCAAGTTAATACTGTTTAAAGACTCACTTAGAAATGATAGTGGCCATGTCATTAGCAGCTGTATAATAGCTATTTGTATTTCATTTTAAATAGCAGATACTGACAATTATTTTTGAAACCACTAATTCAATATGGGATGCAACGTGATTATAGTTCTTCTTGAATTACTAATAAAATTTTCTCCAATTTAAACTATTTCATTCCCTTGAGTTATAATTTGTATGTAGATACTTATTTCATTTGACTTGCTGATTTTTAAAATAACGAAACTGGTGGTGGTCAATGCTTTTATTTCATTTTCCTTTTTTAATACAATCATGATTCATAGATTGAAGTATATTTGGTGTGGTTTAGTTCAAGTTCGTTGGTTTATAATATTGTCCAGGCTTTTCAGAGTAAAGATACATTAAAGTTGGCTTCTACATCTTTTGGATGTAATTATTGTAGTCACTGATAGTTTTCTTATTTTTGATTATGATAAAATAGTTTGCTTTATGATACTCTAAATCCAGAGTATTATCTCTCTTTTATATTAGATATTATATTATCTAATATTATGTCTTTCAACACATCATTGATTCTTTTTTGTGTGAATGAGATCAAAGTGAAGAGTTCATTGTAGCTTAGTCAACCCATCGTTTATGATATTTTTGTGGATATACTTAGAAAATACATATTATTTAGATACAAGTACATTGGAATGGTCTTTACTGGTCTGCTTACTATACATGGATTCATATTCTTATATTTTTGCATTTAGAATTTATACATTATAAACATTATAAACATTTACATGACTCTGAAGTCGAACAACTTACCTGATATTCATAAAAATTTTGCTTCTGTTTTCTCACCTCTGTATTATTCCTTCCATAATTAACTCTCTTCATTACAAAAGTTTTGGAATTCCATACAAACTATATATGGGACAAGTTAAATGGTGACTTCCTATATACATTTTTCTTTGTGTTGCTTTTTATCTAAATATACTATAAGGATTATTTTATAGAAGTGCATAGATGAGTTTGTCATTCCCAGAAAACTATGTACATTTCCTTTATATTGACATATCACAGCTCATCACACTGTATACGCACACATAAAAGATCCATTCAAGTCTTGGTCCATATTTGTAAACAAGCTCTTTGCAGATGTAATCTGCAGATGTAAAATGAGGTCATGCTTCTACATAAGGCAGGCCCTAATCCAGCATTAGTGGTAATATTGTAAGAAAAGAGCAGAGGGAGAAGAGGGTCAGGCAAAGCAGAGAGAACTACACTGCTGCAGGTACGAGGCAGAGAACACCAGCTCTGAAGGTGACAGGCACACAAGGTTCATCCAGTGTGTTGTATAAAACATGATTTCTTGATGCAGTGTGAGGAAGGCTGGCCACATTTCCACACAGGGTTTAGCCTTTTATACTTCTTTTGTTTCCATGAATTCATGGTTCGCATTCTTAGCCCATGTTTTGAAGTTAAATAGTCCTTTATTTAGAAGTTCTTTTTATATTAGAGCTATTAATCATTTGAGAGAACCAGCATCTTTTCCTAATTTATTCTCCTGTATGTTTAGGGCAGGTTATTTATTTATTACCATCCTTAAATGTGGTCTTGAGCTTTTATTTATTGGATTAAATAATTTTGAATAATGGTCAGTTTATAAATAATACATCTTATGCTAAAGATAAAAGCTAGCACAGAGAGTCTCATAGAGAGCCCTCTACATGGTTTATTATCTTACTGTCTGTTATTGGACTCATGCTGAAGGCTGATTTTTAAGAAGTTTGATATAGAACTAACTTCTCTGGCCTATAGCACTTAGATTAGATGAGTAAATATACCTTTGCTGGAATCTAAACTTTCTCATGTTTAAATTAAACATAAATGACTTTTAACAAATGTGTTTCTTTCCAAGACATACTAAATTGACATTTAAATATACCACAAAGACACTGTAACAGCTCAACCTTTATCAAACTTTAAATTTAAAGTATATAAATGCATATATTTAAATGACAAACAACTCTCTTTTATCTAGATCCTACCAGTAATTATTTCTGTAACCTTGAACAAATGGGCTTAATTTTTAACAGAATAAAATGTTTCAAACTGTAAAATGCATCAATTTGCTTCTGCAGCCCAAGGTCTCATAGATTTTTTTAGACACTGATGTTACTTTTTTTCCCATTTGTGCAGATGTGAATGTTCATACCTCTCAACTGGCAAGCAATGGACAGAATTGCACACCCTTTCGCTTCCTTCCCTACCCTGCATGAGGAGCTGGAGTTAGTAGCCCCTGTGTATGGATATGACCACAGAGCTGTACTTCTGAAGACAATGGCATGGAAGCAGAGGCTAGCCCACTGAGGCTTTCTGGACATGTGTGTGCTCTTTCTAGATGAACTGAGGAGTGTTTCCATCCTCCCTCCAGTACCAAAGGAGAAGAAGCAAGCACATGAGAGGAATTTCCCATGTTCCTCCTGGTTTGCCATAATGTTGTCAATAATTTTTTCACACCTGTTTTGGAAGTGAAATTCCAAATAATTGCATATCGTGTTTCCCCATACCCTTTTGTGTATACCATATATTTGTTTATGTGTTCATTGCTTACACTGGGGACTAGAGTACGAGATCCCCTAAATAGGGATCATTTTTGGCCCTTATTTTAAGTTAATAAATATGTAATGAATTTATACTTAAAATGCATTTCAGTATATTTTTAACTTGACTGTAATGATGACTGAACCTCATTATTTGTGAGTTTCTCACTCGTGAATTCATCTCCTGACCAAACACCATTATATAAGGTCAATGATCAGGATGTGCTATGGGACATTTCTGTACACACGCAGGTTCAGAGCAGAGGAAAGTGAATGTACACAATCCTGCCTGAGGTTCTTGCCTAAGCCTGGACAAGGTGATGCTGTCAATCTGTTTCTAATACTGTGCACCTTCTGCGATGTGTTTGGTGCAAAGTCTTCACATTTTGTCCTCCGGTCCTATGACTTTGTGGTTGATAATGTACCCAGTATTGTTTTAAAGAACCCTACAGTATATCTAGTGTTTCCAAAACAAAAAGCCTGTGGTAAGCTTCATGATGAAAATACCTATGCTACACACAATTCTGTCTGGTATAAATTATGTACTGTTGGCCATGAGTTCAATTTTAATGACCTGTAATATATGTCAACTGTAGTGTTTTAAAACAGAAACACATAAAACTAGGCTCTGCAATGGGAGTTTGGTGAAAATGTTGTGACTAGAGGTTTATAGGAATGTAGCCTTATATTTCTCCAGAGAGCAATGATTAACTGTTTGCTGATTCTGAATTCATGGAAACTCTATAGAATATAAATACTTTCAATAATAAGATACAACTGTGTTTAATTTTACTTTCATTTCCTTTAAACTAATGAGATATGAACTAATGAATATCTGTACCTGGCATTGTAACCATATAAAAAATAGTGAATTAATGATCATTTTAAAATCAAAATCATGATCAAGAAATTTGCCTAGTGTTACTTGTATGTATATGTATTTAAGGCTGACCACTTGGGATTGGACAACCTATTGGGAGCTCCCCAAATGGACTCAGATAAAAAATATGAAATTCATATATATATAGTATTATATATTCATATAAATTTCATATATATTCTTATATATAAAGTTCATATATATGAAATTGTCACATATATATTTACTGTAATAACAATGATTAAAGAAGAAGAGGTTATGAATTTGAGAGGAAGAAGAAAGACAGGAAGAATTAGTGGATGGACATAGTGGTGAAGGAATGATGTAAATATGGTCTCCTGTATGAAAAAAAGTTTTAAAAAACTTAATTAAATATTGTTGTATTTATTTACTAAGTGTGTGGAAACCAGAGGGCAACTTGCAGGAATTGATCCTCTTCTACCATGTGGGTCCTGGGGATTGAACTCAGGCCATTGAGCTTAGCAAGCAAGCACCTTCATCAGCTGAGTTTTCTCACTAGCCCAGAATCATGATTTGTAATAACGGAACTTGTTTAGGTCAATAATAATCATTTGGTAGGTTGGCTATGCCATGTGGTAAGAATATTTGTCATAGTTTTTACCTTTTCTGTATCGCATGCCTCAAGTTAAGTCTTTAATAGTCATGTCCTTGTTGCTTTCCATAAGAAATGATGACAGACTTGTAGATCTCAAGCTCTTCATACATAAACAAACCTGGAAACACTTATTGTTTAAGATGAGACCTCCAAAAGTCAGGGGTTGATGAATCAGCCATGACCTATCAAGATATGGAGACTTGCACGCCTTTTAGTGCCAATAACCTTGTAAGTGATGTGTTATCAGAAGTTTGAACTCTGGAGGGATTTCGAATGCATTATAGATAATAATGGATTCATCAAATCCAGAACAAGGACACAGCAAGATTATGGTGTGGCCTTTGCAATGAGCCTGTGTTACTTCAGATGGCTTTGAATGATTTTCTCCAGGGAAACCCTTTATTGAAACAGTGTGACAATACCATTCTCTTCCCTAGAAGTCAAAGGTGGAGTGATAAAACTTGAAATCATCTCTGGAAGTCTAATAAGATCTTTAGAATTCAGAGATGAGTCTGGTACTTAGGAAGATCCCCAGGGTCAGCAGTTAAAAACAAAGCCTACAGTGGAATGGGCACCAAGTTGGCCTACTGAATTTGTGTAAATAACGTATTACAGATGAAGACCAAAATTCCCATGGGATAAGCCAAAGTGGCATTGGTTATGAATGCTTAGTGGAAACCAAGCAATTGTCACATAATGATAGCATTTGAGAATATCACCTGTGTATCAAATGTCAAAGCAAATACATCTGAAGCACTTTATGAGGAATTTTGTCAATGGGGTTTGTTAACAGTGTCCTGTTGAAGCAACCGTTTTAAGAACACATTGTGTGAGGGTAAAAAGAAGCAGTAACCATCCTACTCTGTTGTTGTAGCTTCCCTTTCAGTGTCCCAGGGATGCTGAGAGAGCAAAGAAAATCTGATATGTATGGGTTCTTATACAAATATTCCTAGCACAATAACAAAGCAAATTATTCAGTAACATACTGAGTAAAAAATAAACTATTACCCAGAAATGACCATGCTGGAAATGCACTTTTAGTCTTGAATACTAAATGCGTCAAAGTCAATAACTGTGGACGTTTGTATTTAAGCTTGACATCTGCTTCATTAGGCTTGCTAATGTTCAAATAGTTGAGACACTGGTAACTACAGGCATGCTTACATTATCTTGGGGGAAAATCTATTATTTTTAGGGACCAAATAACATCGAGGCAAAACTGTATAACTAATCAAGATAAGCAGGTTCATTTTCTAATGGCCTGGCTCATTTCTTTGGATTCAAGGCTATTTTTTTCTGATTGTATAACTGTCATAAGGAGAAACCAGGCTCTTTCAAATTTCTGTATGGCTTATTTCTGAAGTTATTTTCTAGCAATAGAGTGATGAGTCATCTGTATGCAATGACCTTGTAAAGTCATCTCAGGAGCATTGGAGAGCTTCCACTGAAGTTGATGAAAGCGTTAGGAAACCCATGTATCACTCAAAGCAACCTTGGCTTTCTGCTTGCTGCAAAAACTACTTGAGCTTTCAAGACGTTTTGTGTTTTTAATGGAACGATACTGGCTAATATTAAGATTTTAATAATATAAACAGAAGATATCATTAAATATCCATTCAAAGACAACCACCACTTTATCTAAACAGCTAGAATTTCCAAATGGCACAAAATGTACTTCTTTATTTAACTTTTTTTGTGAAGGGTCAATTGTGCAAGGCCATATTTACCAGAGACTTAGTAACAAGAAATAATCTACAGCATATTTTTGGCCTTTGATCGCCAAGTATTATATTTGTCAGTCAGATAATATTTGATACTGACTGTAGTATATTGGCAGAGTACTATAATCCCAGCACTACAGAAGAGATGACAGCAGGAGCAGTTCAGTGTCTTTCTCAGCTCTGTAGATAGTACTTGGCTAGCCTATGAAATGTGTGAGCTTGTCTCAAAAGAAAGGAAGAGAGTAAAGAAGTGAGGACAGGAGAGGAAAGGTATAGAAAAGAACAGGAGAGGAGGGAGAAGAGAGACTGAGTCTAATCTAGTGTCAACCCTTCTAAGGCCTCTTCTAGTTTTAAATCCATGATTCTCACAGCGACTTACACCTACAATTGTGTGCAATTCCATACATTAATGAATTCCGGGGAGTATAGGAAATCATTTAAGGTAAACTGTAAACAGCTTTTTAAGGTTTAAGTTTGTTCCCTAAACACTCAGGTGAGATTTTAGTGGAAAAGTTAGCTAAAAAAACAACATGAAAATCCTGCACTCTGTCAGAATTTTAGTGATTTTGTGTGGTGTTCCGTGAGTTTCTGTTTTATGATGCACCACATAGACATCTCTGTCGCTGTTGTAGATAAGTAAATACTTTTATCAGGAAGTCCAGATGCTCTCAGTGACGTAGCTCTTGATCCAGAACATCTGTGAAGTTATAAAGGAATTCTTGCTTAGTGTTTCAGTGTGACTATCAGCTCAAAGTCAAGATGGCCAGAGCATAACCAACCATTAACGCAGTCACGGGGTACAACAGCATGCTATCAGGCCCAGAAAGTCTACTTTGTTCAGGGTTTAGGGAACAACACTGCAAAAAATCCCAAGTTCTGGACCTGTGAATATGGCTCAGTGGCAGAGCATTTACATAGTACATAGTACATGTTAGGCTATAGGGTCAGTCTTCACTAACACACACACACACACACACACACACACACACACACATGAAAACAGAGAACCCGTTCTGCATAGGATCTACTCCTTGCTGCTTTTGAAATGTGGCCACTCTGAAGGTAGAGGCTGGATGTCAGTGCGGCCATCTGTGTCCTCATAACCGTGGCTGCCCCTGGAGCTCTGAGACCCAGATTCCACTTGACCTAGTTCCAGAGCTTGTGGCCCTTTCTGACATTTTTAGCTCTAGATGAAGCCCAGAATTCCATAGCAAGAGTGAAATTTGACTTTGTAAATTGAACACCATGAGCTAAATATACACTCAGTTGAAAACTGGACATAGCACATGCTCTTCTCTTTCTGTCCTTGTACTGTTGGAAGATCCAAGTAGTTATAGTTGCCATGACACCACTTCACTGCTCAGAGTCTACAAAGTCTTTGGGCCAAGCATAACATTTAATCTGTTTTATGCTCCACTTCATTTAGCTCCATGCTCAATGCGTAGCAAGAAATGTTTGTCAGCTGCACGACCAAACAATATGATAATTTACTTTCTATAGTTAGAATATGATGATGTGATTGGATCAAATGTATTTTGTATGATAATGAGATCTTGATGTGATACTTGTATTCTCCCAAACTTATGACATGTAATTCAATTGGACACAATATGGAGACAAAGAAAGTGAGGCAGGAAGAATTTGACTACTGTCCCCAGTTTCCTGACTGTGACAGACTCTATATTTTAAGGGAATTAAAGTGAATTTATCAAGTGAAGACATATTAAATTACTAAAAGCCATTCTGTTTTTTTCCCTCTCCATTTACTTCTTACTCTTTGATAAAAGAACATACATCCTTTACATTCTAACCCCACCAGACCCTGATCCCTTTTACTTTTTTGCATGAAGGAGTTTAGTTCCTCCATGCATTCCATGCTAGAATGACGGTTATGCTAGCCACACGCTGAACGTGCTCAGAGTCAGGCACAAATACTCCCTGAATTTACTGGTCACCATCATCTCCCCCAAGATTTTTGGTTGCCGTCTTCCTCTTTAAACACTGCTATTACTACTTTGGGGAAAAGGATTTCCTAAACATCATTGCTCACTTCCGATTGGCACTGAGTCTGGACAACTTCATATGTGGGGTACCTCTCCTTTCCACCCCAGCACTTCATGCTTAGGTCTCAATCCTCACTTCATCGGTAATAGTTCCTTTACTTGTTACCCCTTGCTTCCCACTCTTCTTACCTTTTAGCCCACCAAAGGAAACAATTCATCCAACCATTGAACATTCAGTCCGTGAGCTGATTATTAGCTGCTGTCCCTTTCTTTCTCATGTAACTTAAATCCCATGGACTCTGCTGGGACCCTTACCATCTTTATACACTTTCCTAGAAAAAAGTTTCAACTCTGCTCAGATTTAGCTCTTCAGCTATTCTCACATTTATACTACAGAAAAATACATGAACAGAATGACAAATCTGATGGTATTTTTTAAAATACCTCAATTAAGTGCTGGGTGTGGTAGTATATCTCTGTAATCCAAGTAGCTGGGAGATGGAAGTGTAGGATCAGAAGTTCAAAGATATCCTTGACTACCTAGCAAAGTATGGCTAGCCTTATGTCAGAAAGAGAAAAACAAAAGAAGATAAAACCACCACCATCACCACCACCTCCTCCACAATAACAATAAAACCTTTCTGAGAGAGTATCAACAATGCCAAAGCATCTTACTATAGTACTCTGTTCCATTCCACCCCTTCTGCCTCAGCTCAAGCTTTTGAGAAGACAGTTTTGACTCTTCAAAATCCTAAACATTACTTTTTCTGCTCTTATTAGAAATAGACAAAATACAGTTTCAGAGATGAAATTATTAGAAATTTCAGAACTGTGACAGAAGGGTGTTATGCTGTGAGTCAGTTCCTTCTAACACAGGATCCTGCACAGCTGACTTGGCTGCAGGGTGTGAACTTGACCCAGCTCATCCACTACACATGAGAGGGAGACAGGAGATTCTAGTTGTATTACAGGGTTGGCAGCACAGGGCTGTTCTATCTCTTTGTTTTTGCCTACTGAAACACAGTGCAGGTAATTGGAGCCAAGTTCCATGTGTTAAATGTAACACTACCTAGCTGTGACTGAATTAATCATTAAAAATGGACCACTGGGAAAACACAGTGCAAGCCTAAAACAGGAGCAGACAAGTAAATAGTTCGTAATAAATGAAATCTATGAGAAGTTATCAACTTTGCAGAACTAGAAGAAGCAATAAACTAATTATTTAAAGTGTATTTGTGATATAATTTATTCATTTTAGAAGGTGTCTCACTATATAACCTTGAATGGCCTGGTGCTTGCTTATGTAGACCAGGCTGACCTTGAACTCACAAAAATCTGCTTGTCTTTGTCTCCTAAATAATGGAACTAAAAGCATACACCACCAGGCCCAACAGAAATTATGTCGCTGATTTTGAACATCAACCTGAATGTATTATGTGCCTTGGTAAGTTAAATACTACATGTGCATTTGTATATACATACAATGGAATTGCTTACTCATGTATTTCCATTAATAGGATGTACTGATCTCTGCGTTCCACTGCAACAATGCTTTATAACTACACATAGTTAAGGTTAAGGACATAAGTAGATCATATCCTGGGAACTGCAATTCTTACATGTCAGTTTCAATAGTCAAGGAGGATTAAAGCGTACTTTTGACATATGTATGAATGTGCTTGCTATTTGCTGCTGAAAGAATTGTAGACAGGGCCTTTCTTGATGAAAACTTAGACTTCCAAAGAAAGCCTCACTATTGAAATGTTTTCACACATGTGTGTGCGCACGGACACACACACACAGGAAAAAGCAAGTCTGATTAGGTACAAAGAGTAGAATGGATATACACTGTTTTCTCCCTAAAAGATGTTGAAAAGTTAGAATACATCAACATCCCCCCCTTATCAGTAGTAGAAACGCCATGTTTTACAACATCAGAGTTTTACATCCGGTTTAAACATAGAGGTATACAGGTTAAAGCACAAGTATGGGAGAGGGTAGAGACAAATTTTATATAAATTTTGAATGATGTTTGTTGTGGTTAGTTTTTATTGTCAACTCAACAAACTCTCGAATCACTTAGGAATAGTGTCAGTGAGGGGTTGTCTAGGTCAGGTTGGCATGTGGGCATGTCTCTGGAGGATTGTTTTAGTTATGCTACTTGATATGGGAAGTCCTGCCACTGTGGGTAGCAGCATTCCCCCCTCTGGGGAGTCCTGGGCTGTGCGAGCATGAAGAAGACGTTGAACAGTAGGGAACATTCACACATTTGTTTTATCTCTGCTCCAATGAAGAGACCAGCCGCTGTGATCTGGGCACTACATCACACCAACAGGAAAAAAAAATTAATAAACATTCAGACCATACATGCTACTCTAGCCCTCAAAATGCCAAAGTTAACAAAACCGGTATTTTAAACACTCATAGTTTAATTTATTAATTAAACATGGTAAATAAGAAAAGCCAGGGACAAAAGGACAAATAGCAAGTGATTTCACATATATAAATCTGAAATGATAATCTCATAGAGGCAAAATGTTGGTTAGCAGAGGCTGGGGAATGAAGAGAGGTTGGTTAGGGTTAGTTACTAGCAAGAGGTTTCATTACAAATAAATAACAAAAGTTAGAATGATGTTTATGCCATTTTCCAGGATTTATTGTTATCCAGTATTAAAAAAACAAAAAACAAAAGAAGTTCTATACTTCATTGTCATGTATAGTTATTGTGTCAATTAAAAATACTTTTTCAAAGTACTTTTTTTCCTAACTTTGCCTTTGGAGATATTTTCCCTACTGTCAGCCATGAGGTACAATCCCTCCCGCCAAAGAAATCGTTCTCTGGTACATCAACAGTAATATGTGCACATTGCAATATCCACATCTGGAGACATTTTAACAATGAGGCTGTCTTCAGAGGTAGTAAATTCTGCATCTCACAAGGCCTTGTTTACACTTGGTAGTGATGTTTCAGAGAAGATTTTTTCAGTAATGAGTACATGTGCCCAAGGTACACTTTAATCTTTACTGTGTATTTAGTACACTGTTTGTGAAAATTCTTGACCATTTAAGTTGACAGAGAACTCCAATATTTGAAGATTCTCTCTACCCTTGTCCTTGTCTTCAAATCTACCTAGTTATAGAGAGTAGAATGTAACGAACTGAAGATCTCAGTACATCAACCAATTTAGTAGACCTCGTTTTCATCAGAGGGCTCATCTCAATGACCCCAACGCATGGCTGAAAACTCAATGCTTGTGTAGCTTTAGTGTTGAATGCCTCCACAGACCAGGAGTTAAAGACTTGGTTTTCAGGGAGGAGCTATTTGGAATTGGGAAGGGCTTTAAGCTGTCAGGACTTATGAGTGGTACTTGGTCTTTACAGGTCTTTTCCCTCAGCAGTGGATCTCAACCTTCCTAATGCGTGACCTTTAGCACAATTCCTCATACAGTGACACCAACCATAAAATTACTTTTATTGCTATGTCGAAACTGTAATTTTGATACTGTTATGAATTATATTATAAATATCTGTGTTTTCCGATGGTCTTGGGTGACCCTGTAAAAGGATAATTCCCCCTTCAAATGGGTCATGACCCACAGTTGAGAAGCACTGCCCTAGTGGGTTTGTATGACCTTACTCCATGCTTCCTCCCTATTGCCATTTGATGTGGTCACCAGAGACCCAGAGCATTTGATCCGTCTGAACTTGGACTTGGCCTTTCCAAAGTGTGAACCAAAATAAGCCCTAGCATTTTAGAAGGTGTCAAAGATGTTTCTTCAAAGTGACATTAAGAGACACAGTATATATACAGTGGGTTGGGGATTTTTTTGTTGTTGTTGCTTGTTTGGTTGGTTTTGTTTTTCTTTCTATACACTCCTTTGACAGAGATTATTTTTCAAATTAGGTGCAAAAAGATCAACAGCACTCACATAATAAAATAGAGTAAGTATAACAATTCATGGTAATAACCTTTGATTTCTCATGAAACAGTGAGGAAAAAAGTTAACAAAGCAGTTTTAGACGATGGTTAACTGTGGGTGTCTGAAATGGCAGGAAATGAAATTGCAGTCTGGAAGGCACTTTGTGATTCTGGACCTGTGATATTTCCTCTTCAGTGTGCCACCTCCCACAGACAGATAGTTCCATAAAATCTCTCTGTCTCTTGGGGCCCAGGTGATCCCTATTCCACCTTAGACAAGGGCTGAATGTCGGAACCAGCTATTGCCTGGCAGCTTTGCTCCTCCCACTGTGAGGTCTTACATCCTGGGCAATACCAGAGCTGCTGGCACTGTGCAGGTTAGTAATAACCAACAGTCACAGGCATCCTGCCTTTTTCTCAGGGTGTGTCTATCTGTATGGTTTTCTGCCACGTACAGATACCGTACACTACATATTTTTGCAGTAGTAAGATATGTTGCTGAGGCAAAAAGCATATTTTTCCTTATACACTCAGGATAGTTTTCAGCACAATCATTTTGTAATATCAGTGAAATATCATTTTGCAGCAATGTTTGTTTTTAGATTTGTTTTTATTTCCAACAGCAAGGGTTTAAATTCAGTGAGCACAACATGCAAACCAAAGTGACAATCATCCAAATGCATTCTCTTCATCTCTCTACCTTTCCTAGAAGGAGGACAGTTCTCTTACATTCCACATGTCCTCCATATTCCTTTCCCAAAGTCAGAATACAGGTCTTTTCATATCTTGGGGGAAAGATGTAAGGAGGAAGCAATGAATGAAAGCGAAAGCAACAGTTGGTGATTTCTGGAAGGAATAGAGCATCTAGCACATCCTGTTGGGAGGAAGTGTGGTTCTTTCACATAATCACTCCTTGGTGTGCTTCCTTTCACCCTCAAACTCTGTGAGTTGAGTTTGAGTGAGAGGTTACAGGGAGGTTTTCACAAAGCACCTGGCAAATCTGTGTTGATTCGAGGAGATGTGTTTTTTTCAAAGCATAGAATTGAGCGATGCCTAAAAAGAGTACTATCAAATTTAATGAATCAGTCTGTTTCCTCAAAGGGTGTTTTCTGACAGTTGGGTGAGTTGATTCACATCAAGTGGTCAGTCAATAAGAGAACAATTCCATCTCCAAGCCATAGAACAGATTCACAGCTCAGGCAATGGTTGAGTTATCTGAATGGTATCTGAAATTCTAGAATTTCAAATCTTCACTGATAGAATGTATCTTCTCACTGCCCGCCAGGTTGAAGGTGACTTCTGCCTACGGTGTAATCAAAACCTCTCACCTATATTTGCCTGTACTCTGTCATGGGGAAGGGTCAAGCAGACAAAATGAGGTGTTCAGGGAAATGGAAAATCACAGTATTTATGGCTGTTTCAATGGCATGTCCCAAAGACACTCAGGCAGCTAGCTTCTAGAGGAAAGGCTGGACTTCAAAGCAATTCCTGAGTTTAAACCCTATCTTTCTCAGTCACTACCTCTGTTAATCAGACCCCTGGTTCCCATCTCTTCACAGCAAACTGCAATTCTGCTCTGGACTAAGTTTTGGTGTCACTTCCAATTCCTGGGTAAAATCCTATACCAGTGGGAGGGCATTAGGGGATGGATCTTTGGGGATTTTGTTAGGTCATGAGAATGGGACTCTTGGCATTGGAATTAATACCTTTAAAAAGGAGGCACAAGGCCAGACTGGATGCACTTACTTTTAATCCCAGTATTCAGGAGGTTGAGGCAGGAGCATTTCTATGAATTCCAGGCCAGCCATGGTTATACAGTGAGATCCTTTCTAAATAAACATATAAACATATAGATATGAAAGAGAGAGAGAATGAACAAGGCACACTCTAGCTTGCCTTTTCTTTCTATTACCTGATAATAGAGTCAATAGTCAAAAGATATCCGAGAATCAAGAAGCAGGTCTTTGCCAGATACTAGATCTGCCAGTCCTAGCTTGAAAGAGACACACCTACTTTATTGTTGTTCAACCAAGATTATTGTACTTTTGTTACACTATTGCACATTAAGATAGAACACAAAGTTTATTTAGAGAATTTTAATGATTACATTTCTCAGCAGTTTATCTCTCAATGCTCAAAGTCTGCCTTCTGTCATCAGGGTATAAAAACATGGGTACACTGGATTTGAAGTCATAATATCTTTGGCCACACCTCTTACAGTCTCAGGTAATTATCCAAGCTGCACTGTTAGTTGCCTAGAGACTGGTTGCTTTTGGTTTGTTGTAGTTACTCACAATTTACATTTTTTATTCCTATTTTAACTTTGTTTTTCCCCTTTGCATTCCTTCATACATACCACACCTGACTTACAGCAAATGCATTGGGTGTAAATTTATAGCTACTGATAAAGTAATTGCCGTTTATTTTTTATGTTAATTATTTTTACCCCAGTGACTATGGAAATACCTTTGGAATAATGATCAAGGAATACCACTCAGATTCCTGCAGACTTCCTGTAATCATGTAGGCTTTGGACTCATTAAGTCTTATCAGTGACAAAAGATGATTCCTGACATTTCCTCTCCAGCTGCAGCTTTGGTTCAAGACTGCTCAAAGAAATAACACTTTTGAGTTGGGGCAAAGTTGAAGAATCTACTGCAATCACAGCCATGGCCAAGACAGAGAACTGATGAGCATGTGGGTCACAGGGGCTTACTCTGTCAGGAAGCTGTGGCTTCTCCATGACAAGGAAGGAAAACTTAGAAGGATGAGACTGAGCTGGAACTGTGTGAAAGACACAGATTGTGTTCCAAGCTCCTCAAGGGCTGGGCTTACCTCGGGAAGCCTGTGTTCAGATACAAGTATCTTGGAAATTGTCACACTTGGAGATATTAGTAAATTGAGAAAATGTATGCTAGCATTTTAACTTCATTCATCTCTCTTCATTCTCATTGTTTCACTTCCTTTCCAACTTGTTTTTGACACATGCTGGAAATGAGTAGATACAAAAATTGACTCCCATTTGTTAAGGACCAATTTTCCTAGTTATTAGGGATTTAGTATTTTCTTTGACCCTGTATCCACCCTCTACTCCTCATGCCTCTGAGACGTGCTCTATGGTGTGTGTGTGTGTGTGTGTGTGTGTGTGTGTGATTTGACTGTCACATAGCTGCAGTAGGTGAAGGCATCTTTTTGTTCAGTAAAGGTTCAGTTTCACTGTGGCTAAACCATGTGTGATATGTGAAATCAGTACAATTGCCTAGTATTTTGCTCTAGTGACAACCATCTGTCCTGGATGATAACTAAATTTTGTCTGATTCCGAATGGCACTTGCCATTTTTACTGTGTAGTTCTTTGGAAAAGTTAGGAAATACAGGAGCTAAAAGACTTCACTTTGTTGCTTTATAGAAGATTCCATATGACGATCTTGGAACCCCCTTTCTAATCACACCTTCATATCGTTACAGAAAGCATGACTTTCTGATGGAGACAGCCCCAGTGACCTGAGAACTCCTGGATATAATTTCCTAGAAAATTCTATACTTTAGAAGGTTATAAACAGCCAACTGAGAAGCAGGAATTATTAGCTTATTTGACACGATCTTGTTTCAGTATAGACTATTAAGTGGACCTGTATTTATAATAATGATAAAAGCTACTTGCTATGGTCTGAAAGTTACATTTCCCTGAATTCATTTGGAAATCCTTTTCCTAAGGTGATGGTATTAAAGGGGTGGCTTTGGAGAGGTACTTGGCCCCCCAGGAATGAAATCAGATCCTTTTTAAAAGAGGTTCTAGAAAGCTGACTTTTATCCCTTACTACACGAGAAGATAGCAGGAGGACACAGTTCAGAAGCTCTCTTCGGACATTATGTGTACCAGTGCCTTCATCTTTAAGGCATTAACTGCTCTAAAACACTAAGAAAGAAAACATGAGGCATGAGGTCTATAGTGTTTTGCTATGTTACTCCTTGAATGAACGGCTCCTCTTCCCCCTTTCACTTCTGACGCTCTACCCCTTTTAGATTCTACTAAAAAGATTATCGGCATCAATGCTAGTCTTATCAGTCAACACTTTTTTCGCTGCCCATTCCTGTATATATTTCTCCAGTAAGATGTTTCAATCAGAAACAACATGGGGTTTCATTACATGTCCATGCAACTTACTATCTTGGAGGCATGATGTTGGTCAGAAAGTTTTAATCAGAAAATATCTATCTATTTATCTAAGATTTACGAACTATAAAATGCCTTATATCTTTTATTTGGAATATTTCTTTGTTCTAGAGAAAATAGTGCTACAAAACATCACGACCAAAAGCAACTTGGAGAAGAAAGGGTTTATTTGGCTTTCACTTCCATTTTACCATTAATCATCAAAGGAACTAAGGACAGAAATTCAAACAAGGCAGGAACCTGGAGTCAGGAGCTGATGCAGAGACCATGGAGGAGTGCTTCTTACTGGCTTGCTCACCATGGCTTCCTCAACCTGACTTCTTATAGACCCCAGGATCACCAGCCCAGGGATAGCATCACCCACAGTGGGTTAGGCTGTGAATCACTAATTTAAAAAGGCCCTACAGACTTTCTTACAGCTAGATCTTAAGGAGGCATTGTCTTGGTTGACGCTCCCTCCTCTTGGATGACTCTAGCTTGTGTCATGATGACATAGAAGTAGCTCATACATGGGTATATACATCTAATGATCAGCATATTTAAGATTTTTCAGTCTTGTGTTGAATGTTCTGACTGAAGCCTTCCCATCTGTGTGGTAGTTTTACAACTGCTAATAATCTACCATGGTGGGTGAATCTGAAAGGAAGTAGTAGAATATATAAGAAATGCCAGGAGTGAAAGTGTTCTGTTGGCATCTTTGGTTGTCCCCTTCCCCCACAGGATCCTCTAAATCCCTCTCCCTCTCTCTAACCCTGTTCCCTCTGAGGAAAGCCTCAGCATTCCTGGCATTCTCAAAGACTGCTCCAACCCCCTCACCTGGAGCCACCAGCTCCCCAAATCCAACATGTGGCAGACAGTCATTTGTCATTTTCCTTAACCTGCAGTCCTTAACCACCACCGCCCTCCTGCCTGGCAGCCATAGCCTGGGTACTACTTCCTCTGGTCTGGTCTCCTGAGGCTACTGAAGTCACCCAGGAGCCTCAGTTCAAAAATAAACCTGCCCTTTTTATATTTTTAACCTGGCTCAGAGTTAACCTATCAGAAAATTCTAGAAACTGCAGTCAGGGAGTGAGTTCTGCAAGGTACTTTCTCACAAGGAGTTCTTGCTTAGGCTGTAGGCTTAATTGAGTTAGCAGCAATTATTAGAGACTGTCAGCACCCCTACCCAACAAAGTCTACCCTTGATATTGTTACTTGAGACACTCTCTGAACCACCCTTCTTGTCTGCTGTCACAAGGTCTCATGAACAACAACATGGTACATTTCTGTCTACTGGGTCCCAAATCTGCTGTTAGAATCATAAAATAAATAAACCTTTAAATGCCACAGAGAGTTCTATGGGGCTTAGCTATTGTGATTTGATTATTGCAGCCTTTTAGAATCTATTCTGATCCAGAGATTCAGCTAACCAGCATTAAAAAAAAATGCTGCTTTAGCTATAAAGACTTGTGTATAAACAGACACAGGCTTTTTTTTCATGTAAACTCTACAGCTAACTATTGCTGTGGCAATTTGTTTAGCCTCCCAATGTTTCCCAACCTGTGGTACATTATCTAATTTTGGAGATGAGAGTATAATTATACCTGTCGGTCACCTACCTTCTCCACTGAGGTTTTTGATGATGAATGGGTTAACCACAAAACCAAAGTAAATCACAAAAATACTTTTCCAAGAAAAAAATTCTCTCTTCTTCCCAAACCAATTTGGTTATTTTTGAATGGTGAAGAATAGTCATACGCAATCCATGGTTGGCTTTAGATCAAGGCTTACCCCCAAACTGTCCATTTAAGGAAGAAATTATGTGTCTCATGGGATAAAATATTTGCTACAGAAGACAAAAAGTATCTATATGCTAAAAATATATTAATCTAATATACAGAATATATATACATATACAGAATAAATATGAATCTTGAAGGCTTGCTTGGCAAGCACTGGCTATAACATGTCTGTTATGAAGAAAAAGAAATCTCAGGTTTAATTGTCTGCATAAAGATTTGACAACAAGATAAAATTAGATGTGTCTTTTATGTAAGATGTCACTTGCAGCAATTTCTTTTCAAACCTTAACCTTTCAGGTAGAGAAAAATTGCACAATTCTTGAGTGCTAATGGCATGACCTCTCACTTGATAGTATTAATCTCATGCAACTTTGCTCACATTTAGAATGTGAGAAAGGAGAATGAAATGAAAAAATACAGACGGCAATAAGTAAATACGTAAATAAAATACAGAAGGCAAATAAAAACATAGGTGTGCGATACTAAGAAAGAAATCCGAGGGCTGTCCCTTGAGGAATCTATCAAGGAAGAATGGTGGGGTTTCATCTTTGAGTTCTTAGACAGTAACATGTTTCCGAGTGACATCCTTCAAAAAGCTGAGAGTGGGGTGCACTAGGGGAGCCCAGATGCAAAGCTCAGATGGAGCCCAGAGCATAAGCACACAGCTTTGCCGTTTATAAACCGAGCCGTCAGATGTGCATAAGTTCTGAACACTGTTTTCTTTCCAAGTAAAACTCAAGACTTGAGAACTTAATCTGCCGTCTTTGAAAATGAAAATCTACAGATTGCAAAGGCTGACTGGTGGCTTCTCTTCACTTCCTTCTTTACATTCTTATGCAACAGCCAGCTTTTCCAAAAATAGGCGATGCAATTTTCACATCAAAGGTACACAGTCAAATTCCTACAGATTTAAAGAATTTTCTTTCTTTGAGGAAAAACAAAGTTGCCAGTGGCTGTTCTCCAACAAATTTGCTCAGGCGTCCTTGTCGATAAAATGATACAATGAGTAAAGAAGTATGTTGAGAAACAACAGATGCTCAAAAACAAACAAACACACAACCACCACAACAAAACCTCATACTGATTCAGTCTGTGCATTCAATAACACATCCTAGTTCTTCAGAAAACTGAAATATAAAAATTCATATACTCAAGCAATTCATTTGTTAACATTTTTGTTGCATAAACATTGCGTGTCAAGTATAATATTAGAACCTAACAATGCAAGAATAGAATGAATTATCTCCATCTAAAGAGCTCTACCCTAGTTGACATATGACAAGATACCAATTCTTCCTCTCCTGGAATATTAAAAAAAATGATTTATCAGAAGTATATGGGATTTTGGTCAAGAGAGAGATGAGGAAGCATTTAGTAAGTAGAAGGAGAATTAGAGACTGGTGAAGGGAAAGACATTATAACAACTGAAATTACACCAAACGGGACAGAGAAGCAAGCTCTTAACATAGCCCTTGTTTATATGGAGGTAATTTTTTTTACTCTCCTTTTGGTCAAGCTTAAAAAGGTAGACATCAAAATGAACAATTCTTTTTTAATCTCTTTTCATGAGCTAATGTTCTATAGTAGTGGGGATTCCACGAAAAGCTTTTATTGGAAAATGACTCAATAAAATAAAATAAAATAGCTACGGTAAATTGTTGATTGCACAGTATAAAGCAGATACTCTTGAAAGAAGTGATTAATGTTTAGGTCAGCTATCCTTTTGGTTTCTCTTAAATGGTTTCTTGGTTATTGTTCTATTGCTGTGAAGTATCCCTTTACACGACAAAGGCATCTTTACTGACGAAAGCTTTAATTGGAGACTTGCTTACAAGTTCAGGGGTGCATCTGTGATCTTCATGGTGGAAAGGCAGACAAGCCCTGTGCTGGAGCAAGCAGGAGGCAGAAAGAGAGCGAGACTGCCTCTTGAAATCTCAAAGCCCAATCCCAGGGGCACTGCCTCCAAAAAGGCCACACCTCCTAATCCTTTGAAAGAGTCCAACTAGGAACCAAATATTCAAATCTATGAACCTGTGAGGACCATTCTCCTCCAAACCACCGCATTCCACTCCTGATCTCCATAATCCTGTAACCATACCATAACCCAAATTACATTCGGTTCTACTTCAAAGGTCCCCCTAGTCTTTCCCAGTCTTCAGACCTTTGAAATGCTCAAAGTCCCTTCTGAGACTCAAGGCGTTCTCTTAACTGCTACCCCTGGGAAATAAGAAGGCAAATGACAACTTCCTATATACAGCGTCACAGAATATACATTACCATTTCAAATGGAGGAAAAGCCACATACTGAGAACATACTGGATCGAAGCGAGATGAAAATCCAGTGGCACAAACTCTAAATCCTGATTTGGATGCCCCTTGCAAGCTCACACTCTTTCCCCTTTGTTGACTGTAACACACTTCTTTATCTTGGGCTTTCCTCACTTTCTGTCTGCAGCTTCCCTTGGCAGGTATCCCCAGATTACGGTGTCTGCAGTGCGATCCAGGCTTCCTCTTAAGAACCTCGCACACTGGCCTCTCCAGACCTCCATGCCTGCAGCACAGCTGGCCTCGGCAGTTTTCCTTAACCTTCACGGAAGAGTCTGTAACCCCTGAACTCAGGTAAATCCAGAGCCCTGTGGCTGAAGCTGCCGACTTATTCTGCTTGCTTGGGATAGAATCTGACCCCCTCCTTCTTTCCTTATTGGTTTATTATTTATTACAATTTATTCACTTTGTATCCCAACTGTAGCCATCTCCTCCATCTCCTCCCAGTCTCATCCTCCCTCCCTCTTCTCTCCCCATAGCCCTCCCTGATAGAAGTCCCCCTCCCCTACTATCTAACCCTACTTACTATTCCTAATCTCCTGGGACTCCCAGGAAGTGTAGGTTGCCTTTTCTTCCAACCCTTTCTATAAACTAGATAACTTGGCTTAGCTGCAATGTTGTTGGAGTATTTATTATGGGATGTTTACTTCTAGGTCTTAGATTCCTAGTTCACAGAAAACTGATGATCTCTTTTCAATCCTTTTCCTTATTTATAGCAAATAGTAAGGATTTAATAGTGATTTATGAATAATAAAACAAATTAATAAAACCAATATATCCATTGCAGGCTTTTCAATAATGGTACATTTCCTAGGTTTTCAAGACATAGCTTTCTTCCAAAGCTCCTGTCCTTCTTCTTTTTCAGTTCTATTCAATTCATATTCTGGTGTGATTTTATCAAAAGGATCTGAACATTAATGAGAAGTGCTCTGGGGTACATCCTCAAAGAAAGATGGAAGAAATTGCAAAGGACTCTGAAGCAATTTAATATGCAAATGCTTATTTGAATTTTTAACTATGTGTAACCTCTTACCTTCATATTTGAATATGCTACACATGGAAATTAAAGTATATCACATCCCAGGCCATATAACACCTTCATAGATGCAAAAGACTAAAGTTGTACATCACATGGCCTCTGCACACAATGAATTTCAATTGGTAAACCCTAATGTAGTGCTCTGTAAATTTAGAAATGAAATATAACTAGAAATAGAAATTTATAAATAAAAATCTAAGTAATTTGTAGAACAAGAAATTTTTTGAAATATTTTGAATTGAGAGATGACTCCGTGGTTAAGAATGAATGCTGCTCTTAGAAATGACTCATATTTGGTTCTCAGCACCAAGTCAAATAGTTCATAGTCCCAAATGACGATAGCTCCAGAGAAACTGCCATGTCCTTCTGATTTCCAAGGATACTTGAACTCAAGTGCACGCACTCACACACAGACACTCAAACATAAAAGTAATAAAAAGTAACCTTAAAATTAAACAAATGTCTTTAATTGAGTGAAAATGAGAACTCATTTAAAAATTTGTGGAATATTATTAAAGCAATACTAAGAGATAGCTATCATTCTAAGTTTCTTTAAGAGTTGATTGTGTGTGTGTGTGTGTGTGTCTGCCATGTGTGTGCAGGGACTCAGAGGCCAGAAGAGGGTGATGGGTCCCCTGGAGCCTGAGTTACAGGTGGTTGTAAGAAGCCTGATGCTGGTGTTAATAGCTGAATTCAAGTCCTCTCTCTACAAGGGCATCAAGCACTCTTAAGAGCTAAGCTCTCACTCTACTTCCACAAATTTCATTCTTTAATATAGTCAATAATTGATATATATATATATATACACATATATGAACAATAACTACTATTCACAGTATAAAACAAATAACATTCTATTAAATTTCTTTCTAGGTATTTGACACTTCTGATGCAAATGTGACTAGTACTTTTCTTTCAAAGTAATATTATAGTTCTTTATTATTGCTACACAGGCATGACTTCTGCAAGAACTTTATTCGTAAGTTTTGAGACTTATAGTTTTAAATTTCCTTATGAAATTTAAAAACTGCTCCTTTTACTCAGTGTGAGATAAAATATTGTTATTTCATGAGAAAATCAGTTACTGAGCTTCTGTATGTGAAAAGATTATGTCTCCTGATGGTGACATTTACTTTATTTTATAGATAGTATATACATATGTATATGTATATACATATACATATACATATAGATAGTATATACATATGTATATACATACATATAAACATATATACATATACATATATGTAATACATATATATATGTATATGGGTAGGGTTGGATTCTGTATTCATTGAACTGCAGAGCTCACTAATCTTCTCTTGTGAGGTAACTGAGGTGGGATAAAAGATGGCCTTGTCTACCCTCATTGTCGCAGTGATTCTGTGGATTCTAAGTACTTGTATCTCCACATCATGGCTCTATGGTCAAGCTTATAGAATCCCACTCTCTTGACAACAGAGATCAATGTAGGATTTGAGCTGCAAATGTAAGGACAGCTGAAAGGCCTAAAACCCCTAAGGATGCCTAATAGTACACTTTTCTGTACGTTCATAGTGCTCATACTGCACACACATTTCACACTCACAGCTCACAATAAACAAAGCATCATTTTTTTCTTGCAACTTGCTAGCCTTCTCAGTGTCCTCTAAAGTCCATCAGGAGGCAGAGCACAGAAAAATGTGGGAAAGATGTCAGTCCATCCCACTTTAATTAACTTCTCATGTAACTGACTTCATTTTTATATTTTAAATTATTGAATTCATGTGTGTGTGTGTTTGTGTATGGCTGTGTGGTTGTGTGTGTGTGGTGTGGGCCTGCTGACCACAGTGTACCTCAAGCTTTGTGGCAAACAACTTTATCCACTAGCCCATCTGTTTGGCCCTATAATTTCATTTCTGTCACATTGTGTGGAAAAGATTTCAAAAGAAATTTCTTTTACTCATTTAGCTCAGATTTGAAAGAGAGCAAAGAAGAGTATATTATGTAAGAAGGCTTGAAGGGAGGAAAGAGAAGAAGAAAATAATGTAATTATATTGAAATCTCATAAATAATAAAATAAATGTCAAATGAGAAAATAACTGGGAAAAAAAGACTTGAGTAGGCAAGGATATAGGAAGCTGAGAATTATTCTAACTCACCATTCCCTTGCTACAAGACTGGGTAATGTGAGGTACTACCTTTTGTTTTGACTTTGGAAATATGTATAACTGTTCTCATCAGTACAATTTATATGTGAAAGAAGAAAGTAGGAAGATGTTTGGGTTATTGACTGTCCAGGGGAGGTGAAAACTTTGGTAAAATGTCAACGAGAAGATTTTTCCTGGGCTTCCTAAAATATGTTGACAGTTTTACTTGGGCCATATTCTGATCTTGTAATGCCCCATTTTCCCACGTGTTGTTGGCTGATGATTGAAAACAGTGCTAAAAGATAATCACATATCAACCTAGAAGTTGCTGAGTTGAGGTTTCCTTAAAAGAAGTTGAGAATAAACTCTGGAGGGACCTGCTATTTATTGTTATTTAATAAAACATAGTAGAAGGTGGCAGGTACATGTGTTCACCAGAGAACAACTTTGCAAGGTAGGTCAGAATGATGTAACTAGTTTAGTCATTGAAAGATTTCTTATTTATTTGTGTTTTCCACTTTCTATTCTACACACAGTACAGTGAGTTGCTGGAATTCACACTTGATAGATTTTCCCCTTCCCCATGGGTACAGTGTTATCTTAGCATCATTTATTCACAAAGAAGGATTATGTTGAGTAGAAAGAATTCTGTGCTCTGTGTTTCTAAGAGCAAGACTGTTTCTGCTTGCAGAATACTGGCCATTTGTGCTCTTGAATGCAGGAAAGATGAATCTCCTTCTTTTCCCCTGTTTTATAATTCTTCTTTCAAAGTGGGCTCCAAGTGACCAAATTTCCCATAAGGCCTCCCTAGAACAGCAGCAGCAACAACTAAAAATGGGCCTTGATTACAAGTACAGATCTTTGGTGAAATTATAAAACAACAACAAATACAGTACCAAGTCTATCTTGAAGCAGTAGAGTTTCTTAAGCTGTTTCAAAATCATCACAGACACAAGGCATAAATCATCCCCAAGATGTCAGCAACAGGGAAAGGAAGTGGGGGGGGGGAAGGAAGAGAAGCATGCTTTAAGACATGGCTTTTTGGCTCATTCTCCCTGTAGAGGTTTGCAACCCCTTTGGCAAACCTCTAGCTTAAAAAATATTTGCATTACAATTTATAGCAGCAAAATTACAATTATGAAGTGGCAACAAAAATGCATTTGTGGTTGGGGTTGCCACAACACAAGGGTCACCGCAGCATCAGGGTTGACAACCAGTGCTCTCTCGAGTGTATCCAAGGCCACGGTTGCACTGACAGGTCTCAGTGAGTGTAATTCCCCTTTACAGTCTGCCTGCTTTTCATGTCTAGAGTGCATCTCCATGAACTGAGGGCCATTTCACACTCTTTCATCCCTGGAGACCCCCAGTCCTTAAATGACTTGTGCATAGTCATTATCTAATGAATACTCATAATTTGATGACAGAATTATAAAAAAAACATGGACTGAAGATGTAAATTCTCAGAACCATATTTTTATTACTCATCAGTCATAATTTCTAATAGTGGGCCAAGAGAGGACGTTAGTTTTTTTTTCCTACTAATTCTTAGGCATAGAAATTAGAGAATAACATTCTCTTCTAAAATTACATTCAGCAATTTGAGCTAAGCCAGAATCAGAAATAGACTGCGGAGACCATTTTTTTTCTCTAGTCATTCCTATCTTGCCTTTTGAAAATAAAGGGTTGAAGTCTATACATTTTAAACAAGTGGCACACCCTCAGTTTAAAGAATGTTTTTCTACAAAGATTACAAAACCTCACCAGGACATTTAGAGGAATCTGGGTAACAGAATATATACAAGTAGCCTAAATGAATTATTAATTTTCAAATCAATTCAAATTAAATATCTATGTATAATGTTGAATTGAGACTCTTTCTGTGATGTTCAGTTACTCAGAAGCAAATCAACCTAGCCAAGTTCTGACCAGCGGGAGATGCTTAATAATGTTGAGTGAAGAGTCTCTTAACCTCTTGGGATCAATATTTCTATCCTGAAGCATCATTGCTCTCAAAATAAATAAAAATGTTAATGGATTAAATAGTTTTATTTTATAGGAGAATACTGGCTTTTATTATAGCCGCTTAATAATCTTTAAGAACTATTTGCAGAGTTTCCCATCATTTTTTTTTTTACAATGTTAGGTATCATGGCAGGCAGTCACCTCTAAAACTGAGAGTCTCTGGTAAGAAAAGTCAATTAAAATCAGTGTGGTTTTGTTTCTGCTATTCTGGAATACTACAGCTTTTCTGAAAATTAAGAAACGAGACGCAGAGGACAGCTTTTACAGCCTGAGTAATGTGGGTTCAGCAGGGCTCAATGGAGCTGGCTTCTATCTGCACGTTCCTCAGCAGTGTTGGTTCCCGTGCTTTAGCTGGCATCGTAGACCAAGAGAACACACACAGAGGTAGGTATCAGTCATGCAGAAAGCCCATGGAGTCCTATAGCTACATAGTTGCTTCTGTTTTACCAATGAAGGCTGTGGAGCATGTTCTTCTTTCTAAAGAAGAGGCATACCTGTTTCTTAATAGCTTGAAGTTAAAGAAAATGAACTTGCGTTCCAACCGAATAGAAATAATGAATTGATGTTCCCCCAACTTTTATCTGATTCTAAAGCATTTACAGAAATGCAAAAGACATCTGCCTCCTCAGGTAAGCTTGAAGAAGAATCCAGATGGAGAATATGTGCTAGCAGACTTTGAGATTTTTAAGTAACTAAAGATATGATAATCACAGTGATAAAGAATGATCTGATATTGGTACAAATAAAGGTTCATTAATCAATAGAGCAGAAGAGGGAATATTGGACAATGAGTTCATTGTTCATGAGCTCTCGTTGTGGAACTCCTGTCCCCTCCAGGTCTTTCTATCTCCCCCTTCTTTCATAAGATTCCTTGCTCTCTGCCCAAAGTTTGGTTTTGGGTCTCAGCATCTGCTTTGATACCCTGCTGGGTAGAGTCTTTCAGAGATTCTCTGTGGTAGGCACCTGTCTTGTTCCCTGTTTTCTCCCTCTTCTGTCTATCCCATTTGCTTTCTGAGTGAAGATTAAGCAATTTCCCTAGAGTCCTCCTTCTTGATTGGTTTCTTTAGGTGTACAGATTTTAGTATGTTTATCCTCTATCATATGACTAATATCCATTTATAAGTGAGTATATACCATGTGTGTCTTTCTGCTTCTGGGTTACCTCACTCAGGATGATCTTTTCTAGTCTCCAACATTTGCCTGCAAATTTCATTGTTTCCTTGTTTTTAATTGCTGAGTAGTATTCCATTGTGTAAATGTACCACAATTTCTGTATCCATTCTTCTGTTGAGGGCCATCTGGGTTGGCCCTGTTCATAATAGGCCAGATTCTGCCTATTATGAATAAAGCTGCTAAGAACATGGTTGAGCAAATGTTCTTCTTGTGTAGATGAACATGTTTTGGATATTTGCCGAGGAGTGGTATAGCTGGATCTTGAGGTAGCACTATTCCTAATTTTGAGAAATAATTTTTCAACAGTTAGCTCCTGAACTTGTGAATCCCTTGGGCTCCTCAGCCATGAGAAACTGTGGTGCAAATAGAACTGACATCAATTCGTAGCTGACAGTTAGTAAGGCTTTCCACAGCATTATCCAGGTACACCCAGTAAAATCCTTTCAGGAAAAACAAAAGATGGCAACAGAATGGGAAGCGGGAAGAACAGACTGAGAAGACTTGATGTAATGCTTCTGGCTTTGAAAAAGGAAGAATGAGATCCAATGTCTAGTAATATCAGTAGGTGCAGGGCTCAAAAAAGTAAGCAAACGCATTACCCCAGAGGCTGAAATTGCACATCGTTTTCACCACTTGAGTCCCAATTAGGATTTCTCTTCTCAAGAACTATAAAATAACACATCTGTATTGCTTTAAGCTGCTCTGTTCTAGGAGCAATAGAGAACTATCATAAAAAGAAGATCCTAGGCGTCCTGTTTTTGACAGAAATTTAACTGAAAACGAAATGTAAGACTAAATGTAAAATGTGACTTCGGTTAAATACAGACAAAATCATGTTATCACACTTATAAACTTAATAGGTTACCTGTGGAAGCTTAATACAAGGTTAAGTCAGATGAACTCTGGCATACAGGAGGAAGGTATTCTACAGTCCCTACTCCCTACTGAGGTGCTGTTGGCAGGTGAATGTTCCAATTTAAGGTGTTGTTAATAGGGGAATATGAATCTGGGATACAAGCAACACTCAAGAATGCATTTGCTATTTTCCCAGTTAAAATGTTTATTAAAAATGGATACAGTAAGCTGTTACATCATCTCCATTAGTATGACTGAAATGTAAGAGTGTTGGTTCCAAGGTGACAGATTCCCTAAAAAGAGGGAATTGGATAGAATTAAAAGATTAAAAATGGCTTTAGGGCACATAAAGAGTCAGCAATTTATCTTCTATTGCCCTGCCCAAGCCAAATTCAGAATCAACAGCTTTCTAAATACCAGCTATGTCTTTCAAGAAACATGGCTTATTCCCCATCTTATTATTTGAAGAAAAGACTCTCAATAGAACCTGAAGCAAATCAATATGGCTAGTCTGACTTCCCAAGTAACTCCAGGATCCCTTGTCTTTGTCTTTAGAGTGCTGAAATTATAAGTGGGCTGACATACTGTCCTGGTTTTTATGTGGATCTTGGGAATCTGAACTCTGACCTTCATGGTTGGCAAAAAAATGCTTTATCCATTGAGCTATCTCCAAGCCCTAACATTAACACTCATTCTGGTAAAAAAAAAAATCTTACTTTGATTTCTAATTTCTACCCTGTAAAACCACTTGAAGAGGCATTCTATTTTTAGCAATGAATGTCTTACCAACTTGAAGAAAGATTGTGCCTCTGAATTCGAAGAAGCACTAAGGTGGCAGGAATTTCTTCATGTTTCTGGGTGAGGTATATTTTGACAGCCATGTAATCAAAGACAGAGTTGAGTGCTATAGGATGTGGTATGAATGTCAACATGTCTTCATAAAAGAGGTGCAGAAGACATGTTGACATTACCTTTTAAATGGAGATTTAGAAAAAAATCAAATCTTTATGATATAAACACAAAAGAATATATACATATAGGCTTATATGTGTGTCATATATAAGACACATATACTTGTATGTATATATACAAGTATATTATCAATTACATGTGTACTTTCTCATATATACACATTTATGGGAGTAAGACACTGAGAAGAAATCTGTAAGCCAGAGGCTTGGTCACTCATAGTGCAGGCTCCCCATGCCTCTACTCAAAAACCCACATTAACCATTCACAGAGATTCTACACTGCAGCTCCTCTCTTGCTGTCAGCCCTGAAAGCACTAACACACACTGTCATTCTCTTGACCTGTGTTTGAAGATCACAGGCCAAAGAACTGACAATTGGAGGAGAATCATCACAGTGAACGCCGGAGACTTGAAAAGTCTCTATGCTTTAGTCATGCACACGAAGACAATGCAGAAGCCTTTATTGTGCCTTCATTTAACTGACAACATAAAATTATTCTTTGACTCATTTTCTGTTGTCACCGAGGGAACAATAATGAAGTTCATAAACTTCACAAGTTACGTTGAACCAGCATAAACTCTTTTCTGGGACCTAATTTGATGGCTAAGCCATTAACTTCTATTAAACCAAGTGGAGAAGAAGTGCACTGGATGTGGAAAAAGCAGCAGGAGGCTGTATGTGCCCAGAGACCCAGCTTTTCTCATTCTCCCAAAGGATCCCAGGGTTCCTTTCAGGGGAAGGAAAAGCATGGCAGGGCAGTGAATTCTTTGATTGGCCACCTGTGCTGTGCTGTGCTGTTTCTTATGGCACAGCCTTGGAACCTGTGATCTTGGTGGACTGTGCAGACTCTGAGGTTGTGTTGATAGTTTGCAGATAAGGAAGAGGGAGAAAGAGAACCCTCCTCCTCTTATATTACTCCAGGAAAGTAAGCGTGAGCCAGGTGAGGAACAGTGCTCACCTCTGAAGGTGTTGCTAGGGGACGGGGTGTGGTGGTACGAGCTGCCAGCACCAGACAGGAAATACGGGTGGGAAATAGTTAAGATTCCAAGGTGCCAAATCATTAGGCTACATAGCACCTATAAGCCCCACAGAGCCAGGCATTTTTACCTAGAAGCCTCTTGCAGGATCTTTGACACAAACATATTTTTCATGTTTTAATGTAACCAGAAAGCAAAACCAAGCCAGATTGAAATACTTCTAGAATATTCCGAGGCACACTTGCTGCAGATGAGGGAGCCAATGGTGATGTAAGAGACACTTCGCTTTCTTCTGAGCCTCTCTGTTCACAGAGATAGAAATAGAAAGATCAGGCACAGACAAAAGGCGCTCTACTTCTGAACAAGAACCTGCCGCCCCCTACAAGAAAAAGAAAGTTCTTGGAAATTGCCCCTAAATACAGTCATTTTGTGTTATATTCAAGCAAGAACTACACTGAAAACAAGCCTTAGCTCCTCCATTTCCTAGGACCCACAGATAGAGTTGTTTTGGTAACTTTATTTTTCAAGTACATGTGTTGGTAGGAAATTTCATTTGCTGGTCTGACAGCTTGGCCTTTTTCAATAGAATGCCTACTTTAAAGCATTTAGCTTCTTGTTGCTAGCATTTGGGGAAAAGAAATTCTTTCAGTTGCAACACCTGAGTTGTATTTCCCAGGCTTTTGGAATGCAGGTACTAGACATTAGAAGCTGGTTTGTTCGTCAGCAGCGAAGGGATGGCAAATCATGCTAAAAGAATATACTATAGACAGCGTCACAGAAAGTTCTTCCTATTCTCCGCTCCCACCCCTACACCAAGGTTTTGGAAAACTGGACTTTTTTGTATATGCTAGACCTCAGTCCTCCATCATTCAGAATCTCCCCGAAAGCCAACAGGTGGAGCTGGATGCACAGTGGATAAGAGAGGTACAGACTCCTAGCCCGGGTACCTTGAACTGTAGTCCTAGCATTGCAGTGTGCGGGTTGAACAAATCTAGACTTGTTATTTAACCTCTTTATCCCTCCTTTGTGCCTAGAAAAAAAAAAAGGGAGATGAGGGAATGTGTGATTATAACTATACTGGATGGTTTAAAGATTGTGTGAATTCATGCTTATGAAGTCCTTAGGAGAGTGTGCAACATAGAACAAGCACCCCCAAGTCTGAGCTTTTTCATAGCACAGCTCCATTCACCCGTCTCCTCCCCCGGCAGCCTTGCACCAGCTGAGTTATTAGCACTGTTACGCAACTGTTCTATCTCCGTGAATTGGTATATCATCCACATCAGTACTCTGCTGTCCTTCTGCTTCGACACTCCACAGGCTTTAGGTGGACTCTACATGGAATCCATCTCTTTGGAACTCCTTTAAAAGAACTAGTAATGGAAACAGGAGATACAAGCTGGGTTCTGGACACGTAGATCGCTAAGGGTGGAGCCTTGAACGTAATGCACATTGATTGTTCCAATCTGTGTTCTGTGCTTCCTGGTTGGCAGTATTGTGAGTAAGTTTGCACTGTCTCATGCTCCCACTGTAGTGGACTGAGTTACTCCTATTGCCTGCATCCCTTCCATTATGGACTGTAGACTCTAGGAAATCAAATGACCCTTTCCTCCCTTATGCTGTCAGATATTTGGTCACAGATACACAAAAGTAACCAATGAATTCACTTACTCCCAAAGGATCAATGTTGATGTCTCTGTTTATTCTTCAACCTGTTTATTTGGCAAGCAGATACATTCAAACAAATTACTATTAAAAAACATACATCAGTGGGCTAACAAGATGGCTAGGAAGTAAAGGAGCCTGCTGCCAAACCCAAAGGCCTGAGTTCAATTCCTACGACCCACATTGTACCATGACAAAACCAACTCCCCATAGTTGTCCCTTGACCTCCTGACATGCATACTATGACGCGCTCGCGTGCACATACACAATCAATATATATGTAAAAAGTGTTTAAAGAAAGAAGAGTGAGATGTTTTTTAAACTCACCTAAATTGATTAGTAGCTTCAGGAGCAGAGCAAAACAGAGGATACATTACTCAGCCTAAACACTAGTCGAGTAAACGTTTGATAACATACTTACCTTTGGTTACCCAGGCCTTGGAGTTGTTCTGCTGTCCTTAAGTTTGCAGTAAGAAGTGCATTCCTTTCTCACCTGAGGGCTACTGAACCTAGTTTGCATTGAGTACAATGCTGAAAATGAGAGGCAGTTATAGTCTTGCAAAGTGAAAGTTAATTTATGTTCAGATCAGTTCAAGAACTCATTTTCTACAACCTGGCTCTGATGTTTTATTTTGGTTTTCAAATTTAATTTTGGAAATCTTGCCACTGTGCAGTGAATTCACAGGACTCAGTGAAACATACGTCTCACATTAAAAAGAAGCCACTGGAATGCTAACCAGGGCTGGCAGAGAAGCCGTCTTGATGTTCTCAAGCACAGCACTAATGGATGTCTGGTCCCAGCTCTCCAAGTCTGCAGCAAGGTTTTGAGTTTCTATTTCAAATTAAACGAGAACATTCTCTCTATTCAAAGGGAAAGACAGAAAACCTTTTTCCTAGGCTTCAAATTTTCTAGAACTTCTGGTAGTTCACATTGAACATCATAGCAAACAAGATGTAAATGAATAAGAAACAGATGTATCACCCTGCTTTGGACACACTTATGAATTAATTTCAGGAATGCTCGGGGAGAAAAGAGCTGGTGAGATAATAAATTGATCGTGGCTGTATTACATTATCTCGTAATGAGAACAATCTTTGCCACTTGAATGTAAAAGGTCTGTTTCCAATCTGTTCTAAAGTTTGCATTTGTTCCGGGATCTTTAATAGTACCACACTGTTAGAGTATTTATAAAATAAAAACATTTGTGCTGTTTTCTAAGAAGGCATTTATTTCTAGAACAATAATTTTCTTGTTTTTTTTCTAATCGATTACTCATTCAGTATTGTTCTCCTTTAAGCCATCTAATTATTTACACATGATCGCCTAAATGACGTATGGCACACAGCCACAGAGACATGTATGCCTAATTTTCTTCCACTGGATCCTCAAGAAGAGGGAATGATACAGCAATATTTTAAGTTTTTTCCTTGTACATATCAACCATTTTATAATGGTATGGGTTTTTTTATGAAAAAAGTTTAAGATCAGAATTCAGTTTATATTCTCAAAGCTGGAGATTTTAAGGGAATATTTGTTAACTTTCCCACAGCTCACAAAGAAGTTGAGAAAGAGACTTCAACTTTCTGATTCACTGTGCATGCTCAAACCTTCATGAGTATAAGACCTAGAAACTGTGCTGTTGAGACTATGGCTTCTGTGCTTTATGAGATGAACTGCTGTTTGCTCATGAATATGTAGAACAAGCATAAATATGCAAGTGTAGGCATGCCTCATGTCTTTCGAGCACCAAAGGCTAGTTCAAATTTTCCCAATTTAACCGTCATTATGATTAGCTGCAGTTTCCTAGACCTTCATGCTGCCCCCCACCCCGATTTGGAATTCAGATATGACACATCTGAATTAGTCAGAACTAAAGAAGAATGTGTAGCCATCAGGCCTGGAAGAGCAGCAGCTCTATACTTTCCAAAGAAGGCTCTCCCACGGGATGGCCTGGCGCTAGAGCTACAGAATGTTGTGAGCCACCATGTGGGTTCTGGGGATGGAACCTGAGTCCTCTGGAAGAGCAGCCAGTGCTCTCAACTGCTGAGATTTCTCTCCACTCCCTAGAGAATAGTTATTAATACTCTAACTTTTTGGTCTCTAAGCCCCCACTCTCTAGTAATAAGAGAGTGTATAAGTAATAAGTAATGTGTTAATGGAGAACACATCAATATATTACATTCCTAATCCTTCCTATATTCTTTATATATCCAATCCTTCTCATGTCCTTCCTATATGCCAACCCTTCCTTATATCCTTTGGCCCAGATGACTGGATTTTGAACATTCTTCTCCAGTATTCATTCTGTTATGAGACTAACCACACTTCCTTAGCTCTGCAGGGCATTAGTGGATGGCAGAATGTGTTCTTTCTACCCTAAAAGAACGCTACTTTGGCATAAAGATTATTTGGGCTACGTATTTTAACACAACAGGGGCCATGCTGAAATCCTAAGGTCCCTGTTCCTTCTAAAACAATTCATAAAGCCACCATATGAAAGATGTAGGAGAAAAACATGGTATTATTGTAACTAGAGATGAAGAGTTAAAGTTGAGAAAACTCTACACAGATAACCTGTATCTGCCTGGTTACATTTATTTTTATACTGTGAACTGCCCTAGCCCTTGTCCTGTTTGTATGATTTACTACACGTTGTCCACACTGTGTTAAAGTGTTTCTCTTGAATTGCTCTTTTGGGTCTTCATGTCTTCAGGGTGGCTCCCACAACAAGTAAAGTTAGTATGTACACTTACTTCTATGGGTTTGTATCAGATCAGATTAATTCCCAGGTTCTGCTAGAGACCCTTGGAGAGTACAGGGGAAATTATTTCTTTTCCTGTAATTTCAAAGAGTTCTTTTCCTTGTGCTACCTGGTCACTAGCCAGGGATCTGCAAAATCAGATGGCCAAAAGGAAGCTGACTGAGTAGTTTGTTGACCTGTACAGTGCACACCTCTGAGGGGAACACGGTGAAGATGAATGAAAGAGCATAACCATTCTCAACTTGATCTTCCACAGCATTTTCACCAAAGGATGGCAACTTTTCAGAGACAGGAAGAGACAATGGGAAAGTGGTTTGGCTTTCAAGGGTGATAAGCAGTAGGAGAGAAATGCATGGGGGACATTGAAGGCATGAGGTTTGATGTGATGCTCAGGTCCATCTTGGTGCTGACTCCATCTTTCCTAGGGCTGTAAAGCATTATCAGTTGAGATTCTTGGAAGGTCTGATTTTAAAAAAAATATTTTGCTTTCAGTTTAAAAAGGGGAAGCTAATTATAGGCTTCTTTGGGCACATCTGTTGATTTCTATTTGCCTCCAGCTCAAAATAACCTTTATGTCAAAGTAACATACTCGGGGATAGCATATTTAGTGACAACATGCTGTCATCCCTATAGTCAATTGTTTTATTACTCTATTATAAATTTGTGTATAGATGAGCTCTGAAACAGCTTACATCTCTGCTTTCTCCATGCTTAGTCTTATTTTCAGATGTAATTTACCAACACTATAATCTTGGGTATAGTTAGCTTACATTATAAGGTGTTTTGTGGAGCTAATCTCGTTATCATACTTTACAAAGCCTTCCTATTTAGTGTGTCTGTCACTTATTCCCCATTTAATTTTTTTTTTATTTCTGCCACATTCAATCTGGTCTTAACTTTATGTTCTTATCAACACAGATGAACTGCACGGGTTTAAAATTGTTCTATTGAACAATATTTGAACCAAATATCTCCTGGCAAAACTACAAAGAAAAAGATTAAGATTTCTTTTTTGTTGAGGTGGTTTGGCCCCATGATATAGTATATTGTTGAGGGGGTATATGTTCACTGTGCTTATGTGAGAACTGCCACATAGCTTTCCAAATATTCCCAGCTAGTCTAATTAGAATTGCATTGTAACAGTTTCTCCATCTGCTATTTCCTTTTGGCAGATGGATTTTTTTAAGTACGCTCTATCTTGCTTGACAACACACATTTGTGCATACAACACAGACTATATATATATATATATATATATATATATATATATATATATATATATATATATATAATCACTTGACAGGAACCTATTAAGGAAGAAGAACCTATAAACAGCTCACAGCTCAGCCTCCAATCACTGAAGACTACGAGTAACTCCTAGAGGGAAGCAGATTCACTTAGTCTGCTGGTGTCTGTCCTTCTTTCTGCACTTGACATTTCATTTTCTATCTCTGCATTAGTGGACTGATTACGTTACATTTATCCGCTTTCCTAAGTTCTTTGAAATGCAATGAAACATAAAACACTTTATCTCCAGAAAGTTTAAATATTTTCACACATCTTACTGATTTTCGTGTAATTTCAGAATGATCAACATCATGAACACACTTTCAAATACAAGTGTGTGTGTCTGTGTGTGAGCGCTTTGGGCGAATGGGCAGATTGTGGAGGACAGCATTCATCAGAGGTATTGGCACTGCCCTCATTACCTGCAGCAAAACAAAGACCCAGCAGAAGTAACACTGAGGATGAAGAAGGGAAGTCTGAACGAGTACTTTATCTGGAAGTTACAAACATTCTTTTCTTCTTGAGGACCTCTGCATTAAACGGTCAGTTGTTACAGTCTCATCTGACATCCCTGTTGGCATTTGGTCTCCTGGAAAGGATCAAAAGATGCCCTTGGAATCTGAGTATAAACAGCATTCCAGACTCTCTGCTGACCAGATCAATAGATCCATAACCGCGTGAGAAATGTGAATGTACCTCTGAAGTGGGCTCAGCTGTGGGTCTGGAACATGTCCAGTGTCAACAGTTAGGAAGCACTGGCGGTAGGGGGGAAGTGGATAAAGAAGGAAGATACTGTGTGATGTTCACCCATGTTTATCAAACACATCCCCTTCACTTTCAGGGGAAAGCTTGTCTCCCAATTCATTATCTACAGTTGTTCCTTTTTGTAGAAGTTACAGTGATGGATAATTACTTTTTCCTAAGACCTCTTTCTATCTTAAAGATACAACCCTCTGCAGCAATAAAAGTGGCCTTTCTTCTATATTAATTCCTAGGATTATCAGTGGTCACCGGACACCGTTTCGTACTACATTTTCAGTGAACATTTTAATTGCCTATTAATGACCAGATTCTAAAGAACATAGTCTAGTTCCGGCTCTTTTTATCTGGGTGCTTGTAGGCTGACAATGCAGATCCACATCAAATTCTTTTTATCCTAGAAACTCTGGAATTTTCACCCTACCCCAGCGTGGGTGGCTCATCTGATAGCTCACCATATCTGTTATGCAATTACCAGCAGATTCATACAGGGCAATATAACACGTGTTTCTGTCTCCAGTATTTTGTTGTAATATTTGAAACCAAGCTTTTAAAGTGCTTTAAGTTCTGAGACTCTTAACAATACAGAGTGTTTGAGGCTGGTCTTTAAAGTCTGGTCTGCTAGGAGGGGGATTTATAAACAGTAATCTCAGAGGCATTTATGCATATGTGGAATATCATAGAACTGGCTGAACTTTACAACACACACACACATTCCCCACCCTAGATCTTGTGCTTTTTTTTTATACTAACTATTGTTTAGTTAGAAACCATTCCTTTTGACCTATACTTTTTCATATGCTTTAGAAGAGAAGATATAATGAGAAGACATGGGGAAGGGGCAGAATTGCCAAAAATTGTAGGATTTGATAGAATACACAACTAACTACAACTAACTAACTACAAATATATATACACAACTAACTAACTACCTAACTACAAATATATATATATATTTGTATATATATATATGTATATATATATATGTATATATATATATATATATATGTATATATATATATAAACGTATTTAGAGAAAGTCACCAAAACTCATTTTAATTCTTAGGGCAGGTATTGTTACAATATGAACAATTACTAAAATGCCAGTTGAACATTTTTCTAAAAGTAAGGGTGTAGCTTTTCTATAACAATGCCAATTTCAAAGTCCAACAGTAAAGTTATTACTGTTTACAATGATCCACAAGGTCACTTTTAAACTTTGTGATTTGGGTTTAGGGAATTTTCCAAAGAAAAGGGAGTGATATGTTTTTCTCTATCTCGCCATCTAAGCACATTTAACTATGTTAAAATTGTAGACATTGTAACTACAAAAAACAAATGAAGACTCGATAGCATAGAGACGGCAAGGAAGACTGGCCAGAGAATTTGGACAGGAGGGGAATAAAGCCATGAGTTCCCTGGGGCCTCTTCTTGCTTCCTTTATTCCAGACTTGGGGCTGAAGAAGCCAGCCTCCTGGAAACAGTAACGAATGCAGACAAAAGCAAAAACAAAATCTAAACAGAAAGAAAAACCAGCCAAAGCACTATTTCTTCTGGCAAAATGCTTTGAAAGAAGGTACCAAGGAAGAGAGAAAGCTGTTAAACAATCACTTCCCTAATTTAGCAAAACACCACAGTGCAGAGGGGAGATACTGAGAGAGAGCTGAGCCTAGGCCTAGGTAAGACCACAGCTTCATGAAGTTGTCATAAGGGACTCAGTGTTTTACTAGGATAGTGTCTGGGAAAGCCAAGGAGGTTCTGCTGGCTGGTAGTAAGAGATTTCCTGTTCACGACTAGTGGCAACTATGTGAGAAAATGAAACTCCGATATTTGATTATCAGCCATAGAGAGTCCTCTATGCCTTGCATATTTCAATAACAACCAAATGAGGAATGCGTTGAGACCTCATTGGCTTTTCCTATCTCGGGTGCTCATTGCCATCATCTGTGGTCAGCTCACATTTGGGTGGTCACATGGGTGAGACTCTGTAGGTATAACTTTTTTGTATCATCTAATGATTGAGACTTTTTTGTGCCTTGAGTTATGCTGAGTAAAGCTGGGGCCAAAAGGTGACCCTCGCTAGCCAAGAGCACACCGCTTCACAGATTAGACTGATGAAGATATATGTATATAAAAATGCATATATGGGTGTAATAACAATTAATGAAAAAAGAAAGGACATGACTTTGAAGGAGAACAGGGAGAAGGTATATGGAAGGGTTTGGAGGGACGAAAGGGAAGGGAAGATGTTGTAAGTAAATTATCACCTCAAAATTTAGCAACAGTAAAGAGAAACAAATGAGAACTATAGAAACGAGAAATTAAAAATGGAAACAGTGGATGGGGCCAGAGAGGCAGCTGATATTGTGCTTTATTGTTTGCTTACAAAAAAAAAAAAACAACCAAAAACCAAAAATTCATGAAAATCTCCGGATGTTTGAAAATAATAATAACATACTCATAGATAATTTATAAAGTACAGAAATGTTCATGGAAAATTGGAAAATAATCTCAGTCTCCAAGTTGGGTCTCTAGTAAGGGGAGCAGGGGCTGTCTCTGACAGGGCTCTGAGGTGTGCTCCTCAATCACTTCCCCTGGGCGGGTCAGCAGGAAGAGGATGCAGGCAGTCCTGAAGAGCATTGATAGTTTGCGGCTAGTTAGTAAGGGAGAAGTTCTCCCCCTTTACGAGGGCTGAGAGAGTGAGATCGCCAAGGGGGGGGGGAGGGAAGGTGGGACAGGAGGGAGCTATGATCGGGCTATAAAGTGAATACAATTTTTTTTTTAAATAAAGAAAATTTGAAAATGAATTAAACAGAAGGAAACCGGCAACACTTGAAAACTTGACCCTCACTGCTTAAGGGACTCTGAAAGGGAGGCCAAAGTCTTGATAGGAGCACGGTAGAGAAGAGGAACAGCTTGTAAGCCAGTGAGTGCCCATGTCTTCAGGTTATTGAAAGAAGAAAGCAAAGGCAAGGCAAGGAAGAAGAAAGCAACAGAGGAGGAAGGAGAAGTGAGTGAATGGTCCTACAGATAGAAAACAGCAGCAGCAACAGGACAAAGTAGTAGCTCTTTAAAGATTAATAAAGTGGATGAACTTGTAAAACCAACAGAGAGAAAAGTCAAATCATTATGATACTGCTGCAAAATCTGCAATAGCAAAAGAATAACAAAGAATAGGATGGCCTGTGTTTTATGCATAAATTTGAAAATACAGATGGAATAGATTAATTGAAAAATTCAAACCACTTAAATTCATGCAATTCAAAGTCAAAAATTAAAATAATAGTTAATTATTAAGAAATTTGAATTTGTAATTTAAACTTCCTTGAAAAATGTCCAGGCCCATATGATTACATTAGAAAATGCATACAATATTTAAGAGAAATAAATATCAATTCTATATAGTCTTTGCATGAAACTATTAAATAAGACTATTTGTTTTATGAAAATAGCACTATCCTGATACTGAAACCATATGGAGGCGGGGAGGAAGAACACTGGAAAACAGTACCCAAATTAAAAATTAATTCAGAAGCCTACCCCCCAAACCATAACAAATCAACTTTGTTACTATACAAAAATTATTATGTACTTTAAATTAGTGGAGTTTATCCCAGAAATTTTAGACTGCTTCAGTTTTCCCCAAACCAATCATTGTTTACCATATTAACAGGTTAAGCAAGAAAGTATTATAGCTGGTACACAGCAAGAAAGTACTACGTACCAACTGTAATAAAGAATGAATGATACTGGACAAAAGATGGTGTTCATAGCAGTGGACGAGAATAGACTCATACAAATTACAGAAGTAATGGTATGTATGTATACATACACATATATAACCCAGCAATATTATTTTAGTAGACAAGAAACAATACTGGTAATTGAGACATTTTTATCAAACAAAAAGAAAATCTCTGTTTTTGGGTCCATTTCTAGCAAAATCTGGACATATATAGTTAATTGCCTTCTGCCTTCTGAGTCCTCAGAAGGGAAAAATGTCTCACACAGAAGCTTCTCCACATTCTGTCTACAATCATAGCTCAGACAGGATGTTCCTGTTTCATTATTTAAACTGTAGGTTACCAGTGTTTTGTATCTACATTTAAAGATTTTACATTTGGAGTTGTTGAAATATTTATTATAGTTGAAAGAAATATTTACTCAATAGCATCATTCATTCAAATAGTGTTATGAGTTAAATGGGCGTTTTGCACAGCCTGGGAAGCCAGCCATTGTGTATGAGATTGTTTCTTAGATAATATGTGTTCCCAGATCCTAGTACCCAATACAATAAATCCCAGTTACAATGAGAGTCTGTGAACACAATGACTATTGTCAGCTTAGCTATTCACTGAACAATAGAAAATATTAATAATTCAGCCTATTCTTCAATTCTTCATTCTCCTTTCCCGAGTCACAACTTGTCTTAGCTCAGTTTGTGCTACATGCCTTCTACAGGAGTGTTTGCTGTGTTTGTACCCAAGAGCCTTGTTCTGGAGACTAGTGAACGTTGAAGGCTAGAAATGAAACCCGAGGCACAAATTATGGTTGAGAACTTTCAGTTACTACTGTGCCTCTCGCTGAGCTCTTTGGAGAGTCTGTCATCCCTTTGCCAATCTGCCCACTATCCTGAGGAAACGTGTGTGCAGTTTGTAGAAAGCAATTCACCGAACACTTTTGGGACAGACTAACCTGCCCAGGCATTTGCCACAGTCCTTGGATGTTTGCATGAATGCTTTCAAAGGGCTTAAAGGCAAAGCTGCCCAGATGTCTGAGTGTCACTCGATGACAGAATTCATCAGACTCCAAAGCTAGAGTCTCTTGGTTGAGGCAGGCAGGCCATCTAGAGCTCAGCTCCTATCCAGCGCAGGATCAGAAGCAGACAACGAAAACATTTTCTAGTGTGGGACCAGAACGACGAGGCACTGGCTGTGAGGGAATTAGTTGTGGAATGGATTGCTTATGGTCGCTTCATTTTTTTTTTCTTCCAAAGTTTATAATCTTCTCTTAGGCTGTGCTCAAGGCAACAACTCCATGCACACAGAGAGCAATGTGCACCTGAAATCCAAACAGGCAATGCAAACTCTCCAGATGGAAGGCAGAACTAATACACAGGGCATCAGGCAATGCTCGCGGTCAGGAGAGCTCAAACAGCTTGCTCTCAGTGAGCTCAGTCACAACCCTGATATCACAGGAGACAGTTTTTCCCCCTCAGGATCTTAATCTTGAGCAGTTGTGGAATTTGCTGGAAACTGCTTCTCAAACCTTTCCCTAACGCTTGCAAAATTGCACACATTTTCCAAGACTCATCATAAATCAAGGGCTCAGGCCAGGAAACAGCTGCAAAATTTCTCGGGTCGCTTTTCTTTCTTCTTCCATCTGTGGAGCTGGAGTGAGTCAGCTTTTGATTCCAACTGGAGAGCCTGCAATGACAGCTCAAGTAATAGCCAGCTGGTTCTAGAGAAAGACCTGGCAAAGTTCACAGCGCCTCAGAGATGCTCCAGGGATTCCTTGCGCTTCTGTAAGGCTTCCAGGAAGACTCCAAATCTATAGGGTGACTGTGCCACCTTTAGAAATGAGATTCTGTAGATGGCCTAGGAATGGCTTCCTCTAAAGGATGGAAGCTTGTGGACACCCTCATTGACTCACTTTTAGTCTGGAATGATGCACTTTCCCCTTAAAGAAAAAGTGTTTTTGCTTTTTTGTTTTGTTTTCTGTTGCTTTTATGTTTGTTTACGAGATAGGGTATTACCATGTAGCCCAGGCTAGCCTCAAATTTGCAATCAGTAGGTTTAAGCTAACCAAATTCTGGCATTACAAAAGACAGGCTCATAATTGTCAAACAAAAGATGACTGCTGCTCATAACTCTATGCTGCTCAGAAAGAGTGTGTTGTATGGTGTGGTGGCTAGTTTTTGCCATTTACAAAACATAATTCAGGTGTGAACTATGAGAATTTACCCCATTTTCATAATCACTGTCAGGGTTCCAGGACCATGTGAAAACTTTGTCTACCCACAGAAAGGAATTTATAAAGAAGTAAGTCAAGTCTTTAGGGACCTATTCCAATCTTTCCTGCCATGTTGGGTAGGATCAGATCTTCTTTAACTTCCACTTTCTCCATTAAAATAAAAAGAATCAGATCAGAACAAGAGGGATAAACGCTCTCAGGGTAATCACCAGCTAGGAGTCCCTTCATCCACCTCTTCACTAGTCTGTGGGATCCTTTTTTGAATTTGTTGGATTTAAGCAGCAGTATTTACTGCTACCTCACTCTTGCTCCTCAGCAGTGTGACAGCTCATCCTGTCTCCTTGCTTCATGCTTTCCTCTCTTCCCTCCCTGAGTGCTGGAAAGAAGCTGCAACTTACTGTTTCTAAGGGATAGGAGGGAGATTAACTTGGGATTGGACCTCTAAGCTCAGTCTGCAAGTACCTACCAGAGAACATGGACACACGATTAGATGCTGTTATTTCATAACCCTATAAGAATTTATGATACGTACTTTTGTACAGTCTGTGGGATCCAAACCATCAACAGACACTTGAGGAAGGTGGAGGAACAATGGCATGATGATTCTAACAGATATAGAAGGTATACGGATGCTAAAAAAAAAAAAAAGAATTGCATAAAGAGGAAAGGCATAGCCCTCTCTACAGGCAGAACTCCAAACCAAGTGGCTTTGCTCTTGAGACTATGCAGACCAGGTTCAGAGCTCCCAGTTCTGAGGACACAGTTGGAAACTAGACTTGGAAGAAACACGCAAAGACAGGAGACAGAAAACCACAGGCCATGTTAGAAATACTTGAGAAAACAGACCAGCCAGGAGTCTAATAATGTATTAATCAACATGAGAGATTTTGTAAGTTTTAATTAGGGCAATTACAGAAGGATTAAGTTAATTGGATATACTTAAATGATGCTATTGAATTAGAATTGACAGAAACTCAGGACTTATTTATTTATATAATCAATGAATATTCATACGAACTGAGGAAAAGGCCATTTCTGGGAAGATTCCCAAGGTCCTATTTGGGGTGCCAAAAAGAAACAATGTCCATCCACACCCTTGAAAGCCAGTGTATTTTCCATGGATTTTGAATAGGCTTTCCATTAAAAAAACAAAACAAAACAAACAAACAAACAAAAAACAGCTTTGTTTCAGGTCTTACATCAATTTGGTTTCTTGTCATATAGAATTTTAGAAGCCAGGAGAGTCAGATTTACTTCTTATCCAAATTGAACCTGTCCCATTATCATGATTTTTATTTATTTGACTTACTTTGTGATTTGGAGGATGAGCTTAAACCTAGGACCTTTACCATGCTAGGCATTATTCTGAGCCACAGCATTAGCCCTGACTCTTGTTCCTTTTTATTTCAACAAATACGAGCTGGTAGGACATTTATTTTTACAAGCTAAATTCTAAAGTGCTTTGAGACCTGGGGACAAATGATCTTCCTCACCAATACTGGAGCCTGCTTTGACTGCCTAATTCTAGTCCCCCTAAATCTGTCATTTTTCTTCTGGGGTGTTTCACATATCTGCCAGAAGAGTTTCACTTCCTTGATTTTCCATCCCGCTTCTGGGAGGTTGCAGTAGCCCATTGCTGGCCTTCCCTTCTGTGGCGCTTCTGTATCACTGCAGAAGTCTGGACACTTTCCCAATACCATGCTACACATCACACTGTTTTTCTGCCAGTGACTTGCTGTTGGCATTTTATCAAGTACATTACTCCCGAAATGGAATCTCCTGGGAAGCTTCAGCAAATACTAGTACCCAGGCTCTGTCATGAGGGATGCTGATGTTTACATTCTAAGCACTGGAAAAGTTTCTGAAAGCTCCCCTGACAATTCTAATGTGGAACTATTTTTTTTTTAATGGAGAAAATCTAGATGGTACATCTGAACTCCCAATACTTGGAAAGTTGAGGTACGAGGACTAGGAGTTGTGGCTCACCTGGTTATAGAGCAAGACCCTATCTTAAAGCTGTAAATCACAGAATTCAGTTAATGGCATTTGACGATGTTTAGAGAAATAGTAAATATTGTATTTGTGGTTTTGAAAAGCAAAAATTTTATATTGCATTTATAAATAATTTAAATAATAAAAATGTTTATATTGCATTCATAAATAATAATTTAAATTTGTTTTCGGCTCATCACATATTACACTTGAGTTTTCAATACCAGCTAACAATGCCACATTACATAAAAAGAATAGAGAAGGAGATCACTTAGTTGCTAAGTTGGAAAAGAATGAAGGAAAGTTTAAATGGAAACAAAACATAATCGTAAAAAGAATTTTACATATATTAGCTCGTTTGATTATGTTTGCAACCACATACAAAGTGTAACCCCCATTTGTAGAAGTGATAGAGCTGTTTCTCAAGTGAGTCAGGCAGTAGACATTCATGTAGAATCACTTCTTCTTTGTCACATCTGCCTAGGAGTGGGCAGACAGCGCCATGACAGCTTAGAAGCTTGATCAGATTGAAAATGAATGACTTATTCTTAACATACTCCCCTGACATGGATGTGTATTAAAAAATACCATGTTATTAAAATCCTGTTTGCACCTATAACCTGAAAGTAGAAGTGAAACTGGCAAGGGTGGGGGGGGGCACACACCATGGCCAATGGAAGGGAGTTCAGAAAGAGATGCCAGGGTGAGGTGGTATGGGGAGACAAGTTCCCAGTACAGCAAAAGATCAGGTGAGAGTGCAGTGTTGACAAAACTGAACATATGTCTATTTCATATTTATATGTGAAATAAACATGTCTGTGCACTTTAGGAAAAGCATTAAATCAGTAATTGCATTGTCGTTTTCTTCCATGTAAAGGGGGTTACAACAGGCTGTCAGCTTGCCCTTTGCTTACTGAACTAGATTTCTATTTTTTTTTTAGTTCTTATTAATTACACTTTGTTCACTTTGTTTTTCCTCCCCTGTAGCTTCCTCCCTCCTCCCCTCCCAATCTCACCCTTTTACCCTCTTCTCCATGCATGCCTCTCCTCAAGTCCAGTGAAAGGGGAGGTCTTCCTCTCCTTCCTTCTGATTCTAGTCTATCAGCTCTCAACAGGAGTGGCTGTGGCCTGGTAAGGCTGCACCCCTCTCAGGGGGAGGTGATCAAAGAGCAGGCCAATCAGTTCATGTCAGAGATAGTCCCTGTTCCCATTACTATGGAACCCACTTGGACACTGAACTGCCATGGGCTACGGCTACATCTGTGCAGGAGTTCTAGGTTATCTCCATGCATGGTCCTTGGTTGGAGTATTAGTCTCAGAAAAGACCCCTGTTCCCAGAGTTTTTGGTTCTGTTGCTCTCCTTGTGGAGCTCCTGTCCTCCCCAGGTCTTACTATGGAATTTGCAGGTAAATGGTGGGAACTGGTAAAGATCATCCTGAGTGAAGCAGAAAGACACACAAAGTATATACTCACTCATCTAGACATATGTTATAGGATAAACCTACTAAAATCTGTACACCTAAAGAAACTAATCAAGAAGGAGGACTCTGGCTAAAATGCTCAATCCCCATTTATAAAGGCAAAGAGGATGGACATCAGAAGAAGGAGAAAACAGGGAACAGGACAGGAGCCTGCTACAGAGTGCCTTTGAAAGGCTCTGCCCTGCAGGCTATCAAAGCAGATGCTGAGACTTATGGCCAACCTTTGGGCAGAGTGCAGAGAATCTTATGAAAGAAGTGGGAAATAGTAAGACCTGAACTAGATTTCTTAGTGGGCATTTCAAGTAAGCCAAAAGGGGGCGATGTTTGCATCTTTGTTAACAGAAAATAATTGCCATGAACTCATGACTGCCCACGCTGAGTACACTGTATCCTCTGAACAGAGTGAGATCACACGTTCTTGTGCTTTGGTTTTTCTTCCTGCAGCCTCCATGGAAAGCCTTCCTGACTTCATACCTTCTGCTCAGTGACCATTTGGCTTTCATCACCGTCAAGTCTTTTGTGCTGGTTCTTCTCTCACAGGGTCTCGTGTATGGCAGGCTGGCTTTGTTCAGGCTGGCACTGAACTTCTGATTCTCCTGTCTCAGCTCCCCAAGCGCCAGCATTACAGACATATGTCACTGCGCACAGATTTATGCCAATTTCTCGAGGAGTGAACTTTGGCCTTCATGCATTGTAGGCAAACACTACCAACTGAGCCATAGCCCTAGTCAACTCTGAAGTCTTGACTTGATGGGCACTGTTCTTACTTTGTCTAGTAGGGTAGCTTGCTCCTTGACTCCCTGTTTCTCTGTGTTGCGTACAATATCAGTATCACAGTTATTCGAGGTTTTTGTTTTTTTTAAAAAGTAAATTCATGGTTTTTTTCCCCAAGAAATACTAAGCAAGAACCTCTGGTGTCAGACCCATGCATCTAGATTTTTAAAACACGGTATAGGTGAAAATTCAAAAGTAACTTCAGTGGAAGACTCCCCTTGTCTACCACATACAGCTGTAACACTGAAGAGGTCGTCTTACATCTAAATGTATAGGAAGGGACAGACGTAGGCTAATGCATTTAAGTTAAAACTTCAAAGTATTAAAACCTAATAAATCAAGCAATGGCCCCAATTAATGCAAGTCCTCTCAGTGACTTTTACAAAATTTATTGCAATGAAATAAAATATCATAGTGCTTACCTAGTTTTGGAACAAAAGCCCTTAGAAAAGAGAAATAAAAAACAAAAGAGTCTTATGATATACCTGCAACACTAGAAATAGTAGCACTTTCTGGTGCTGTGAGTGGCCAAACATCTGGTTTGTGTCGTAGCATGGTTGATTTGATTATCTCCGATATTTAATACAGCTGCAAAAACACGTAGGATCGATAAATGATCATCCTTGAGAGCCTAAACAACAGCGGGAGAGCCAGCTCTACTCAGGGAGAGGCTTGCTGAAAGGGGTCCAGCTGTGGGAGGCCTGACAGTCTCTTTTGTAGTTTATTAAGTCTAACCCAGAGGCCTAAAACAAATGAAACCACAGTGAATGTGATTTTTTAAAAAGACCTAGGCATTCATTAATTTATTCCTAAATTGATTACCTCCTGTCTTGAAGGATGGTAGTCAGATTAGAATTAGGCCATCCATCAGAAAAGATAGAGCTATGCTTTTCCTTAGCCACCCTAACTCCCTAGAATTACCTGAGAGATATCTGTACACAGGCTAATGGGCACATAGCTCTTTTCTATTCCCCCTGGGCTGAGGTGGGTGGGTGGATAACTTTGGGTTACAGCTAGTGAGTGCACTAGCTCAAAGGAAATGCTTCCAGCCAGAAAGGGTAGTGAAAGGTGTTAAAAAGAAAACACATTTCTGTGTCTCTGTAGAAAACCTTAGGGCTGGATTCAAAGCCCGTAAGAATAAACAAGGCGTTGTTGATTTTTGGGTCTCTTTCCCTCTACCTCATGCTCAGGTCATAAAAATGGGAACTCCTATGTCTCCCTCAGACACCAGCTGCTTCTTTATTTTCTTTTACATTCTTTAGCTTTGCATCTCTCACTGAGCATGTCAGAGTCCTTCCATCACAGCTGGTTAACATGCAGGATGTGCCTGTCAACTGTGCTGTATTTTGAAGTACATTAGCAAAAACATTCAAGGTTGTTGAAAAGTAAGGAGAGTTAGCATTTTTGCCTCTACTTACTTCTCCTAAGTGAAATGTTTAAAACAAATCCCCAAACTGAGTTTCAGGCCTTGAGTTACATTTCAGGTCATCATAGGGACTGTTGATTGTTGAGACACACTGAAGTGTGCTAAATTATAATAAAGACTAGTTTACATAAAATTTTTTTTTCCTTAAGTGTATCAAAATAAAGACAAAGTGAGCGGGTTATTTTTCTCCTTCACAACAGTTTTTCTGTTTGGACTAATACTTAGATTGCTCATAATATCTTAGTTTTTTTTTTAAAGTTACCTGTAGCACCCTAGGCAAATTCAGACATTGCACAGGACTATTTCATGGGTTAAGTAATTATGTCTACAATACGTGTCTCAACTCCCCAGTAATCATTAGCATCTTCAGGAGCTGTGAGTGTCCCTTTCCCAGCTGAATGAATTTGTAAGTTGAGTGCTGTTCAGTGCTCCCTCCACTCTTGGAAGTGACCAAGAAAGAGCCTGACAGAAATAAATGCAGAAGAAGGAAGCCTGAAGTTTGAGGGCTTCTACATTGAGAGTGATGTGCAACATCTTCAGAATTCTAAAATAAATTCCTCCTATTTTAGGCCACTTCATGACTGAGCAATGCCAAGTCTGTGATGAAGAGACATGACAGGAATATTTTAAGAGTCCGTGCACCGTACCTGCAGTGAGGTGCCTAGATACACACAGGAGTTAATTGTATTTTCTGAAATGAAATTGCTCTCTTCAGATGCCAAATGACACGGCTCCACCTCCTTCAAATGTTTCTCCGATTTCCCAACCTACTTTGGCACATGAATAAGGCCAAGCAGACGCTCTCAGATTTAAGGATGTCTCTAACTAAATTCCAAATGGAAGCACAGTCCTTATGCATTATGTAAAGAGGACAGATCTTTAAATCAGTCCTAGAAATGTAAACCAAGATTCATTGGCTAAATTAGAAATAAGTGATGAGTCGGCCAGCTGAGGCCCTTTGCCAAATGCCTGCTCAACATACAGGTAGACCTTCCTTCCCCTGGGACTCTCATCTTACTGTCTGAGGCCCTGCACTGAGTGCCGGGTCACCTCGCCGGTACTTTTCTTCTTTTCTGCAACTCAAGAACCTGCTATTTGTCTGACTCCTGGGAACATACCCAAAGGTTTCAGTATCCTACTTCAGAGATACTTGCTCAAACACGTTGATTGCCGCTCCATTCACAATTACTAGGAAATGGAATCAGCCGATATGTCCAGCAACTGATAAATGAACAATGAGTGTATGGTACATAAATAATGGAATTTTATTCAGTTAAAAATGAAATTATAAAATTTATATGTAAATGGATGAATATAAATATAAAACTCTACAAAGTAACTAAGACTCTGAGATATAAATGCCATGTGTTCTTTCTGACACGTGGCAACTATCTTAAAATTGTTATATTTGTATGTATTACCTGAAACACCTGTAGTAGTAAATTATAAGTCATTGGGATGGAGGATGCCTCAGGAGGGGAGGTAGCTTAACACAAGTGATATGAAAATAGAGGGGTACTTTTGAGTATGGAAAGCTTAAGCTAGAATTGGGGTGGGGGTGAAGAAGAGGAGGAGGAGGGAAGGGTGAATTAATCAAACCTAAGGAATGTATGGGGATTAACAAAATCACATAGAAACTTACTAATTCGTAAACCAATAAAATATGTGTAAGTTTAAGGAAAGAGAGATTTCAGAAACAGATGTTCTGCAATCTGCACAATGCTCTTCCCAAAAGCTGAGGGGTCTAAGGGGAAAAAACACCCAGATGTGAGATGCGTCCTTACAGTTGGGTCAAATAGGCCTCAGTGGGGTCGAATACCACAAAACATACGGGTATTTGCCTTTCTCTTTGCTTGTCCACTAATTTAATTATAATTTTTCTCTCTTTCTTTTCTTTCCTGAAAACCTGGCCACACACACCTCCTGGCTTGCTTTCAAATGTGTGACCTCTTGTTTTCAGTAATTGATATTATATATGAATATGTATAAAGGCATATAAGCTGTACTCAGTCTGTGTAACATTACTCTCTTAAGTACCTTCAAGGCTGACCGTTCAGTATTGGACAACCAGTTAGCGAGCTCTTTTCTGTGAAAGATATTTTCTCCTGCTTCCAGCATTCTTCAGCTGCCTCTAGTTCTTTGTTTAGGGTTGAAGGCCCATGGAGTTTTCTTTTTCTAATTTCTTTTCTATGGGATAATTTGAATACTGAATTCTTGCTAAAAGAGAAGTAGTAGTTATTTCTATCTAATCATGTTTGGTAGATATTCATTTAACAGTTAACTATGAAAATATATTTGTTCAAGAATACTGATAAATTTCTTCTTAAAATAATTATTTGAGTATAGGATCATTTCAAGTATCCATTTTATAATTTAGATGATAGTACATGATTTCTTAAAGTATACCCCACTCTGCCCCACACTAACACTATTCCAATCTTATGCTTCAAAATATTGAGCACAAGGTGTGAGCTTTACCAAAAATAAAAAAAAAATTGAAGGAAATTACTCTGAAAAGAAATGCTGTCAGCAATATAAAAAATTTTTAACAGGAAAAAAATTCAAGAAACCATTAAGAGGTAATGAAAAACTCCCATTCCAGTAGAGCTGAGTAGCTTTTGCCTTCTTGCATAATTAATGAAAGTGTTCCTAAATTCTAAATGAACACTTAGAAATGAAAGAGACAGAAGACAAGGAGGACATGAATAGAATAATGGTTTGCACACGATTAGGAATCATGACGATAATTTTCATTCTTCACAATTTACAACACAGACCTGGAAATTACATAAAGTTGAAGATTCCTTCTTTTTGCATGTGGTTTCAGTGCAGACTACAATAAATTGTAAAGTGGTCAGCAATAGATGCCGTTTGAGACACAATGGTGTTTTAAGAGGAAATTTGCTCTTTAGAGCATAAATTGGTATGCACATATTTATATTTTCAACCAATATTTGGTAAACAAATGAATTCTAAAGCTTAAAAAAGGGATTCCCTGCACAGGTTGATTGCAAGGTATAAAGAAATCAAGCTGGGAGCATTTTTCCTGCTTCATAATTCTAGAAGGTTCGATGCAGCCTGATTGGGAGCAAGAGGCTTCAGGTGTTGTGCTCAGCTGTGAACCTCACAAGCTATAATACCAGCCTGCCAGGCAATATGGGTCCACAGGAGGAACTGAGGCCTGGCAGTTATGGTGTTAACCAATCTCTCTCTGGTTGGATTTGAAGTTCATTTCACAGGAAGGAATGGTGAAATGCTCAAATCCACACGGTTGAAGGTTTTAGGCGATAAACAAGAACTTAATATGGTTATTTAGCTAAATTGTCATGGAACTAAGCTGCCATTTAAATAATGACTTGTATATCCTAGACAAATGCTACTCCCAGCCTTACCTGGAGATGCCTCTCTTTACAATGAACGGTAGTGAATGAAGAGACACATGGGTCTTAAAGTGCTGACAATAATCGTGCATTAGTGCTCAGCCTAAACGGGCCATTTATTCCATCCCTATACGGCTCCAGGGAAATCTTGGGGAAAAGGGCAGAAAAAAATGTAAAAGGCAGAAAATAGGGAAAAAGGCTTGGAACACTTTCTTTTGAGCACAGCCTGGTCAGTGCAGTCATGACGTAACAGCAGCTGTGACTGCCTGTAATGGATCTTATCAAAAGTCATTCACAGATAGGGAAAGGACCTGCAAGGCTTTACCTCTACCTGCTAAGCGCTTGTCTCCTAATACATTCTGGGGTACAGTCACTCATTGTCTTTAATTGTATTTTACTGAAGAGCCCAGTGGACTCTAAGAGACAGATCAAAACCCATGGTCACACAGACAATCCTGCTTAAATTCAAGAAGTCTCAATAAACAAAATAACAACAGCTAAAAAATAAACTTGTGAGTGTGGAAGGAGATTTCAGTGAAGGGAGGATAGTATAGGTAGGAGGGTGATCAAAAACAGTGTTAAATTAATCAGGATTCATATTACATGTGCACGAAATTGTCACAAACTCAATACAAGTTATTTTTTAAAAGAAATATGACTTTAGAAATTTTGTTTTTTCCTAACATGGAACCTTTTCAGTGTATTCTTTTCCATCATTAACTTGACAGTGAAATCCAAAAGCAAACGAATTTAGTGAAGTAGTCAGATAGTATTGCTTTAAATGAATTGATCCATAGTTTCAAGGTCTTCAAAGTATTAACTTTGAGTGCTTATTATGTACGTGTGTGTGTGTGTGTGTGTGTGTGTGTGTATTACAATCCAAGAAGAAACATGGACTAGTAACTATGAGGAAAAGATACGGATTTATGTGAGTATAGAAAAGGCAATGAAAGCATCGCAGGTTACATACAGTCCTAGGTGACTATTTCTTCTTAATTTGAAATGTCAGTAGTCTTTCGGTATGAAGGCTAGTATTTAAATAATTATGTATGCAATTTTCTTCTTTGTATGGGAAGAAATAGCTATCTGCAGGAATTAAAAAATAAAAAACAAAACCAAAAATACTGCTTGGAGTTGGGTCTGGTGGTAATACCTATAATCCTAAATGCCTATAATCCTAGTACTTGGGAGGTGGGGACAGGAGGATCAAAAGTTCAAAGCCTACTGTGGCTCCACAGTAAGTTCAATGTCGACCTGAACTACATGGGATTCTGACTCTAAACAACTAAAAAGTGTTGTTTTGAATTATATCAGATTCTCAATCATTTCCTATGTTCTTAAGGCAAGAAGTTCAATGGTATCCATAACTAAGACACGTTACCAACTCCACCTTCACCAGAAACTGGCTAAAAACAAGTTGCCAGGATTTGTACACTCAGGACATTTCAATGCTAATCTAGGTGGTCTGATCTCAAATAAATTTAGAACTAATGTAGAATGGCTATTCCTACAACAGAAGGAGGGCAATGCAGTCAGAGATACATAGGGAAATAATACTGTTGTCTGAATATGGGACCAGAGCAGTTAAATCACAGTGTATTTTTTTTGAAATATTTAATGGCAATTATTTAAGTACTTCACTGCCTTCAAAATCCACATATGCTTCCCCAAAGAGATGGGATCAAGATGCATTTGAACATATTTTAAATGTAATTTGCTTATTCGGTTTGCAGAGTCTTTGACCTCACGAGGAGCCCTTCCCCAAAGTTTGTGGATTGCCATAAATCACAGGGCCCTGGAGAAAAACACTGATTGATTTTTCTGTTTCTGTGTTTATGCATCCTTTTGTAGAAATAGTCACAGGAAAATAGTGCCAGGAATTTGCATGGGTTGGATGTAAATTGCAGTACATCACTAAGAATAAAGGGAAAGGCAACAGACTGGTGACTGTTAAGGCCTTTCCCACCCCTTTGCTTTTTGTGTACAGTATCTACCATGAAGAAAGGTCCTAAAAAGAAGCCACGCCTTTCCCTTACACTTCCCCAAGGCCGATTGACTGGTTAACACTTCAAAGCCTGTGAAGGGGTTGAAATGTTGCAGGTCTAGAGCTTAATTAAAAGTTATCTTGAGCTATTTCCAACACCCTTACCAGCCCTTCCTTTCCCACCTCTGTAGGATATGAAACCTTTTGAAATGTAGGAACTTAGCAGACCCCTAGCTTCTGCCAGCCCAGAGGCTGAGAGTAATCAGATAGCATCAGGTTTCTGCTGCTTTGTCATAACCTGTCTACCTGGTACTCCCACCTACGTGTTTGAAGAGTCTCAGTTTACAACCTTCTTTGTTCTATTTCTATAATACCTCATGAAATTTCTACGTCACTTGAACATGGAGGTTGGGCTAATCTAAATCTCTGTTCCTGCTTTGCTGTAGTCACCCATAGTTGGCTCCAGAGTAAACCACCTCATGTCCCCTCTGAGGTTACACTTGTGGGTTTTGTATTGACACTATCCATATCTAAATAACAGCATAATGTACTCTTGTCAACAGATTATCAACTTTTAAAAATATTTATATGTACATATGTATGCTGTGTGTGTATGTTCAGATGCCTAGGGAATCCAAAAGAGTGCGTCAGATCCTCTGGAACAGGAGTTACAAGTGGTTTGAGTGATTTTCAATGGATGTTTAGGGTAGAAATCTGGTCTTCTGCAAAAGGAGAAAGCATTTCTCCTCAAGCTCAGTTATCAGATTTTTAATGTTCCTCCCATTTACCACAGCAATTGATATTATGTTCTCAGACCTCTTCCTCCAATGGCCAAGCAAAAGACAGGTTTTATTTGCTTACTCTACCTGTCTATAAAATATAGTCCTCATATTAATAACTGATTAATGCTCCTGTTTTGTCTCCGGCTGGTGAGGCTGGGTAGGAATAATCCCTCAGGGTATGAAGGACTTAGGAAGGAAGCACATTCAGAAAATGCTTTACTTTGCAACCGTTTCTGGTAGTGATATATTTACAAAGCATTTATCCCATTCCAGATATCAACCTGCTTTTTCTATGGGTATCCTGAGACAAAGATGATATCACTTTCAAAGTTGGTCTTATCCTTTCAGGGACAACCTCAACTTCTGAAGTCACAGGCCCCAAGAACAATGACCAAGGTCACCCTCACACAGCCTCATGCTTTGTTTCGTAAGAGATAGCCCTTCAATGCTGAGAAACCTAGCTTCCAGGAACTGCAGGCCTCAGCCAGCCACTGTCTTTCACGTAGTCCCTTGGAGAACAATTGTGTGAAGCACAGTGACCTCAGAAACCCATTGCCTTGCAGGCTATTTATGAAAACAGTGTTCTCAAAGAGCAGCTCAGGATGAGGAAACCCTATCAGAGCCTGATTTAGCTCCCACTCTGCCCGTGAGAGCATCCTAATAGAAAACAAGGGTAAATATAGTAAATGCAAGTTCAAAGGTAGAAGACCAGTTGCATGCTGTGCTCCTGTGAGTGAAAATGAGATCGATCTCCAGAGATATTTTAGCACAACTAGAATTCTAGTGATTTTTGCTGAGCTCGATTTATCAAGCTGTTTTTTTTTCTTGTGTCAGTTTGTTCTTTTTATGGGAAAATGTGCACTATATATTAGAAAGTATTTTATAATAATTGTGGGAAGGGCTGCTGATGTTGGTTTTTAAATATGCACCCCTGTTATATCCAAAGCTGTACAAATGATGCCATGAGTTTCTCTCCTAGAAGTTCAGCAAGTGTAGACCAGTGGTTTTCAATCTTCCTAATAATAAGACTCCTTATTACAGCTCCTCGTGTTGCAGTGACGCCCCCTCAACCATAAAATTATTTTTGTTACTTTCGTTATTTCCTACTGTTATGAATCTGATATGAAAAATACCTGACCTATGACTGCAAAGGGGTCTAGACCCACAGGTTGAGAATCAATGCTTTAGACCAACGTAGATTATAGTCCACAGGAATTTCACCTGCCTCTGCAGGATTCAGTGTGGTTTGCTTGAAGTGACATGCACCTGTTGGCAATAAAAACAGGGGACACCAGCTATTGGTTTCAGTCACCTCGTGAAGAGAGAACCAGACTTCTTCAAATGAATACATCAGCTCCTTCTGGAATTGTGTGAGACCAGCACCATTTACTAGAGGTGTGGATTTTTTGTTGGTTTTTTGTTGTTGTTGTTGTTGTTGTTTTTGTTTGTTTGTTGGCTGGTTGATTTGTTTTTATTCCTTCCTCACGTATTTCTTTCTGGAAATGGCTACACGTTAATTTAAGGGGTTGAGTTCTTTTGTTGAGGCAGATGCTAATTTAACAGATGTGTCAGAAAACACATGCTTTATCCACCACCATTGGCCTTTCAGGAAGCAGCACTTAGTGACAGTATATGGCAAACAGTAACCTAACGGTGTAACGGAAGCAGAGGTGTAAATCGGTGACCTTGCTGAGAAGAACACGGCAACGAAAGAAAGTCATGATATTGGAGTTTTCCATCAACAATCAATGAAACTCCAAAACAATCTCTTGGTATAAGAGCTCAAATATATTTTTTAAATTGCCTTATAAACATATATATGCATATGAAATGAGTTTCATACTTACTGTTAACAAGGCCTTTGGCAAGAAAGTTCCTGTGTCTTGAGGTAATTCTGCAAAATTCCCTGGAGTGAATTTTTTTTCTACATTAAAATAAAACAGATTCATTCTCCCTGTCTATCCTCTGAAGAGAACCTGGGATCTGGTTTTGGTGTTTCTTCTATTAAGGAATTTGTATAGCATACCCAGTGCAAGGTAGAAAATCAATTATTAATCAACCTTATTAAGCATACGCTGGTGACAACTCAAAAATCATAGGCCTATAATAAAAAAGAAATGTGTGCCTGCCTTTCCCTTCTTCTCAGCAGGCTTTTTTAACAGACTGGAGTACCCACACAGGACAATGAAAGCACTTGTGAAACAATAAAATTCACGGAGCACAATGACTCCCAAAACACAAAGCTTTGTAAGTAATTTAAAGGAAATGATATCACTTCTGGATTGAATAAGATCCTTGGTAGTTCATTGAGCTTATTCATTTGCTTCCTATCCCCATGAAACCTACCCTATCAGAAAGTAAAGTTTAGAGCAGACCTAGCATGGGTTTAAAGCTAGGGGGGGAAACAAGTCACAATGTTTGTATTATTACGTTAATACTACTAAGCATATTTGTCCTGATTATTTTTAAAATGATTCATGGAAAAGCACTCACTTATGACTTTAAAGAATTGGGAAAATGTGAAAATTTTAGAAGTCAAGGAGAAAATGCAGAACTGTGAAACTGAAAATAATAAAGAACACCTTCACAAAATTATTTTCCACCTCAGGGAATGTACTTCTAGTCATTTCAAGATTCTGAGTGATGAGTTGATGGACGTGTCTGAACTCCACAAAGGAACATCATTTCAAGTAAAAATTGCATGGGGCGGGGGAGAACTTTAAAAGGCATAGAAATAGATATTCGAAGAACTGTGTGCTTCTGGAGTAAAAGAAAGAGAGTTAAGGTTGGATGTGAAACCCAGGGCAAAGGAAGACACAAATAGAGGTCAACAGATGTGCATGCATGGTCAGTTTATGTCTGCAGCCTGAAATACGAAAGTTCATTTTCTAGACTATGATTGACAGGAAGGCCATTTGATTCTGCCTCAGCCTCACTAAGCCATTAGGATTTTGATTCCACAGCTCAGCTCATTCCTGCAAAGAAGAAACTGTCAACTCCACCTGTCTAGTTCTGTCAGGAGCTTGATTATAGAGCCTCCTAATCCAGCATTTTAATTATAAGCTAGGTCTTCATAGCAAGTGTCAATATTGTGTGTGCTGTGTGGTTTCTGACTACATTTTAGAAACTGTAATACAGCAAAATCAGCCATAAGACCAGGTGACTCTAAAGGCATTTGTGAAGTAAAGTATATTTCAGATAAGCAAGTGGGGTCGTAAACTTTGCGGCTCAGTTAGCAAAGGGCATGTCACACACAGGCATGAAGACCTGAGATGCTGAACACATGTTAGGGGCTCTGGCAGGTGTCTAATCCTAGCACTGGGGATGAATTTAGTCAGAACCCCGCAGCTCACGGGGTTCTCAATATAGCCAATAAATGAACTCCATCCTCAGTGAGGGACCCTATCTCAAAAAAGTAAGGTAGAGAACAATGGAGAAAAACACACAGCTTATTCTCTCTACATGCCTAAAAGTAAATATGTATGAACACCCATTCTGGGTAGTCTGCCTATAATCATGTACATTCATCACACACACACACACAGAGAGAGAGAAAGGAAAAAAGAAAGAAACAGAGAAAGAGCCCAAGTAACTCCTTTGAAATCATGTATGTTCGTTTATCTTTTCAGCTGCCCAAACACCTTAAAACAGGGAGCAATGTTCACTTTATAATTTTTATCTCAGGTTATATCCATGCTATTTATGGAGATTAAGGGTGAGTTATAATATATTTCATTGGGGAAATTCTTGTTATTGCTTCCAGTACAATGACATGGCTTTAATAAATAAATAGATTAAATAAGTAAATCAGATAGAACATAATTTGTTTCCCTAAGAGCTTACTTAATTATCATGACAAGAAATTATTTTTAATTTAGAAAGCTTCCACATATTTCTACAGACAATTTGCTGGCCACACAGCCATAACAATGAACTTTGACTCTGGAAGAGCTAAGTTCAGAATTCTTTATATTAACTATATAGGCTCCTAAGAAGTTTTGGTCTCTTTTTGTAATTTTAATTTTTTAATCATTTATTACAACTTATTCAATTGTATCCTCCCTCATCCGTCTGAGTCTCCCTCTCTCTTCTCCCCCTATGCCCCTCTCCTAGTCCACTAATAGGTGAGTAGCTCCTCCCCTTCTATTTGACTCTAGCTATCAGGTCTCATCAGGACTGCTTGCATTGTCTTCCTCTGTGGCCTGGCAAGGCTGCACCCCTCCTCCCCCAATGAAGGTGATCACTGAGTTCATGCCAGAGAAAGCTCTTGCTCTTCTTATTAGGGAACTGAGAGACTAGTTCCTTAACTGGAAAACAAGAAAGAAAAACTCACTCGATTCATTTCATAAAATAGCTTTGTTAGTTATTTTTTGTCAACTTGATGCAAGTTAAATTCTTCTGGGAAGAGAGGAGGGACATCAATTCAGAAGAGTCTGTGAAGGCATTATATTGACCAATGATAGATGTGGGGGGCCTAGCCCACTGTATAATGCTACTCTGGGCAGGTGGTCTTGGGTTGTAAAAGAAAGAATGTACAAGCCAGAAAGCACTGTTCTTGGTGGTCTGTTTAGTTCTTGCTTCCATTTTCCTGTCTGAGTTCCTGCTTTGACGTCCTCAATGGTAGACTGTGACATTGAAGTGCAAGCCAAATACAGCCTTTCCTTTCCCAAATTGCCTTGCATTGTGTTATCTATCACAGTAATTGAAAACAAACTAGACCAGAGGGGCATGATGTAAAATATGAACTTGTTTTAATGCATGTTTTGATGAAGTCTAACAATCATCATGCCGTGCTTCCCAGCATGTTACGCTGCCTATAAGTTGAACTTGGTCCTTATTTTTCTTGTCTATTTTTCATGTCTTACATTTATAAGACATGTTTCTATTTTAGTCAGGAACAAACACTAGAATACAGTTGGTACAGAAACTCTTCAATGTGCGTTTTCAAAGAATGAACACTGCAGCTTTTGAAAACTACTTTTATTATATTGAAAGCTTTAATTTAAAAGAGAAACTCACATTTTACCAGCCAAAGAAACTAAGACTATTGTGTGTAAACAACAATCATGTGCAAACAATGGAAGATTATGGTATGCAAGTCTTTTTGTACCCAACTTTGAATTGCCAAGACAATTTAAAAAAAGAGAACGTGGTATACGTAGCAGCTCTGAGTTTAGGTTCCACCTCAACCCACCCACCTCACAAACACTGAAGGTTGAAATTGATTTCTAAATTCAGAACAGTTTCCTAGAGAGTCTACATTTGGGAGAAGGAGATTTCCCTTGTCTAGAAATACACCCTTTCCTGTGCACTCTACAGATGTCCACATAGACAATCCTGCTGTTATCTGCAACTTGAATTGACGTTGGTAGCTTTGGAAAAATAGCTAGTAATTTGACAAGTGTAGTGATGATTCACAGAGCCGTGTCTAAAGACTCCATGCCACTGCCCACTTTCATGGTCTTGTACATTTTTTTTCCTGGCTCACAATACTTTTTTTTAATTACAATTATTTCACTTTGTATCCCAGCTGTAGCTCCTTCCCTCAGCCCCTCCCAATCTCTCCATCCCACTCCTCCTCCCACCCTGCCCCTCCACTAGTCCACTGATAGGGCAGGTCCTCTTCCCCTTCCATCTGACCTTAGCCTATCAGCTCTCATCAGGACTGTCTGCATTGTCTTCTCTGTGGCCTTGCAAGACAGTTCTCCCTTCAGAGGGAGGTAATCAAAATGCCAACCACTGATCTCATGTCAGAGACAGCCCCTGTTCCCCTTACTAGGGTACCCACTTGGAGACTGAGCTGCCATGGGCTACATCTGTGCAGGGGTTCTAGGTTACCTCCATGTATGATCCTTGGTTGGAATATCAGCCTCAGAAAAGAGTCTTTGCCCAGATTTTTTGGTTCTGTTGTTCTCCTTGTGGAGCTCCTGTCCCCTCCATGTCTTTCTATCTCCCCCTTCTTTTATAAGATTCCCTGCACTCTGCCCCAAATTTGTACATTCTTTTATCATTGCACACGCTACAATATAAAAGTTGCTTGTTTTATCTCTCTGCCAAACTCACTGAGAAGAGAGGCTTTGGTTTTTAACTCATAGGTCCCATGTTCTTAGTAAGAGTTTGATGTAGGTTAGCAACAGACGAGTGTCTGCTGAAGTGGTGAATAGGTCATTTAGATACGGGTATATATGGCTCTATATTGTAATGCAGAATGAAATGGCTCTATAAGATCAAATACGTCTATTTCAAATGTTATCAAATTAACTTGAATATGGTTTGTTATTCTGAGGGGGTAAAAAAGCTTAGATTCAGAGTGACATAGACTTGGGATCATCATCCCATTGACCCCCTTTTAGCATCCCCTGTCTTAGGCAAGCCATTATATCTCTTTAATAATTACTTACCAGATCTTTCAGAGTCCTGTTACCCTTTTTGTGGTATTGGGATGGAAGGGAAAAGATGTGTAGAGTAGTTAGCAAGCATCCGGCAAGGTAACAATGAGTCCTTGGCGAATGGCAGCTCTCTGCATTAAGTCCCAGTCATGCTCAGATAATGAGAGTTCTCGTAGCCTTTAAGAGGTTTAACCAGTTAACACACTATGTCCTTTGCTTTAAGCAGCATCTGCTTTCACCAGACTTTGTATTCAATGTTTATGAGTTAGGGTTTCCCTCCTGTTAAGCCACTCAGTTACCAGTTTTCTCAAATGAAGGAATTCTTTTTTCCTTATGATAAATAATTAGTGTTAACTGATATCCACCAAACACTGACTTCCTTTGGAAATTGCCTTATTGATTTCTGAAATGATGAAGGACTTCTAATGTGCCTGTAAACATACTCATTCAGTCACAAATTGCTCCTGGCAGCACAGGAAACCTCTGTCTATATGCTGTCCGGGCATCTTCCTTCCCCAAACACACATTTCCCAAGGGGCAACCAGCCTGGATCCATTATCCTGAGTCCAGCTGGAGCAGAATCATGAATCAGAGGGCAACTTTCCAGTTCCTCATCCTCTCTGCATTCATTATCATGGGCAGGTTTCCACTGGAATGTGATAGGCAAGAGTGTCTTGCAACACAAGATTATTATTTGTCAGGGTATTTGTCTGTTATATTATCAGAGTCTGAACTCTCCAATGAGCCTCCAGTGAAACATGCCAGGTCCTGAAATGAAGGTGACATCTACAGATTCAGAGAGAGAGAGAGGAAAAAAAAGAGTGTAATATGTAGAGGAATTTTAATTCAGAACATGGCTACTCTGGCAAGAGATCATATCCAAAGACCTTCTAGGTCTGTGTGACCTGGCTAGAATACAAACATGCCTTTAATCTAGGAGATAGAGGCAAGCAGATCTGAGTTCAAGGCCAGCCTGCTATAGAGCGAGGTTCAGGTAAAGAAAATCATAGGTCCAGGCGTGGTGGTACATGCCTTTAATCCCAAACAATGAAGCTAAAGTTAGTTTGTAGAAGGATGCACCCATATTTGAAAGTGATGTCTAAGTCAGTGGCAGAAAAAGAAAGTGATGAATCAGAGACTTGACAGACTAGGATATGTTCAATTCTCATGAGAAGAGAGAGGAAAGACAAGCTACTTCAGGGGCAGTGCAGAGATGGTTTGCCAGTTTTTCAGGAGAGTTTTACAGAGAGGTTGAATGAGAGAACAAGCTAGACACAGGTGAAGAAAGAAAGAGCCAGGTAATGAGAATGAGTCAGAAGATTAGAAAAGATTGCTGGAATTAGTTAGAGGCCAAGAAGAGCAATTCAGAGACTGAGAGAAAAGCCAGACTGAATAAGTTAGCTGAGGGAGAAGTCTGAGGCAGAACAGCTGAGTTGAACCAGGCAGCTTTGAGTTCAGAAGGAACAAGAAAGGGTGAGTTTTTCAAGCAGTAGGTCTCAGAGGCTGAAAACATTCTAGGCCTGGGTTAGATTGTACGGAGGCTAGAAGCTTCCAGGACTATGCCTAGGTTAGCAGACAAAGCAGTAAGCCTTCGAGATGGCAATTGAAACCAGTGAATAAAAGTTTGCTTTACAGTAATATACTATGCAGTTTCTAATTTCCACCAGCTTTCCTGAACTTTGCTCCCTGGATATTTTTCACTTTGTCTTCACAGTCTGAGAGAACAGAAACTCCAGGGTAACAGGTAGTAGTTTTTTTTTTAGTTATATATATATATATATATATATATATATAACTATACCATAGATATCTAACTCCAAGCTAAATCAGTTTTGACACCTTTACCTGGAATGAGATCATTGTAAAGCAAAGCGGTAAGCATAACCACTGTGAAGCAAACATTTACAGGAAACCACACTCTAGGGATGTTAACAGCAAACTTCAGTTTTACCTTATGTATTGTCAGCGTTTACTCCTTGCCCAATCCTGGGCATATTTCCCGTTACATTTTATTTTGTTATTTAATATATTTGCTAATTCGATATAATTTCATCACTTCCTTTCTTCTTTGTCCTCCCTTCAACCTTTCCCATGCCCTCCCCCATTCCTTCTCAAGTTGATGGCCTCTTTTTCTGTAATTATTATGGTTACCTAGGTAGATAGATGGCGAGATGATAGAGAAATAGATGATAGAGACATAGATAGATAAACAGAGATATAGGCAGATAGATAGATAAATAGATGATAGCCATTCCTAGATGTGCAAATACATGAATACAATCAGCTGAGTCAATTTTTATTGCTTGCATATATATGATTCCAGGGAAGATCACTTTGTACTGGGTAACCAATCAGGAGCGCACCCCTGATTGCTAATTCTTTCGGCAGTGATCAGTTGTCGGAAGTTCTTTTTCTAGGAGTGGAGTCCTGTAAAATTCTCTCCCTTCCACCTTAGCACGTCTATTGATATTGCTATTCTTCAGGTCTTGCAGCATCCCTGCTGATGTGTCATTGTTCCGGTCTTATATAAGCAGCCGTGTCCAGGAGACACAACCTCATAGGAAACCTTCTGGTTCTCTGACATTTACAATCTTTCTGCCTCCTCTTCTGAAAGCCTTAAGCATTTTTATTTCTTCTATCAAAAACTCTGTTCAGAGTCACACCCCATATTTTAATTGGATCATTTGAGCTCTTGACTGACAGGTGTATAGCTGGCAAAGATTCTCTCCTGCTCTGTGGGTTTCTTCTTCATTAGACTGAATGTTTCCTTAGCTGTGCTTTTTAGTTTTGTGGGGTTCTAGTTGTCAATAGTTGGCCTTAATTCCTGAGCAAATGGAGTCCTATTAAGAAACTCTTTTCCTATATCTATACCTTGTAGGGAACTTCCTGTGTATGCGTCTATCAGTTTCAGCTTTCACACTGAGGTCTTTGATCCATTTGGGGTTCATTCTTGTGTAGAGTGATAAATACAAATTTCATTTCTCTATATATGGATATACAGTTTTCCTTGAATTGTTTTTTGAAGACACTGATTTCTCTGCTGTAGTTTTGCCTACTTTGTAAAATATCAGATGGCTGCAAGAATGTACACTAACATTTGAGTCTTCTATTTTATCCCATTAGTCTGCTTTTGTTCCAGCACTGGGTTGCTCTTTTTACTAAAGCTCTCTAATCTATCTTGAGATCTGGAATAGTAATCCCTCCATCATGGTTCTTTAATCTCAGGAATGCTTTGACCATTTGAGATCTTTTCTGGTTTCACATGAATTTTAGGATTTTTTTTCTATTTCTGTGAAGAATGTATTGGATACCCTCCTTCAAATTATATTAATTTTGTTAAGACTGTTGCAACTTGTTTCTTAATATATCTAAGAATCTTCGTTTCCTAGGTTATTAAGGAGTATACTTCAATGCTACACGGAGAAACATGAAAATACAGTGGAATCAAGGCAGGAGGTAGTCCTATGCCAGAAATAAAGCCCTCATTAATATTGGGTTCCTTTCAGAGCTGTCCAGTACCTCACAATCTGGAGACATGCTTGCAGCCACAGCTCCGTGCTGTAGCCAAAAAAGATCCTCTCGAGAAGGCAGTCCTTCTGCCAAGGGAAGTAATTCACTCCAAGCACAGAGTAATCTCTTTTTGGTGCTTTATATTTATTTTTCATGTGACCTGCTTGAACTTTAAATCTCTTCTGGAATAGGAACTACTCCTAGCGTGGTTGCGGCGTTGAATGTGGGGATGCATATTTTCCTTAGTGTCTGTGTACCTCTCCACTGTCCTGTCTTTGTGAAAGAAAAAGAGACAAAGTAAACAGAACCCTCTTTAGATCAACAGTCTGCAGCGACAAAGAGGAAGACTTCTGACCATAGGGCTCATTTTTGTATTTCTAATGGCATGGTACCCTAGTCAGACATCACTTCAGCAGTAGCTTCGGTGTCACTTCAGAAAAAAACGACCCCATGTTTATCCCTGGGCTTTATCTGTTTCTCTCGGAATAGAAAATCTTCCCAGTGTTTGGAAGGACTCTTCAAGCTTGCCAAAGCTTAGCCAGAGTTGCCGTTAACTGCAGCCACTTACTGAGTAATTAAAACAAGTCAGGGCCTTAAAGATGCTTACAGGACACCAGTCACTGCTTTGCCCATAAGGCGCCGGAGTTTCCCTCTGTTTGGTACAGGGTGCAGACTTCTCCCCTTTGGGTTAGGTCTAGGGTTTTTCTAGTTGTCAGTACAAAATTTGACAGTTTGCTGACAACTCTCTTTTTATATGTAGGGTAATTGGAAACTTTTTGTACATTTTAGTTTGTTTTGAGACCTAATGTCACTCTACAGCCCAGGTTGATCTTAAAATTATCATGTAGCCAAGGTTGATTTAGAATGCATGACCCTTCTGCCTCACCTTCTGATCTCAGTTACAAGCCTTCACATCTGCCTCTCAGGAGCTGCCTATTCTTTCTTCTCAGCAGGAGCCTAAAGAAACCAGGAAGACCCCTGTGCCAAGATATTTTGGTTCTGTTGCTCTCCTTGTGGAGCTCCTGTCCCCTCCAGGTCTTTCTGTGCCCCCTTATTTCATAAGATTCCCAGCACTTTGCCCAAAGTTTGGCTATGCGTCTCAACCTCTGCTTTGATACCCTGCTGGGTAGAGTCTTTCAGAGGCCCTCTGTGGTAGGCTCCTGTCCTGTTTCCTGTTTTTTTCCCTCTTCTGATGTCTGTCTCATTTGCCTTTCTGAATGTGGATTGAGCATCTTACCCAGGGTCTTCCTTCTTGATTAGCTTCTTTAGGTGTACAAATTTTAGTACGATTATTCTTTTCTGAGACTGATACTACAAACAAGGACCATTCACGGAGATAACCTAGAACCCCTGCACAGATGTAGCCCATGGCAGCTCAGTGTCCAAGAGGGTTCCATAGTAATGGGAACAGGGACTATCTTGGACTTGAAACTCAGGGGTTGGCTCTTTGATCACCTCCCCCTGAGGCAGGAGCAGCCTTACCAGGTCACAGAGGAAGACAATGCAGCCAGTCCTAATGAGACCTGATAGGCTAGCGTCAGATGGAAGGGGAGGAGGACCTCTCCTATCAGTGGACTGGGGGAGGGGCATAGGAGAAGAAAGGAGGAGGGGACGAGGGAACAGGCTACAGCTGGGATACAAAGCGAATAAACTCTAATTAATAAAAAATTAAATAAATTAAAAACAAACAAACAAACAAAAGATGCTGGGAAGAACACTGTTTAACTGCTTTGTATCTCTTGCAAACTCCTTGCAATCCATAACCTTCCACATTTCAAAAACAGATAAAACCAGAGAGGAACATGTCTCTTTTTCTTGAGAAACAGACAATAAATTATTTAATATTGACAAACTTTGAAAGAGTCTCTGAAGTATGCTGTGCAGGATTTCTAATAAGTTAGTAGCTATATGCCCTTTGATAGGTTCTTTTGCAGTTAAAGCAGAATAGGCATGAAAACAACTGAACTATTTGTAGCTGTTTGCCCTGTAACAAATTGCCTGGCTGGCTGGCTACATTTCCAGTCCTATGCCTGGCTTTAGTAAATGTTCATTTTCCTGTTTGCCTTCACTTCCTGTTGCGCTTTGAGCGTTCCCGAAGGACCCAATAACTATAACACATGGAATATGGTGCACAAACCTGAAGAAACACAGTTTTTACTACTTGCTTTCTTGAGAACATTAGATTCAGATAATTTCTTTCTCACAGTGTAACTATGATGTACACTGCTTGGACATTGAAAAAACTCTTTCAAATGAGTTGTACAAAATGGTGACAAAGGTTTATTTTGTGACTTGAAATGAGCGGAACAAAAAGTGTCTAAAAACAAGCAAATCGATATTGCCTGCAATAAAGAATCTAGTCTAGAAATGTTTCTTTTAAGTTTACCTAAGAATAAGGTGGGATTATAATTTTATAAATATGTATTCCTAGATTTTTTCTACTACTGTGGGCCTGAATTCTAGATAACAACTCCTTGATGTTTTTAGCAGGCAATCAAGATAAATCTGATAGGAAAAAAATGGTGCCACATTTACAAGATAGTAAGTTAAAATATTAATATGGAGAAGCAGAGATTCTGGTCAAAGAATGCTGAAACTAAGCAGTTATTTTCAAGAAAACTCTATGAAGGAGAGCATTTGCCTCATTGTAATGAAAAAATAGGTAGACTTTTATTCTCTAGAATATTCTAAGTGAACTTCAGGTTATCTTGAAACCCATAAAAACAGATGCACACAATTTTTAGATATATGCAAATACCTAAAAAAAGTTGTTTCTATTCAAATGTTTTTTTCTTTCTTAGTTTAAGAGTGAAAAAACTAAATTTCAAAGATATTAAGAAATGTCCTTACTAGTTAAGAAATGAATTCTTCTTGCTCTGAGTGGTTATGGAGGTTTTTAACAAGTTACAGTTGGCATCCGAAATAGAGATGTGATGATTTGAATGAGAAAAGTCCCCAGTAGGCTCAGGGATTTGAAAAGTTGTTCTCCAATTGATAGTGATGTCTGGGACACAGTGGGTATGGCTGGAGGAAGTGCGTCACTGGAGGAGGGAGGAGGGCATTCATAGCCTGACCGCACTTCCAGCTCCCTCTCTGCTTCACGGTTTTCTAGACCTCAATTTCATAATCCGCAGTGTTCTAATGAACTTATGCTCTTAAGACTCACCCTGGAAATTTTCCTCAGTATTCTCCCCTAGAGACAGTGTCTCAGGACAAAGCGTTGGGCAGAGGACAGGGGATAGATTAGGAGGGAAGGTGTTACAGTCAGTGTTACTTAGAACCTGAGAGACTTGGTATTTTTCTAGGAGTTTCCTGCATGATGGTAGCATGGGGGCAGGACAGGTAATCTAAAGATCAGAGAGAAACTGCTCTTTGGGAATATTCCCACATGATGATAAAAAGTTAACAACAATGCATGTTTCCCATTAAGGGGGCCTTCCCACGTTTTCTTCCCTTTACACTTATGTATTCCCCCCCTCCCGTGTGTGTGTGTGTGTGTGTGTGTCTGTGTCTGTGTCTGTGTCTGTGTGTGTATGTCTGTGTGTGTTTCTCTTATCTGTGGGTCAGATTCTCCAGGGCCTTACTCAGAATAAGAACAAAGAATAATCATTATATATGTATGAAAATGTCACAATAAAGCCCCCTTTTTCTATGTTAACCTAAAAGTCTTTTTTTTTAATAGAAGGAAGAATTCAGGGTGTGCACAAATGGATTGTCCTGGCGGGTGTGTAAGTACAACGGAGAAACTGTTGAGTTACAGCTCTTTACCCTCAGTGGTGCAGCTCTGACCAAGAAGCCCGCTTGGGGTTGGATGCTGAAGAAGAGGGTTCTAAGGTCACAATCTTCCCCTAGACATGTCAGCTCTAGGATTTCCGTGTGTGGGGCTTTGCAGAAAAGGGCAATGTGATTGAATCTGGAGGCAAAAATAAGACTGGCAGTGGTCAGATAAGCACTCTTAGGGACCAAAGCACCCTGTGATGTTGGGCAGAACTCAAGCATGTCTCAGCATTCTGGACGCAGCACAAATGGTTCTCACAGGTTAAAGGCTGTGTAATGTGAACTTCCTAATTTAACAATAATCATTATAAGATCTCATAAGATTTAAACAGTTGGTTCTCATTAACAGGGGCATAAATAACATGTTTATAGACTTGTGTGTCTCCCTAATTTAAGACTAGCCCCAGAAAAGAAGAAAATCGTCTCTCAACATTTCAGGTTCTTGATCAGACCCAGGGGTTCAGAACTGAACTTATTCTGCTGGGTTCTCAGGGACTCTTCACACTGTGCCTAGGCATGAGCATCTTGAGCAAACTGTGGGTTTAAGGCCATCACAGGCCAGATGAGGACACATGGTTAGAAAGTTGTGTGCTTGCATAGTGACATGTGAAGCCATGGGGCAGAGAGGAATGTCTAATTTGTTTGTTTGGTGGACAACAACTCTGAAATATTTCAGGACAAGATTCCATGTTTTAAATCAATATATTATCACAAAAAGCCGTGTAACAGCAGTAGTTAGTGTAAAAATAAAATACAAGCAAAGAAAATAAGAAAATGTATTTCTAATAATCTGATGCTAACATGTCAAGCCATACAAAAGAAGTAAGTGAAAACAGCTTTGTTACCTGCTTTTTAGAAGTGACAGTTTAAATTCCCCCATTTAATATGTTTAAGTCATAAAGGATGTCTACAAGTCTCCATATAAGATAAAGGAATGTTATAGAGGTATAAAATCCTGCTTCCTGCATTCCTTTAGCACGCTGAAGCTAAGTTTAGCTTGTGCTGAAAGGAAACAGCAGTTTGGCTGTGTACACTGCATTAAAGTTGTTTGGGTGTTTTTTGTAAGTTTTCAAAAGAAATAAATCCATGTATTTCCTCTCTTCCAGCTCAGTCTTCCTCATCGTTAAGAAGAGGCTATTTGGGGATGGATTTCATGACGCATGAGTTGCATCTAATCATCTTCCCTTGCAGGTGATGCAAGTCCTGTTAGATTTGGGAGATACAGATTCTCTTCAGTGATAGACAGCTAGGGATCCAGTAAACAAAGCTGTTAAAGCTGGAGGTGTGTCTAGAAGGACAGTAGATAGCTAGATGTTTATATTCTCAGACAGAAACTGCCCTATGGGAATAGCCTTGTATGATGGTAAAGATAAAAGTTAATAATAACTGCACATGTTTTCCATAAATTAAGGAGCCTTGCCAAACCGTGTTTCCTTCCGCTGATGTGTGTGTGTGTGTTTCTATCCTGCAGACAGCATCAACAGGAAGTGCAAGATGTAAATTCTGGAGGTGGCAGTGTGGCATCAGACAGAGCACACCTTTGAGAAGCAGGAAGCTCTCCCAGGAAGAAGGGGGCTGGGATTACCCCCCTTCTCTGCAATTGTTTGTACAGAGTTATTGTAAAACATCTAGGGAACAGGATTCTAGTTTGAGAGGATGAAATTGAGACAGACCAAAGACTAATTCAGGAACGAATTAGCAATGTGTTCTTCACAGAGACGAGTCGTTTGGTTCACAGTTCGATGCATGCTGTGGGTGAGGTGATTCCGTGTTCCTTCTGTTTTATTGTAGTGTAGAAATCCCTTCCTCATTAGATGAGCTTTTAGTGAATTACAGAGTTTGAAGGGAATTGCCTATGAAGAAATGGGGATCCCTGTATATACTATGTTTACAAATTCACTTTTAAGCACTAATTCACATGACATTCCTGAACGTTAAAATAGGCCTGTTACTTCAAAAATTTATGTGGGTGTAGATAATACTAAATTGCTCTCTATTGGCAGCTTGCCATGATTTTGATATTTCTAACTGTAAAATATGAATGAGGCTGGGTGCGGTGGCCGAGAGGCAGAGGCAAGTGGATCGCTGTGAGTTCAAGGCCAGCCTGGTTTACAAAGTGAGTCCAGAACACGGAGAAACTCTGTCTTAAATTAATAATAATAATAAAATAGTAATAAAGAGTTAGATTCTAGGAAGAGAGTCACAATTTGTTGGTACCCTAGAGTGGTCCACACGCTCACACTGTTATATTATCTGCCTTTATCATGTAGTCTCGTACAATTCCACATCTTGTAATGGTTACTGTTTTTGTCGTTTAGAGATAAAGAAGTATAGCTTGGGGAGATGCACCAGTTTACTGTTATTCTGAAAGAGTATCACAACTGGGTGACCACTGAGAAGGTTCAGCCAGTAAAAGTGCTTGTCAATGTGAGTTGACAAAGGTGGAAGTGGAACACTGTGAGAGCTGTCCTCTGTCCTCCCCCCATATAGGCGCCATGGTACATCAAGCAAACACGCACAAGCACACACTCAGACACACAGTTGAACACACACACTCAATAATGATGAATTAAAACTTTGATTTTTTGTTGTTATTGTTGCTCACAATATTGTAAGCTCAAAGTCTAAGACCAAAGCTTTGGTAGCTCATCTTCTGATGTACTTTAACTTGCAGGTGTCTTTGCCCTGTGTTTAAATGTGGTTTCTCTCTGTACCTTTCTGTGTCCAGTTTCCACTTTCCTTTTTAAGCCCTTGCATGATCTGAAATGCTCCCCAAAGGTCCATGTCTTAAAGGCTTGGTGTCCAGGCTGTGTTGCCCTCTCTAACAGTTTGCTCCGTCTTATATACCCTGCTATGATGGTGTGTGTTGAGTTTGCTTTTAAACTCTATTTTATTGGGGGTATTTAAGCCTATCCTTCCTTTCCACCAACTCTTTAACCCTAGATAAGAGCTGAAAGTTAGTAGGGAGAGGGGGTTCAGACCTCTTTACTTCTCCTGGCTGTTTAGGGTCAATGGGTTCTTTTGGGACTATGCCAATCTCAGTTAACAGCAAACACAGCAAGCAGTCTCATCCTCTCTGTCTGTCTCCTCCAAGCTGTCACACGGTCTGTTTCTTATCTCTCCAAACTGCCACATGCCACACTTTCTCTCTCTAGGCTCTCCTATTTATCTTCTTCAGAGTCCCCAGGCCACACCCCTTTCTGTGCTGTGTGAGGCAGGCCATTACCAGCTGGCAAAGACCGTGCTCTGCAAGAGGTAATTGTCAGCTGTAGACAAACTTAAGCCCAAACTAAAATCCCACACTTGGGATTAAAACAGAAACATATTTCTATAACATGCTTGAGTTTTTAAAGAAACCAAAACTTTCATTATAGGCGTGCCATAGGCTCTACAGCAGCAAGGCTTCCTGACTTAGAACTGCAACTACTTTTTTTATAATTTTTAATTAAATTTCCATTTTTATATTAATTAGAGTTTATTTACTTTGTATTCCAGCTGTAGTCCCCTCCCTCATTCCTTCCCAATCCTACCCTCCCTTCTTCGTCTCCTTCTTGTCCCTCTCTAAGTCCACTTATAGGGGAAGTCCTCCTCCCCTTCCATCTGACCCTAGCTTATCAGGTCTTATCAGGGCTGGCTGCAATGCCTTCCTCTGTGGCCTAGCAAGGCTGCTCCTCCCACAGGGGGCTGGGGAGGTCAAGAAGCTACCATAGAGTTCATGCCAGAGACAATCTCTGTTCCCCTTACTAAGATATCCACTTGGATACTGAGCTGCCTTTGGCTATGTCTGAGCAGGGGCTCTAGGTTATATCCATGCATGGTCCCCGTTGCAGAATCAGTCTCAGCAAAGACTCCTGTGCCCAGATATATTTGGTCCTTGTGGAGCTCCTGTTCTCTCCAGGTCTTACTAACTCTCTCTTCTTTCATATGATTCCCTGCACTCTGCCCAAGGTTTGGTTATGAGTCTCAGCATCTGCTATGATACCCTGCTATGTAGAGTCTTTCAGAGGCCCTCTGTGGTAGGCTCCTATCCTGCTTCTCATTTTCTCCTACTTCCAATGTCCATCCCATTTGTCTTTCTAAGTAAAGATTGATCATCTTACACCGAGTTCTCTTTCTTGTTTATCTTCTTTAGGTGTACAGATTTTAGTATGTTTATCCTATCTTATAAGTCTAGTATCCACTTACAAGTGAGTATATACCCTGTGTGTCTTTTTGCTTCTGGGATACCTCATTCAGGATGATCTTTTCTAGGTTCCACCATTTGCCTGCAAATTTCATGATTCCCTTGTTTTTAATTGCTGAGTAATATTCCATTGTGTAAATGTACCACAATTTCTGTATCCATTTGAACTGCAACTTCTTAAACCATAAGTTAAAACAAACCTTCTCTTTACATTCATCATCTCAGGCATTTTGTTGCAATAGCAAAAAGATGGCTAACATAAGTAATTCTATTAGATTAAACTCCATCTTAGTGATTTTATTTTAACTTAATCCTTTCATTAAATGCTCTGCTTTCAAACACTGCCACATACCAAAACACTGGATATTAAAAATTCCAAGTATTATTTAGGAAATGAGCAAGCAGTGGTTAATACTTTAAAAACACTGAATTATGTTCATCAATTTATGTGTGTATGTACATACATGAGTTCTGAGGGTGTATGTGCTATAGTGGGTGTATGGAGGTCAGAGGCCAACTATGGACATCAGTTATCTTCTCTCATCATATAGATTCTGGGGCTCACACTCATGTTATGAGGCTTGTTGGCAAGTACCATTCCTCACTGAACCATCTCATTGACTGAAGACTAATATTTCTTAAAGTTATATACAGATAAGATTAATCCAGGTTGAAAATGTCTTCCCTATAAGTTTATGGGTTTTAACAGCTTTACAATGCAGCATTTGCTTTATTTACCTCACCATTGCATTACTGCATGGCCAGTATGTGCCAGACAGTGCTGTGGGTGCTTATGAAGAATTCTTAACCAGGGTTCCCAAGTTCTTCACCCTCATGAAGTCTTAGAACAGATATGCAGCCAACAGTGAAGTGAAAACATCAGTGAAACCATGCACGTACATTAAGTGGCACATGGAACGCCACAGGACATCACTTTGAAGTGTGACTGGGCAGTGTAGAATGGGAGGCCAAGAGATAGGGGAAGGTGACAGTTTCAAGATAAGATTGGAGAAAGTATTCCTGAAGAGGGCAGGGAAAGACGTGAGCAGGGAGGATCAGGTTGCACTGTTTGCAGAGAACTGTGTCTCTGTAGGTCACTACCATGCTGTTTAGAATGGCCATACTTGGCAACAAACTTGTCTTATGCAGGGTATATGGTACAGATTTAGAATGAATACTAACTATGGAACCTGGCAAGACACTTGTAATCCGGTCCTCAACTTCCTCAAGCGAGGAGAGATAATGTCACTTGGGTCACTGTGTTAGCATGTAATCTATGTCTGCATCTGTCTGTCCATCCATCCATCCATCCATCCATCCATCCATCCATCCATCAATCTATTTGTCCATCTATCTATCCATCATCTATAGCAATGGTTTTCAACCTGTTGGTTGCCACCCCTTTGGAGGTCACATAACCCTTTCACAGTGTTCACCTATGACTTTTGAAAAACACAGATTTTTACGTTATAATTCATAACAGTAGCAAAACTACAATTATGAAGTAGCAACAAAAATAATTTTACAGTTAGGAGTTAGCATAACATGAATAACTGTATGAAAGGGGTCACCGCACTAGGAAAGCTGAGAATCGCTGATCTGTATCTATTGTCTAATCATTTTCCCCCAGGTTCTACTCAAATGTAATTTTATTCAACAGCCCCTCTGCTTCATCAAGTAACTGAACATATTTGCAAGAGCAAAACCTACTAGACATTGAATAGGTCACCCCTCAATTCACTAACCACTTAAAGAGAATTTCATTGTTTTTGTTTATCGAGTGGCTGTCAGGGAATTTCACATTCTCCTGGTAACTCAAGCATGAGCAGGCATGTTCTTACTGGCTGGCACGTGTCCAGTCAGGATTTTATTTACAGGAATGTCTACAAAGCCATAAGAGGAAACTAGGCAGCATCCTTTTAGATGGGTAACTGCATCTCCATGTTTCATAGATGAGACCTCTCTCATCTCATCCTGTAGTGATCTGGGCATTCTACCACAGTGGGAAATAATAACCTTGCAGGGGAGAAAGCAGCAGGTACGCCATTAGCACCTTTGAACATGCCATTCCCTATACTTGAATGTCTTTGTCCTAGTTCTTCACATTCTCTTTTCTTCTTATGGTCGCTTTTTCACCTCATATGGCACAGATTCGTCACCAGATGCTCAATGTCTGTCTGTCTTTCTTTCTTTCTTCCTTCCTTCCTTCCTTCCTTCCTTCCTTCCTTCCTTCCTTCCTTCCTTCCTTTCTTTCTTTCTTTCTTTCTTTCTTTCTTTCTTTCTTTCTTTCTTTCTTTCTTTTACCCCAATCCCTTCCTATCATCACCCATTATTTTGTCTTCTCAGTGTTTACGTCTGCGAATGCCTTATGTATTATCCATGTATGCTTCTGACATCCGACAAATGAATAAACCACGAGCACAGGAGCAGTGCCCTGATGGTTGCTGCATTGCATTGCCTGAGTCGAAGCGGAGCCTCATCACACAGCCCATGTCCTAATGAGGACTGAATGGGCTGAGTGCTTGAATCAAACTGAGAAAATGGCTGATTCTGTGAATAGTACAATGTGACTCAAATTCCAGTTCAGAACTTGGTAACCAGAGATTTGCGTTCTTGGAGACAAGAGACTTAGAAGTGCTAGAGAAAAGCCAATTATATAGAAAAATTACAAAGGAAAGCCAGGCAGATGTGAACTCACAACCTGGTTTCGATGCTAATTTGGTTCATTGGCTTGAGGCAATCACTCAGGTTTTATTCTTCTCAGCACTAGTTCTTATGCCTTGGAATTATAATAATACCCTACGGTAGTATTAGAAATATTTAATTAAATAAAGTAAATGCCATAAAGAAGTTCAATAAATACCTGTTATTATAAAAAGGAGAGTTACTCATTTTTAACCTAATTAAGGAGTTTATTGAAAGTAGGAAAATCTAAGAGCCATGCTTCTACTGCACTCAAATATCTAGTGTGTCTAACCCCATATGGAAACTGTAGACCAGGTTTCTGGAGCACTGGACCCAGGAGTCTTTCATTCCCATTGGCTTCCATAGGGCACATTGACTTCTATCCTGAAGGCCACAGTGACCCTTGTTTAAGAAAGCATATTTTCATCCAATGAAATACTGCCAATTTCTCAGAAAGTTATCAAAAGGGTTTACCATTTAAATACCAATATTAGTCTTCTGGCCAGGAGTTTTAAGATTCCACAGGCCTAGTTCAGCAGATGGGCTAGTTGTGGTGTGATAACATGTTTCAGCTGCAGCGTTAGGGAGGTGAAGACTCACAGGGCATGCTGAGTCCATTTATGCTGATTTCAGGAGGCTCACCCAAACTAGCATACACAGGAAGGATGTGAACCGGATATGTACAGGTGTACCTCATGTTCTTCTCTGGTGACATGTTTGCTGAGTGAGGACAAGTCATCATTTTCCCACCGGTGGCAGTCTAGTCCTTTCCCAAACTTCTGAGTCATGAAACACTTGGGGCTGTTTTCCAAGCTTGAGCAATGAGTGACCAAGGATAGACTGCCTTGCGCATCCCTTCCTGCTCCCCAGCTCCTCTTCTTCCCCTGAACAGCCCAAGAGAAAGACCAAGGGTGAAGATTATAGGCATAAACATCAGAGAAGACAGGAATGTTCCTCAGAGATAGGCACACACTAGAGCGTTTGCTACATTTTCTGAGTTGACCTCCTGTGACACCCCCAGCTTCACCTAGCCTTTGTGCTGTCTGATCACACACTGTTTCCACAGGGGTCAGCGACTCTTCCCACTATATGCAAACTTTCAAGACAGTCAATTCATTACTATTTATTACCTTTCCTGAAACAGGGGTTGTATGGATAATGATGAACGATACATTTTGTTATTATGTTGGACATGGGTATGAAAAGGGAGGTGAAACGTTTTCTCCAAATCTTCTGGAAGATGCTTGAGCCAAAATTGTTTGTATTCCATGGGCCACACTGGAAACTTCTCTTTCTGCTCATGGGAAACTTTTATCCACATGTGCCCACCTAAAAGCAAAAGATGGTGACATCTTCCATCTTGCAGCCTTTTGAAAAAAAATTATATTGTCAATCAGATTTTTAAGCCCATGCTTAGTATCACCGTGCACCAACTGAAGACTAAACACCATAATTTGGCAAACAAACCCATTCCTAATCTAATCCTCTCTTTCTTTTGTAGCTTAATTTTGCTCCACGCACAGAGAAATGGAGGAATCTCCTATGTTTTTAAATCTTCCATGTACCACTCTGAATACCCAGGCAATGATTTGCAAGTTTAGAGACATTAGGGATATCACTATCCCAGACAAATCTGCTTGCAAATCTAAGAGGAGATTTTGAAAATTTTCATGTGATCAAAACACAAGTACTGAGACCTAACACCCTAGACCCATTAAGCCAAGTATTGGAATCCCTAGAGGAACTTTTAAAACTCCAGTCTGCAGCCCTCACTTTTATCCATTCCATCAAAATTTCTGAGCATGAGGCTCAACCCCAAGGACACTTTGTAGCTCCCTTCCTGATTCCAATTTTATAAAACAGTGGCCTCAAGTGTTCTTTCCTACAATCTCTGGATAACCTGTTTCTAATTCTCAGTCTAGATGCAATGCTCTTAGCCATCTTTCTAGAAACAGGTGCACCTCTTGATGCTCATATCATCCTTGGGCAAGGATGACTCTGTCATAATGCCCTGTTTATTCATGTTCATCCCAGTCTTACCCTGAGTCCATGCAAGAGAAAATGCACTGTGCCCTCTGAGGCTAGGGCAGGACCTGTCACACAGGAAATGTGTAGCCATGATTAATGTTACTTTGTTTCTGTTCTCATGATCTTCCAAATGCTGCTCTAAAGTTTCCCATCCTAGCTTCCTTTCTACAGACAAAATATGGTATGAAATCTTCAAATCTATCCCTCCTTCCAAGAGACAGTAATATCGGTAGCCAGAAAAACCAGGAGAGACTCTACACCTCTCACTGTTTCGTAGGGAAATCCCCAAACCAAAGTGGGACTATTTTCCTCCAACTCAGCCTCCAAATTAGAAAGACAGATTTGCCTGGAGTTCTGACTGACAACCGTGAAGAGTTGATTTAAAAATCCCCAATAATCTTGTATACACTAATACTGTACTGTATTTATCAATAGTAAAAACACTTCTGCCTAGAGTAGAATCATATGACTAATCCAGATTCTTGTCCTAGAGTTTCCAGTAGCTGCATGAATTTGAGCAAATGAATTCTGAGCCTTCCAATCCAATGAATATGGACAGAAAGATTATATATTTAGTTAAGAAAACTAAGTGAAGTGGTAAGTACACACATAAAATAGTGTAGTACAGTACTATGTACTAGGGTGATTTAATAGCATATATTTGTTGTTGTGTTTAGGCAGCTGAGAGGATGGACCACCAGGAAGAATTGGTTCTGATGATAAGTGGGCCTACATAAGGGAGAGGAATTCATTAGAGAAGGCAGCTTAGCGAGCAATAAACCACTTCCTGTCCATGGGTATTTAGATTACAAAGTCAACTATAGGCTGCACAAGCTTCATTTTTCTTATTCAACAGCATTTGGCTCTGTGTGATAACTGACCCCATCTGTGAATACCTAACAATGTTTGTTTGTTTTATTTCTTCTACATTTCTACATAAAATTCTGAAAATATCTTACCCAACCCAAATAATAGATCTGAGTTTCTGATTTCTTCAACTTCTTCTTCAGGAATTGTTAATGTGCTGCAATCATCATTGCTGGGTTTCTAAATGATTTATATTCATGAGACTCTTCTTTAAATCATTGGAAGCAGATGTCTAATGAGAAGATTGTTATGAGATGAACAAAGCTCTTGAGTGTAGTAGGGATATTCAAGTCTGTTTATTGTGGTTTTGAGAAGTTACTTTCAGTTCTATAGAAAATAATCTTATTTCACTGCTGATGCTATGATTTCAGAGATATAAACTGAGATATTTGTTGAAGTTATTTGAAAGGAATCACTGGGTGGAGTATGGGTAGGGAAGGATAATTTAAAGGCATAGTGTGTGTATCTATTTCCCAACACATGTGTGCTGGACACTGGTAAGCTTACGTATCAGAAAATACATATGAAAGATAGCACATTTAGTAAAATTCTATGTGTGCATGTGTGCTATGTGCATGTGTACAAGTTTGTGTGTGTGCATGTGGGTGTGAGTACATTAGTGTGGGTATACACGCACTAGTGTATGCATGCATGTTGAGGTGGCTAGAAGTAAGGGCCAGATGTGTTACTTTATATTTCTCCCTCTTAGGTTTTTAAAGACATGGTCTTTCACTGAACCTGAAGCCCACTGATTTGGTGAGACTTGCTGGCCAGCAAGAACCAGGAATCTTCTTTTGATAAGCACTGGGCTTATAAGAGTGCACAGTCCCTACTTTTTAGATGGGTTCTGGGTGTCAAGACCTCATGCTCTTGTGTTGAGTATTTTATGAACACATTACCAACTGAACTATCTCCCGTGTTCCTAAAATCTGTTACTCACCCACCTTAAAACTTCTTTATTCTGGATTTTTTAAAGATAATTGTTCTTTTTTTCTCTAAACAATATTTTTTCCAAATAGCCCCCCATATTAAATTAGTTCTGTATTTGTGTCAACTCAGATTGGCAAACCAAACAGAGGACTCTGCTGTCAGAAATCATGATACCCAGTCTCATCCCAGGTTCTAGGTGTCAAATCAGAGGAGGCAGGCGCAAATGCTCAATAGATGCTTGCCTTGGACTGCAACTGGCTTCTGGATACAGGACCAACTGCAATGGTTAGCATGTGCTAGCATGTAATCAACAGCTTTTTACCATGGCAGTTCATTCCTGACATGGGGGATGTCACAATGTCTCTTACCATGATGCAATATGGTGGAAAGGGAAGTATTGGCATGACTCCAGGACACACTCAAATGTTTGTGGACCATCAAATAGAAATGTAAGCCTCTCATCCTCTGGGAGCTCTCCTTTCCTGTCAAGTTCTGGTCTTCTCTCTGCTTTTATGAGTAACAACTACTGATAGCAAGAAGTCAATGGTGGTGTATTGAATTGACTCGGTTCCTTGAGCTCCTATGGTCCAGTCAATCAATCCAGATCCGCCATCCCTGCCACTGCCTTCTTTTACCCTTCTGACTGTGCCGTCTCAGTAACAAATGTGGCTATTTATAGCATATCACAGAACTCTCTCTCCCTTCCACCCCCTCTCCTTTTCTCTCTCTAACATCTCCTACACTAATGCAAATTTTATTGATGTGTTGTATCCTCTTTCCCTGTGTCACTATGGCCTCGATAACATGGGCTCAACTCAAGTGGCTCAATCTGATGACTGATCAGTGTTGTCACATGGGCTCCTCCCACCTCTACTGGAATAGTCAATTACAGGAAGCTCTTTAGACAGAGAACTTGAAAAAAAAATGCAGTCCTTGTCACAATTAATATTCAAACCAATAACCTGTTCTATAGTTAAGAGTTAAGCCTCTATATGCTTCTCACAGTCTGCAGCTTACATACAACTAACTCCAGTTTGGATACGAATACCGAACTCTCACATGGAAGCTCTCTGAAATAACACACATATGCTACGTGTGCTTCTTTACTGAAGTCTAAACTAAACTGAATTTCAAACGTTGATTGCTAAATGCAAAGAAGGATTTTGTTGACAACAAGGAGATGATAGGGTGAGAGGAAAGATCAGAGTGCAAGGCAAGTGAAAACATGTCTTTTCAGGTGTCACGTAGCCTGGGTGGGCAGAGCACATCTGAGACCAATCCCCTGCCTGGTGCCACAGGGCATGGGTGAGACAAAACACTTCTGAGGTGACCCCAGACACTCAGGGGGCCCCAGCTGCCACTAAGATGAGCAAGTAAGATATGGAGGGATAGAAGAGAAAGAGAAGCAGAAAGGTGTGTGCATGTGAAGAGAGGCAGAGCTGGAGACTTGAGGGTACTGAGGAACAGCTTGATGGGAGTAGTGGGCGATGCTACCTGAGACCACGGTGAGGTCCCAGCCCTTGCGTGTCTGGATCCTTGGTCCTACAGCAGCAGGAGGAAGGATAGGGGGATGGTGGGTGTCTTACTACCAAAGGTCATGAAGACTTGCCTGTTCTGGGCTGCCACCTAGGGCCATGTTGATGTCTGAGGGCTATACAGAGCTGGTTCCACTCCTCACCCGTAGCAGAGTGTGGGAAAGTGGCCTTGAACCTTGCCTGGGAAGCACAGTAGAGCTGGCCCTAGTGGCAGGAGCATGGTTGAGCTGGCCCCAAGGGTATGAGCATGGGAGAGCTGTCCCTGCCCCTCACAAGCTGTGGCATTGGGTGAGCTAACAGGGCAGTGCTGAAGAATTCTCCCTGGTAGTGTGGGTGCAGGAGAGCTGGTGGCTGACAAATTCAGATACCACCCAGGCCCAGATACAGGGCTTTGAGTTGGCCCACCTCAACATCTACCCTATCTATGAACTACTGGTGCATATGAAGGGGCCAATCCTACAGATCCAAAGCAGCAGGATCTGAACAACACAGGGCAACAGTGGGATATCTGAGAGGAGTCCTGTTGAGGACCCAGTACTGATGTTGGAATGAACATTTGCAAATAAAGAGGTATAGACAAGAGGGTACACTGTGGGACACACTGACACACTACAGCTTCCACAACAAGATGGTGTGTCTGTGTGTGTGTGTTTTCTTGGGGGGGGAGGGGGTAACAAGGGTAGAGGATGGAAACAAAGGGATTAGGAGAGGAGTAGGATTGGGAGTCCATGCCATGAAATCCACAAATAATCAATAAAAAGTTACCAAAAAAAAAGTCTTTTCCCGTATTGTGGATCAAATTACTTTGTTTCAAATTTCAGAACTTGAGTCTTTATAATTAACAAACTCAGAATCTATTTGGAAAGAGAGTCTTTCAAGAAGTAACAGGGCAGCTTTCTCCCGGACGCCTGGAGTGAGGACAGGATGGCGGGCGTCTCCCGCGGACTGCTCTGGGCCGCCACCTGCCTCGCCGTGCTCTGCGTGTCGGCGGCGCAGCAGAACAGCAGCGTCCTTCCCAACGTGACCGTGCTGCCCACCGTGACCACCAAGCTGGTCCCGACGACCACGCTCACGCCCACCACGCCGCCAGAAACCTGTGAGAGCCACACCAGCTGTGTTTCCTGTGTTAATGCCACCATTGCTAATACTACCTGCTTTTGGATAGAATGCCAAGAAGAAAATAGGACCTATTGTTCAAGT
>CM053750.1:15002559-15018011 GCA_028658305.1 Pachyuromys duprasi | reverse complement strand
TTCTATCAAATACCTGATTTTACCTTTCCTATACTTGCTGCACAAGCAGACACTGCTGTACTTAGACATTTCTATTTGAGTGCATTAAAAACTGCAAAACTAATCTGTATGTGTTCCAAACTGATTTAAAATAAATGTTTATTGAATTAGTCTCTTTATTGATTAAAAAAAAGAAGAAGTAACAGAGGTTAAATGAACTCATGCTAGAGGCCCTTATTATAATCTGACTAGTGTCCTCCTAAGAAGAGTGTGGTACAGGAACGCACGTACACAGAGAGGACAGATGAGGACACAGAGAGGAGATGGGGCTTTCGAGTTAGTGCTTGAAGCTATAGAAGAAAACACACCTGCCAACCCCCAGACTTTGAGAAAACAAAATTCTGTTACTTAAATAATCCAGACTCTGGTACTCTATTATGGCAATCCTGATAAATTGGTTCATGTAGAGAAAAAAAAATGTGATGAAGCTAAAACAAATTTCTGAAAGAGAAAGAGATGGTCATCTTACTTTTATGCTTTGCTGCTTGGGTGTGTCTTATTTATGTTCTATGAAATTGACTTGGTCCTTATGTGTAAAATTGCATTGTGGCTTCCTAAACTTTCCCCTTCACATGATCCCCTTCAGATAATGTTTCCCTCTTTATACAACAGGACATGAGATTGCACAGAGAATGAAGAGCTAAACAGCAAACATCTCTCGGCTGTCATACCCATGCTTATTAGTGCCCGAGAGCCTAACAAGTTTCTTTCCATAGTTCCATATTCCCTGTAGTGGGAAATCCTGAATAAAAACAATAATATTCTTGAATGTCCCGTCTTATATTTCTGCCCACAGTACTTGGTCAAGGCTTTGAATCCACTTGAGGGGTGCTACAAAGCACGGTTTAGATCATGCATGACTCTGAATACTATCCATTATTTTATGCATCAGGGCAGGCAGTCTAACTGTGTACATTCAGTTCTGTGTGCTGTGGAAGATTATGGCTGGAAAATAATGCTAAGTGTTAAGTTAAGGCTTAAAATTCTACTTAGAGAATAGCATCATCTGTGAAACTCAGTTAAAACCATCTGCCAAGGCACCAGACCTTACCCACGAAGGAATAAGATTCTCAAATAAGCCTATACAGAAGGGAACAGCCTTAGGGACTCTTCTTCAGGCTCCCATCTGGCGCACTCCTCCTTTCAGCTTAGATAGCTTCAAGTTTCTTGAAACTGTTCAGAACTGTCATGTCAATGCCCAGGGACTACTTCCGAAGATCCAAAACACAGGGTTCATGCTTTCTTCATGTTATATTTCAGTTGTTTTCAGTTGCATTTTATTAATGGGGTAAGGGTAGAAGGAACAATAGACTCTTTAAAAAATAGTTTCTTTTTGTTTTTATCTTTTTTTTCCCTTGGTCCATTATTTTTTCTTTCCACTTACCTAGGCATGTGTCAGCTACAACTACAGTAGCAAAACCTCCTTAATTTGTATCTTTGCATTCTAACTTAGTAGATGCTATGTCTAAGATGCAGCTTCACCGCACTTTGAGATCCCGAGGATTGAATGTGGCAGGGCAGACTGTGGCTCCTTGACATGCACTTGGCATATGCTCATAGTCACAGATGTCAACCATGTTCCAATCAGGCTCCAGTATGTCTTCCATACACATAGTCACATTGTATGCCTTTGTGAGCTGTGGCAACAGAATTTGTTATATCTTCCGGTTTATGGGGTTTGTTGTTGATATAGTTTGCTTTTTAACCACTAATCCATAGATTTATTCACTGCATCTTGGATATTGTGTGGCCTCACTGTGGGATATTATCCTTTTCTCTGGATTTTGATATATGCATTAAAACATCTCACCTTTGACCCTGATGCTCTTTGGGTGTGCAGCTTTTCATGAATGATATGCCTGGCTCATTTGTGAAAGTCTGGTTGCATCATCATATCTGCCTGATTTTGTTTTGCTCTCAGGATCACTTGAGGTAAACAGCTCACCATATTAGTCACTGATAAATGATGTTTTACCACCACAGACAAAAGTGATATTTGCAGGACACATTTTAAAATATGGTTATAGTTCTTTCACGTTCAGGACTTGCAAATCACAACGTAAGGATTCTCCGTCTCTGTGAGCTAAAATTCCGATCAATATTGACGCATTCCCAGATGTTTCTAAAAAGATAGTGGAGCTTAATTGAGCAAAAGTCTTGCATTTCTTGCAACATATCTGCCCACTCCTCTCCCTTCCTTGAGTTCTGGGTTACATCTTTGTGGTTATGGTTGTTATTATTTTGATTTTGTATGTGAGTGTTTTGCCTGCATGTGTGTGCACCACATGTGTGCGATGCCTGCAGAGGTCACAAGAAAGCATCGAATTACCTGAAACTAGAGTTACAGACATCATTATCTGCCACATGAGTGCTGGGAATCAAACCAAGGTCCTTTGGAAGAGCTCCAAGTGCTCTCAATTTCTGAGCTACCTCTCTTCAGCCCTAGATTACATCATTATTTTTTTTAATTACATAACTTACAATAGTCAATTGTGAAATGATAATAGAAGTCTCTGTGGCATATGTTTGTCATATATTTACATAGATGCATGTTGATAGCTGTACACTGTCCAAGCACAATCCATCAATACATATTATTGGAAATGTAGCTAGTGAAATTAAATTTCCTCATATGGTTGATTGCTGGTGTCTTGATAACACAACTCTATTGCGTTTGAGATTCAGGAAGCAAGTACATACTGTAAAGGACCTCTGTAAGTATCATGTGATACGGATTCTTTCAGGTAGACGCTACTACTTTATTCTTTGGAGGTGTGAGCTCCCTGTTTCCTCTTTAAGAAAACACTAGCCTTTTTCAAAAAGAACTGCCCTGCTCCTGCAGAAAATTTGGAGGAGGCTTATGAAAATTCAACTGCCTTACCTGCTTATTTCATGCCTCCAACTCCCAGAGGTGGACTCTTGGCCATTTTGCTTATGGAGAAGAAGCCCAGAGTGATTGCTCTGTACTTAAGAAACAGGAAACCAGAGCGGACTCCGCAAACAGAAGCCATATTGACGTGAAGCTTGAGGGTAAAGCGCGATTCTTCGAGGTACGGAAGAGTCCCACCCCACCCCTTTTCTCAGAAATCTTAAAGAGCTGTATTTCCTAGCAGTTTTTAGACATGAAAATAGGCAGAGATGTGAATTCTATTTCAAGCTACATATGCAGATGGCTTCTCACATTAGCATGGCATTGGACCTTTCTCCCGGGGGAGGGGGGGGGTCTCCTCAAGCTCAGAATCTGTCAGGAACAATGAATTATGGGTAACTGAGTGGTATTCTAGGTTATTTCTGAAACACTTTGATAGCAGCATCAAACAGCATCTCAATGTACAGGTTAATCTAGGGTCCTAATAACTTGAACAGTTGCTAAATGTGTTCAGAAAAATGGGATTAGGAAAATTAGTTCAAGCCAGTTCACCTATTTTAAGCAATTGCTGGGAAGCAGTTCTTTTCAGGCAGATCATTCCCCTGTAAGCAAGTTATCTTCCTGAAGCACTTTAGCGTGTAGGAAGTCAACAACATTACCTTCAAGGTCTCCTCATTGTTTGAATAAACAAAACTTCCATTTTACTAGAAACTTTAAATGGAGCTGTCTTTTAAGTTTTCTTTGGATTTTCCCCCATCTCTATCATACAAGATCAGTAGCAGCTACCCCAGCGTGGGAAACACACATCCATTTGAAAAGCAATACGAACACTATTATAGGTCTGAGAATTTTCATTAACATAACTCATCACAATGCCTGAAGAAGATACGAAGAAAAGGAGGGGTACTGTTATTCCAGCATCAATCCTTAGGTCAGTGAGTTTGAAAATAAAATGGAAAGCCATGAAGCAGACCAGTGATGGGATCAGTATTGAAACCCCCTTTTTTTTTCTTCACTTTTTCGTGTATTTTATTGACCACAAAAAAACTTAAACTATCTTGAGAAAGCAAAATAAAAATTAGTTGTGTAACAGAAAAAGAAAGAAATTTCCAGGTTTGCTTCTTAGAGATAAGCACTGAATCATTTCTTAACAACCTCCCCTCCGTTCCCCTCTTCTTCTCTCCATCAAACACAAGCACACAGTATTGAAATTCTTAACGATAATGGTTATAAAATATAAACAAATAGCAATAAACAATGCTACCTATTTCTCTGGGTTCCAATAAGATATTACTATCTAACTAGGTATCTTATAGCAATAGAAATTCCTACCCAGAGGCTGCAGGAAGTCTGTAGGATCTGGTGATTTTGGAGGCTCAAGGGGAATTTATGCTATGCCTCTGTCCTGGATTCAGATCTTTGCCATCTACCCACAACATTCCTTGTTTTGAAGAACTGTCACCCTACTCTCTGCTCCTCCCTATAATCTCCAAATATCAGTGGCAATAGTCAGTTGGCTTTTTCTAGGTGCAAATGTGTTATCATCTGTCTTTCCTTTAAAATCATGGCTGTGTGTGTGTGTGTGGTTGTACATATATGTGAAATTTTGTGACTCAGGGGACAACCTCTGACATTGATTGCCACCTTCTTTGACATGGGTCTTTTGTTAACCACTCCTGTACAGGGGTAACTGGAAGGTGAGCTTCTAGAGATTCCCTGTGTCCACCTCTCATTTTTCCACGGGAGCACTAGGAATATAGACACCTGCTACTATGCCTAGCCTTCAGTAGGTTCTTGAGTCTGAACTTGAGTCTTCCGGTTTGTGTGTGGGAGCTTTCCCCACTGTGACGTCTCCCTAGCTCCATCAGTCCTTCCTCTAAGGATACTAGTCAACAAACTTAGGGTTTACCCTAAACCAATATGACATCAGAGTCACTGATTACACCCTTGGAGCTCCCTTGGAGGCTTCGAGTATAGCTTGGATGGAGGATGCTACTGATGTCAGACCAGTGCAATCATGTTACGAATCGTCTATATTTCCTTATCGCAGAGTTCTGCAGAGACTACATGGCACGTTCAAAAATAGGTGCACGTTCAAAAATAGGCTGATTATGTTCAGGGTTGCACTGACCTGGGGCTTGTCTTCACTATTGGTACACATGTAGGAGGACTGGAGGGTTTCAGGAATCCTCATCATGGATCTTAACAGCCTCTCAAGCCTCTATTAATCGTCTGAAATTGTGTGCCTTTTGCAATGGCAGCATACTTACGCTGTCTTCAAATGAGAATTTTCAGGGTTTTTCCCCCAAAATTCCTCCCAAAGGTCCTTGAACCAAAAATGCTAACCCCAACAACATCAAATTACGTGAGAACTCCACCAAAGTGCTCTGCAGTCTGAACGCATATTTGATCTGTGTTGTGAACTCCTGATTGTAATTCCGCCAAAGTTTCCGGGGAATGTGTTGGAAATCTAGCCTCTAAGATAATTCTGGCCCATTGATTTTCAATCTAGCTCCTTCTACAGGAGCCACAGGAGGGTCAGCCTTCACTTAGCTGCTGTTTTATGCAATAGAAAATGCAAATGAAACAGTCGCTTGCAGGACCCAAGCTCATGTCAATATAAAGAGAAGAAAGAAGTGCGTTTGAGCAGATTTATGCAGGGTCTGGTATCAGAGCCTCTGGAAAAAAGACCTGGTGGAAGAGGAGAGGCAGATAGCAGAGGATATGGAGTCATGCTATGGAATTTGCAGCTTCAGGGGAAGGTTCTTCTTGCCCCTTAGTCAGGACTGTCCCTTACCTTGTGCTGTAGAACTCTCCTAACAAGAAACAACACATTAGTTATTAAAAGTATTTCCATCTGATGGTCAGCACCCATCAGGTTGCCTGGCCTCTGCTGTGTGTGTTTTAGAAGCTCACACAGCTTCTGTTCATGCTACCTTCTGTGGGTACTCACATGTAAACAGCCGCCTGGCAGGAACCCTGTGTACTTAGTTTAAGCAGTAGGCCATCTGGCCTCCTCTGATTTTCCTGACCTCTTTATTGCATTTGCCCAGTTTTTATTTATTCTTCTGTTTAGAGGCTCTGCACAAAAACCACTGATTTTCTGTCAGGTGAGAAAGATGTGGTCCATGGTTAATCTTAGCTATATACATCTTTTCTCGTTCTACAGCATTCTTTAACTATTGGGGCAAAAATGAAAAGCCATGAGCAGAGTTGGGAATTCTGTGTCTCAATTATACAGGCCAGGAAATGAATCCCTAAAAATCCATAACACACACACACACACACACACACATGAGTGAGCGCACACATGCACACACTCATGCACATAGAGAGAAAAAAAATCAAAAGATAATTTTAATTGAAAACAGTTTTCTTCAGTAAAGGTTGGATTTAAAATTAAACAAAATAATAAACGAAGAGATAAAGTTAATTCCTTCTTAATAATTCATAATGACTTTTCCTAATTGCTCTAACATAATTTCTTCTTCTATTAATAGAATGTGTAAAATATAACAAGAACTAAAGCAGCCCTGGGTGTGGCTTTCCTACTGCCGTCTGGGATGTTCCCGAGACTCATTTATACTTGACCGAGAGTTAGTAATTTCTCTCCTGCATTCTTGAGCTGATGATACCGAGTGTTCCTTTTGGGCTGTTACAAAGAGCTCAAGAAAAAACAAATCTTCACGAGTGAGTGCTAAGTCTTTCTCAAGAGCAGACTTTCTGCCCAGTCTTGTAAAACAGCAGCCGGAGCCCCACACAACATGCAGAGCTCCTGGTTATTCTTTCATTTGTGAACAGTTGGTGCAAAGGATGAAAAGCCCTGAGCAGAGTTGGGAATTCTGTATCTCAACCATAGAGGCCAGAAAATGAATCCCTAAAAATCTTAGACACACACACACACACACACACACACCCTGCTGATCACCCTCAGGGCGAGGCTCTGTCACAGGTACTGTCTGTTAGTTAACCTAGAATGAGTTGAGGTTAGTGGAAAGGAGAACTCAATGACAATGTGAATCTAACCATTTTGATTTGTTTTGATTAGCTTTTTAAATTTTGATTAGCTTTCTAATCAATGTTTTATTTCCTAAAAAGTTGGCACATAACATTTAATATGTTTATATGAGGAAACATATATATGCTTTTCCTAATATAAATAGTTTCCCCTCAAATGGTTGAGTAGAGAATCTGGTACTTGGCTGAAAGTTTTTGAAGAAGAAATCTTAACTAAAATAATTCAAGGTAAGTAATTTGAAGCCAGGTTAGAGAGACTGTTCCACAGGTAAAAGGTGTTTGTCTAGACTCCATTGTCTGAGTTCTATTCCTGGGATATGTCATTTGACCTCTACAATCATATTATGGAACTCAAGTCTCTATATACACACAAACACACAATCACACATGCACACAGACAAACATGTGCATATGCACACAAGCACACAACAGAAATAGTGAAATAATTTTAAAGTTATGAAGACAATTCAAAGCTCACCCTCCAGTAGAGTTTGTCTTAATACTCTATGACGATAGCTCTGTTGAGCTCACTCATCATCAAGAACTAATTACTACTTTGTTTTTATTTTTCTGTCTCCTTTCTCTGAAAAAAAAAATACAGACTGAAAGGTTATTACAGTGCATCAGAGCTAAGGCCAAGGACTGACATTTTACATAGCCAGTTCTGTCCATCTTAACTAAGTCAACCTCTGACAAAAGCAAGCTTCAAGTACCTGTTCACAGCCCTTCTCTTCTAGTCCTCAGTGAGAGATGCGGCCCATGTGATAAGCACATGATAGTATCACCAAAGACACAGAGAGGTTTCCGTTAACTTCAGTATACACTGTTGGTGCTGTCCCCATGTTAAAATATATGGTTATTGTACCACAAGGAAGAGGTTTTGCCCAAGGTAAATTTTGGTTAAGGTCATGAAAAGTTTCCTAAAGGAGGAAGTCTTCTGAGAGGCTCTAGAAAAATCCACCAACAGATTGCTTTGCCGGAGACGGACCAAAGCGTGTCTTACCTTCACGGAGAATTGGCGGAGAAGCTGTCCAAGAGACACAGCAGAAGCTCATTCAACATTCATTTGGGCCTCTAGAGGGCTTTGCTCGGTGCTTAAAATAGAATTTTTTTTTTTAAAGCAAAACCCTGTGTGTGCTAGAAAATGACCCCAAATCTCTTCTTTACTCCTCCAGTATTGTCTCTGTGCTCTGATTCTTTCCTGTAAAGAGTTTTAAACAGTGCTCCCTGCTTTACAGTTTGGTCATAGTTCGTGACATTTCTTCAGTCTGTTGTCTTTTACAGACCAGGAACATAGACTTGGTCACTAGCTGTCAAGTGTTCCCCGAGGCGGTGTAGCAATAGGTAAATGATGACTTAAGTCTCAACACCAGGTGGCACAAGGCTGTGATGAAACTAACCTCAGTGCAGCCTGGAGGTCATGACCCTTTGGGGGGAGGGGGTCACATATCCTATATCCTGCATATGAGATATTCACTGACAGTAGCAAAACTACAGCTGTGAATCAGCAGTAAAATAATTTTATGGTTGGGAGTCACCAAAACACAGGGAGCTAGCTGTGTTAAAGGGTCGCGGCTTTAGGAAGGTTAAGAGCCATTGCCTTAGTGCACGTGACTATACTCACCAGAATTTATTGTAAAACCAAATAATTTCGTGAAGTTCTGAAACTCACTACATTTGGAACAGATTCTTGGAATGTTTAGGAATATTTTTCAGTGGGTGTTTGTCAGTTTTGAACCTGTAGCATGTCAGATTTGCCTAATTCTTTGCTGTGATTGATCGGTCTGTGTGCCTTCAGGACACCATCATTCCCCTTGAGATCTCAGTTTTTGTTACTGCTTAAAGTTATTCATGTCATCTTTTGCTGTGGTTGCTGAGATGAGTCTCACTATGCTGCCTGGCTAGCTCCAACTGGTATGGGCTGATATGATAGCCTTGCCTCAGTGTCCCAAGTAACTGAAACCACTGATCGGTGACAGCCACCATACCCGGCAATTCACTGGCTCTTCTGAACATTCCATTTGTCTCTAAGAATGTGAACACTCTAAAAACTCTGCTTCCTCCTGTTTAGGGATGAAAGGTCAGAACACACCACTTTCCTCAGCAGGGTGGTTACTCTCTGGCTTCCTGAAGGTCCTTCCTGTGTTCCTTGACTTCTCTTCCAATCCATGCACTTTTTTCCTTACAATTGCCAAAGTCACTGTATCCATCAGATACCTGTACTGTCTCAATCGTTGTCAGTGTAATGTGCCCTGGTCTGTAAGGTTCAGTTTGAGTTTCCCAGACCTTACTTGTTCATCATTCTCCTGTTGCCATACTTTCCTTTCTGTCAATGTTGACTCTACTTGTCTGGACTTCAGACTTGTGCGCCCTGGCCTCTTATTATGTATTTTTGTGGGTGTTTTTTTAGGGTTTTTGTTGTTGTTTTTGTTTTATTGTATTTTTTGTATATTTGGCTTTTTTTTGAGGGACATGAGTGTTTTCTCACTGTTATTGTTACATTTGCTCCCCACCCTTGTGCCCAGAAGGAGAATTGGAACCTTATGTAAGCAGAGTCTCTGAGGTTTAGGGCAAGAGTTCTCAACCTGTGGGTTGTGACCCCACACAGGGGTCATATATCAGATATCCTGTATATCAGATATTTACATTATGATTCAAAACAGTAGAAAAACTATAGTTGTAAAGCATTGATGAAATAATTTTACAGTTTGGGGTCACCACAACATGAAGAACTTATTAGAGGGTCAAACATTAGAAAGGTTGATAATTACTGGTTTAGAGGGTGAACTAAGTCTTATGTGTAGCTAAGGCTCCTCATGGAATACACCAGACATGGGACAGATGATCCCTTCAGCCTCTATACTGACAGTCATGCATGCATGCTGTTTGGATGATGGAAAGAATAATCTTGGGCAAAATTACAATCTGTTGAAAATTGTTATATCTTTATTTTACACACACACATTTTACATGGAAAGAAGTTAAGTTTGAAAGTTAAAAAAATTATGTCTCCAAAATTTTTATAAAGATTCCAGAATCGTTGTATTTGAAATATATCACATGAATTGAAGGATAGGGTGTGATGGATATTCCGTTCTTGATAGTCAGTGTTTCACTGCTCTGATGGGATAACTGAGAAACAGCTTCATGGAGGAAAGATGCATTTTGACTCCTGCTTCGAGGGTTCTCAGCTCATGGCCACTTGGCTTTCCTCTGTCAGATAGTCATAACAGGGAGGATAGTAGAATAACAATTCTCACCTCACGGTTTCCAGGAACAAAAAGAGGCAAAGAAAAGGGGGTTCTGGCAAGACATAGCTTTCAAAACTTCACCTCCATTGACCTTCTTCTTTTTAACAGCCATTCATTATGAGCTCATGAAAAGATTAATCCATTAAGAAAGGCAGATCCCTCTTAATAGTGTCCAACCACCTCTACAAACAGATCCAACCACTTCTTAAAAGCGGCACTCTCTGGAGGCCCAGGCTTCATCATAAGCACTCAGGAGCACTTCATACCCAAATCATCACATTTTAGTTTTTCTTCATTTGGTCTTCTTTCTCCAGTATCTCGCATAGAGGCATGGGATAGGTGCAAACCAAAACTTATTTGAGCAGGCAAGAGAAAAAAGAAACCAATATTAAAAATATTAACAGTCTGTACCAAAATTCTCACAAACTTCTTTTGAGAAAGTCACATATGACTAGACCTTGGTGATGTTTTCAGAAAGTAAAAAGAGCAACAAAACCCTTTAAGATGAAGGCATTGTGGCTGTGGGAACCTATTGAGAACTTTAGAACTCTGAGTGGACTCCAATTATACTTATGACACCTTTGCAAACTCTCTGTATCTATGTAGATATAAACTATAGCAAAAACTAGATGTTTATAAAGTAAGTTTCATAATTTTCTCTTTTTCTTATATACAGTGTTTAATACTTTTAGGAACGCGGAGGACACTTCACTCTGGGAGAAAAAGCAAAGAAAAATTTTGATTTTATTTTAAACCGCAGACCAAAAACCTTCCTGAAGAAGAAAAACCCCTGCCTATTTCTAGATTCCCAAATGATGTTTTCTTTTATCTTAAATGAAAGACTAAATATAGTCAAGGCTACTACATCTTCAGATATTTGAAGACAGCCTGCATCACCTGTGGCTGCTTCAGATTACATGTGACACTAAAGTCTGACCAACTGATACCCCTATGTACCCTTCATGTACCCTTTTCCAGGAGAACCCAAGTTGTTTTTCCAGATTACAACAGGTCTTAATCCTCTAAGAGCTCAATTTTTCTGTCTCAGTGGCAGGACCCTTGTCCTACTGTGTGGTCCTGCTTCCATACCATGCCTTAATGTTCCAAGTGTAAATGCTGGACCCAAACTGGGTTAAAGTACCTTTTAAAGTAATTTGGAATGCAAACATATAAATATTTATCTATTATCTCTGTAACATATCACCTTTGTGATTCTATCAGTTACCTTTCTGCTGCTATGTTAAACTACTGTGATGAGAAGCAACATAAAGGAGAGTTTATTTTGGCTAACAGTTTCAGGGAGCTTTATGTTCATAAAAGCAAGAGCAGAAAGCTGAGAGAACATATTCACTGGCACACAGGAAGCAGAGATATAAACTGAAAGTAGCTATGAATGCAAAGCTCACCCCTAGTAATGCAGCTTCTCCATGACTTAAAAGTTCTATAACATAATCACTACCAACTGCGACCCAGTGTTCAGTGCACATGCCCATGGAAGACGCTTTTCATTTAAACTACAACAGCAATCATGTCTTTTGATAGCTGTACTTGTGAGTTAACATATCAAAAACTATTAACATTATTTTCTATGTGGTATTCCAGAGAACATAGCTGTAAGAGGCCCCACTTTCCACATGTAGCTCCTGCGGACTTCATACCTTCATATATGTATATGTATATGAATTATACATATATGTATATGTATAATTGGAGTCCATATATATATATATGTGTGTGTGTGTGTGTACATATATATAAAGTCTTCATATGTGAGATAAAAATTCAGATCCAAAACATTATTAACCCATGTTGTAAATCTCTATAACTCATTTCAAACTTTTGAAGACCATATTCTATTAACTCTCTCCATGCCTTCGCTAGATCCTCTAAACCACTCCTTGACACCTCTTTACTTCCTGGTCATGGTGAAACAGCTAATCAAACTATTTGATCTCATGTATCCACTCTTCCTTTTGCATCCACCCGTAAGAAGGAGTAGACTGAGAAATTCAACATTCCTGACCTTGCTTGAATATCATCTCTGGCAGAAACTTTCTCCTATTTTCATCTCCTAACAGTGATTCACTCCCTCTAAAGCTCCCCACAACAAATCTCAGGAGAGAAGCTAATGGTTTGCTCTCTGTCCTAGCACTGTGCCTGTCCATCATAGCATCATTAGTTTCTTCTAATTCATGCCCATCCCCTGAGGCTGACTTCTGGGAAGACAATGATTTTATCCAAAATCCAAAATCAAGGTCGAAACCAGTGCAGATTTTGTCATTCTAAATAGCTTAAGCCTACAGATGTCAGAATAAGCTTTCCCATTCTTCTGCCACCTAATTCTGCTAATGGGCTGATATACTTAAAATTTACAATAATAAGAATTAAGAAAGTTATTGTCATCAAACACTTAATTGGTTATTAGGAATCAATAAAATGGATGCTTATGTTGAAGCAGCTCTTCCGCATAGAGTTTTTGTTGTTACAAGTATATGAAAATAACTGGGTTTTTAATCAATTAGCTTCAAAGCAGAAAATACGGGGAGGGTGGAATGCATTAGATGTCAATGAGATAGACATTAAACATAGTAATCATACAACCAGATAATCTCCTTCTTTGGCTAGACAGTAAAACAAAAACAAAACATCTTCCTAGGGAAACATGAATAAAAGGGAATGAAGAGCATTCCTGGCCACTCAGTCCGTTAAGGAAATTTTAGTTTTGATTCTTCTTTTCATCCTATATAGAATGAATCTGTGCAGCAGCTTTGGCCTAAGTATATGGGAAATGAGCTCATTTTTTTTTTTTTCGTTCTTTCTCATCTTTGCTCTAGCAAAGCTCCATGCATTTGCTACTTTTGTTTGCAAGGGCGATTTACAGTTTTAACAAATTTTACTTAGTATTTTTACTTAGGCCATCAAGGTTTATTATAGATTTTTATCCAAAATACAATTCTTTAGCATTATTAAGGACCTCAATTGGCTGATAAGTGTCATCAAGTTAAAATATGGATTCTTAAGAGATTATTTCCACTCAGAAACCATGTAAGGATTTGCCATATCTCTCGTTCTGTGGAGCCAATTAATTTGTAGTTTAAGGTATAAAATTCAAGGTAACATATAGACCACATATTCTCTATTGTTTTAATAATTTATCTACTTCTTTATTAGACTTCCCTATGAGAAGGAACAAAAACAATTTAAAGCCTTAAGTTTAAAAAATACATATAAGGGACATTTCTATTTAAATACTTATTGAGAATCATAAGAGGAATTACTGTCTTTAAGTAAATATATATCATCTCCTCTTTGCACCAGTGACCACCAGAAAAATCTAAGCACTGGGTCTTGAGTTTAATAGCTGAGATTCCAAGTATTCGGACAGATTTCACACTGTTAATTAACTTCACACAGTTCCAAGAATTTAATCAACTCGACCTTTGGGTTATACATAATCCCATCTTTCCATAGACATCACGGATCAGGGCTGATCAAGTGGCTCATTAACAGAAAATTGCTTTAAATGCCTATGCACTGCAGACTCCCCTTGGCAGTGATAAGCCATTAATGCCAAGCAAATATGTCATTCATAGAGAATTCAAATGGCAGCTTCTTCTTGAAAGCATTATGAGCTCTTTGTCAATGCTTAGGAATATTAATATATTCTCCTACCTGCCCTCTATATTCCACAATTAAACTATAATGCTAATTTACCCCTTATGCTCTTGGACTAACATGAAATATGCATTATTTTTTGTTGTATGACAGATCACTTCAGAATTTAATGGATTAAGTATTAATAATCTCCCAGTTTTCACTAAAGGCTAAAGGTTGGTAAGAGCTTAGTATTGTTTGGGAAGTAGAGCTATTGGTGAGCTTAAAGTCAATATTCTACCTATAACGCCATATAGCTGAAGGCTTGCCTTGGGTCACAATTAGTTCAAAGATTGCTTAACGACATGACTGTTGGCTGGGGACCTCAGTTCCAGCCCACACAGACCTTTCCATGGAGCGAAGGGCATAGTAAAGCTGCCAAATGCTTTAAGAGATTCTTTCTTCCAAAGTCAAATTTCTGAAACAAATATCAAGGACAAGTGAAAAAAAAACACTTTTAAAAGGTACAGTTTTTTTAGAAGTGATCTACAGTCATTTTTTTACCGTATGATATTCATAGAAACAAGTTGTTAGATACAGCTCACAGTCCAAAGCAGCTGAAATGGAATCCACAGTATGAACAAAGGAGAATCAAGGAATGGTGGGTATATTTTGACACCACCACATATGCAAAGCCATCATAAAAATAACTGTTAGATGCAGCATCTACCAAGAGATGCACTAAAAACAGAAAGCTAAGTGCTTCCGTGGCAGAGTACGTGTGCTGTATATCTATGAAAATATCACCTTCTTAAATAACAAAAAAAAAATGAAGTCTGTTGAGAAGACAAAGAATTAACATCTTTGGGGCTAGCATTTTGTCTGAGAAGTTTATCACAACTTCACAACAGACCTGTTATACAAGCGGTAGCATTTTGCAGCTGGTTTGAGAGAGATGACCATTAGTGTCTCTACACAGTTCCATAAAGCAAGTTTGAAATCAGCCAAAAGGTAAGAGCATTTGCATGGTGAAAACTGATAAACATCAGTGATTTCACATGCTCTCAGTTGGCTATGATTGTGGCTATAATTTTGGTCTTAGTTTTAAAATTTGTATTTTAAATTTTGCTAGTACTTTTCATCCCCTGGTAGTCTAAAAACTAGCTTGTGGTAATGTCAGACTTTAACCCCTGTGTTGAAAGATAAAACCACATTTGTTTAAGTATGGATGTTGGTCCTAAAAGGGGATTAACTGTTATACATAGTCCAAACCATTTCACTTGTCTCTAGGATAATAATCCAGGCTAACCTAGCACCTACTAACCACTTATGGTTAATAAATTATTGTATTGCATTTAAGGATCAAGAAAGGACTAGTGAAAATTTAAAAGAATAAAAGCAAAGTACAGTTTAGTAAATGAAAAAGCTGAGGAAAATAATCTAAAATAGTGGGGGTTTGCATTTTGACAAAGAAGAAATACACGAGGTAGCTCTACATTATCCAAATATAATGTGAGAATATTCTTTTAAAATGGTAAATGTCTCACATCTCTGATTTAACATTTATTTCTCAAATGCAATATTTATTACCTCTGCTTTCAGATAAACAGCCTGGAGAAAGCATTCCTGATTTATGCAACTTTATCCTAGTTTTATATTTAAACATTCAGCTCTCTCTCTCT
>CM053750.1:14815094-15002059 GCA_028658305.1 Pachyuromys duprasi | reverse complement strand
TACTGAGCTGCCATAGTCTACATCTGTGCAGGGGTTCTAGGTTATCTCCATGTATGGTCTTTGGTTGGAGTATTAGTCTCAGAAAAGACCCCTGGGCCCAGACTTTTTGGTTCTGTTGCTCTCCTTGTGGAGCTCCTGTCCCCTCCAGGTCTTTCATCTCCCCCTTCTTTCATAGGATTCCCTGCACTCTGCCCAAAGTTTGGGTGTGAGTCTCAGCATCTGCTTTAATACACTGCTGGGTCAAAGTCTTTCAGAGGCCCTCTGTGGTAGGCTCCTTTCCTGTTCCTTGTTTTTTCCCTCTTCGAATTCCAATCATGTTTGCCTTTCTGAGCGAGGATTAATCACCTTACGCAGGGTCCTCCTTCTTGCTTAGCTTCTTTACGACTATAGATTTTAGTGTGTTTATCCTATATTACATGACTAATATCCACTTATAAATGAGTATATTCCATGTGTGTCTTTCTGCTTCTGGGATACCTCACTCAGGATGATCCTTTCTAGTTCCTACCATTTGCCTGCAAATTTCATTATTTATTTGTTATTAATTGCTGAGGAGTAGTCCATTGTGTCAATGTAGCACAATTTCTGTATCCATTCATTAAGGATCATCTGGGTTGTTTCCAGATTCTGGCTATTACGAATAAAATGCTTCAGTTATTTAAGCCCCAAAGAAGGACTTTGTTACACTAGCTGCAGGAAATACATCCATGAAATACTCCAGGAGACTTTCAGGAAAGTTTATAGATTTCACCATTATTAATTAGAAGCATCATTTAGGAATGATGTCAGAAATTCCTGCCACACACCCTGGTGTTGGAGTACTTTATTTGAAAATTCTCACCTCAGGAAACTGTGAGCTATTATCTTAAAAATTGTAGAATATATCTTGAAAGATAATCCTTTTGTATACAGAGAATACGTAAAACTTCCTGAATGAAAATCCTTGACTTTTACCTATTTAGATTCCTCTATGCTGCTCTGAATGTCACTGGAATGTGCAGAAATTCCCAGATGTTTTCAGGATCGCCATCTATCCTGGAGTTGGGAATGGAGTGTGCAACATGCCTGATGCTCTTCTTCCCTCTGGGTGGGGTGGGAAGGCCTACAGCCACACCCTCAAGCTGTGAATTTCTTTTTCATTTTGTGCAGAAACTGCAACAATGCGTGCTCTATTTTCTGAACGACTGTTATGAGCTGTTGTTTTCAAATATTTGCAACAAAGTGAGCTATATGTGCTTGATGCTCTGAGGCTATGGCAGTCAAAAGGAAGACAAATTACCTCAACCTGTATCATGTAACTATGTAAATATATATATATATATATATATATATATATATATATATATATCTGTAACAATACCATGTAACTATGTAACTATATGTAACTATGTAATTATATCATGTAACTAAGCTGGGTTTATTTTTACTGAATGAACAGGTTTGTTACACTGCCGAGTTGGTAGTAAGAGAGCATTCAATCTTACAACCTATATATTCAATATATAATATATTTCCTTGTCCACATATAATCACTAGTGATTATTATTTTATCTTGGGTCTCCAGCCAGCTTAGGTGGCTCATAGTCTGATATTAAGGAACCTGACTGATTTTGATGGTACTTGCCAGTAACATTAATTTAAATGTCAGAAGTTGAACCCAAACAGTGCTAACCCATCCCTCCTCCATATGCTAATCACAATGTTCCTCAGTACCAAAGATGCTCTTACAGTTATTTTGCTTCATCATTTTTTTTACCCCTTTTAACTTATTAATTGAATTTCAAGTTCATGCTTAGTATTTTAGAGATTGTTTTGTAATTTTTTTCAGGCAGGGCCTTGAGTAAGAAATGGTTTCAATAAAAATGATTACTTTTGGATATAAAATTTAAAACATTTTGTTTTAAGGTTGAATTTCACTTCAATAATCTTTTAGAGTTATTCATGTTATGTGAAAAACAAATCACAGCTATAGATTCAAAAAAGAAAAGCGTAGAATTTAATTTGCTTGAAATTCTTACATAAAAGAATACATTTTAAACAAGTTAAAAATGAAATACTATATTGGTTCAGTGATATTTTATACAAATATGTAGATGCAAGTTAGCACATTTCAACAATAAAAAATTAGAGTAAATCTGTTTTAAGTTTAAAAATAGTAGTTTTTTTTCCTCATTTTGGACTTTTCTGTTTATGTTTTATATCAGATGAAAGAGAAAGCTGAAAACAATTATTGGAAATGTTTGATTACAAGTACTAGTTCACTTTGGCTTTATTCCCAACAAATGAATACCTAAACAGAAATAATTGTAACTTATTTTGCCTTATTTAAAAAAAAAGTCATAAAGCCAGCTAGTTCTATATTTTACTAAGTGTAGTGTATTCTACAGACATACTTTTTAGATGAGGCTAAAAAAAAAACTCACCGAGGTGAGATACTTGAATACAGACGTCCTTAACTTTCACAGATGTCCTTAACTGTCATGCCCAAAGTTGATGCCCCTTGTGCTGTCTCAGATTGGTCAGCTGTGGGCATAAATGGGCAATCAGTGTCTCAGAGCATATGCAAAGCCACAGGGTGGAAAACGGGTCAGGGACATGCAAGTGAATGCTGCTTCTCCTATCAGCAGTCTCCCACAGCAACCTGTTGGAGGCTCTTCAAGCGCTCATGCTTTAAAAAAAGGAATATTACACTAATCAGATTCAGTTGAATTAAGATTGGGTCTCTTTTTTTTTTTTAATGAAATAAATCTTTTCTTTTCATAAAAGAAAGAAAAACGTTTACTGTGTTAAGATACTGCCCTAGTTTCATTTCTGTCGTCACAACAAAATATCCTGGGAAAAAGCAACTTGTGGAAGAGAAGGTTTTGTTCAGTTCACAGTTCCAGGTTACCATCCACCAGAGCAAGAAAGTCACAGTGGTAAGAGCTGGAGGCAGCTGATGACATCATATCTGCCAATCAAGTCATATCAGTAATACTTCATATTCACCAGTCACGACATATCTGCAGAGCAGAGAGATGAATGTGTGCATGCTTCTTTGCTTGCTCGATTTCTCTATCCTTACAGAATTCAGGGCTGCTGCCTAAGAAGCAGTACTACCCAGAGCAGGCAGGTTCTCCCCTAATTTAACAACATTAAGAAGACAGCATTCCCCAGGCCAATGCAGTGTAGACAAACCCTCACTGAGAGCATTCCCAGGTGGTTCTAGTCCAAGCCAGATTGACAATGAAACCTAGCATCACCAAGACTAGACACTAAGATGTGAGAAATGGGAAGGTAGCATAGTGCTCACACTTTCATCCCCTCCTGGGAGCCTACAAATGAGTTTCTGTATGTGACAACAGGAGCTTCAGATTCAGGTATGGACTTTGAGCTGAGTGAGGAACCTGGATCATATGGGGGAGTCCAACTGATTTGAATAAATCCTCAAAACCAAAGAACTTAGCTGGTTAGATGAGTTTCTGAGTGTCACATTTCACCTGCCATTGGGGACACAGCACGATTTTCTCATTTCCTGTTAGAGGCAGATGTGGACATAGGTTTCCTGTCATCAACTGTGGCTAAGGCCTCAGTGGGTTGGGTTATCTATTGTCCCTAAATACTAAGCTATAGCTTAACAAAATGATTACCAGCAGAATTGAACATTACGTTCATAAAGTAAAGCAAAGCGAGCAGGGTTCCTTTCTGAATTCATACCCAGCAACATTTTATTTCCTGGAATAACTGTGCAGAACTTAGGTACAGTACTTAGAACTTTGGTATAGTAACGCTTCCTGACAGAGAGAGAAGCAGGAGTTGGATCCCCGCAGAAAAATGCTTTTGCTATCTTGCTGACAGCCCAACCTAAAGTAATATAGCTGGTAAATAACAAAGCTGCCTTGAAACTTTCCCCTCAGCCATTCTCTTACACTTCATAATTTGTGAATAAATAAGTTATCCCAAAGCTTGTGATCTCCCTTAAAACTTGTTTCCATTCTTAGCAGAAATTCTCTCTGCGAGGTTGCTGGTTTTGTTTTCCAAGATTCCTCCTTCCCCGTCTGAGAGGTCTCAGATTGCCCCTGACCTCTGGGGACAAAGGTCATGGTGTACTAACACTCTGCTCTTAGGGTGGACTCCTGGTCCATTCTACCTCACCTTGTGTGGACTGAGTTGATCATTGACAGTGATACTTCATAGACTCATGTGTGTGATTTTGAATTCTCTTTCAGTTGGTGTCATCTTTAAAAACAACAACAAAAACTATTGCCATATATTTTTCACAACCCTATATTTTGCTATGTGACCTTGAACACAGAGGTAAAAGACAATTAAGAAGACCATGGCTCACAGGCTTCATTCAGTTTGCAGCTAACTGTTGTCTGTTCCTACTGAAAACCATTTCTCCTTTTCATGCAATCCTGGGTATGTAGGTAGGAATGTAAAACTTCTTTTAATAAGATATGCAAGCAACTAATCCAACTCATTCTTTAATGAGAAAATATATCTTTAATTTTAGAATGAAAATACGGGGTGAAGGTAGCCACTATTGTACATTTAGACCCCAGCATGGATGTCGGTCTAATAATCTCTTCTAAATATATATTCACTCTATGGGTTCTATTCCCATAGAGAGCCCTGACTAATATAGTGAGAGATAGGACCAGGGAGATGTCACAGCTTTCCAAGTGCTCACTGCACAAACATGAGGATCTGACTTCAATTCCTAGAACCCATGTTTGAAGATCATCGGGCTGTGGTGGCATATGCTTATAATCCGGGCATCGGGGTGCTAGAGACTTCCGAAGGTAGATTCCTGGGGCTCAGTGTCCAGCTAGCCAAGCACAATCCATGATCCTTGCATCCCACTGAAGTGCCCTGCTCAAGAAACAAGAGAAATGTCCCGTTTGAACAAACAACACTTGATGTTGGCCTCTGGCCTCTACTTGTGTGTAGACACATGTACATGCCAACATACACATGAACATGCCCGGACAGACAGACAGACAGACAGACAGACAGACAGACAGACAGACAGAGACTCAATAAGGAGATAGTGATTTAGTTTCATTCTTCCACAAGTGCATAATCCAGGTTTGCTAGCACGGTTTGTTGAAGAGGTTGTCTTTTCTCCAACGTTGATTTATGGCATCTATGTCAAAAGCAGGTAGTTATACCCTTGTGAGTTTATATCTGGGTCCTCTGTCCTATTCTTCTGAAAAATGTGTCTCTTTTATGGCAATGCCATGCTATTTCTGTTACTATGCCCCTGTTGTATAATTTGAAATCAGATATGCTGATACCTCCACCGTTGTTCTTTTCTCTTGGGATTGTTTGAATGTCTGGGTTCTTTTGTGCTTCCTTGTGACCTTCACATGGAATTTCATCATAGATAGCATGGAAAAACATAGATAGTTTTGCATAACATGATTATTTTTATGATATTAATTCTAATCAATGAGCATGGGAGGTTTTTCATCTTCTAAACAGATCTCAAAGATTTTACCTCATACCAGATGTGTAGACATGTAAACATAGATTAAAATCTAATTTAACAAGTATAAATATAGAATTATCAGAAGATAACTGTCTTAGGTTTATTACTGCTATGATGAAACACCATGACCAAGGAAATTTTAAAATGAAAGCATTTAATTTAGGGCTTGCTTAGAGTTTCAGAAGGTGAGTCCACAAACATCATGGTAGGCAGGCAGGACACTGAAGAAGTAACTGAGAGCTCACACTGGATACACAAGTTTCAGACAGCAAAAGAATGAGAGACCAGGCCTGGCATTGGGCAATGGGTAGTATACCTTCTTCAACAACGCCACACCTACTTCGACAAGTCCGTGCCTCCTAATCCCTCCACCAACTAGAAACCAAACATTCAAACATACGAGCCTATGGGGCCATTCTTACTCAAACCACAACATAGGAGAAATATTCTTAGGTGGGAAAACCTTAAATCCTAAATGTCAGAAAGGAAACATAACTGGAATGTATGTTTCGAAAATAGTAAGATTGGGTCAAATTCTGACAAATGGACTTAACGTCTATTCTGTTTGGATTGAGTCTCTTATAAGTGTACGTTGTGTGCTATGCCTTGTTGATTGTTTAATAAGAAATAGCAGCAAGGGTGTGTGTAGTGGTGTACTCCTGTAATTCCAGCACGCAGGGTGGCAGAGGTAGGTGGACCTCTGTGAGTTCAAGGCTGGCCTGGTCTACAGAGTGAGTTCCAGGACAGCTGAGGCTACACAGAAAAACCTTATCTCAAAATAATAATAATAATAATAATAAACAAACAACAACATAAAAACCAAAAAGAACAGTAACAACACCTCAGACCTGCAAGAATCTCACAATTAGGGGGGGCAGTGTGAACCCCATGGTTTCTCTTGGCAATTGGGGAACACTGAGGTAATCCAGCCAAACCCTTTCTGCCTCTCAGTGGGATCAGGGAGCAAGAAGCAAGGCAAGCGTGTGGATGACTGAGCAGAGGCGACTCAGGTCTGGGTCCTATCTGAACCTGTCCCTTGGCCTCAGGGCACAGTGAGGGACTAGGGTTATTCCACCCTGGGAATGAGGAAGACCGCAGCAGGGAGGTTACTTGCTAAGCATCACTACAGTTACAAGGAAATTGAAAGTCGAAAAATTCATCTTTGGTCCTATTCTCTTTTTATACTTTTCTTCATCTTTCACTATGATTTTTCTGGGTCCTCAATGACCCTACACGATGTTTTGGTTCTTCAAAGACTCCACAGATGATCTCAACTTAGTGTACCCCCGCCCTGTGAAGGTTTCAACCTTCCCATTTTATAAGTTTTATCTTCTGTTATTATGATATTAAAATCTTTTCTACTTGGAATAATTACCAGTAAAGCCTGAAACCGATAGATACATCTGAATATCTATATTCTCGCATTTGAACTGATCAGTTGTACACTTCACAAACAAACACTGTGGTGTGGCATTCTCAATGCTTTGCTTTGCTTTTCATTATAACAGCACCGAGACTAGAAGGACATGCCATGACCTTCGCAGTGGGTTTCTGAAAGCATATGGGGCCTACAACTGAGCACAACTGTTTAGGAAGTACTTGTCTGAGTGCTTAAAGTTGCTGCACTGGCTTAAGTGCAGGAAAAATGGTGAGTAGAGCTTCCCACCATTGTGCTTGACCTCTAGGTTTTTTTTTTAATATTATCACTAAGAACCGTATCATTTCTTCCAGAAGTCCTTGAGAGAGTCAATGAATGTGGATGAAATATGTGGATGAAATATGAGGTAGGTTTTTTTTTTTTGACATAAGATGTATTATTCTGATCATTGCTTTGCTGGAACTCCAGATAAAATTAAATTTGTGTGTTCTTATTCATTTCCAGGTTCACACACAAACTCTCATAGTTTTCCTTTGATAACATCCTAAGTTATCTAGAATCCCTGTGTAACCAGATACTAATTAAGAGCATCCTTGCCTACAAGGAGCTCTACAACTTGAAGCCATAGCACAGCATTCGTTCCGCCGGGTAAAAACCAAGCCATGTAAAGCTCTTTGCTGTGCCTGAGCCATGGTAGATGAGAAGCTAATCATAGCAGCGCTACTCAGCTTTCCAGTTGTGATGGTTCTATTAACGTGACACCTGGGAGGCCTGTGTGCATATATGAAAATATTGTCTAGATTAAGGTTAGCCTTTGAGGATATCTGTAAGGAAGATCCATCTTTACTGTGGGCAGAACCATTTCCCAAGCAGGGGATCCAAGATCCTATAAAAAGGAGAGGGGGAGGCAGAAAGGAAGAATTGAAGGAGCCAGAGGGATAAAGGGCACCCCCACCAAATATCTACAGAACCAACTAACCTGGACCCATAGGAGCTCACAGAGACTGAACCGCCAACTATGCATGGGACTGATGTAGACCCTCTGCACATATGTAACTGTTGTACAGCTTGCTCAACATGTGGGTGCCCTACCAATGAGAGAAGGGGCTCTTTCTGACTCTGTTGTGTGCCTTTTGATCCCCTTCCCATAACTGGATGGCCTTGCCTAGCCTCAATAGGAGAAGTTGTACCTAGTCTTACTGTAAGTGGGTATGCCAAGGCCTCCCTTTTTCTTCAGAAAAGGGAGGAGAGCTGGGTGGGATGGGAATGGAGGTAAGAAGGGAATGGGAGGAGGGATGGGAAACTGCAATCAAGTTATAAAGTAAATGAATAATTAATTAAAAAAGGAGGGCAAGCTGAAGCCTACCATCCATGCCTTAAGGTACACCCTTCTGATCCTGACAAATTCTCTGATGCTCTCATCTCTGTGGGTTTCCTGATGGGATGGACTGTATTGGATTTGTGAGCCAAACAACGCATGTTTTCCTTACGCAACTTTTGTCAGTCAGGTTATATAATCATAGCAACAGAAAAGAAGCTAAGACATCAATACTATATCCAGAACCTGAGATAAATCAACTGACACACAGAAAAGGTTGGCTTTGGCTCACAGTTTTGGTTCCCATCCACAGTTAGTTGGACCTGTTTTCCTGGGACTTTCAGTTAGGTTGTGCATCATAATGAGGGATGTGTGATAAAACAAAACAATAAAAAATAAAACACCCACAAACAAAAAGAGATATAAGTTCTGTTAGCGCTTCTAGAGCAAGTTCTCAGTGACTAGAAGACAACCCCTCCCCCCTCCACACACACAGCATTTTAAAGTTTTCTATCATGTCCAGATAGCAAGAAACTGAGGACCAGGCTTTTTTACCACCTGGGCCTTTATGAAGCATTAGACTAAATGGCCATATCAGCAATGATTCCTATGTAAATTCATCTGTTTTTCTCTCTTTTTAGTTTGTGTGTTGTTTTGTTTTCATAGAGAGCCAATGCACGGGCTGGCCTTCAATTGATCCTTCTGCCTCCTGCTTTAAAGTTCTGCGGTTATAAGTTTGTACCACCATGCCTCACTCACTACTGACCGTTCTTATAGCATACCCCCTTACACAGCAACCCTTATCTGAGTGGATAACATTTATATGATGTTTACAAAATAGCAGTGATAACCCACTCAAGGAGATCAGCTCATGAAACAAATATCTTAGTATGTTCATTTTACATACATAAGAGGTTAGATAATTTATTCAAATTCACACAGTGGGCAGGGTAAGGTAGAAGCCTCGAGGTCTATTTGTAATGTGGACTTCACAGAACAGAACAAGATTAAGAGCAACAGCAAAGGAGGTGTTAAGGGGAAAAAATGTCTTCATGAAACAAAGTTCTGCATGCATATTTTTATTTATTATTGCTGTCACTTGCTACAAAGATACTTGGACCTCCAACTTCTCTCCTTTTCTGTGTCCCTAATTGGATTAGTGAATGTCATCATTTTTTGTAGACTCAGATTTGGAAGATACTTGGAATTAAACAAGTGAGAAAGGACTTAGCGGAGTAAGTTGTGATGGAACATCATTCAGAGCTCCTCAGAATCGCTGGTCTTCAGCTGAATGCAATGGCATGAACCTGTAGTCCCAGCCGCTTGGAAGCCTGTGATAAGAGGACCTCCTGAGGATACGAGGAACAAGTCAGCATGGATAACACAGCAAGACTGTCTAAAAGGAAACCACCAGCCATGACTAGGATTCCAGTGTGGCCTGTGGACTTCTATTTGGACTCAGATTTGGTCTTATCACTCAGTTGAATTCCCTCAATTTCCCTGCTTGAAGATACTGTTCTCAAATAGTTCTTCACTTGATTTCTGTCTGCTCGTTCCAGTGCTGAATGGCTGTCTGAAAACCTTTATCAGAGGCTGTGTCTGCCCTGCCAAGGGAAGGCTGTGCGGACATGAGGCTCGCAGCACTTCAGGATACATGCTTTCGCAACACCTGTAAACTATGCAGAGATTATTTGAGAAGACACTGGACGGGCAATAGAGCAATCAGGTAACCCACCTATGGTGAGTACAGTGATAACACAGTGAGTTCTTTATTCCTCTGACTACAACTACAAGATATTATTTTATCTAGAGTTTACAGAATGCGCCAGATGAGAGTAGAAAACCCAAGAAAGGGGAAGATAAAACTGCAGCTGGCATACTTAGGGAGAAAAGCTCTAGTACCTTTTCTCTGGCATCTGTTTACTGAATTTTAGACAATCAAACAAAAAAAGACCTTGAAGTGCCTATTAACCTTTCGCTCTTGCCCTAACCATCAGTCTCCAGTACAACAACTGGCAACCTCTGCCATTGATCTGTGTATTTACTGCTGCGTTTGTTTCCACTTTTCTTTCACAACTCCAGTCCCTGTTTCAGATGTAAATTCTTGAACTCATAAGCACGGCGTTTCCTTTCTGACATCTCAGTCTATAAGGGACTGGAACCGAGTGTGTCCTCCTGGTAGTGAGGACTCAGCAAAAGTTGACAAGGCGTAAAGAGAAGTTAACTAGTGCAGTGTTTTTAGAGTCCTGCATCAATTGGAAAAGAAGAAAAAAAAAACTCCAAGGACAGTGTGAAACAGAAGAATGCTCAGTTTTTTTTTCTTTGCTGATAAATAGATCCTGTCCTTTTTACAACTGGTGCAGCTGTAATTACTGTATCTCCCCAACTTTAAGGTTACCGAGGTCTCTTCTTGGCGGATGATACTATTTCTATTGGACAGAGGGACAATTTCCACTTATAAGTGCCTCTGTAGATCATTCTTCGGTGCCTATAGCATGAATGGCATATTTGAAGTGTGCCTGCTTTTTTGGCAGACCCTCCTGTTTCATGCCTTACTCAATTGGATGTGTAGTCCCCGGCAATGCCTGTAGAGGTAATTACTCTGTGCTTGACACAGTCCAAGCTCCTTCATCAGTGCAGCGAAAGGCTGGCCTCAAAGCTGTCTAAATCTATGAAACCAATAAAGGATCAAATTGCAGACATGAATTCCTCTGAACTTGGAATGGAAATGAGTATTCCCCATCTCTATTAATGTGCTTACATCCGAGCAAATCGTCAAAGAAGCTTTTGGCATTCCATCAAACTGACGGAGGTGGCAAGGCAGCAAAGCAAGAAACACTCTTCCACCTTATTGCTCTTGACCAGACAAATAACCTCCATCACTCAAAGCAATGAAACCAACTAGAGGCAGAAGTAAAATGTTCCTATATCCACTCGTTAGCAGCGCTCAAAACTCACAAGGGGAATAGAAAGACGAATTATGGGAAGATGGCATGACAGTATTATTTGGTCATTATTATTTCCAGTGGTAGGTCACTATTTTCACGTCCACTTGACTAACTTGTTATATGTCTATTTAATGTGAGAGTAAGTTTTGCAGGGAGACATTAAATAGTCACCATCTACAGGCACAGAATGTGCTGACTATTTGCATATAATGATCTCCTTCAATTTGCCTAGTGATAGAACGATACCACTTCTATTGTAATTATCTAAGGATGAGAAATTGAAGGTTTATCCACTTTTATATTTTTAAATAATTCTTCCACTCTCCTGATTTAGTAAGTAATAGGGAAAAGATTCAGATCCTCATCTTTTTAACCCATTTATCTAACTTACAGACATTTTATAAACATACACACACACGTGTGGTCATGTGCACACACAAACATATATATGTATATGTATACACACACGTACACACAGACTTATAAGAGGATGTAACCTTGGCTAAAGAGAGATCACAAAATACCTTAGAATGTGTGTGGTGATCACGGTTATTATTTCCTCTATGCAATAAAAAAAAGAAGCAAGAATGCTGGTCAAGGTTCAGCATACGTGCATTTATTTTGAATATATAACTAACATTTGAACAATGAAAATGAAAATGAAATTAAGTGCCCTAATTTGTCCTGTGAGAACAAAATAAAATTTATTTTGGTAGTCAAGCTATATATCTCTGTGGTTAAGCCAAAAACCATGACTGTTTTATACTAGGATATAAGTCAAAGAGAAAGAGTCCCTACTTAGAATATAGGAATCTTAGACAAAAGAAGCTATGACGTGCTTTGATGTGAGACTCCTCCATGTTGCATCCCAATTCTCTTTGTATTCTAGAGAAGTTTTAACCTTTCCCCCAAATTAAGTCTTTAAATGTATAAAATAATAGACACTGGATTGCCTAGGAAACTGATTCTAATGACATTTAATTACCAAGGTTTTGGAGTGTGGTGCAATGATACATGAACAGATTCACTAACAAGTTCAGTAACAAGATCTTGCAGCAAATCGAATAACTACCAGCATTGGATCTGGGGCGAATTCAAAAGTATTCACCAGCTTTAAAACAAACAAACAAACAAACAAACAAACAAAAACCAACACTTCAATGACGTTAATACAATATGTGGCACCTTCACTCAGAATGAAAAGTAAAGCTAGTTTTTCTTAGAGCTTAGTGACTATAATGACACATGCCTTTTTCCTTCCCAAGTTTACTGGGAGGTTACAAAGTGGTGAGAATAGAAACCATCCTCCAATGCAGCTGTTCTCAACCCGTGGGTCACGTCCCCTTTGAGAGTCACATATCAGATATCCTGCGTATCAGATATTTACATTACGATTCATAACAGTAGCACAATTGTGGTTATTAAGTACCAACAAAAATAATTTTATAGTTAAGGGTCACCACAACATGAAAAACTGTATGAAAGGGCTGCAGCATTAGGAAGGTTGAGAACCACTGCTCTAATGACTGTGAGCAAGGGGTAGAGCTGGTGATGGGGACAAGGTGCCACAGAAGTTGAAGACCTAGTCAAGACCAGAGCATTGCTGAGACACAGACTTTTACTGTCCAAGTGATTATTTTACACTCAACTCAATTCTGCTGACTTTCCTTGCAACAACAACAAAGAAAGAAATGTGGGTCAAAGCAAAAAGCAAAATATAGTGTATGCGTACTCAAGAGAGCTCAGTAATGCTCTGTCTTTTCTGAGGAAAGAACTTCAGATTTTGTAAATGTCTTTACTTTGGGAAAAGATAACAAAGATTAAGGAGATTATATGTTGTTCCACTTCAACAGCAAGCAAGAAAATAAGCATGTTACGTCCCTTCAAGGATTCAATCAGCAAAGTAAAGATTGTTGTGTAAAATAAGAACCAGTAAGTTGAAATTATAAATAACTCACTAATACTGGGAGAGAATCATTAACTGAACAACATAAAGGAAAAGACACAGTTACAACCAGCAATCATTGATTGAGTCAAAAGTCAACAACAGATGAGTAGTAACCATCAACCGTGTACTTACATGGAATCAAATTGTTGCCCTATTAAATACTCACTGATAGAGTAAAAATAGACCACTCAGAGCTGCTTAGCAAGACCCTGCCTCAAATTTCTACCCCAAAAGAAGAGTAACACTATTGACTTGTTTATATGTTAGAAAACCCCACAGGTCACTACATTAGTAACATTCCCAACCATGGTGCAAATGGAGACAATATGCCTCATGATGTGATGCCATTAGAAGCAGGGTTGTTGACATGGTACGCAATAAAACACAAATAAAAAACAAAATAGGAAAGATGTAACCCAATCATGATAAAAAAAAGTCAGGAAAAATCCAGACTAAGAGGAATTTACACAAAGCATTAGTCTGTTTTCCACTCCTTTTCTCCCAGGCCTTTCCTCTACATGGCTAAGAAGTTCCTAACCTATGTAGAGTTCTAGGATGAGAGTCATTCTCTTTCTAGAGCGTTAAAGATCCCATTGTCCTCTGACTTTTACTGTATAGCTCAAAGAACAAAAACAAGTGCTTCATTGTATGAGAACACTTTTGAAGTTTAAATATGAGAGTGAAAGTGTCCACAGAAGTGTGGACTGTCTACATCAATAAGAGGCTTTTGTATTAGCATCTACTACTGCTATGGCCAAACAACAAATGTAGATTTATTAAAGCAATCCATATGTATTATTTTACAAATACTCATTACATGTACATACTCATACCACCATGTCATTGGCCTCTTCCATGGACTGAAGCAATTTTTGTCTTTTTTAGTTCTACAGGCTTCTTGCATTCGTTAACTCACGAACCTTTCCTTTTCTTCCAAGGTCAGCCATCATAATGTGTCATCTATCTGGTTCTCATGTATAAGCAGATTTTAGTCATACAGTACAGGATAGACATACTACAATGCACAGACCCCACGAAAATAAGTCCAATGGGCATCTTAGGCTTCATGTCAGCCCACTAGTTAGGTGAGTGGGAGATATCTCTGGTATAGACTATATTGTCTGCTTTTTGATCACTTCCCCCTGATGGGACTTCTCTACTAGGCCACAGGGAAGGAGACGAACTCTGTCCTCATATGAATAGATGAGCTGGGGTGTATGGGTAGGGGGGGATTCTGAAGAATAGGAGAGAGGGGATTCAGGATGGAGGGGGAAACTAGGAGAGGAGAGAGGGATCTATGATCAAGATGTATTTGAATTAATTAAGAAAAAATATCCTTTTATAAGCCAGGCATGATGGCATACACCTTTCATCCCAGCACTCAGGGAGGCAGAGGTAGGCATACCTCTGTGAATTCAAGGCCAGACTGGTCTACAAAGCAAGTCCAGGACAGCTAAGGCTACACACACACACAAACAACATCAAAAACAAACAACAAAAAAGCCTGTCTTGAAAACCAAAACAAAAAGAAACAACAACAACAAAAAGATCCCTCTATATTTTTCTATACTCTAAGACATTTATTATTATTTTAGCCCCAAAGGGTTCCCTCTATTCAAATGCCTATAATATGCACATGACACCCCTTCCCACTATTTAATCATTACCATGGTCTTTGGTGATCCTGTCTGTTCTCACTATGTGTCCTTTTCCTTCCCACTCATAACTGTGCCTCAAAGGAGTTATCAACACCCTCAACTTTCAAATGATGAAATGTGAGATCAAGAAAAGAAATTTGGGATTCTGGTTCAAACAAGCTTGAGAGTGGAATAAGAGGTGAAAGCCAAATCTGTCTGACCTAAGCCTGATGTTTGTGAAATCTTTGTTGCACCTCTGCAGAAGACACTTCATCCTCGGATTATAAGCACCCCCAAATAGAAGACTACCTTCTAAGTTTCTGAAACTCCCATGGTAACTATCGCAGACTTAACCGTATAGCAGAGGCCCTGTACCCTCATGAAATGGTCACAAATACGGACCAGAAGCAGAAGGGTACCATTAGCAAGGTCAGTTGCTTCAGCTCTGATTTATTTTGCTAATGAGGTGATAATGCATCAAGTTAAAGACTTCATTTCCAAGGGTTTTTATTTTGTGACTGTGAATGGTGTTGGAGAATTTTGGGAATCCTCTGCACAACTTCTGGAAAGCTGACTATGTCGTCTAGCGAAAACAATGTAACCAGGAGACTGTCAGTTCTTCTAACCACAGAATTTACATAGTTTTGTCATCCAACTAGCTGTCGCTAAAGCTCTAGTCAAAGGAGTGGTGTAGGTGGTGATCTTCAGGGACAGACTTCCTGCTCTCAGAGAGCCCTTTGGGGAAGTTAAGAGCAGTTCACAGAGCTCCACCCCAAGATGAAATTCCAGAGCACTTACGCTTGTGTCTAATAATAATAATTAGGGACTGAAGAGGGCTCTTTCATGATGACAAATGATGCATTTTATTAGCCATCTTGCAAGGCCTCATTTCTTTTACCAGAGCATTTCCTAGCATAAATTATCCAGAATCTGTTTCTGACCCAGAGGAACATAGATGGAGTTTATGTACGTTTTAGACAGTTGTGTGCTTACGTGTTTTGTAAGAGCCCATGGAGTGCATTCAAGAGGCTTTTGCATGGCTACTGCTATCTGAAGTGATCCGTCCATGACCAGGCTTGATGATGATAAAATGGCATGAAGGGCAGAGGGAAAGGGCTGTTGCTTTCAAGCAGGCCTCAGGCCAAGACAAGGCAATGGAAACTGGCACGGACGAACAGAGGCACCTGGGAATGCTTCCTGGTCCTGCTTAACCATCCTGCTTTGTTTCTGCACACAGTGGCCAACATGGAGCAGGTGTCTGTGGGAGGGAATAAAGATGTCTTTCAGCTCACTGGCCCTAGATTCTCACTTAAGACAGACACACTGCTCATGCCAGAATTGAGCAGAGCCTTAAAGTTGACTCAGCCTTCAGAGTGCCGTTAATAGACTCTAGTCTTTACCCAGCACAGTGTGTTCATGGGCTGCCTCAGTCTAGCTCTCAGGTCTATAGGTTGCAGCGTCAGGGAGCCTCCCAGAGTGAAGAGTTGAAATTATCCTAGCCCCTGCCCTCAGTGTTCTGCTCTGGCTAGATTGCCAGTTAGGACCTAGAGCTGCCCACACATGCTGTGGCAAGCAAGGAAAGGGTGACTGAAATGCTCATCACTCAGCAGTGGACTGGCAGCGCCTGGGAGCCGTCTCCACACTCTGTTTCTATTCAGCACCAAGGCATATGCAGTGCCTCATGCTGTCTCTGTCTGGTCGCATAACAGATATTTTCTGAGGAAGCCATGGGTAAAAAGACCAGAAGGCAGTGGAGTCTTGATTCAAGTCTCTGCACAGTGGGTTCAATAGCTAATGTACAATGTATATCAGCTTCTCCATACTGGCTCCATACTGGCTGAAATGTCGACCAATATAAGACCTAAAATTCTGACCCTGTCAGCATAAGATCTCAGAAGTCGATTAAAAAAAAAAACTATGGGATTTTTATGATAATTCCTTTTTTTTAATGATAGGTCTCTCTGACTCGTGTTATTACACATATTTGTTTTTTGCATTTTTAATTAATTATTATTATTTTAAATATTTATTATTTATTACTATTCATTCACTTTGTATCCTGGATGTGGCTCCCTCATCTCCTCCCAATCCCACCCTCTCTCCCTCTTTTCCTCCCATGCCCTAACCCTAGTCCACTGATGGGGGAGGGCCTCCTCCTCTGCCATCTGACCTCAGCCTATCAGGTCTCATCAGGACTGGCTGTTTGTCTTCCTCTGTGGCCTGGTAAGGCTGCAATCCCCTGAGGGGGAGGTGATCAATGAGCCAGCCACTGAGTTCATGCCAGAGGCAGCCCCTGCTCCCCTTACTAGGGCACCCACTTAGAAACCGAGTCTATATCAGCTATATATGAGCTGGGGTATTAGGCCCTCTCCATGCATGGTCCTTGGTTGGAGTATCAGTCTCTGCAGGTCCCAATGGCCCAGGGTTTTTTTGTTTTGTTTTGGTTTTGGTGTTTTTTTTTTTTTTGGCTCTGTTGGCCTCCTTGTGGAGCTCCTGTCCCCTCCAGGTCTTTCTCTCTTCTCCTTCTTTCTTAATCAAGGTAAACTAAACATCTGTAGTAAAGAATCCCCTAACTTGGATGGTTTATTTCTTGTTTGTGGTACATGTACTTTGAAACAGATTGGAGTTATATATTGATGGAGAGGAAAAAATCAGCCAAGCTACGCAGACATACAGGGCTCTATTATCTAAAGACACTTTCCTCTCTGCTAATATTTTAGACTTGTTAAAACAAGGGGGAAAACACTGGAAATGTGCTTATGGGCTTCTCATTGCTGTCATTCGTCCCACAGTGGCAGGTGAGCTGTTTGGGACAGACTCGGCTTAGGAGCAGAGCTTCTAGAAATATAAGGATACCAACCTTCTCCAGCAAGACTGACTCTCTCTCTCTCTCTCTCTCTCTCTCTCTCTCTCTCTCGTGCGGCATTTGGAGACAGTTTCATCATCTGAAATGCTGATGTGTTGGAAGAGTTTTCTTTAGGGTTTGGTCCTAGGAAGGGATGAGGGTGGTAGCATAGCACCCCCTGGAAGCCACTTAGTTTATATCTCAGGGCATCTCTCCTGCTCCGGGTTCAATGTGTGCCTCTGGAAATGAGGCTAATGTAAAATATTGGAAATAGTAAAGGTGCTTTAGCAGGCCATTTTTATAGCACTAGTTTTATATTTACATAAAGGATTTTTTAAAAATAAGCGTTCTCTTTGTATGTATTTAGTATTTTATCTACACGTGTGTATGTGCACCTGTGTGTGTAGAACCTATGGAGGCCAAAAAAAAAAAAAAAAAAAAAAAGGCTTGAATCCTCTGGAACTGGAGTTACAGAGAGTTGTAAAATGCCAGGCTGGTATTGAGACTGGAATCTGTGAACATTCAAGACAATAACAAAGGGTCTAAACTACTGAGCCACCTCTCTGCCCCAAAGGATTGCTTTACATAGCTATTCCAAAAATGTCCACTAAATTTGCAAATAAACATGCTTATTAAATGTATATAAATCACTTAAAATAGATACCACAAATATATAACGAAGTAGATGTTTACTCTGATTTGACCATTGAACAGTATACAGTCCATGGGAACATTACATTATAATCCCACAGACATGTATAACATTTATGTATTTAATTTAAAAGATAAAAATAAACTAAAGAATGGAATTAAAATCGTATTCAATAGGGTGTTAATATTCAATGACTAACTAGATCATTTACTCAAGGAGTTGGCATACGTTTTCCATAAAAGGCTCAAGAGTATGAATTCCATACATCAGTTCAAAAGCTGTCATACATCATACACCACTATGTGTACAAGCTCCCAGAAGCATGATCAATGGACAGCAAAACATGATTATATAACTTTAACATGTCATAAAGTCTTCACCTTTTTACTTAAAAAAATACTAATTTAGGGAGGTAGCAATCTTATTTATTTGCCTTATAGTTAGCAGAATAGACAGCTGGTTGGAATTTACTTGTGAATCTCTTGAGTCCTCATCAGATCCAATGAGTTTATGTAGATGAAGCTTCTGAGGCTCACGGAAGTACACTGCTTTAAAGCCACAAAAAGGTGAGAGAAGAGTTTGAAAGGTAGCTCAGCAGTTAAGAGCATGTTCTACTCTCGAAGAGAAGTTGAGCTTATAATCGCCTGGAACTCAGTTCCAGAGGATCTGATGTCTTTTTCTGGACTCCTTGACAACCAGACGAACACAGGGTGCACCAGCATGCATAGAGTCAAAGAAACCCATACACACGCACATAACATAAAGAGAAATAAAATTTCTCTTTAAGAATCCCGTTTTCTTCAAATATGATATACTCGGTGAAAGAACAATTGGTTTTTAAAAAGAATAAAATCACATCACTTTTCAGAAAAAAAAAAAAGGAGTTGATTGTATTAACCAAAAGGCTTTCTAGGCTTAGAAAGATAAAACAACATTTTCCTTTACAGGCTAGAACTTGCTTAGAAGAAAGTATGAAAAGGGGGCCTGCTGTGGATGAGGAGAGCCCAGCAGAGAGGGAAAGATAGGATGAGACTGAAGTGCATGTGTACGTGAGTAGAAGCCCTAACAAAAGCCATTGCTCTATACAGCAATACAGGGTAATGACAGAGATGGTGGAGAACCTCCCTCCTGTGCCTGGGACCTTTCTGCTCTTCTACATGGTCTTTCTTATGTAAGGTTTATGAAGGAGGAGATAAATGCTCCTTCCATTGTCCTGAAACTCTTGGTATAGAGAGAGGATGAGAACAAAACCAGGGTGAGGCTACAGCCAAAAGCAGCCAGTAATGCTCTGCAGTGTCGTAGTACCTGCTCACTGAAGTTTTTACATCATTATTATTAGTTTTAGAATTAATCTGCTACTCACCTTCAAAGAAGTAACTCTGATTAAACTCAGTGGGCCACACACAAAATGAGACAGGCAGGCGAGAGGCTGACTTGAGAAGAGGGGTTAGGGTAGAGTGGGCGGGACATGAAGTAGGGAAACATGACTAAAGCATACTAATTCAATAATAAAGTTATAAAAACAGTTAAATGATTAAAAAAGAACCTTAGCATATAAAATTGTGGCTTTTGATTTGGGGAGAAACATTAGAGGTCACCAAGTCTACTCTGATTCCCCAGTGAGGATGTTCGGCTCCCTGGATGTATCCTGATCACCAGCGAGACTCCACTGAAACCCCGCTTGATTAAGGCCTTTCTGCTGCATTCCCTTTCGCTACACATGAAAGCCTTTCCAGGCAGCGCAGACAGAGCCTCAGTGAGTTGATATCCAACAGCTCTCACCTTGGAGAAACAACACTCTGCATTTTCTGCGTGGGCCACATATCTCTACAGATCCTCCTAGCGCCCTTGTACTCACAATGGTATAAGAACCATTGGCATTTACACACAGCAATACCTGACACCCTGGCATCAGTAGGTTCTCAATAAATAGTTGGTAATAGGTAGGAATAACAGAAAGATAATTTGCATTTGTTCGAGATCCACGAATATGCTCATGCATATTCAGTAATCAGGATGAGTTAGTCTTATGTAACAAAGAACCCTAAAATTCCCGTGGTAATCTTCCATTTACCAGCAGCAATGTTTAATAATTCTCTAAAGTTTAATCTACTCCAATCCTTCAGGTACAGACTATATGATTTCTCATCTGATGTAGAACCAGGCACTTAGTTTATCTGTCCAAGCAGAATGGACAGAAGGCTGTCTTCCCTTTTCCATCTTTCCTATGGTCCTCTATTTCTTTTCCACATTTTCATGAGTCCTCAGCAACCTGTTAGTAATACTTCCTGCCCTGGTGCTAAAGATACAGCATTTGTTCCTGCATATAAGGAGCATATTCAGGGCTGCCCCTCCATATGACAGTTCAGACAAAGGGCATGGGGCATGTGTCAGGACAGCCATCTCTACTGATGTGGTCCATGCAGGTCTTTGCAATTGTGTCATTGCAAAGAAATGGTTCGGCTCGCATCAAGCTTGCTATGCTTCTCTGATCCTATGTCAACCCCCATTTTTGCTCTCCCTCCTCCTCACCAGCCTCCTCCTCCTATGTCACTGCTGGTGCATGCATGCGTCATTTGCAACCTCTCACCGTGGCTGGAACATCGGCGCATCTATGAATAGATTTAACAGCCTCCTTCAAGCTTCCTCTTAGGGCTGGACTGACTCAGCTACGCTGAGAACAGGCAGGCCTTTGACGGACAGCTAGCTTTACCATCCTATGTTTCCACAATGTGGTGCATGAAAGAGAATATTGCTTTTAAGAAACCCTCCTGAAATAATAAAGCCGGCACAGCAAAAGAACAGAGAGACAAAAAGAAACTCCATCCCAGCTAGAACACAGGAGTAGGTGGTTGTAGATAAAATGAGAATTTAGAATATAAAATTTGTGATTTGAAAAATAAAAGCTATCTTTCAGATTTGGCTTTGATCTAAAGATTAGAGATTGCTTCCCCTGAGAAAGAATACTCACAGATGCAACTTGCAAAGTAGCCAGGCTGAGGGAAACAGGATTCTCAGGAGGCAAATCCAGGTCACCTGTGCATGAGTGATGAGTGTTTATTGTCTCTTACACTGAATTCACAGCTCCTACCTTTAATTAGTAGCAAGAACACAGTCACAGCAGCAGGGCCAGCTGCAGAACCTGCCTCTGGCTCTCAGAGGACCAGGGACCATTTCTGGCTCTGGCGACACAGCTACTTCACGAACTCCAAATGTGTGGGAACAAACCCGGTTTGAGATTTCTGTAGTATGGAACCAGCCAGGGAGGTTTTTCCAGAAAGAGATAACTTCATGACTGTTTATTAATAGGACACTAGATTCACCCGATAGAAATGTTTGGTAGTGACTGCTTAATTGTTCTCAGGCAGTAATTACTGCAATTAAGAACCTGCAACATTGCAAAACCTCGTCTAGACTAGTATTAAAAAGAACCTGGTGGCAATTGCTTTTTGTTGGAGAGAACAGATAAACAGCACACCTCTGAGTCTCCCTCAAGTGTTTACTCAGAACCCATCTTCCCTGTCTTCCCCCCACACACACACACACTTATACAATAGCTTCACCCTTGAATGTGACGTATTCTGAGTGGCACAGCTACAGTGCAGGTACCCCCAGTGATCCCTTCACTCACCAGTAACTCCAACATGTGGTTCTTGTCATATTAAAAAGGAAGTCTGACATTCCCACAGCAATGGCTCCTAAGGCTTTGGGGGCAGGTTGCCCACTTCGTCCAGAGACTCTATTTAGAAACAAATTGAAGCTAGAGAAGTCTCGGAAAGACGCTGTCGGGCTCAGAGTCATGGCAGGAAGGATTCTCATTTCCAAAGACATGGCAAAGCCCAGGACACTCCCTGAGAAATGTCACCTCTGAAGGAGTCTCATCTGCTTCTGTGAATCAAACCCCTCATTCTTCTTGGCTTCTATACTGTCACCCACAACCAGGCAAGTCCTTAATCCCTTCCTTCCAAAGCAGTATAAATGAAAAGTTAAATCCACATTCTTAACTCTAGGATTCTGTCTTCTCCTACCCTCCCCAGGTCAGTATGCTGGACCATGTAAGCACACTCAGGCTGTCGCTTAGCATGGCGGCTGTGTCTTCTCAACTATGTGCTAAAGCCTTCGGCGCAATGACATGGTCAGGTGTCTCTGGCACCAGGAAGATTCTGACAAAGAAGGCTTGAGGTGTGAAGATGCTCTTTTTAAAATAATAATACTAATAATAAGCTTTTGAGAGCTTTCAATTCACACAAAAATTAAGAGGTACAGAGAGTGTACTTGGAGTACAATCTCAACCACCCTTTTCCAGTTTCCTCTACTGTACTTGCATTAGTGAGGGGCATTTGCTCTAATTCATAAATTAACATAACCACCAATTATTATTAGCGTAAGTGCACCATTTCCATTGGGGTTCATTACACAGGATTTGGTCGTGTATGTCAACATGAACCCACCATTGCAATACCACACAGAATACTTTCGTTGCACTGACTTCCCAATACTCCACCTGCTAATGCGCACCCCTAACTTCTGCGAGATGGTTAATCTTCAAGGTCAACTTGTTTGCATTAAGTAATGGCTACGGCATGACTCAGGCAAGCCTTTGGGTGTGTCTTTAAGGGTGTTCCCAGAGAGGATTAACTACTGGAATATGACCCACACCGAATGTGTGTAGTACCATTCCACAGGCTGTGGTCCTGGACTGAGCAAAAGGGGGAAAGGAGAAAGCCAGCTAGTGCACATTTTCTTTCTCTGTTTCCCAGTCTATCTAGGTATGAGTGAGAAGCCTCACATTCCTGTTGCCACACCCAGGCATTGCTTCTGCGCAGAGCTTCTCTTGCATACAGTGTATTCTCAAGCTGGAAACCAAATGTAGCTTTCCTCTCTAAGTAGCTTCTTGTCTGATACTGGTCATAACCGCAAAAACTAATTAATATACTGCAATCAGTGACATCCCTACAGTTGGGTTTTTCTAGACCATGGTGTGCAGCCTTTTCAGGTTTGTATCTTTTCCTTCGCAGAATCACCGGTGTTATGGGAGACCTCTTCATTATTAACAATAATCTACTTCATTCACCTATTGCAGGATATTTTAACTGTGTCCACATGTTGGTAACGATCAATAAAACTGTTATCAAAAACCCCCATGCAGGCTTTTGGTAGATACTCATTTGCAAGTCATTTGAATAAATACAAAAATGTGCAACTGCAACCGCAGGATAGTCTGGCATGACTACTGTGTAAGAAACTGACCGATTGTACTTGAAGTAGCTACACCAGTGTTCAGCCTCATCAACAGAGAACAACATTTTCAGTTGTTTGGTTAGTTTTTTTCAGGATGGGTTTTGGTAAGTAGAAAACATGAAAGAGATACATTGTGGGGTAGGATTAATGAAGAGTCCTCCAGCTGTTGCTTTGGGCTGCCTTTGATGTACACAGGAAGGGTAGTAGGGGCTGAGGTAAATATTACTATGAACTAGGTATATCTTTACTTGGCGCTGATGAGCATATGAGAAAAACAAAGATAGTTAGGAAAGCTGAGTTTCATCTTGTCTTATTAAAAATTAGGCTAATGATGCCAGTTCCTCAGAATCTAATATTAAGGGCATAATGCATGTTAGAAGAGTAACTGGCATCATCATGAAATTACGGAGAGTACCCAATAGAAGCTTCTAATTCTAACAATATAGACTATGACACTTTTCACCAGTTACAATTTATAATTGTAAGTGCATTCTTTATTATAATAGCAAAATTCTGTTTCTAAAACCAGAAAATGGCCTCAGTCTTTTGAAAGTGATCGGAATGCCCCAGTCATTATTTCCATCTAGTAAAAGTCTGAGAGGATAGAAACACCATGGACTCACAGACCACGGACCCCAGAGCCTCTGAGGGTGCAGCTTCTGCGCCCATGTCTTCCTGGTTATGTCAGTGTGGGAGCGAGTCACCTTAGGTTGTCCCTTTGGACAACCCATAGTGACTTCAGTGACCAGAGACTCATCCTCTGAGGAAAATGATCAGTGACATCTTGTAACTACAGCATAATTGCAGCCTTTGGGGATATAAAAACTTCAAAAACTCTACCAAATTTGTGTTCATCTTCCAGTACATAATCACCATTGCTATGTCACCTAACAGTAAGACCCTTTGTGTGGTGCTCCAATGGCAGACCACATTTTCATGTTTTCTATTGGCCTCACTGTGTGGTGTGTGTGGTGTGTGTGTGTGTGTGTGTATGTGTGGTATGTGTGTGTGGGGGTGGTATGTGTATGTGTGTGGCCTGAAACATCACATCTTTTGATGGTTTTTGATGCAGTTTGCTGCCCTCTGAGATAATAGCTAGCTCTTGTTTATCAGCTGATTTCTAAACTGTGAAAATGTTCCTCTCTGATACCTTATTCCATAGAGCTCTCTGCTTCCTCCACCACCCCCTCTAAACTTTGATTTTGTTTATTGTTAACTCCATCCAGTCTAAAATGTATCTGGATCATATCTACTCCTCATATCTTCTTCCAATCCCACCCCCCTGGTCCCCTTTCACATTTCTTCCAAACCCCATGCTTTCCTACTATAATTTGCGACTAGGTTAGTTTTGAACTTACAGAGTGTGGCTGGTGTTATGCGCATGTGTGTGGGGTCATCCACTGGGGCACAGGGATCTGCCAGTGAGCACACCCCTCATGTAAATTACCTCCCCTTCCTCCAGCAGTCATTGACTGACAACATCTCCTCCGGTGTGTGTGTGGCGGGGGGGGGGTACTCAAAACCCCCACCTCTTCTGCACTAGAGTTTTTTAATGCCTCGCTCTTGTGCTCTAACAATTTGAGAGTCTGGAGTCTTCTGTTGAGTCTTTGATCCATTTGGAATTGAGTTTTGTGCAAGGTGAGAGGTAAAGATTTGGCTTCATTTTTCTACATGAACCCAAGTTTCCCATCACCATTTGTTAAAGATGTCATCTTTTCTTCAATGTATATTTTTGGCGTCTTTGTCAAAGACAAGGTAGCTCTCATTATATACCATTATGTTCTTCTCTGCCCTATTACAGTGATCCATGTGCCTGTTCCTGTGTCAGCACCATGTTGATTTTCGCCGTAGGCTCTACTACGAATTGAGATTAGATACAATGAGAACTGCTGCAGTATTTTATCGATCTGCTGGCTTTCAATTAAAGGCTAGTTAAGGAAAAAATAATCGAAGAGCACTGTTCCACTGGGAAAGTGGGCCTGGTTTATCTACACTGATCAGTTATTATTAAGCTACTTCTATATGCACATACATAAAAAAATGCCAAGTTAGGGATTATGAATAAAGGCCGGGAAATAACACTTAAAGGTTAGAACTTCATAGTTTCCCCACTCTGCAACGAAATTATAGCTCAGTGACTGCTAGCTGTATTCACAGTTGTATGGTAAAGCTCTTGAACTTATTCTTCATGTCCTTCACCTCAACCATTTCACCCCAGTGACTCACCATTCTGCTGTCTGCCTGTGAGCCCAGCATCTTTATAGTCCAAATAGAAGACAAAAACACACACTGTGCGTTGTTCGGTGTTCTATTTATTTGTATTTTATGTTTTCTTTTTGAGACAGGCTCTCATTATGCAGCCCGGACTGACCTCAAATTTTCAGCATAATTAAGGCTGACTTCGACCTTGTGGTCCTCATGCCTCACTTTTGTGAGCGCTGGGATTACAGAGGTATACTCAAAGAATTTGAGTATGTACTAACCTGAGATCTTTGCTTATGCAAAAACATTCATTGCGTACTCATACGAGCATATATAATTTGCGATATTGTCTATGCACGCTCAGGTAAGTGATTTCTCATCAACCTGGAATACACCGAGTAACTGGCCCAGACAGGCTTTTCACAAACATGCCAAAGACAGTCTCTGTTTTTACTTTTCCATCTTTATTGTGCAACTCCATTTGTTAGGGTAAAAATGTAAACTTTGTAACTTCTTTCATTTCTATTGGAACTCAAAAAAAATTCATTAAGTAGAAATTAAACTTCAGCCTCTTGAAAACAAAAAGACAATACATTTCAGTAGAAGTTTGAAGGGATGCTGGAACTACGCTGCATCTACGTTACCTAGTTTGTCACCATTAATTGGTTAGTTGTTATCTGATATATTATGATAATTACTTAGAGCAATGCTTTACAGTTTAAATTATTCATTCCAGCTTCCTTTTAAAAATCAGCTTTCTTTACCAATATTAAACAGAATAAGAAGGCTTATACTGAAACTAGATTTCTCTCTAGGCAAAACTGAACAACAACAATAAAAAAAAATAGACAAGTATCTTATTTTTCCAGTGAGGGAAAAATAAATGAGCCAGAATTTGTGTTCACACAAAACCTGCCCATGGGTGTTTGTGGCAGCCATCTCCATAATAACCTGAACATGGAAATAGCCAAAATGTTTTCAACAGATGAACTGATAATCACACTTCAGAACACCAGACAATGGAATATTATACATTTATTAAAAAGAACAAACTATCAGGCCACAGAAGACAAAATGCAAATGTAAAGATTGGTACTTTTTAATCTATTATTTATTACAATTTATTCACTTTGTGTCCCAACTGTAACCCCCACCTGCAGCACCTCCCAATCCCACCCTCCCTCCCTCTTCTCTTCCCATGACCCTCCTCTAGTCCACTGATAGAGGAGGTCCTCCTCCCCTTCTATCTGACCATAGCCTATCAGGGCTCAGCAATACTGGCTGCATTGTCTTCCTCTGTTGCCTGGTAAGACTACCCCACCCCCAACCCTGGGGGAGGTGATCAAAGAGCTAGCCTCTGAGTTCATGTCAGAGACAGCCCCTGCTCCCCTTGCTAGTGAACCCACTTCAAAACTGAGTCTATGGGCTACATCTGTGCAAGGGTTTTTAGGTTCTCTCCATGCATGATTCTTTTTTGAAGTATCGGTCTCTGCAGGGTCCCCTTGTCCCAGATATTTTGGCTCTGTTCGTCTCCTTGTGGAGCTCCTGTTCTTCCATGTCTTTCTATCTCCCCCTTCTTTCATAAGATCCCCTGCACTCTGCCCAAAGTTTGGCTATGAGTCTCAGAAGATATGTACTCTCACATGAAAGAAATCACTCCAAAGTGGCTATATACTGTACAATCACAGCTACTTGGCATTCTAAAACAAGGCGAAAGAGTGAAGACAGGAAAAAGAACAATGGTCTCCAGGAGTTTTAGAGGAACATAAGATGAGTAGGAGGAGAACCTGGGACTGTTATGGTAGAGAAAGCATTCTGTCTCATACTAGAATCGTGCATTCATGTTGTACATTTAGAAAAACTCGTAGAAGAAAGGATGTCCTAATGTGAACCATAGATTTGTTCAGTGGTCATATGGAAAAGGTGACTCATAGTAGCTGCTACAGAGGTGCCAGAATGATTTTGTGCTTGGTGGGGAGACCACAGAAAGTCGGGACAGACATATATGGGAGCACTGTGTATCTGAGCTATTTTGCTGTGAACCCAAAGCTTGTAAAATAACAGTCTATCTTATGCTTATTTGTTTTTACTTTATGGGTATGAATGCTTTACTGTATGTGTTTGTGTGCATCACGTGTGTGCCTAGTGCCTGTAGTGACAGGGGGAAGGCATAAGATCTCCTGAAATTGAATTATAAGTGATTGTGAGCTGCCATGAAAGTAACCCATCCAGGTCTTCCATATAAGTAGCAAGTACTCTTAAGTGCTAGAGCAATAGTTAAAAATTGGAGAATTTAGAATGATTGGCTATTCATTATAATAAGTGAAATGATGAAAAACGAAAATATCCTCAATGTGTTAGTCCTCAGAGATTGCAACTCTGGCCAATGATGAGGTAGCCTGTGTCCATCCAACAAAAGGATAAACATTGAAATGACCGCATTGTCAGGCACACAGGCATCTATGTCCTTTGTACATCCTCACAGGGTAAAAACATATGCTACTATTATTTCTTAGAAAGTTAAAACACACAATTCATTGAGTAATTTTACTCCACATGTGAACCGTAAACATAGGTGAATAAAAGTGTTTGTGTACAAGTGTTGATAGCAGCTTGTTTCATAATCTCGCCAAACAAACAAACAAATCATACACATTCCAATAGTGAATGCATAAATAAACTGTGGTATATTATTAAGGTAAATTCTATTCAGCAATAAAGTTAAGCGAACTCCTGACTCTACCACAGTATAGATGAGTCTAGCGGTTACTGCTTGGAAACAGGATTGGCTTCACGGGCCTGGGACGTATAAACTCTCACGGAGCCTTCTGTGTTTGAAATGGCTTTATAACTGATTGACTATTCTACCATCACCACCTTGAAAGTTTTTGGTCTATTTCTAGCTCAGGCCCTTATCTTCCGGCTGCTCTGAGCCTTTTATTTACATAGCCCGTTGTATTACCAACTTTTTGCATTGTAAAGTTCCTGAAACCAGTCTGACATTAGATTTTTAATCTCTATGCAGAGTCCTTATATACAAAAACAAAAGATTAATGCTAACCACATCATTTTTTTTTCCCTTCAATACCTGGCTCCCTTCTTCAGATCAAATAACAGCACATTGACACATCTTTAGGAACTACAATAAACATGTTCTTTGCTGAGCTTAAAGCCAACTTCTACTTTGAGTGAGTTCATCTTTTCACAGGATTTCTTTTAAGTATACTAGCTTATTTAATGACTGATATTTTAAAGCCAGGGCAAGGTATTTAGATGGAGAACTCAGTTTATTTTCTTTCTCTTTAAATACGATCCCTTTCATAACTTTAGCACTTGTATAGTATAAAAGGAAATAGAAATCCTGTGCTATTGGCTGTACTAAGATTGTGTCTTCCAAAGTGATGCTGAATTCTAACTCCTTTGACCTATGAAAGTGACCTAATTTAGAAATGAGATCTTTTCAGGGGATCATGTTAAGATGAGGTAACTGAATAGCTCTGATCCTATGTAATTGGCAGCACTTTTTTACAAAGGAAAAAAAAATATGGGACAAACAGACATCAGGATGCAGGAAGACTGAAGATACTGGAAGAATTCTATTTACAATCCAAGGGATTCCTGAGGCTGCTGCAAAGTAGGAGAATGGCTTGGAATCAATTTCCCTTCATGTCCCTAGAAGGCAACAGCCATCCCTAATCCTGACTCTCTGACTTCTGGTTACCAGAAACGGGCAAAAATAAGCTTCTGCTGTTTAACCCACTGAAATGAAAGGACAGAAATGGACTATAATGAAGCTGTAAGGTAAATCCTGTGTCATTTTATTCTCCACTTTTTCATTCTAATGGATGTCCCTCCTTCCCATCACACCTGTAGGTGGATTTTACTTGCGTCTTCATCACTTTCTTTTGGTGATCATATGCAGTCACCCTCAGAGTGAAGTCCATAGACCACCTACACAGAAGTGTTTGGATATGTTGGCTGAAAGTACAGGTTTATGACTCACTGAAATGAACAGCAGGTAGAACTGGATTAGGACTGCAAATGAGTGAGCTAGGAATCTGTGTTTTTAATACTCTCCTCCCATGTCCCATACCTCTGTGAGTAAGTGAAATAAAACTTAAATCCCTGAAAGAATCTTTGCCTGGGTAACTAGTATCATATAAAAAAGAAATTGTGGAATGTCACCATTCATGAAAACTTAGACCCCCAAATTTGTCTCACCTACAAGAAGTGTGAGAATAAAGCCTGAGCAGAGATTGAGACAATGGCAAACCAACAAATAGCTCAATTTGAGATCTACCGCATGGGAGAGAGCCAACCCCTGTCACTATTTATGATACTCTGCTATGCTTGCAGACAGGAGCTTAGTATAACTGTCTTCATCCAGCAGCTGATGGAAACAGATGCAGAGACCCACAGCCAAACAACAGACCGAGCTAGAGGAGTTTTATGAAAGAGTGGGAGAAAGGATTAAGGGAATAGAGGAGTCAAGGACATCATAAAAGACCTACAAGTAAACTAACCTGGGCCCATGGGGATTCATAGAGACTGTCCATAGCCTCTATGACAATCAAAGAACATGCACGGACTGGTTCTAGATCCCCTGCACACATGTAGCAGATATGCAGAGTGGTCATGGTGTGGGCCCCCTAACAATTAGAGCAGAGGCTGTCTCTGACTCTATTGCTTGACACTGGATCCTTTCCCCCTAGCTGGGCTGCCTTGTCTGACCTCCATGGAAGAGGAAGTGCTTAGTCCTTCTGTGACTTGAGGTCCATGGGTGGGTTGATATCCCTTGGGGGCCTCCCCTTCTTTGAGAAAAAGGAGAGAGGGAAATGAGAGGAGGAGGGCATGAGGGTGGCACTGGGAGGAGAGAAGGGGAGGACCTGGGATCAAGCCGTAAAGAGAATAAATCAATCAGTAAATGGGAGAGGGGGTGGAGAAGGAATTCACAGGCTGTGACAGACCAACTCTTTCCTGGGTACATCCCAGTTCTGGAATTAGTAACTGTTCCTTTTGTCTCTTAGAAAAACTACCTAAGGCATGGTCAGCCCAGATCAGAAACCTCATTAAAAGCAGCAAAGAGCTCTCTAGAACCAGAATTTTGCTAGGTGTTACCTGTCACCTTTGTGTGTCTCAGGGGGGTGTGAAATGCGTAGGAAAAACTGAAGTGTTCACCAGAGTGACTCTGTCTCACCCTTAGCACAGAATCTGGATGACACACTTAGGAGTTATTAGGAGACTTAGTTGTTTCAAGCTACTGAAGGTAGACAATGATTACCCCATTGTACCAAAAGTGGACTTCTTCGAAGCCCCTCAGAAACTGTTCCTGATAAGGTAGAAAATCCCAGGTCTAGAAACATTTTCTCTTCTTCCTTTTTGCTGGCGTTCTGTACTTTAGTACATTCAGTTTGCAAGATTTAAGGCAGTTGTACCCAAAGAGAATAGGATTGAGACACATAAAGAAAAGGACGGGTTATGGAATTACAACCCTTTGGGCAGAATTTTGAAATCCTCAGACAAGCCTGCAGCCTTCAGATGTGTCTGCAGGAAAGTAGCCCAAATGCCTCTATGCTCTTCTCTGCAATGTAAAGGGTGACTAAACTCCCAATGCCAGGTTTCTGTTTTCAGTTTCAGGAGCAGGGCATCCCTTTGTTAAGACTGTCTTTGTCATTTTGTCATCATTTAGCTACCATTACCATTTTTGGAAATTGATACATTGATATATTTGTTGTGACATTAAAAATCTCAGACTTTGCCTGAACAAGAAATGTTGGGTTTTCTGTGAGAGGGATTCCTACAGAATGACCTGTGACACCAGATTTCACCTATGTGGAAAGAAAAAATTTCTTTCGTTGGAAGCGTGGCCTCCTTTACACTGATAGCACCCTTTTGCTCCTTTCCTTTCTTCCACAGAGTATGTCAGGCATAAGGTACAAATGAATATACAATGAATGAGTTTTACATCATCACAACACTGGTTTTCATGATTTGAGCAAAATGAGCTGCAGGAAACTCTTCACTATTACTCTTATACCCCAAGCCTAAAACACTTTTTTTTTTTTCTGTGCTTTTTTTCAACTGACAGTGCCCCAGCATCTTTCATTAGCATAGTGGAATTCTATTCATCCTTCCAATGTCCAACTGCCCAGGACAAATGTTTACAGAAAGCATGGTGTGCACAAATGTGTGCATGCATGTATGTGGGGTGTGAGTGTGTCTTCCTGTGTGTGTGTTTGTGGGAGGGTATGAACGTGCCTGTACGATGCACACACAGAGAGATATGGTTACTATTTGCACTCCTAAGCAACAACAAAATCAGTACACAATCTTCTCTGCTTTCTCAATTCAATTTCAAGTTATTTGGACTTCTAATTTAATATTGACTCAAAACACAAGACTTCTTATCACTAGCCATAATCACACATTTGTAAACTAGAGACAGTTTTATGAGAAACCATGGGAACAGAAATTACTAGAATTTAACGCATAACTTTTAGGACAAAGTCAGTTAAAGACCTTTTTTGTTTTATTTAATCTTTACAGGAGCTCTGATATGTAGAAGTCATTATCACCTGGATTATTGATGAAGAGTGAGAACACCACTGTCACACATAGTAATTTATTCTGAAATCTATTCTGTCAGGTAAGATCAATAATAACACTTATTAAAGATATAATTTATTTCAACCAGCATTGACAAAGCATTTATCTTGCTTGAGTTTGGTATCCTAAAGGAACATCTTAGCTGTAGCCTTTTGAGAAAAAAACAAACAAACATATCACAAGAAATAAATAATCTGATGGGGAAAGTACATATTATAAACTGTTCAAGGATTATTTTGTAAACTAAAAGAAGGATACAAATCAGTAGCCAGAATTGAAAAGAAGACAATGTTGCCTTGCAAAGGTTATATCTGAGGTGAGAGGGCATTCTCAGGAAATAGATTAGTTAGTTAGAGGTTCAGGGCTAGGACTTGTAGGGATGGAGACAGGGTTTGAGCAAACACCATGATTTGTACTCAGTTTCGTCCAAATATCTGCATGATACGTGAATAGTTTGGTAGCACAAGAAGGAAAAAAAGTAAGCACTCAGTTAATGGTCTTTTAGGAAATATTGATGAATTAGGTGTTCATTACATGATGGTTGGCCAGAAAACACCATTAGGTTCTCCCTTCAGGAGAAGCACTGTGAAATATATAATTTTAGAAAAATAATATTTTTTCTAAATGTTTGATAATATTAAAGACAAACTTGGGTACATAAAGTCTGGAGAGACAAAAGCAACTCAGACCTGACTATGGAGTCCATGTAACCTGAAGTGCCATATCTGTGAGGGAGGAGGGCTTTAAAGGAAGCAACAGCATCATGTCTTCTTTCCCTTAGTGAAGGGATCTTACTTGCATGTTCTACCACATAATCCAGTCAAGAAGAAAAGATGTTACTCTTTTTACACCAAATAGATCACTTCCAGAGCTCACCCCTAGCTGGCTAAGAGCCTTGATATCATAGGGAGGGTAAGATAAAGCAGATCACACCTTAAGGACACATGGTTGGTAGATTAGACAGATTCTAGAATTTTATCTTTGGAGAAAAGAGACAGCTGGTACAGATAATCAGATATAAATGCATGATGAAATGAGAAAGTAAATAAATCTAGGCCTGGTTTTCCCTATGTAATTACTAACCCCACAAATCCATAATACATCTGTTATAACATAAAACTTTAATTAAAATGTTTTTTGACTTTTTTGTACCATGTATGGTTTCTTGTAAAGCTTGGTGCTTGAAAGCCAACTACTTCTTTTTTCATTATTATTATTATTTATTACAATTTAATCACTTTGTATCTCAGCTGTAGCCCCCTCCCTCATCTCCTCCCGGTCCCACCCTCTCCCCACCCATATCCATCCCATAGTCCACTGATACGGAGGGTCTTTCTTCCCTCCTATCTGACCCTAGCTTATCAAGTCTCATCAGAACTATCTGGATCCTCTTTCTCTGTGCCCTAGTAAGGCCACCTCAACAGGGAGGAGTGATCAAAGAATGGACAGCCAAGTTCATGCCAGTGATTGCCCTTGCTTCCCTTACTAGGAGCCTCCATAGAGACTGAGCTGTCCATGGGCCACATCTGAACAGGGTGTCTAGGTCCTGTCCATGCATGGTCCTTGGATGATGTATCACTCCCTGCAGGCCCTCTTGGGCCCAGATATTTTTTGGCTCTGTTGGTCTTCTGTGGAGCTTCTGTTCCCTCCAGGTCTTTCTAGCTCCCCCTTCTTCCATAAGATTCCCTGCACTCTGCCCAAAGATTGGCTGTCTCAGCATCTGCTTCAATACCCTGCTGGGTGGAGCTTTTCAGAGGACCCTTTATAGTAGCCTCGCATCCTGTTCCCTCTCTTCCACTGCTTCTGGTGTCTATCTTGTTTGGCATTCTGAATGAGATTTAGACACCCTCTCTCGGGTCCTCCTTGTTGTTTTGTTTCTTTTGGACTATAAATTTTAGTATGTATATTCTCTATTATATGGCTAATATCCACTTATAAGTGAGTATATACCATGTGTGTCTTTCTGCTTCTGGGATAATTCACTTGCGATGATCTTTTCTAGTTCCATCCATTTGCCTGTGAATTTCATGATTTCCTTGTTTTTAATTGCTGAGTAATATTCCATTGTGTAAATGTACCACAATTTCTGTATCCATTCCTTGGTTGAGGGACATCTAGGTTATTTCCAGATTCTGGCTATTACGAATAAAGTTGCTATGACCATAGTTGAGCAAATGTCCTTGTTGTATGGTTGAGCATCTTTCAGATATGTGCCTAGGAGTGGTATAGCTGGATCTTGAGGTAGCACTATTCTGAATTTTCTGAGAAAAAGCCAGATTGATTTCCAAAGTGGTTGTACAAGTTTACATTCCCACCAGCAATGGAGAGGGTTTCCCTTTCTCCACTTCCTCTCCAGCATGTGTTGTCAGTTTTTGATCTTAGCCATTCTGATAGAAGTAAAATGAAATCTCATTGATTTGCATTTCCCTAATGGCTAAGAACTTTGAACATTTTTTTAAGTGTTTCTCTGTCAGTTGCTATTCCACTGCTGAGGATTTTGTTTAGCTCTGTACCCCATTTTTAAATTGGATTATTTGGTTTATTGCTTTTTAACTTCCTGAATTCTTTATATATTCTGGATATTAACCCTCTGTTAGATGTAGGGTTGGTGAAGATCTTTTCCCAGTCTGTAGGCTGTCATTTTGTTCTGATGACAGTGTCTTTTGCTTTACAGAAGCTTTTCGGGGAATCTACAATCCAGTACCTATGTGCTTCCCAAGAGCAGTATTCAGTTGTGAAACATACATAATAACACCAACTGTTCTTACCAGCCACTGTGGCCAGCAGCTCCCACGTACTGTGCAGGTGCCCGAGACATTAACTGCATTGCAGAGACTGCACTTCCAGGACCAGACCTTTCCTGTCTGTCCACAGACAAGTTTTCTGGAGATTATCATCATAATTTTTGTCCTAACTAAACTCATTGTATCATTTTGTTGTTTGCATTGTGCTGTCGTGGTGGTTTTGCTTTTAGTTTTATTTTCTTGGGATTGTTTAGTAAGGGTTAAATGTCTTATGCCTAGAATGGAAGAATTATTTACAGGGACAAAATAAACCCAATGTATTGTTTGTACTTGTTGATGTTGTTAATGTTTGTTTGTTTGTTTGTTTGTTTGTTTTCGAGTTTCTTAGGCTTGAATTACATTGCCTCTCTTACATGCTAAACATGCAACCAACCTACCACACTCAGAATATCAAGAGTATCTCATTCTCATAGGCTGCCTACCTATTGGTCAGTTAGTAGCTGTTTTGGTTACAGATAAACTGTCACAGTATCACAAGGCTTGAATTCAAGTAATTTCCATTTTACTTGATTAATAGTCTTAAAGTACAAGAGAAGAGATGCTGACAATTGTAATATGCTGAGAAAAATGCTGTGAAATGCTCCTTTAGAGTGAAAGGCAGAAATTGTGTTGGTTTAACGAGGAAAGAGAAGAACATCTTACACCGAGGTCACTAGGATCTATGAGCTTATTGTTATTAGTCTCTGTGTCTCATCTAGAGCCTTTACCCTGAATATGAGTGTATACCTAGGAAAAATTTATACATGTTCTTATTAATGAGCTCTTAGTTTGTGGTGGGTTTGTATTTTATATGTTTGTATATGTACACATAATAACACACATGAATATACATATATACATATACACTCATACATAGGTGTTGCTGAAACTATCTATGTACCACATATATACACACATACATATAGACATAGGCATACATGCATATATCTGGTTTGGTACTAGCTGTGGTTCCAGGCATCTGCGGGAGGTCAGGCCACCTATCCTCTATGGATATATGAGCATCATGGTGAGTAGTATCTAGCTCTTACAGCATGACCTTCTTATACTCTGCTGGGTCTAAAGACCAGGCTGGCTGGGAAGCTTGCCCTGTTGTTTTATGTTTCATTTGAGAGCATAGAGGACCTCCATTCCTTCCCCAGCTTTGGAAAATAGTTGTTTTCTGCCTGCTTTTCCTCAGGAAACCTCTGCTGAAGGCTAGGGTGACGAGTTAAATGAGAACCCTTCAAGGGAAGCTTTCTCTGTCTTAAGGGAGGTCTGACTGCAGGGAACATGGGCATTGGCCAGAAACTTTGGTTAACAAATCTGATTATTTTCATCTCATTTGAAAAGGGCAAATAGCTTCTGGCCTCAATAATAAATGCAGTTTAGAAAGCATAACTTCCTCCTCACTGTGAGGGTGAGAACTGAGGCAGCCATAGACGGTCGGTCCTGCCTTTATGAGGCAGATGTTTTGAGTAAAGGCAATGAGAAGTTGAAGAGTAACTCGCCTACAAGACAGGAGCTGTTTTTCCAAATAACTGCTTGGAAATGACATCATTTGCATTTCTTTACCTGTAATCTCTAAGCACTCATTCTGGGAACCAGGTCTCATTTGCAGTTTATCTGACCAGAAAGGTTTCCTTTTCATGGTTAGAAGACAAGGGTAGCTGGTACATTAGACACAATGTTCACATCAGGAAAAGAAGTTTATTTTGAGAAGCAGAGAAAAGCAGGAGAATTTGAAAATTTAAATTTCAAATGACAGCTTGCAAGTATGTACAGTTTTTTTTAATGTCAGTTGTAAAATAAATTTAAATTAAAACAAAAAATTAAGCATAAAATTAGAAACCTGTACATCTTTATTGCCACTGTCTAAAAAAAATAATAATTAGTTCAGTCTCTGAATGTTGCTACACTTTTTCTAATCCTTTGGGCTTCAGAAGAGGAAATGAAAAGAAAAATCCATCTTACATTGCTCAAGGTAGAGAAAGTTGAGTCCTTTGTAATTACTGTAACCACAGGAAACAGACTGGAGAGTTAGTCCTATGCTTTTGGAAGTGTTCACATCTGAGGATGGGGTTGCTGTTCTAGTTTGAATAATTTTCTGTAAGATCAAGGTCCTCAAAGAGTAGACCAGGTCTAATCCCTGACTAACAACCACCAGTAGGTTCAGCACCATCGTTCGACCACTGACCTCTGACCTGCTCTAAACCTGTGTTTACCGGACTTCAGTTTCATCACTTAGCCAAAGGCCTAAGGGTCTGCCTTCTTCTCCGTTCCCCTTTGGCATCTAAACTCTATGTGTGTCACTCTTTCTAGACTTTTGTGCCAGAAGGCAACCTTAGACAGGCATTTTCTGTATTGCTCCTAGTCTCCAATATTGCTACTCTGATACCTCAGAATGGAGGAGGAGCAGGAGAAAAACCACTTAGGCCTGTTATCAGCCTCAAAGTGTTGCTATGACCATTGAAACAGGGAGACCTCTAAGCAAAATCGCTGAAAATGTAAACTCCCAGTCTCATCACTTAGCCCAAGGCCTAACTATCTGATGCCTTCTACATTTACCTACAGAAAGAAGAGTTTACATTTCATTTGGGCATTTTTCAAAAGCAGAGCCGTGGGATTCAGGCTCAGAACTTAGAAGAGCACTTATTTGCTCCCTATTGAACACCTATTCTGAGCCAGGTCTGAGCCAGGCCTTGAAATTAGAGACTCAGAGAAAAAAAAAAACAACACTATGTGTCCTTAGGGAGATCATGAATTTAAAGGAGGTTTGTCAGTGAATAATAAGCACTTCATTGCAAGATTTACATCAGCTACCCTGAGAACTGAGAGCTTGTACACTAAGAGACTTCACTTAAGGAGGCATGTGGGGAAGGACTTCGGAATAAGGCAGCTAGGTAGAGAGATAACACATTCTTGTGCTGAGGAAAGAGTTATTAGAAGCACAGGGCGGTCTTAGCATAAGTGAATAGTTGTAAATGTCCGACTAAGCAACAGTGATTTGAAATAAGGCTTGTCAAAATGGAAAAGGACCAGATGATGTCGAAGAGTTTGAGTCTTACTCTGGGGGACAGCAGTCAGTCAGCCAGTGCAGGATCCTAAGGAAGCGTCACAGTCAAAGTGGCCATTTAGAAGCTTTGTCCTTTGGGGAAGACAAATTGGTCTGAGGATATCATGGGAATAGGATACAAAAGGAGGCAACTGGGGGAAAAAAACAGGAAAAAAGAACTGCTGATTGGCAGTGATATCACATATGTGATTGTGTGTATAGTCAAGGACTATAAAATACCTTAATGGGTAACACAAAAGCTTAAACACAGTAAGCCCATGGTTCTTTAGAAGTGGGACTGCACTAAGCAAGGCAACACATAATTCCTGTGTGTTTGTTGAAGCATGCTACCGAGTCCAGCTGTTATGGAAAGAGCTATGCAAGCCCTAATGACTTAACTGCTATACACGTTTCTAGAAAATTGGGCTTTGAGAAGAGAGACAAATGACGTTCTTTCCTTCTTTATTTGCCTGTTCAGGATACCAGTTGTCTGCTAGGTAAATAAATTTCAGGCTAAAGGTAACTGAACCTCAAATTAGCGTTTTCTCTTTCCATGCACATTTTATTTTTATCATCATGCTTGTGACTTTGCCAACTAACTGGTTGCTACCTAAATGACAGTAGCTGCATGTACAAGTCATGACTCACACTGGGACTAACTGGATTTGTCCGTGATCTAAAGCATGCTGATGCAGTTCTAGAACTATTTCACACATGGTAGGACTTCAGGGAATTCCCTGAGTTATTAAGAATTCATAAGGCTACTAAAATGACTAGTAGAGAGCAATAAGTATGGAAATATTGGCTTAAATGATTCCATCTTCTAAAATAAGAATTTTTTATGGACGTATAAAATATATTGTCTGCTATGTCTTAGTGATGACAAGTATTACAGTCAGTAATTACTGAATATGCAGGATCTCAGCCTCTTCTCTGCATCAAATCCTACACTCATTCCCCATCCCCATGTGTGGGCCTAATATGCATACATGTGTATGTATTTTAATAAAAAATTCAGATTCTGGACCCTCCCCCACTTTTTATTCATTTTAAGCCTGCGTTTGGTATATCTTTCTGGCCATTTGCCTTTGCTGAGCCATGATTCACTTTGAGACCCAGGCGGGTCTCCAGAACTCAATGCCCCATCTACTACATAAGAGTGTTTTGTACTTTAAATGTGCTGGAACAGGGCTACTCAATGCAGCCAGTTCATAAACACTTAGTGATCTCCTAGGAGATAAACGAATGTCTTCCAGAATATAAGTGAACACGTGGCTTCTTTTAAGGGAAAGTAATGTTATTTTTAATAATAGTGTCAGTTGCAGTTGACTTAGATTCTGGTGAGGCTCCAATTGCTTTGCTTCAGGCCAGCAGCAGCATTTACAGACACAGGTCCAATGCACACATGCCTTGCAGTGACTAAGTCACCTTGCAGCCGCCAAATTCACCCGGCTAGTCTGCCCTAAAGAAGCTGTGAACAAAGATGTCAAGAGCCCACAAACACATCATAACTAACAAACATGTCACTAAGGATTAAGCAAGTTTGGGGGCATTTAAAATATTTGAATCAGATTGCACGAATCTTAGCTCCTTTCGTCAAAAATTGAATTCCAGTTAACGGCTATCACAGAAACAGCAACAAATGCTTGTGAGAGTGTGGGGAAAAGAGAGAACCATTGTTGCTTAAAAACAAAATCCCAAAATGCTCAATTTGTACCAATGAAGACACAGAGGACAGATATTGGGGTGTAAGCCTACCAGCTCAGAGAGGCAGAGAAAGCACCAGCTGACATTCCTACTCAACCAATGTCAGAGAAGGAAAAAAATACTGCCTATTGAGCTCATGTCCCAAGATGAAAAAGCCCCTTCCCCACACTGTCTTAAATACCCTTCAACTCAATGTCCCTCCTTTCCACTTCTGGTGTATCTCTCTGTCCATCTCCAGAACTTCCTCTCACTCTCTGTTTTCCCCCCATGTTCACTTCCTGTTTAATTGGTTGCTGCTCTGCCTCTTGACCTAGAGTTGACTTTATTTAATCATGTTTACAGAAAGCTCTTGGATTAAAAGTGTGTGCTAGGACTGAGCCACACCACAAGTACTTGCTTACAGTAAACAGAAAGCTCTAGGATCAAGGACTGAGCCATACCACAATTAGAAACAGGTTTTTACAGTTCACAATCTCGGGGTTCACAATGGGATCAAATATCCTGCAACAAACCCTTATGCACTCTAGGTGTGAATACAAAACTTAGTTAATTTGCTGTAGAAATCAGCATGTAAGTTCCTTAAGACATTAAAAATAGAACTCTCATATGATAGTTTGATAGCACTATTCCTGGAAGTATAGCCAAAGGACTCAAAGGCCACCCACAGTAAAGATACATGCTCAGCTATGTTTCCTACAGCACAGTCATGACAGCTAAGTCATGGAATCAACCTGCGTGCCCCTCAGAAGGTGAGCGGGTAAAGACAGTGTAGCATATATACACGGTGCTATATCAGGCAGTTGCAAAGAAAAATGAGATGACATTGTTTCTGTGAAAATGTGTGGCTGGAGCTCCATGCCATATTCCAAAATCCAAGCATTACACATTTTCTCCCATTCACAGACTCTCCATTTGAAAGCCAGACATGAAGGCAGAAGGGGCACCACCCAGAAGCAGCTTGGGAAGGAGAGGGTTTTTGTTCCGCTTTGGTTTCTGTATCTTGGCTTTTGTTTTGTTTTGTTTACACTCCCAGATGACGATTTATCAGTGAGAGAAGTCAGGGCAGAACCTTAAGCAGGAACTCAAAGCAAAATCCGTGAAGGATCGCTGATGGGGCTGGCTACCCTTTGGCTCACTCCCAGACTCATGCTCATGCATAGGCCAAACCCATCTGCCTAGTGATGCTCTAGGAGAGACCAGAGAGGCTAATGGAGGATAAATATTATCAGCACACTTTGTGCGCATATATGAAAATGTCACCATGAAACTCATTACTTTCTAATTACACTGATATAGGAAGTGGAGTAAATTCAACACACTGGAATTCCTGCTCAGGGCCCAGGACTTCTCTGAAACCACAGAGAGGTGTTTTACTATAGTTATTTTTCAGCTTGTAAGTAGAGCTTCTTAAATAGTCTTTAAAAATACTGTCTTTAATCAATAGCAAAATACATGTTCAAATAATACTCTAAAGATGATAAATTATTTTCTCTTTCTTTTGAATGATAACCTTGGGATTCCTCCTGGGGTGGGGGAGGGTGTAGCATTATTTCTGATTTTACTGTTTAGTGAACTGAAGTTCTTTGGGCTGACGGACTAATGGGCGTGAACTGGAAAAGATTCATGCCTTGGTCAAATCTTGGCTCCGTGCCTTGCTGAATTAGTGTGACCCTGGTGAGTTATTCAACCTCTTTTGCATTAGCTTTCCCATCAGTGAAATGAGGGTATTATAGTGTTACCCTGAGACTTTGTGACAACCTAGTTCAATGTATATTAGGTGCTTAGGACATCAAAGGGGGAGGGAGGAGGAAGGGAGAAAGAAAGAAACCTAGAAAGAGCATAAAAGGCTAGCAGGGTCCTTTTTATCAGGCACACAGGTACCTGGCCTGCACCTGACAAAGGTAATTGATGATATCAGAGGTTACTAGGCCCCTAAAAGGCAGGCTAGTGGGAATGCCTCTATGCCAATGACCATTACGTAGAAATGTTATACATGCCAGCAGTTACACTCAGCTTTCTAGACTCTGTTTAATGCCCGTCTTATTACAAAAGGGTCTCTGTTGTCCCCTGCCTTGCCACTCCAAATGCGGTCAACAGGATGTTGGGCTGGAGAAAACAGTACTGTTGCCGAATCATGCTCTGACATAGGCTGTAATTGCTACATTATCTGGAATTAATATTCTCCAGGATGGTCAAGCTCGTGGAGGCAATTGATTTAGCAAGTCCTCCTCAGCATGAGAGTCAGCACCACCGGAAAAAAGGCTGGCTTTCCAGTTACCGTACAGTCCTCACAACAAACCTGCTTATCCATATTTATAAATAAGGAAGTGAGCACCAAGAAGTATGTTGTGCATGGAGTCTGAGGCTGGTGATAAGGATCAAGAGGGAGTTTCTGGTCTGACTTAGTATTGCTGCCTGTGCAGTGAACGACCCAGGAATGTGCTGAGTCCTATCAGGTAATCTGATAGTCAGCTGGGGCTCTCACAACACACTGAAGAACTGGAGTGGAAGCTAAAAGCTGGAGACACTTTTATTCTAAGCAGCGCTGATTATTTTTATCTGGGTATGAAGGACAGGTTCTAATACATGGAAAATTAAAAGCAAATAAAAATAAGTTAACAGATGGCTTTTCGATTTTCAGCATTCTTGTTTAAAGCTTTCTTTTATCCCCTTTAGATTCTTTTAAGGTTTCCATTTAGTCCATTGCTTACGTTATTTTAAGCACTTTTAACCTTAAAACTAATCTAGAAATTTCCTTTTCTTTGCTATGTTGCTACAGTAAATATTTCAGAATACTAGTGTGAAATCACACAAAATATGATGGTCATATTTGTCAGCACCATTGAATACCTGGAGTCTTCATACTCTCCCTCATGTTGCTCTGTCTTTCTCTGTTCTTTAAGAGTGTGGCATGGCCACCTCAAAGAACAAGCTTACCAGCAGCCCCAAAAGATAATTATCTGAAGAAAAGGGAGAAATATAGGAAATCGGGTTTCAGATATTTTATCAAAAATAGTTGTTCTATTTGGTCTCATCTAATCTTGATGTTATACAATCCTGATAGTGTAGGGCAAGCCTGGTGTGTTGCAGGAAAATCTCTGAGAATGAACCAAATGCAAGTGACAGCCAGAACATGGTCCTTATAAATGCTGTTACTATACTCAAACTGGTGAAGTAGAATATCCAGTCAAAAGAGATAATGTGAGCTTGCATTCTTTGATATCTTCTTGCATAATAAGAACAAGCCACATTTTGCAAATTTGCAAATTCTCGGTGTCCTGGAAAGCCACTCCATTCACAATAATTCTCCCGAGGAAGTGGAAAAAGAAAGAATTGGTAAGTACAAATACTTCAGTTTGAATTAGTTTTTTGTGAAACCGTGATGCCTCTAGCTCCTTCTGGTCCAGATAAAATAGGAAAGTCTTTGTTCTTGCTGCCTGGCAAGAAGGGACTCTCCTTTTATGCTTTCAAATCACACTGTGTTCTGGTGGCAGAAGGGTAGCAAAAACAGAGGATAGGCCCACTATCCCCCTCAGACACTGTGATACAACTCCCACTATGTGGGGTATCCACCAGGAAGACCATTGGACATGGGTTTAAACCAGTAGAAAACCTTTACTAGCCATCCAGCTACTACACTGGGTGTTTGGAATCCCAGTGTAGCCCCAAGCCTTTCTCAAGATGGGCTTTTAAGCACAAAACTATGTTTTGGGTTGATATACCTTAGTTAGCAAGAACAGTTAGAGAGAAACAGAACTATAGAAGCCAAAAAGTAAGCTTAGTACATTTAGAGACTCTCCCAGAACTATAGATTTTTATGGATTAAGCTTTGTTTCAGTTTTGGTAGGTAGTGTTTTCTACATGCTGAGTTTTAAAATTTGAATGGTGCCTCCATTGTGGAATCCGTTATGCTGAGGTCTTGGGCCCTGTTACCCCACTCTATCCCTCCTAAGTGAAAAAGCAGAGTTTCTGCTTGGAGCTTTTAATTTCATTTGTCTAAGATTCAATAGTCTCTTCCTATTCTAAAGATATAACTCGCTGATATGTATATATATGTATATATAATCACTGATATAAATCCATAATATATATATATTTATTTAAAGCATCTTTAATCAATAGACGTGTCACTATTTTAAATAGCTGATAAGCCATTGATATTTAATAATGTAAATTTCAATTCAATTGAAGTAATCAAGATTAATGTTGATGAAAAGTGCTGCCTTCCAAATCATTTTGTGTACATGCGATCACAGATGAAGGACATCATTCATATATGGACATATTTACTCCCTTTGGGCTTGTTGACTTGTTGTAGCATGTGAGTTTAAGCCAATCCCCCACTTTATACATGTGTCTTTCTCAACATGCCTGATATGTGTATCAAGACACATGGTTTTCCATCCTTAAAATTGGTTTTTCATCATGGGAAGAGTTTTCTCATTCACCATATATGACAGTGTGAACGCACTTTTCAGAAATTTTAAGGTAGTTTTCTAAGGTTAAAGAACATAAAATGCACATGAGACACTAAAGGGAAACATGGGTACACTCTTTGTCCAACAAATATTTCATCAATCTTCTCTTGCATGCTTGAAAGTGTACAGGGAGGCATATGATGATAAAGTAAGGAGGCTGATTTTTAAAGTAATAAATTAAACCCTTTCTACCCTTGGGCGATAGCCTTTTCAAGGGAGATTAATGTTCCCTATTCCTTTACCATCTTTTGGGGTTGTTTTCCTTGTTTTCCTTAGTTCCAGTGGATTTTCATTGCATTAGCAACGCCAGCAAAATTAATATTTGTTCTCTAGGGTAGTCAGGCACAGAGAAGATCTTTTTCATAGGTTTTAGTTCTAGGCCAATGGGACTGGCTGCCCTGGGTGAACCAGTTTCCTGCCCAGATCTCGGGAATTGGTAGTTCTTCTCTACCTATGTGTGCTCTGGCTCTGCTCTTTTAAATCAAGATGGTGCTGCTGGTCTTTCTCTAGATCAGGTGTTGTCATGGAATGGAAGGACCTGGCTACAAAACCCTTCATCTGCATCTCTCCTGACATCTTATTTCAATAGGGCCTTTGCTCCCCAGCTTTCAGATTGGAACCGTTTTCTACCCTGTCCCTGGTTCGTGCCTTCCTGTCACAGTGGCTCTTCCCAGCACTTAGAAAAATCTTATAATCCATAACTTTATGGCTTCCTCCTTAAAGTGAAATTTTGTCTTGTGATATTTTATTAAAATTTTCATTACCATACTTACGGGCTATGTGGGTGATATTCATTTCAGTTACCTTATCAGACCAATCTCCATGAGGCAAGGGCTTTATTTGATCATCGGACAAGTACATTGCTCTGTGTATAAACCCCAGCATGCCCAGATTCCTCACTAATCACAAGCCAGAGCCAATATACCACAGTTTGCATTCATAGAGAGTGTCATATTCTTTTCACCTTACATTGACTGTATTTAAGAATGAGTCTTCCAGATGAAGCCTTGAGAGAGTTCCAAGGCTTATTGGTAAGTTCTGCCAAATTCATCTCATCAACTACATTTATAATGTGTAATTGTTGTGAGAATACGAAGCCAAGGCAAAGAGCCTGAATTAGAAAATGCGGTTAGTTTAGGTTGACTCTATGGATTTTAACTCAGTGTAATGTCCTGTCTACTCTTAGAATCTGAAGGCTCACTAATATGTGTTGAGTGACTTATATATGCCTAACCAAGACCCAGGGACTATACATCAGTCAGACACATCCAAAAGTCTTCTAGTGCACAATGGCTAGCTGCTTCTTGCACCCTTACCCACCAGAGCAGGTAATAGCTCATCTGTTAACTAGCTTGTTATATTTTAAGAAAGTGGATGAAAAGAGCAACTAATCTGCTTAAAAGAAAGAATGTTGAAGTTTCCTAGAGATATGCAGAATATGGTGACTATAGATTCAAATGTACTAAGCTCAATGAAGGATGCTGCACCTGAAAACAGTGTACAATACAGAGGAGTATGCATCACTAACGTCTGGACTTCATACATGCACACAAGGGTCCAAACACTGGCACATAACAACATAGAGAGAAATAAAAATGAAATTTTAATTGAGATAAGTGATTCAATATGAGACATAGTAACAATATGATTTTCTTTCAGTTTGTTTTAATTAATTCATTAGCTAACTTTTAGAGACAGGTTTTTTCTGTGTAGCACTGGCTGCCCTAGAACTCACTTTGTAGTCCAGGCTGGCCTCAAACTCAGAGACCCATCTGCCTCTGCCTCTCTAGGGCTAAAGGTGCTGGCTGCCACACCCAGCAATTTATATTCTAAGATCTGAGGAACAAGAATCTATAGCTAGACATCTGCAAATGTCATTCTTGTCAGTAAGCAAATCAAGATAAAGATAATGTCTAAATTTGCTTTGTGACACCCTACAATATGTTTACAGTCACTTTTGCTATTTTATTAGCACAATAACAATATAATAAGAAAAGACACAATGATGTTTTGACAGCCAGTGAATGCTGGGCACCTCACAAATGCAATACTTTGAATAGAATAGACTTAGTGGCTGCAGTGGACACTAGAAGAATTGAAATTCCTTAAAAAAAAACAAAAAACATTATTTCAAGGTGAGTGGAGGATCAAAAGTATTAGCTTACCAGAAAGTTTTGCTTAATTTGGCTCAGGCTACAGATCAGATGTGGGCTAACTAAAGAAACCCTCCCAGAGGAAAGAAAACCAACATTGCTGTTGGTTCTGGGGCTAGCACTCGAGTGCCGTCATCTCCATTGTAGAACTGATGAATTCTGATGCTATGTGAAGGAACCGGGAGGGCCAGAGCAGAACCCTTACAAGGGCAGACTGAACTCCCAGAAGGTAGTCATGTTTAAGAATACTATGGCCAATTTACTCCAGGCATTTGAAAAACATTAACTCCATGTAGGACATGAGTTAAGTAAAACCTCTCTGAGGATAGTAAAAGAAGAGATGTGTACTGTGTTGCAGTGTGAATGAGACAGAGGCTTGCCAAATTAGCACTCCAATGCTCAAATGAGCCACACCTTCAGAACAAGGGGGAATTGAAATGAGAACAAAATGAGAATCTTCTTGGGTGAAAGGTGCCCTTCTCTGGAGTAGTAGCAGTTACACGACTGCATAAAATACTCAATCTGAAACTAGTATTGTCAGGCACGTGTAGGAGCAGAGGTAAGGAAAAAGACAACAGGAAGGTGATGTGCTGTGGGAGTTAGAAAATAAAGACTTGTAAAGTGGTTTTCAAAATTAAAAAAGGGCATGCATTCAAGTGAGGAAAAACAAATTTCTTCAGAGAGGGAAGGGGAGATAGTCCACGAAGAAGCCGTAATAAATGGAGGAACATTTCAGTAAATGTGGATCAAACTTGAAAACGTGGGGTGATATCTGCGGAGTAAAATAAACATTGAACCAAAATTCAAAACACCAATAAAATGAAAAAGCAGTAGTGAGATAAATGGAATTAGATGGTTGATGTCTATCCTCCCTGGGGAAATAGTAACAATGTTTTTACTATACATATATATATATATATATATATATATATATATATACATATCTCTATATATCTTTCTCTCTCTCTCTCTCTGAGAGAGAGAGAGAGAGAGAGAGAAACACTTCTAAAACTTTGCTTACCAGTTTGTTTCTGTAAGGCACTGGAACACCTTTTACCCTTTTCTATTTCTCTTCCTTTTATTCACCTCAACACTAACAGTTATTCTAATGATTATAAATTAAGAATGTTGGTTTTTTTCCCTTTTTAATTAAGCTCATATTTAGAATATGGCTAGAAACAGGAATTGTGTAATAATGATAGATTATAAAAGAATATGAAGCAGTTTATTTAGATGTATCAAGTACTTTTTGGAATTTTCTTTTAACCCAGTAGTTCAAAAATAATGTCATGGTTTCTGCTTGGGTGAGAAATTAAGAATCTGTTGGGATTGCATACCTTTTAACCAAACAGAACAAAATTAAATGGTTTTCAATAAAGATCCTTTACTTTTGGACCATGTTCAAACACATTTCCAATTTCTGCGTTGTCTTTCATCCATGGAGATGCCTTATACATATGCAGGGGAAACAATGGAAATCCATTGGCGTTAAAGTGGTAACTACACAATGCTGGAAGATGAGGTTCAAGAACCAGGCAATTTCCTTCCCACAGATAGTTGAAGACCAAAAGGTAAAAAATACCCTCCAGGCAAGGCTGGCTTTTAAAAAGTATTTGTTCCTAGGAAGGGGAGCAGGGTCTTTCTCTGACATGGACTCTGTTGCCTGCTTTCTGATGACTTCCCCTTGGTGGGGCAGCCTTACCAGGCCACAGAGGAAGAGGATCCAGGTAGTACTGATGAGACTTGACAGGCTAGGGTTAGATGATAGCTCTCCCCTTCTGTGGACTAGAAAAGGGGGATAGGAGGGGAAAGGAAAGGAAGATGGGACCAGGAGGAGATGAGGGAAGGAGGACTATAATTGGAATATACAGTGAATAAATTATATATAAAAAGTGTTTGCCTTCACCTTTCAGCTAAAGAAGATAATTTTATAATTAAAAGTGGTTTACAGTTCTGAGCGGTGAGGTTCTGTATTGAACCACTGTGCCAGAAACAGAATTTATTGATATCAGTAAATTCACAGAATGCAACAGCTATGATGGCAATTGTTTGCTTGATAATATTGCTGACTTTTGGTAATCTGGCCAAGAGGAGTGCAGGCTCCTTTATTCAAATCTTAATTACTCATATTAACTCATATCACAGATTGCACATTAAATATATCTCTTTTCATAGATGCATGTGTATTGCTTGAGAATGAATACAACTTAAAGTGGCTAGAGCAGAGTTCAAGAGTGTTAGTGTTCTGAAACAGAACTTGCTTCTGGGTTACCTAGCAACTTATGACTTCATCTTGTGTCCCCAGCCAGGTGGCCACACCTGGGGGGCGTGGTTAGTGGTTACCTGACCTTAAAAGGGACAACCCCACATGTGGTTGTTCTCTTATTCTCTTGCTCTCTTACTCTCTCTCTCTCCCTCTCTCTCTCTTCAGGCGTCCCCCCTTCCTCTTCTCTCTCTCTCTCTCTCTCTCTCTCTCTCTCTCCCCCATTATGACCCGCACTCCCTGCTCTCCCTCTCTTCCTATCCACCTAATAAACCTCTTTCATAGAAGACCTGTTGTAAGCCTCCTTTGTTTATAAATTAGTCCTAACAAAGAGTTTTCAAAAGTGGTTTGATAGAAATGCAAAAGAATGGTATTGATAAGCTGAGGAACTCAAAGTAGCCATAGGGAGGAAGCCCTTGCAGTAGGGTCTATAGGAGTCCAGGTTGAGAGGGAAGATGAAGCCAGCTGCAGAGGAGGGCAGAACCAAATCAAGTCCCAACAGGTGGAAAGGCAAGCGGCATTCCAATAGTCTGAGTCAACAGCAGCAAGGGTGCAGAGACCTAGCCAAGCTAAAGTCCCAGTGAAAGTCCAGAGTTGGAGGACAGGCAGTAATAAGTCCATTACATTGCTTTTACTACGTGTTTTGACCACTCTCTGGAATCTAGGGGAGAGAATTATGCATTGTTCTTGGAATGTGTGAAAGAAATTCTTGGGACTTTTCCCCTGATGTGATATTTAGACACTTAGGTGTTCTTAAAGGTCCAGTTCACCCTGGTAAGTTTTGCTTACCAGAAAGTACTTTTTCATCCCCAGGAAAAATCCTTTTGTTTCAATGCTGCATGGGTGGTATGGACAGATGGTGATGTTTGAGGTCTACCCAGGAGCACAAAAATCCTCCACCCTCAATGACATCAGAAGCTGCTTTATAAAATGGAGTCTTTTAGGGCAAGACACAATCTAGAAACAAGACAGAAAACACTGTTTTATACCACATGGGGTAGCTTAGAGTAGAAAGCAGCCTAATCACAACAGGTTCTTCAAGGTATTCTTCCACAATTCGATTTGAATAAAACATACTCAGCTTGGATCATGAAAAACTTATTGATTTTTTTCATATTTTTATATTAACTAAAGCAGAAAAATAAAGTATGAAGAAAACAAGAAGGAAAGATGACAAGTATAATTTATCTTGACCAAAAGCCCCAAAGTACACCCAGATCAAAATATGAATAAAAAAAACCCTTACTAACTCGTGGTAATATGGCCGTAAGTGAGTGAAGATTGTATATTTCTTCTGGTCAGGAATATTCTCTGAGTATTCTGAAGTGAAAATAGTAGTGTTCTGAGAAAACTACTGTGAGCAATGTGCTGGAAGTACTTTAGTCTGACCGAGAGAGCACAGTGCAGAGAAAAGGGGAAATACATGTCACTGTGAGCCTGTTGCAGAGTAGTTCAAGAGGAAAGCAGCAGAGCTTTAGCTGAGTGGTTCTCAACCTTCCTGATGCTGTGACCCTCTAACATAGTTACCCATGTGGTGATGGCCCCAACCATAAAATTATTCTGTTGTTACTTCATAACTGTTGTTTTGCTGCTGGTATTAATCACAACGTAAATATCTGATATGGAGAATATCTGCTATGTGACCCCCTAGGGCGACTACAACCCAAAGATTGAGAACCGGTGGCTTATAGCATCAATTGTTGAGCTTGGGTGTCACTCACTACTTCCCGGAGCAGCATTTTGCTTTTTCAAGCTTATAGTTTGCATCTCCTGTTGAATGGGATTAATAATTGAAATTGTGCTAATAATAATAATACCTAACTTGTGGTATGAGAAATAATGGGCAAGTCTTTAAAATAGTAACTGACACATTAAATACCGCGTAACTTGTAGCTAAAACCTTTCAGTCATGAGAAAGGTGTATAGTGGCCCACAGTGAAGTGCTGACATGGTCTGAGGGAGGAATGGCTAGCTAGAATCACTAATAATAGAACATGAATATGAAAGGTGTAAAGCAAAGTGACACAGTCACAAAATGGGGGAAGGGGTGTTGGCCTCTACAATAAAACGTGATAAATTCCTGTTTGAGACACCATGATAGAGCCACATTGAGAAGCAATTGGAAACAAAATGATGGTACCATGAAAAGAAAACTTCTGTGTTTTCAGAGAGATGAAAATAGATGGCAAAATGATCAGGGTTGGGAGATGAGATACACACGTAGACTCAGGGAGTCTCTTGTTGATGTTTGTCAACATTTTTAACATTAACGTCCTTAACATTCCAGAAGAGATGGAAAGGACTAAGGAAGGTCTGTACTGAAAACACACTGTTTCTGTAGCTCCCTGAGGCTTTGGAGAGCTAAACTGTGTAAAAGATTAGTCCCAAGATAGGTCAGGAAAGTTCCCAGCATTCTCCTCTTTCAGACGGGATGTGTTTTGTTCAGGCAAGTTTGATTAAAGCGTACAGAACACTCACATTTCTTCTACTTTCTGTGTACAAAGATGTTCTTCAGAAAGAGTCTAGGTGTTCTTTTCTCCTTTCACGTCATCATTATGAGCAAAACAACTGCTTACAGTAAGAAGCCCATGGCAGCCTTTGGGCATGTCATTCAGGATTAGTGAAAGAGGCTGCTGATTGGTAGGAACTGGGTGTCCTTCAAATTCCTTGAGAAAATGAGTATTTGGTTAAAAGTTGTATTGACAGGCAGTCGCATGTGCCTAGCAGTCACCACTTTTCCTCCAGACACAGAGATGGTGAGTATCCATGGACAACAACCCAGGAAGTGCTGTGGGTGGTATAGGGCAGTGTCTTCATTTGACTGTCTGAATTCAGTACTGTACCTGTATGTGGTGGCAGGGATCATTAGTAATAGTCTTTGATGAGCTCAACTTGGTGAAGAATAACTTCTAAAAGCCCTGGGATTTGTGTCTTTAAATCTATATGCAGTTGTGTGACTGTATTTTTTCCTCTTGATAAAGATTTTAGGTCTTGCTGATGCTATGATTGATAGTACATCAGTGATGTATGATGAAGGGTTGGAAATGGCGGGGGTTCAACCCAAAGGAACATTTTTTTCCCTGGCAATGTTGAGGTTTGTTAGTGGTCTGTGAAAAATAAATAAATAAGCAGGACTTTTCTTGATCTTACTGTTTCACCTTCATGTTCTTCAGGCAGTGAAGCCTTATCATTGTCCACACTCACACCTGGTTGTGACTACAGCTCTTTCTCTGCTTCTTGCTAAGGCCTGGAATAGTATCTCAACATTGTCCACTTAGTTTCACAATTAGAAAGTTTTCCCAAAGCTCCAGTTACTTATGCCAATACCACCGTTCCTTAAGAACAACCACAAGGTCAGAACACCTCTTCGGATAACTGGTATGGTCTCTGGGATGGCATACCATTAAAATGAGAGAGGAAATGGGAGGACACCACTGGCTGCTTTTTCATGTGGAAAAACTAACCTGGAAATTTCATTCATATGAGATGGCAACGTATCAAACAGCAAAGTCACAGGTTAACAGTTACAGCCCACAGCTGACGTGTTTCTACAGGATAGCTTCTCTCTGCCACATCCTTGTACAAGCACAACTGCCTAGTTATTCAAAATGCAATCATTAATTATTCATGAATTCTTCCTAGTTACAAAATAGCAAAGAAGTAAGACAGATAAATTAGATAGACAGACAGACAGACAGACAGACAGACAGACAGACAGACAGAAATCTGGTTTTGTCTTTAAGGCTGTTCAAAGATCTTCCAGCTTTCTTATTTGCTAAAGTGAGGCCGAAGTGAAATGTGCATCCTGTTTTAATTTGAATGTACTCATGCAGCTTGATTTAAACAATGACCCACGAAAGTTCTGTGCATTCATCAGGAAAATATATGTTAAGAATGCATATACTCCGTAAGTCTTGAGACCCGGATATTGACCATAAATGAAACATGTCTGCTCTTATAAATTGAACGAATAGCATGAACAAGACCTATACAAATCTGTGGTCTTACATCACTGAAGATGTTTCTTGCTATATTGTTTTTTGAAACAAGGTCTTGCTATATAGTTAGGGCTGCCTTAAGCTTGGAATCCTCCTGCCTCACTAGTGCTGGGATTAGAGGCACACATAACCACAGCTAGCTTACTGAAGTTTTAAAGATGTTAATGACTGCAGCACTACTTATTTCATACTAATTTGTAACGTAACTTACGACTGTAAGAATGGACCTCACAAAAATGGCCACAAAATGGTTATCGCCAAGCTGAATATTAACTGTGGTTATAAGCTGATTTCAGCTAGCTTTGTGTTTTGTTGTTGTTGTTTTGTTTATTTGTTTTGCTGCCAAAATTAAAAGCTTCCATAGAAACAGCTCATAGAAACAGAAAGGCCATAAAATTGCTGGGATACCTTTCCTGAAAGAATGTCAGTTTGCAATTTAATAACAGGTGTCTGTTTGAAGGTGTTAGGCTTTATATTTCAGAATGTGTGGAATCTGCATTTGCCAACTTTTAAAAATATATGTAACAAAGATTACTAATTAACTTCGAAGGCTGAAAGTCCCAATGAAGCATAGTAAAATGAACTGGGCACACCCAAAAGAAAAGGGCATGGATCAGTACTCAAAGGAACATCTGGATGGGCAACAGGTGAAGATTCAAAACCATAGAAGCCTTTATTCTCAAATACAATAGAAAATCAATTAAAAAAATTACACTATACCACATATCTGAATTGCATTGATCAGCATGATTCAGTCAATTCTGTAATTTTTCTCATTCTATAATAGGCATTTAGACATCATTAATACTTCTATTTTATGTTTATATAATATATACTGTATATATATATATATATACATATATAGATGGATATTTGTTTATCCAATGTCTGCTGGTTATTTCCCATAACTGACAACTGAAATTCAAATACTCAAATTTATTATTAGAGAAACCTATTTTGGTGTCTAGTGGGCGCATATTAAGGTTATTACTTTATTCAGAAAAAGTATTTAGGCAAATCCATATGTTTCTAGATCATGTTTATGTTCCCTGACATTATATTATGAATGCATTCCATAAACTCTTCCACCAAATTATTTGTAAAACTTTGCTGTTCTTAGGGACAGTGTTTACAACTAGTTTTTTTCAGACTTCTTTATGCTCCCATGGTTTACAATGGTTGATGAGGTCTTTAAATATCATTCCATATGACTACATTATGTACCATTTATGCACAAATGCTCTTCTGTGTTCCCGAGCATTGATGGTAAATGCATGGGGTAAGGTAAAGTTTGGGCTTATTTGGTAAACACTCAACCTAGTATACACTTGTTAAGTTAAGACAGCATAGAAGGAACTGGGTGACGTCAGAGGTGAGCTATCAGGACTGTAGAAACGTTAGCTGGTACATTTTCAAGATAACTCAGGGCTAGGCAAAGCCCTTCTGCAAATGCTGAGCAGTCACACTCACTGACAGTAAGGCAGAATTTCACTAAGAAAATGTGAAGTTCTAGTCTGTGCTCTCTTTTCATTACACTCTTGGGGGGAACTTTTTTACCATAAAGCCATGATATTAGTAATGGTTTTGATGTTTAAACTAATTTCAGAAGTGTGCCTATGATTTCAACATTATACCTTAGAGCTAACTCTCAGGGCAACAAGAACACTTAGGCATTTGGTGAGCCAAAGAGTATTGCACGATTATCCCAGACAATATCAGCAAGCTGATTTTCTGAAACAAACAAACAAAAAAACCCTCATTTCAGCAGAATTAGTACACGAAGTGCAAGTTAGTGTTTTTGTTTGAATATCAACGCCTTAGCACACTATCATTAAACCCATTTGCAATTTGTTCACTGTCATACCTTCTGGGATGTCCTTTCCTTTCTTTACCCAATTGAGTTATTGTAATGTGATTACAGCCACATGGTCCTTTTCAACTCTGTGTAATTAGGTTTTTTTTTTGTCATCTGCATCAAGTTGTGATTCACCCCAACACATACATAACTCAAGACTGGACATGTGCCCTGCAGGCCCTCAGCAGCTGAGTGTGATCATGTCTAGTTACTTTCCAACTCTTTAAACTTCAGCTCTTGTGTTACCAGACTTCAGGAGTTTTGCTCCTAAAACTTGCTGTGTTTGGGCAAATCCAAACTTCTGCATGGCGGCTCCTTCCCTCATAAATAGAATTCTGCAGTCCTGTTCTCAGTTCTAGCAACAGGTGTGAAGCAAAAATAAAGAAAGCGAAAGCTGTGCTGGATGTGCTAAAGCCCTAGGAGGATGCTGCGTCAAGAGGCGGTGACACACTTCTCCCTGGATGTTGTCCCCCAAGTCTCGGTCAGTTGACAGTCTTTACCAGGATCAAGTGGGTAGATACAGCAGACAAGCTAAGACAAGTAGGGTGTGGACAAATTCAGCAAAAGGAGGCAAAAACTGGAAGGAGTTCTCTTGTGAGCAGGGACATCAGGTGATGCCAAGCTGGCTTCTCAGAGCAGAATTCAGGTCTTCTCTAACACTCTTCTTTTTCAGTATTGCCAGTAAAAATAGTGGCAACCATTTAACTTTGAATTTACGATAAGCAATGAATAAATAATGAATAATCCTTAGCATAAATATGTCTCAGCAGTATAAGCTGGGGTTGGATGGAAGGGGAGGAGGTCCTCCCCCGTTGGTAGACTTGTAGGGGGCGGGGAGGAGATGAGGGATGGTTGGGGAGTGTAGGAGGGAATGAGGGAGGGGGCTACGCTTGGGATGCAAAGTACCTAACCTGTGATTGATAACAAAAAAATAAATTAATAAAAAAAGAAATTAGTAAGAAAATGTATAAATCTGAAAAAAAATATGTCTCAGATAGTATATAAATACATGCTAAAATGTTTTGTTGTCTGAAGTTTGGATTCAACTGTGTGTCCTGTCATTGGCAGGATTTGATAACCACTTTGATATTTCTGTATAGTAGCACAAGGTAGAGAGAGGGTGTGGAAGGCCTGCAGGGTACAGTGTCTATCCCAGACAACAGGCCATCATGATTTTATTAACTACAACACCCAAACACCTCCAAAAGTGTGTGTCTTGTCCTCTAAGTGTTTAGAATGGATAATAAATAACTTGACTTCAGGAAGTCACACTTCCCACTTCCTTTTTTATCCTTCTCTGTAGAAGATTAATTGTTTTAAAAATTGAAGTCATTGCCTAAAATACATGCATTCTTCATCTCGGGTATTAACGTAACACGGCAAAGCTGACAATTCTGCTCTCTTACATGCTAACTTTCAGGGCTGAAGAGATGGTGCAGTGGTTAAGAGCACTGGCTGCTTTTCTAAAGTTCAATTGCCAGTACCCACATGGCAGCTCACAACTGTCTGTAACTCTATTTTGTAGGGATCTGACTCCCTCATATGGACATACATATAGGCAAAACACCAATGCACATAAAATAAAATAAAATAAAATAAAATTAAATTAAATTAAATTAAATTAAATAAACAAATAAATCTTGCTAACTTTCTCCATTGCCTGACAGTCTGCTTTATCTACATTGTTCAAACTGGGGTTTATTTCTGTTTAAGGAATTCTTTCCTAGTTACTCTTAAGCATTGGCCTGCTTTATCTACATTGTTCAAACTGGCGTTTATTTCTGTTTAAGGAATTCTTCCCTAGTTACTCTTAAGCATTGGCCACTATTTTATCGAACACTGCTTTAAAGAGATATCAGGATTATGTTATAATTCAGTCTCATTAAGAGCCTGTTTTTAAAAAGAGCAACAATTGTTCTTCCTGTTTCACTTAGTTACGGTAGTAATGGTTCCATCGTATTTAGTAAAAGAAGATACTGTCAGAATTCTATAGAGTAAATATAAAATTGGAACCTTATTGCTTGAAGTTCCCATGTTCAGGACATAAACAGAAATAAAACTTCACTTCTTAAATTATGGTGACTGATAATGCTGTTGTTTTCTAGGGTTTATTATATTTGACTTTCACACCTGTTGACCACATTAGGCTTGTCTGAAGGTATTTTATATATATATATATTATTTTAAATGGTCACATAGCAATTGTGTTGCATTGTATTGACAGAACAAAATGTGGTGTTTGCCCTAGGTACACAACGTGGACTGAGTGTATGACGGTCATCACCGCATTTCCTTGACTGTTTTTTTTTTTTAACTCTGTAACAGTACATGCAGCTGGAAGCTGAGCCCATTGGTATAAATAAGAGCTTTACCTTAATTAAAATATTAATTTATGCTAAATTAGGATAGCTCAAACCATTAATTGCATGGTTAAATTATGCATAAGTAACAGCTACTACGTGCAGTTCAAGGCTAATTAAAATATCCTGTTTATCCAGGATAAACAGTTATTCTGTTTATTTATTGTAGTGGAAAATGGCAAGATAGGTTACCAGAAGTCAGATTATCTTATGCTGTCAGTGTAGAAGATGTTCACTGAGCTGAGGATGCTTAATGGTGTTTAATGATGCTGTACCATGGTGGAACACAATGACTGTCCCCCCCAGGGAGCAGAATCTAAGTGCAACTGGTGAGAGAGCACCACAGGCAAAGAACACAGCATTTACGCTGCTAGTTTGCAGTCTAAGGAAAAAATTGAAACGCCATTGCTAAGATAAGCGAGCAGAGCTGGGCGTGCCGCGTCATTAAACATACTGATGGCAAAGCGTTGTGGAGACTGCTTTCAGGAAGTCCATGGAGCATGTGCTGTAACAAAGGCTAAACCCCATGTAGGGACAGTAAGAGGAGCCTCAAAGTCAGTCAGCTGCGGCTGTAGTCAGACTGTAGAACTGCATTAGACAAGAAACCTCGTGACTCAGAGAGAAAACTGTCAGCAGGACTGGGACACAGGACATCCACTCAGGTTGGGGAAAAGTACCTCACCCTAGCTGAAAATTATCCTGTGCTCCCCACATCATATAATGCTTTAAAACACCCCCTACCAGAGACCCTCACACTAACACTAGAGCTATTGATACATGGTAGTGTCTACCCTCCTCACTTCTTCATGCAGTGGGGTTTAGAACAATGACACTCATACCTTGTCTTGAATGAGAACAAGAACCTTGACTTTCTTCCTAAGGCAATAGACAGCCACTGCAATCGTTAGCCCTAAAATTCTATTATTAAATGAGATGTCATCACTATTCTTTTCTCTGAACTCTGGGTTTTCACCAAAGTCTGTAAGTCTCTTTAGGTTGGCTTGAAAAGTACCACAGAGCCCTAAAAGTAGATGGCTCATTCTATCACATATGCAATTTCTAACATCATGAGCCAAATCAGCCTTTTACGCCCTATAAGTTGGTTATCTCACGTGGAGTGACAGAAAGTTGTTACATAATGTTGTGCAAAAGAAACTAATCATAAATTATTCATTCATCAGATTATCAGTGGGGAATGCTTTTGCTTTGGGGGTGGGGAGGTGTGTTAGATTTGATTACTCATCCCATCATATGCTATACTAACTTCACACATCTGTGCCTGCAGCTCACATACTCATGCTCTTCTCTCTGTAGACTAGATTCCCTCAAAGCAAAGCAAAGGTGCACAGATTGCTTATCTTACAGGCTCTCTGAGCGGAGCCTCCATGCATTTTTGTGCCGAATCAGGTTTCAAGCACCAACAAAGACTAGTTTCCCTGCACAATGGCCACCCATTGCCACCTTTTTATTTCTCTGTTTTGCAAAATTAGTGATGAAATAAGCCTCTTCCAGTTCTTGCCAAAACAATTTGTTTTAGCACAGGAGTAACTTAAAAACCAACAAACAAAAAAAGCAGTTAGGAAAACGGTACAGTGTGTTTCATGGTGGTGTGTGTGTGTGTGTGTGTGTGTGTGTGTGTGTGCGTGCATGCACATTTATGTTTACTTTTGAAAATACAAGCTACCCTACTGTGATGGGTGTACAAAAGACAGTCAGCTACTTAAACCTGGAGAAAGCAGTTTATGTAATTGATGGTAGGAGCTTCGGCTCCAGAAACCTGCCCCTCTTTGAATAGCTAACAGTTGGGTCTGGGTCTTCATCTTTGAAATCATACAAATAATATCTGATGCTCTGGTAGTGAAAGGGCAGAGAGAAGATTAATGGGTTCGTATAGTTGCCTGCTAAGAGCTTGCTGGGTAAAGGTGCTTTGAAAATTCATTATGTTTTATAGTTGTTCCATAGATTATATAATATGCCAGTTAAAGCAATGCGTTATCCATTTTTCTAAAGCATTCTAAAATCTTACTCTGTGCATAAAAATAATCTCATTTAAAAAACCCATTGCACCTATTATGTAAGATGCATGTTGCTGCTACATGTTTTCCAGCTTTATTCAAATAGCAAGAGGATGCTGACAACCTCAATTTAGTGCATAGCTAATTCCGTTCTTTGGGAGATACCGCAACCTGAAATCCTTGGGAGATTTTTAAAAAATAGAAGAAATGGTTAAAAGAGATTTAAGAAGGATTCTAATGCTTGTTTTTTTCCCCCTATGGTGATATGGAACTGTCCATTTTGCAATAAAAATTTCTCTCTGACATTTCTGGACAACGTGTGTCTGTGTAATTGTGCTTGAAGGTTGTTACTCTGCTAAATAGTACTGAGCAAGCAGAGATTTGCCTAATTTAGTGTAAAAGCCATTGGGATTGATTTCTATGGAAAAAGTAGACAAGTCAATGGGAGCAATCACGAAATATGTCATGCTGAGTAAAGAGCCTGGGCAGAGATGCCCACAAGTAGATATAGCTTTGAACTATATCTAGTCAACTGCTCTTGAGAGTGTCCTAACAAATGGTCAGGCCGAATTGTCTCAGTACAAGGGATTTTCAAGCGAGTTTTACAGTTTCTAGAGATCTGTTTGAGCCATGCTTATCATTTACTCAGTAGTTCTAATTTCAAGGGCAAAATCACAGGCAATGTGATTGCACGTGTTATCTCATTTCTTTGTTTGTTTCTTTTGTTCCCAATTATTTATTGATTTAATTGCTTTACAGCCTGATCCCAGCCCCCTCCCTCCTCCCCTCCAAGTCCCACCCTCACACCCTCCTCCTCCCATTCCCCCATCTTCTTCTCAGAGAAGGGAAGGCCCCTAAGAGGTACCAACTCACCCTGGCACCTCAACTTGCATCAGGACTAAGTGTATCCTCTCCCACTGAGGCCTGACAAGACAGCCCAGCTAGGGGAAAGGGATACACAGGCAGACAACAGAGTCAGCCCTAGTTCCATTGTTAGGGGGCCCACATGTGGGCCAAGCTACACTTGTACTACATGTACAGGGGGTCTAGGTCAAGCTGATGTATGCTCTCTACTTGGTGGTTCAGTCTCTAAGCCCTGTGGGTCCAAATTGGTTTACTCTGCAGGTCTTCTAATACTGTTTCTATCTGTTTCAAGGTAAAGCCTCTTAGAGGACAGTTGTGCTAGGTTCCTGCCTGCAAGCACAGAGACTTTGTCTTGATGGGTCTGTGGTTAATAAATGGAAAGAGTAAGGCTGTCAGACTCCTAAATATAAACTCTCTGGCCCTTTAACTGGTTTGCTTTTATCAGTTCTGTACACAAGCAGAAGCAACTGGTCTTGGCTTCTTCTCAACTCATCTTCTTTTCCTTAAAAAAAAAAAAAGTGTGTGTCTCTGTGCATGCTCATATGCATGTAGGTATAGGCATTAGTTTTTCAAATGCTACTTTATTTGGGGGTTCCTTAAAGCTTCCTCAGAGTCCTCAGACTTCAACTAACTCCAGCTGGCAAAGACCATGCCCCTGCACTAGGAAATTATCAGCTGTGGACAAACGAAAATCCTACACTTGGGATCATAACAAAACATGTTTACAGAACGTATCTGAAACTGAAATTATATGTGACCACCTTGTGAAGGCCAGGAGAGGACAATGAGTCCCCTGAGGCTGGAGTTACAGTTGGTCGTGGACCACCTATATTGTTGCTGGGAACCAAACTCCAATCTTCTGTAAGAGCAACAAGTGTTTATTAGTGATGAGCCATCTTCCTGGCCCTCCCCCCATTTCTCTAATTGACATTATCAAGATTATATTCTATATATGCACATCTGATGCTGCTGTCTTTGTATTCTGCCAAACTTCAGGTAGAATCAATACATCAACGAATAGGAGAAACTCTCAAGTATTATAAAAGTATTAGCGTTGTTATTTTCTACCAAAACTTTATGTGCTGCTGCTGACAGGAAGAAAAAAAAAGGAATTTATTTTGCTCTTTATTTACATTTCTTTTCTTATTCTGGTTGAAGGTACAAGGAAATACAAATGCAAACATTGTAACAACTCATTTGAATAATGTACACCCTGGAATAGAATGCCTTGAAAAGTCCTCAGACCTCAGAGCCGTACAAAGAAAAGCCATAATTATTCAGTGTGTAAAACTATAAACTCTGATGGGGATTTTAAAAAGGTCTCCGCAAGCAATCTTTTCACCTCGTTTCCAGCTTCGATTATTTAATCATGTCGAATTCAGTGCCTGCTGAGTATGAGAACTTGGAGAGCGATAATGAAAAACATTAAATTGTATTTTGAAGGGGAAATATTTAAGTTCAAGTTTTAATGGTAGAAATTAAGGTGGTTTTCTTCAGTAAACTGAAATATGCCCAGAATGAGTGCTATAGGAAACTGAATCTGAAACGGGAGCCCTGGGGAGAGAAGTCATCCTCATCCACAGGTCTGTCGGGTCTGAGGAAGGAGGGTGTCCACCAGCATCCTTCTGCTGGACCATCCAGCAGAAGGAGTTAATTCATGACTTGTCCTGGGGGTTGACCACAGTGGGGACCAGTCTCCTTTGGCTATGCTAGACTTTTCAGCCATGTGATGTAGCAACAACAACAACAAAACTCTAAAGTCTAGATTCTTTCCAGAGAAATGAAGGCTTCCTTTTGGGTCAAGGTCCACAGAGAAGGCTCTGTCCAGCCTTCTCTAGCACACACTGAAAATGCTCACAGCCTTCTCTGACTAGGTCAGTTTAAACATCAACCTCTGAAATGAGCCAACATAAATAACAATGATTCTGATAAAGCCAGAAAAGGATGGAAGCATTTTTTTTTTTTTTTTTAGTGTAAGATTCAGGCAGAGCTGCTTTCCAGGCTGGCTGGTTTGTGATGAGTTAGTGAGGAGACACTTCTGCTTGGGGAAGACAGTACACATGCTGGGTCCTTGGTTCATGTTCAGAGCAGGTAACAAAGGTTGCTTACAGAGTCTGACCAGAGCTTTCAGATAAACCAAGGCTTAGCTTTTAAAAGAGGCAAATAACAATGGTGTAGGAAGATTAGAAACTTCAATTGCACCCACTGTAAACTATGACCATGCAGTAAAGGTATAGCTTAAGTCATCTTTTTTTAATTCAGCATAGCTTTACCCTACATGATAATACCTGATGTTGGTGTCAAAACAGAGTTCTTTAAATGTCGTCTTCCTCTGTCTTACTAAGTAAGCGTCCCGAGAGCAGCAGTGGCCCTTTAAAACAAAACAGTAAGGATTGTGTTATCTAGCTAGCTGGCTGGCTCTAAGTTATAGTTATTAGACAAAAGCATATTAATTTGACTAACCTCCCCTCCTCCCCCAGTTCACATTACAGAAAGCTGACGTTCAAGTTTATGGAGCTAATTCTCAGCAGAGTCTTCTGTGGAAAGGGGGATTCTGATCTCCAAGAACTCTGCGTTACTCAGCAGCCTGTCTGTACGTTTCTGTATTTGAAAGCTTGAGCCAGACAAAGGATTCCAGGTAGAAAAGGTGAGAAAGTCACCGTCTATCTAAAGTTTCCAGCATCCACCCCATGAAAATACTGAAGAGATAAGTGACAAAAAAGCCTTAGGTGATAGAACTATCCTTTCAGTCTGATGACCATCAGTGTGTTTACTATTGGAAAGAAGGGAAGTATGTTAGTTTATCCCCACATGATAAAAAAAAAAATCTTCTTGGGAAATTGACTTTATGGGAATGAAAATTGTTTCTGCCAAGGTAAATTTTTCTTATCAAATAGTTTCCCCAGAGCTTCCATGTGGAAACGGGATTATTAAAAATCTTTTTTTTTTCTTGCATCATCTCCCTGCTCTGCTTGCAATTTTCTGCACTACGCATTTTTTTTGCGAGCAAACCCTTACAAATCCAAGACTTAGCTTCTATCAGGGAATCTATAACCATAAAATGAAAATCCCATGGTGGGATGTCAACTTATCATAGTTACTGAACCTGCAGAATCATCTTCTCCAGAGAAAAACTACCTGAAAAACTGTGTTCGGCTCTCTAAAAATGTTACCAACCACATCAGGCCACCCCAACCCTCCTTCCCATTTTCGGGACCTGTTTCTGTCATCAGTAACTCGACAATATCTCCCATTGTCCTCGGACCTGCCTGGCTAGCGTAATAGCTGCCCTTCCACAAGGGAGCAGCCGCTAGCTGTTAACCTCATGTGCCAGTAGAAAACGCTCCAAGAAACTAAAATAATCTGTAGTAATTTCTCTTTCATAGCAGAATAAATGATGCTGGGAACTAAACTAAACACTGTCAGAGGGGAAACGCTGTTAACTGTGTGACTCTAGCGCAAACATGTTGTCGGAAATGTTGAAGAATCCGCACAAGTTTTATTTAGCCCAACAGGAAAAAACATTAATATTTGTACTTCTTGTCATGTCTAATTTTAGTTTCCTAACACGTGGACAATTTCACTTTATTTCTCAACTTGCAGTAAAGTCCTGAGCAATTACCTTGGCCAACGGTTGTTTTTGTAAAAGGTTATTTTCATGGGCTTCGTGAAACTGTTAAAACAAACACGTTCAGACCTGGGAAAGGAAAAAGGCCTCATCAGACTTAGAAAATTGTTGTATTATTGAATACAAATTTTAATACACTGTTATCCATTTGGAAATTCTAGATAAAGATAACTGCTTGAAATAGAAAAGTCAAACAACAACAACAAAAAACATTCCCAAAGGTACAATGAATATACACTCTTTTTAAAGTTGAGGAAAAAATATTATCAACAAATTACGTGGTTTTTTTTCTTTTTTTGCTTGTCTTTTTTTTAAGTTTAATTTTTTTTCATAATCTATTTACTTTACATCCTAATTGTATCTCCCTCCCTGGTCTCCTCCTGGTGCCTCCTTCCCTATCTTTTCCCCCTACTCTCTTCCCTTATTTCTCAGAAAGTGGGGGGCCCTCCCCTGTTAGCATCTGACCCCAGCTTTTCAAGTCTCATCAGTGTCGCGCCCACCTCGCCAGCAAGGAAGACGCCACAACAGGATTCTTCTGAAGCATGCTTTATTGGGAATACATCATGCTATTCAGCTGCCTAGCTAGCAGTAAAAGGCGGAAGACCCTGAGCTACGGACTGATGCTGCTTAAATAGGACTTAAGACGGTGTGTTCTTCCATGATTGGTCCGTATCTCAAATCCTCATTAGCATAGCCCCTGGCGGGCTATGCACATGCGCACACGAGTTGTTTGCCACTGCCGTGTCCACGAAGAACGTGGAAACCAGCGCCATCTTGTAATGGCGAATGCCGGCTCCTGACACATCAGGACTGCTTGCATCCTCTTCTTCTGTGGCCTGGCGATGTCCTTCACTAAGGGGAAGGGATCAAAGAGCAGGTAACAGAATCTATGTCAGAGATAGCTCCTGCTCCCCTTACTAGGGCACTCAGATGGAGACTGAGCTGCTTATAGGCTACATCTGAGCAAGAGGTCTAGGTCCTTTTCATGCATGGTCCTTGCTTGGTACATCAGTCTCTGCAGGCCCCCATAGGCCCAGATTTGTTGACTCTGTTGGTCTTCTTATGGATCTCCTGTCCAGTCTGGGTCCTTATTACCCTAGTCTTTCCTAGGACTCCCTGATCTCTGCCCAAAGTTGATTCCCTGCTGGGTGGAGTCTTTCAGAGGACATTAATGATAGATTCTCTGTTGCCTCGCTTCAACTACTTCTGGTGTCTCTTCTACTTGCTCTTCTGAGGAAGAATTAAGCATCCTTCCTAGTGTTCTCCTTGTTATTTAGCTCCTTTGGGCCTGTGGATTTTAGTATGGTTATCCTGTAGTATATGGCTAATATCCGCTTATAAGTGATCAAAAGCTCAAATGACAGCACATGTTAGTGAGGATGTAAAGAAAGGGTAACATGTTTCTCCATTGCTGGTGGGAGTGCAAACTTGTACAACTACTGTAGAAATCAATCTCTTGCTTTCTCAAAAAATTAAGAATATTGCTACCTCAAGACCCACATATACCATACAACAAGGACATTTGCTCAACTATGTTCATAGCAGCTTTATTCATAACAGCTAGAATCTACAAACAACCTAGATGTTCCTCAACCAAAGAATGGATATAAAAAATTCCAGTACATTTAAACAATGGAATACTACTCAGATATTAAAACCAAAGAAATCATGAAATTTACAGGCAAATGGGTGGAACTAAAAAAGATCATTCTGAGTGAAGTAACCCAGAAACTACATATTTTTTATTTGCCTTTTCCTTTTAAACATGTCCATGAATTGTATAGCTCTTTTGGTTATTTTTTTTTATTGGATTCTTACTATTGTGGCTGAAATTCACCTATTAACTTAGCTCTCTTCTTAGACTACTGAAATGTTTATTATTTTACCTTAAAAATTAATGAGATTATAAGTCCCCCCACAAAAAAACAATACAGGAAATAAGATCTGTAGTTTGTCTCAAGTCTCATAATGGTTCAAAGAAGTTTTGGGGAAAATATTAACATTTTTCACAGTTTTCCAAGAAGATGATAAACAAAGAGTTCTTCCACAGAAATCATTACCCATAAAAAATATAAACTGTTCAAATAATTTGAGATACTGAATCTATGTCACTTGATTCTTAGTTGAAACTTTAATGGTTCCAGTGAAAGACACTGTTCATGAAATGATGAAAAGTGAGAAAGGATAGCACATATTGAACAGAATGCTCACTACTGCATATCCATCAAACAACTTGTACATAATTCTCCCAATTCAACAGTTAGTACACAAACAGCCCCCCCAGTGGATTGAAAAACGATATTTACCAAAGAATGATTTTTAAAATGGCAAATATAAACTTGAAAATAGCTAGCAGAACACACAAATTAAAGTAACCATGAAGTTCAACTATACATATTAGTCCTGGGGAACAATTTTCAGAGAGAGTGGGGGCAAATGAAGCACTCCTGTGTTTCTGGTAGAAATGTACAATGGTCCACTCTTCCTGGAAATTTTAGTTTCTTACTCAAAAGAAATAAACACTTTCTCCACACAGATATTTTTTTTAATATTTTACTCTTCAAATGTGCCTTGAACGAGTAAATGGACAAAGCTGCTAGATACCATGTTGGGAAAAAGCTATTCAATATGACAAATCAGGGATGAACCTTAAAGTAATTACACTGGCTGGAAGAAACTGGTCACAAGAGATTACACAATCAGTGTGTGGTTTCATTCATATAACATTTTCCAAAGACCAAAAACTATTATAACAAGTAGCAGATCAGTGTCCCCTGGAGTTGAAAGCAGAGAAGAGGTAGACGGTAGTTGCACATAGGCATAGGGAGAACAGTTTATGGTGACAACTCTGTGTTCTTTTTGTGATGGTGGTTACCCAGTCTGAACATGGATTAAATCATAGCACTATATTGAAAAAAAACAATTCTTTCCTATGACAATTAAAAATAATAGCATTTACTGTAAAAGTAACAAATGTTACTTTTTGTTGTTTTTGAAACAGGATTTTGGAATTTAGCCCAGGTTAGCCTTAGAATTCTATCCTCCTCCTTAGCCTCCAAGGCCAGAACTATCAAGCCTGACTTAGACAAAGCTTTGAAACACTTTCCTCATGCCGATTCTTTCATCAGGAAATTTGTAAGTAGGAATTCTATTATTACAAACAACTGAGGGAAAGAAAATTATTTTTCCTCAATCTCATTGGTCTACAGAGGCTGAAACTGGATTTTCCCTTCTTCACAATAAATCTGGTATGATATCACCATCAAGTGTTCAGCCTCTGCTTGGAGGAGTGACACACCCTTGAAGTCTCGGGTACCCTGGAAATTGAAGCTAGTGGCTCCCTTGAGCTCAAGAGCTTAAGATAACCCTGGGCAACAGACCTTGACCTCCTGTAAAAGCAATAGCAACAAGGAGGTATTGAACTTATGCCAGGCCTTGTTCTAAACACCTCCAAATGCATATGTCAATCTATCCACAGCATGCTGGAGGAGGCCCTTCTCCCCAAGACCACCCACGTATACTGCAGCACACCCGGTCCTGTAGATGTTGAATAACTAGCTCTCTCGGCTGACAGACGACTGACTTCATATTCAGATCTGGACAGTGTGGCCATGGGGTCTGTGCTTTCAACTGTGCTACTTAGCTAATTCTCTCTTTAATTCACCGAAGTAAATGTTAAACAGAAATACATTCTATCCAAAGCCCTTGGCCAGACTTTGTACCTCCAAACCCTTAAAAAATCAGCACTATAAACACTGAGACACAGTCTCTTCTTGTGCTATTCAGTCTCATGTAAAATAATAGATTTGCTACTGTGTCTCGATTCATCATCTATCACTCAGGTATCACCTTATTGACAGAGGTTAGATTTTAGGACATTTGAGAAAGGCAAATATGTTATCTTTATTCTATTATTTTTGTGGGTGAATGATAAACATCATGGCATTGCCAGAAGTTTGAATGGACTTCATACTAGATGGCAGAAATAACTTTTGTCTCCTTTCTGTTTGCATAAAGGAATATCAATTTTGGAACTGTTTTGTTTCTTTCAGTAAGTTATTTTCATTGAGAAGGAAGCTGAGCTAAGCTATTTGATATCTACAGATGCAAAAACGTGATGGAGGTAAGGTCTTTTGATATCTACAGAGAATAAAACATTACTGACAGATAACCAAATCATTTCTTTTAGATGCTGAAATTCCCTCTGCAATGTCTTAGCTGCTGCTGACATGATTTGCATCTTATCATGATCCCACAGGCAAAACACAGCTCTTTTTCACTGAGATTAATATTCCAAAAGTAATAAAGAGGAACACAAAGATTAAAACCATTACCAAGAATAAAGCTCTCATTCCATCCCAGAGAGGGCAGAATTTAGGGTTGTTCATTTTCACACAGTGATGTTTAGTTTGGTCCCATCGTGAGTCCTGGAAAATTGAGCCAGGAACCTCGCTGAAATAATGTAGAAAGGCTTGAGCAATGGAAAGGTCTTTAGCTTCAGGAAGATGGTAGTAAACCATGGCAGCAGGAAAAATTAAGAAGGAATGAGCATTCCAGAAATAAACAAGAGGACAAGGCAGGGACCAGAGACTGGCAGCTTGATGGCAAACTGACAAAGCTGGGCAACTTCATCCCAGAAAAGGCTCAGAAACTGATGCATCTAAGGTGGATAAGTGATAGAGTTTCCCTCCCCAGGCCACATATTATTTTTTAATTTTAGAAACTATGAATGTCCTGTTTGGATAATTCTGAGTTACTATACATGTGTGCGCACGCACATACACACACACACACACACACACACACACACACACACACAAGTCCTACTCGTGTACTGGATTGACGGGGCTAGTCAAATTCTGTGCTTTCCTACAGTCAGAAGAAAGGGGCAATTGCATCACACCCCAAAATGTGCATATATGATCTCTCTATCTGCATCCCTTCAGGTGACATTCAACAGAATAAGACCCAACTAAAACAGGTCATTCTCTCTAGCCAAGATAATTAAGATGTACTGTTAAATGAATACAATTCTATAAGAAGGAGACAGAAGTTAGAAGCAATCTCTTTTGACCAGCCAGTTTTGAACTGATATGTGATGAGTTAAAATGATGATGTCTGCCTCAGCAGAGTTAAAATATTACGATAATTGGCCTGGTACAGGAACTTGATTACAGAATATTTACTAATCAGGATTATCAATAAGGGATGAAAAGGTTCAGCTAGATGCCCCTGCTGCTAATGGTGCCTCACTTTTTTTATTACATCAGAAATGCACGCCTGAAAATGGTGCCATGTTTTGACTTTTTTTTTAATAATCAGCCTTTTGAATTTGTGTATTTTTTTTCTCTAGAGCATTGACTAGAAACGCAGTGTAAAGAATCCAGTCCCTGCTTGTATCAGCCTTTACTCTAGAAAATATCAGTCAGTCCTTGAGTAATATCCTTAGAATGAGGGAGGGGATAGGCTCCTGATCTCTCTGCTCCCTACACAATGAACACTTGAGCAATGAGATCCATTTTGCAGCTAGGGCATGATTTTCTCTTTCTGCATTTCAGAGATGCCATGGGATTCCTGCATTTCCTGCTGGATCCACATCAAACACTGGTTCTGCCTTTGTCAAGCTGCAGACATTTGCTCTGTGGCATTAGCATGCTGCACACGCCCCAGAACACTTCCTGCTGCCCACAGAAGCTCCAGGAACAAGAAAGCATCACATTTATGATTCATGAAGCGCCATGAAATAATTCCAAATCCTGAGACTCCCCTTTCCAAAAGCACCCTGGCTCCATTGAGGTTACATTGTCAAGAACCAAAAGAAACGCCTGATGAGAGCTGAAGGGAAAAAGAAGCCTCCCACATGCATTCACTATTGATGGGATAAACTGGTACATCCTCCCTAGAGGACTATGTGTTGCATGTGTCAAAAGCACTTAAAGCAGCTTATTTTAACCAGATAGTTTTAGCTCAAATAATATACCCTAAGGAAATAGTCACACAAATGAAAAAAAAAAGATACTTTACTTCCAAGATTTATTGTAACAATACAATTAAACACAACAGACTGAATGACAAGAGGTTTCTTAAATATGTTGTGATGTATTCCTACCAAGGGTAATTATAACTGCTTAAACTCTTGTACCATATGTTTTCACTGACATGCAACAGCAGAATGTAACATCAATTGTTTTTTTTAAGTGCATAACATAACCAATATTCTGCTGTCATTAAAGGCTTTTAAATTGTGCTTATATAAGGTATGAAGCGGCATCTTAAAATTATTGTGCTCACCAAAATATAATTAATGCTGGACACTTGTGGATTGTTTTGTCTTTTCTAACATCTATTTTATTATTTGTTTTATTGTTTTGAAGTGTGTGTATGTATGTGTGTGTGTGCATGTGCACATCTGTATGTGGGTGTGTGTACATGAGTGTAGATGCCAGAGGGGGCCAGAGACGCCACACGACCATGCAAGTGGTGTTCTAAGCAGTTGTAAGGTGGTAGATACGGTGGGGGGAAGGGTCTGGGAACAGAACTCAGGTCCTCTGGAAGAGCACTATATACTTTTTTTCCCCATTGAGTTACCATTTTCTTAATTTTTATAGCAAAAAAAATGTTTTCTGCAGTGAAAAGTGATGGAGGAAAGTAGGGTCCATTGCTTTTTACCTTCCCCTGTGGATCTTTGATTCATAGTAATAGTAGGGTTATTCTCAATGACAGAGACATGAATGAACAATCTGATTCCATCGTTCTGTCAATAAAATGGCTGTGGGATGCTTCTGGAATAGTTGAACAACAGGCGCCCATGTGACCTTAGAGGTAAGGAAACATGGGATCACCCATGACCCCTCAAATTCAGACAATTCATGACATTTCCAAAAGCTACTACTTAGAGCTTGAGGTGTGTAGATGTTTCTGGTGTGTTATGGAGCCAGAGAGCTGCTGTTGTGAAGGTGTGCTGGTGCAGGAGAGATATGTTGGTAGGCTTCGGGCATCAAGATCTCCAGACCAAGATGAACAGTGTATGTAATTTTTATCCCACAAATTCTCTGTGGATCCATTTCAGTTTTTTTTTCCAGTAATGAGGATAGAGTTCAGGACTTGTACATGGTAGGCCAGGACTCTACCTCTGAGCTACACTTCACAACTCTTCGTATGAAGTCTTAAGGAACAATTTCCTCTCGTGGAAGGAATGGATATGTCTTTTTGCACACTATTTATCCACAGAAGTATGCGCCCTTGAATTTGGGGTGGCCTCTTTGCCACATAAGTGGCAGTGACACTTACTTGTGTTCATTAGATAAAGAAGTATAAGACAGATTGATAGCTTTCCTTGCATACGGATAATTTTAAAGTATCGGACTGTGTATTTGTGTTTGTTTAAAAGCTAGCTGCTTAGAACAGTCATGGGGAGGGACTATCATTTTTTTCCAGTGGTGTAGCTACACAGTAGCTGCCCTTGATCAACAAAAAAACCCCGACTCGTGCCCCAGCAATCAGAAGATAAGATATGTAGAAGATATATAAGTAAGAGAGGGGACTCCTTGAAAGGACAAGTTCCAGCAGAGGAAGGAAGGAGTGATTGGGACTTGAAATTAGCTCCGTAAGTGTATGAAACTGCCGAAAATATATAAATAAATGAAAACTCCTTGATCAAATACAAAATTCAATTAACTTTCTATTCCATTTGTCCTGGTGTCTTTTATTGTAACATTGCTTCAGTGATATCCATGCAGAATTTTAATGAGGATAATTAGCAGGATACCTACAGAAGCAGCAGGTTGTTACCTTTGACATTTGCAGAGGCAACACCATGGAGTCCACTGTAGCTATTTGCACAGGCCAGGTTCAAGTCAAGGGATACCCTGCTTGCTCCTTTCTGGGAGTAAATTAGACTGCTCTACAAATATTAACTTGGCAGCAATTTTTGTACTCAAGTATAAAAATTAGTATTTTTTTATGGTCAGTATTTTATAGCATTATAAATCTTCAGGTTAAATAGCTCTTTTTACACATTGCCCCATTCACCACAAACTCAAATCAATACTTAGGTTGATAAATGAAAAATTTGATACTTGATTTTCTGCCAGAATAAGCCAATGTCTACCTTTTAAGATGTTTTCATTGATAGATCTTATAGGCAGAATCCCAGCTGGTTAGAGAATTACTTCACTCTCTAGAAGCAAGGGAACTCTGAACCTTGGCAATGTTGTACCTGCAACATAGTCTCCTTTCTAGGCTGACATGAGGGCTTTCAGCAAACAGACAGAATAAAGATCTGAGCTTCCCAGAGCATGGTCAGCTTACAGATTTCCAATCTCACAAGCCTGACCCAGTCCTGACTGGGAAAGAAAGACAGCTTTCTCAAACTGTGATTTAGATTCACTCTTGTTTATTTCTTATTTCTATTCAAATATGTTCTCTTTCAAATATTTCTCTTTGCTTAACATCCTACAGCAGATTCTCTTCATACTCAAAATTAAGCCTCCCTTATGGCCAGAGTTTCTGACCTCTGGATTTTTGTCCTTGTTGAGTGGTCTCCTGCGGAACATTAGCAGAGACTTATCACACTCTTAATTTTCCATCACTTGACTGTGTTGGCTTGAAGTCTCTCTAGAAAGACCCTTTACAGCCTCCTGGTTTTATTTATTTATTTATTTATTCATTCATTCATTCATTTATCTATTTATTTATTTTTAGCCTCCTAATTTTAAATGCACCTTTTGCTTTATATCTTTTTACTTCTTTATGGTGTGTGTGTTTGTTGGTCATTGTATGTTCTGTGGTTTGCTGTGTAGTTTCTGTTTTCTGCATTATGATGTAAACCCTTTGAGAGTGTATCTTGTGTCTGTAATGCTTTCTCATACATAACAAACAGTCCTCAGTAATGCATGCTGAACAGTTCTCTACTGCCTGGAGTTATGTGTGAGTCTCACTCTCCCATATTGAAACAAATGTTAGCAATTCCTTGTTCTGTTGATTTTGTGGATGGACCACAACGCTGTTATCGTTGTTCAGATGGACACACTTCAATTGCTGCATGAGGAAACAGCTGTCTGGGGTAAGGCTCTACTTCTTCCTTACACTGTGCTGTCACAGGAACCTAGTGCTTAGATTTCCAAAGCAACCAAGATGTCACCAACCAGAGGGACCTTTAGTTTGTTTCCTGTCCCTCACAAATGTCAAATTTGAACCTAATCTCCATTGTGATGGCGTTTGTGGGGGCACTTAGTGGGTGATTAGGTCAGGAAGACAGAGGTAATTTAATTGAGTGCCTTTGCCTGAGCACTGCCTCACCCTTCCCAGCCTGAGAGGGCACAGGAAGAAGACAGGCAGACCTGAACTGAAAACCAGACCCTCTTTGTACATGCTAAGGCCCTGAGATTGGATGCCAGCTGCTAGAACTGTGAGAAATTTCTGTTGTTAGATGAATGCATAATGAAAATGTGGTTCATCAACACGTAAGAATGTTAGTCATCCACAAAGATAAATGGGATTAGGAAGAAAACTCTCAGATCTAGACTGTCCTCTATTAAGTGAGATAACCCAGATTCAAAAAGACAGCCAGTGCATGCTCTCTGTCATGTGCAGATCCTAGTTTATATTTTTATATGGTTGTAAATATATAAGGGGGTGAGTATGGGTATGAAGCAGGTAGGGACCACAGAAGGGTGCAGAGGTTTTAAGGGAGGGGAGTAATAGAATACACGTGATAAGAAAGCAAATGGGAGGGTGCGAAATGGAAAGAAAGAGGAAGAGGAGGTCAGCAAAAACAAATTACGTATAAATTTTACACAATGAAGCCTATGGCTGTACACTAATGAAATAAACAAAAAATTAAAAATCAAATACATCTCTGCCACTTACAAGTCACCAATTTGATTGTTTTGCTACAGCGCTGTGGAGTTAGACTAAAGAAAATTAGAACCTGTCCAGCTGGGGTGAACTGAGACTTGGCTCTATCCAACGCTACAGTAGTCATTGGACGTCTTCAACCAAATATTCTAATTTGGACTAGGAGCTTTCATTAATGTCTCTTTAAAGTGTTTATTAACTAAATTTGTGTTTTCGGAGTGTCAGTGGACAGCTTTCAGGAGTTGATTCTCTCCTGCCACCATGTGGGTCCCATGAATTGAGGAAGCTTGGCTGGCAGCAAGAGCCGCTCCTTGTGGGCTGCTCAATAGGACACCCAAGGAGACCATGGAGTCTACGTCCCACACCAAAAGATTAAAACTAAGATGAAATAACAAGTTCTTTATGCTTTTTCAGCAAGGCTGCACGTTCTCTAAGCAAGTTGGCTCCCATATCATAGGGACCAGCCTAAATTTTGTGTGTTGCTCAAGATTCGTGTAAAGAAATAGCTGCATCCAAGTTGTACAAATCCCTCAGCTTCAGATACAATGGGAACAGAAGGCATGTTTCCTATTTTTCTTTCTGATTCTGTTCATATGCACAGCCATATGACCATGAATAACGGAAATGTTTGTGAACAAGGTGGCACATGCTTGTCTCCCTGAGGGAAGCTGGGTTTTCAGCCTCCTTTTCCCAAACACCCAACTGGTAGGTATGCCCTCAAACTTCCCCATGTTTGTACCCATTGTGGTGTCATAATGTCCTTTTTATCAGTGTCAGCTGACATATGTAAATCTTACAGTGATGTCATCTGAGGAAATCGTGAAGTTGTGGATAAGTATAATGCCACATGACTTTGTAAGCTGTCACTCTTCAGATTTAGGGGTTTGCTAGGCTGGGCTTGCAAGTTTCATAATTTTAAAAAGGAATATTTTCAGGATGACACTCCTGTCTCATGGTACTATACTACTTGTTCTTTGGCCTTTTCAAGGCAGATGTAACTTGCATCGTTACATCAGATGTAACTTTTACATAGTTCCAGTATGGAAACAGAAATCCCCCACACTGCCATCACTTAGAAAGAGCCAACGTCTTTTAGAGGCCATGGTCTTGAGGTCCCCCTGCCAAGCCAGCCACTTTCTTCCTCTATGATTTGTCATAAACTCAAAAGAAGCATCTACTTACTTCAACTATCATGTTAAATATTTAGATGCCATCAGCCAATTCCATGAACTACAAAATATAAATAAAATAGAAGGCTACAAAAAGAAAGAAAGAAAAAGAATCCCTTATTACTTTATAATTTTTCAGAGCAGATTTGACTTTGTCCTCTTTCAATGTGGATGTGTGTGTGTGTGTAGTTGTGTACAGTAGGTGTGTGGACAGTATTATGGAGTTGAAGCTTTCTTTTCTCTTTATGTGCATTTCAGGCATTGAACTCTGCTCATCAGGCTTGAGCACCAATTTCCTTTATTCACAGATCCATCCCACAAGTCCTTTCAAAATGTTGGAGTCGAACAATATAGGTAATAGCTCAATTGCCTTTCTTCAAAAATTCAGAATCTTATAAAAATGTAGGTAAGGTGTATAGGTCAAAATTAAACACACTTTCTCATTATGCAAATTTAAAGTCATATCAATTGATTTTCTCCTTTGCATTTTAGTGTTCTGTCTTTTCTCTGTATATACTTTTTAACCTATTTTTTAACATCAAGAGACACAAGAGTGCACTCTGTTACGGATGTTACACTGCAAAGTTAAAATGTGTTAAGATGGAATGATGGTCACCAACTCCTTTTATTTACTCAAAGAGTAAACTTTATTGACAGGATAGAGATCAAATAAATAGAGGAAGCATATTCAAAGAATTTAAGTATGGACACCAAGAACTAGCTCTCAAAAACAAAAACAAAAAAATCCCTTTTATTTAAAATCAGATTTAAGCATTATAGATACTGATGTTCTACATTAATACTGATATTTTCATGTGAAATATATTGGAAGTTTTAAGAGTTAAAATCTAAAGATAATTTTCTTTCAACTCAGAGATTCTTCTTGGGTACTTATGATGGATAAATCAGTGTGCTGATTGCTTGAGATGGATGAGGAAATTGGCTATCTGACATACCTCCTAGAAGCTGACAAGAAACAGCGGATATTTGCTTTGTAAGTGCTTATAAGTTGGAGCTGTAAGCATGGAACCACCCCTTGGGTTCGACAGCAAAGAAAGTGTCATCAGTTTCCCTGAGAAATGAGTGCTCTGCAGTGAAAGGTGACACAGCTAATGGGCTGAGACAGTCTTGGAACACACACTGCTGGAAAGCGTTGCAATGGGTTCATCCTTTCATTGACCAATACGACAATCTGAAAACAGCTTTATAAACCACTAATATTTGCAGATTTTTTTTGTCTTTGTTTTGTTTTGTTTCATTTTTTTGGAAATCCCATCTCTTCAGGCTGAGTCATCTGTACAAACGTATTTATGGGGAAAACTCTCTCTACTCTATGTTCTCAGTGACCTTTGAGAGTCAAGGCGTGTTCCTTCCTTTGCACATTTCCTTTAACTGCCAGATTCTGAAAACCTTGGGATCAGATAACAAGTCTTGCTCATCTTCCCATCTTTTAAAGTGCCAGTTGTAAAAGGGGTGAGTTACATGTTCACTGAGTGGATAAGGACTACCTGGAACCCACCCTAACAGATGACCATGATGAAGAAGTGAACACAGAACATGTGACATGCAGGGCCAGGTGAGAGAACTCTGAAAAACACTAATGCAACTCTGACTTGGTGGCAACACGGAAATGCATATGGGCATTTTGCGTGTGAAAGTAAAACCTGGATCATGTAAATTACTATGGTAAAGCCTAAAGTATGACGTTTGGAAATTCATTTAATCAGTTTTATACCTAAAGCTTTCTACATTTCTTAAGAGAAAGAAAACCATTTATCATTTTCTTATTACTGCTTTCTTAGTTTCAAAAGAATATTTTCTTAAATATGTTTTAAGCTGGAGAAGAAACAGAACACATTTTTAAAGATTTGTTTTTTAATTTAAAAGAGTTTGTTTTTATTTTATTATTTATTTTTATTGCTAGTAGATTTATTCATACAGTATATTCGTATAGTTTCCCCTCCCCTAACTCCACAACTCTCCACCCACCCAAACCCACATTCTTTTTATCTCTCTCTCTCATTATAATACAAAGATGAATATATATATATATATATATATATATATATATATACTCACATATATAATATATTGGCATCTCTCTGCTTACATATATACACATAAAATATTTATATATATTATAATAATATATTACTATATTTGGCATCTCTTAGATTATGCTTACATAATATGTAAAAGCAAAATAAATAAATGTAAAACCAAGGCCAATCACTACTGTACTGACTTATTTCACTTGTTTTCAAGTTATGCATTTGTTATTGTTTGTCCAGGTATTCAAGAAAATGTTGATTCTCCTTGGAAAAGTATCTCATTAGTGATGATTTTAAGAGTTCAGAAAGTAATTCTGTGTCACAAAGTAAACCTTGCTTGATTCAGGAGACCATACCAAGGACTTCTAAGAACATGTGGCTCATCACCCTATGTGGCTTGCAGTAATTTCAAACTAAATTTTCACTACTGCTGACTTGGAGTTTTAACTAAATATAATTACACGAAAAAAGTTTCCTCTTGTTTTTTTCCCCCACCACAGTTATAAAATAAAGAAAGAGCTAAAATACACCATAAATCAGCAAAGGTCTATTTACACTATATGTGAAAACATTTCAATTACTACCAGTTTTAAGTCTGGAACATTTGCATCGTAGTTTTCTGAGATCAACAACCCATAATTCAGATCCAACACATCGCCACAGCCCTCCTGAAATTTCTTTCCCCTGCTAAGCACTTTACAAACAGGCATTTTCAAACATAAAGGACTAATGATTAATAAATAAAGCAGTATAACCTTAAACATGTCATAGTGGCCTTGTTTCGCCTGATTTATTTAGGCATCCAGAAAATGAATAAATGAATTTTAAACAGCATCTGCTAAGAAGGCCTTGAACAGAATTCGAAAGGCAGCAGTTTCTTGGGAGACCAGAATACAGACAGACTGTCCTATACCGACCTGGCTCTTAGCTCACTTAGCCCTTTCTCCTCCCCTGCATTATACCCTGCTCAATTTCTCTATCTCCCAGGGATCCTCTTTGCTTTTTATAACTTTCAGAAAAGGATTTGAAACATCCACGCTAACCTGCTGAAAGTTAAAGGATTTTACTTCCCCAGGATTACTGCTCTCAGGAAGAATGAGGCCAAGAGCAGAATACAGAATGTTTGGTATTGGACTCAAACTCTTTCCTCCACTATAGATCTATCCCCCAGGATCCTCTCAAGCCAGTTATCATCAAGGTCACATTAATCAAATTATGAATCTTCCTCAAGTTTGTTTCCTCAAAAATAAAGTAGGGGAAAATATCTTCCCTCACTTATAGGTTTAGGTTTAAACTTCAGTGAGAATATGCAAAGCACCCAGTGCTGGGTATGGAGGTCATGAATAGCTGCTATTTTAATGCCAGCTGTTTCCAACAACAATGAAAAAATGTGGCCCTATTCCTGAGTGAAGCGCTAACCAGTCTGTGAACTATAGGTGGGATCTGATTATGTCACACTCTTATCAAACTTTGTGTTTATTACAAGCTTTGTTTTCCTCCAGATATTAGCCTACTCCCCTAAAGAGTGATATGATTGATAGAAATGGCTTAGAAAGTTGTAGGACTCACCAGAAGGGAAAATGTTCTGAAGTTGTGAAAGTGAGTCTGTAAACAGAACTCAACCATCCTTGATTCCCAACCATCCCCAACCCTACCATGCTCTCAACTTTTAGTCCCCAAACTGTTGTGTCCTGTTCTGCTCATCTCTACAGACAGAAAGCACCCTCAGAATTAATTCTATAAATGTAAATTTACAACGTTTATTTTGAGAGAAGTAGTTGACTCAAACCTTTTTTTAATCAGTCAAGTTGGCACAAGGGAAGCCTGGGAATCTGGGGAAAAAAAGGCAAAGAGTTTAGGCTTGAGGTCTCTGGAGCACAGAGATGACACAAAGGTTCTGATCTACAAGTGACACCCATTGTCTCCCAAGCTTGAAGGTGTTTGTTCCTCAGCCATCCATAGGGTTGTGATCCACTGTTATCAACTGAGAAAATCATCTCTAGCTGTTGTTGTTTGGAGCTTTTTCCCTCCGGGCCAGCTCTCCTGACCGCACCTGCTGGGTGACTGAGGAGGAAAGGTCATGAGAAAGTAAACAGCTTCACAGCCGTTTCCTGAGCCATCCTGATCTTATCCTTGAAGATGGATGGCAGACTGTAGCTGAACCTGTTATTAATAGCAGGCAGATGTAGCTGGGTGGTACTGATGAGCCTTAGCACAGGGCAGATTGTTGGGATATCTGCTGCTGGCCCTGCTCAGAAACTCACTCCCACTTTGAACCTAGTCTCCCTCTCACACACTCATTGGCCCAGACTATTGTATTTGTCTGTCTTTACCCCTTGCAGTCAGGTAAGATTCTCTTAAGCTGGACTTTCTATTGTTCGTATTGCAGAAAACACTGTATTAAGCTGATTGTATGCTCCATGTTATTTATAGTTTTTCAAATCACATTTAACCTCATTTGAGGTGTCTCCCAGCTGGGAGGAACATCCACCATTGGGTTCTCACTGACATGGAATCTTTAGATTAGCATCAGGTATTAAATGACCATGGGGCCAAGTTTGGCAAAAGAATAATTTTCACCCCAGTTCACCAAGAAAATAGAAAAAAAAACCCATATGTAGCTTTCTCTGATCATCAAAATGTTTCTTATAAATCCATGTTCCATGACAAAACCGAGAAAACCAGACATAGACAAAAGTTTCTATCTGAACAATCCATCTAATGGTATATTCCAGAAAATGCCAAAGGATTGTTTTTAAAGTAGTGCTTGGTGGTGATATCATGATTTTTGTTTCTTCCATCAATTACAAGCTCTAGGGAAATCTCTGAAGTGTCTCCAATGGAACTGTTAAATCACATTAAAAAACTTAGTAGCTGACATGAGTAGAATGTGTAATATTAGGAACCTTCCTTTCCTTAACAGGAAGGGTGGTCTTGTGTAGGGGTGTGTGTGTGTTTGGTACTAGGAACTGAATCCTGGAATTTATCCCTAGTCTAGGCAAGTACTGTACCACTAATTATATATATATATATATATATGCACATATATGTATACATACATATGTATATATATATATATATCTTGTGATTGTGATCAATATTTAAGACACACCATGTACCAATGAACCATAAAGAAAAGTAAAGAATCTCAGCTTCATGTACATTCAGTCTAGTGGGGAAATAACTGAGAAATATTGTAGTGGACTCTAAGAATCAATGACACTTTTTAGAGGCAAAATCATACCTAAATCTGTATCTGTTTGAAATAGGTACAATTTAGCTAAATAACATTGCTTACATTAAAATCCTCCTAGAGCTTGAATATTTGTCAAACTATCTCTGGGTTTTGGTTTCATCATTATAAAAGGAAAAAAAAAAAAACAGAGGCATTAAATGAAGCCTGAGCCTTCTTTCAGCTTTACTCTTCTAGGCCCATTAATATACATTTCTAAAAAGTGCACACACACACACACATACACATACACGCACACGCACACACACACACACACCATACACACCACACACACACACACACACACACCTGAGGTAATTTGTTTTACTTGTTGGAGTCCTAGTGGCAAAGATTATATTTTATTCTTAGATTTCTAATGAGGACTTTGAGGAGTGTGTGTGTGTATGTGTGTGTATGTGTTGTTGGATATCCTGCCTGCATTTAGACAGGTGCAGATTCAGAAGCTAGTATGAAGATCAGGTGTCCCCATGTCTCAGACTTTCCAACTATGCTTCCCCTTAGTAGAAAGGCTAGTAGAGCATCACCCTCCGCCTGGGGAGGGTCGGAGGATGAGGGAGGCCCCACCCTGTGACCTTATCAGCTGCCTTTAACCTGTGAGAATGGTTATTCCCAGTCCTATTGTTTAGCACTTCCTGATCCTGCTTGCTCCCTCTGACTCACCACACATGAAATCATAGCTAAGAAAGCTTCAAAGGGACTGTGGAAATCCTTAGACACACACTGTTCAAATGATAGTGTCAACTATAGAGTGACTATAAACAAAACCATGTTTATCATGAAGTAATGCTACATGTAGACCAATCACCAAATAGAGGTTAGTGCTGGAGAAGCTTAATCTTCTTTTCTTGTGTGTAGACCCACCCATCTCTTTAGTTTTGCATAAATGTAATACTCCAGCAGAAATGAGTTCCTTGTTCTTCTTTACACGTATGTAGCATGATTTTGAGCTCTTTTTCTCAAAATTGCAGTGTCGTTCGCCTAGTGTCTCTTACTCTGCTCATACCTGACATAGCTCATTACTGGAAACTAGCTGAAATACCAAGTTGTAAATAAAAACTGTTCTTGACATCTCAAGATGAAGTTTCTGTCTTTGAAAGGGTGTTGAAATCTATTGCAGCCCTTTCTAGAATACCGTGCTGGTATATTATTCCCTACTCAGAGTAGAGAGGTAAGCCTTTCCAGGGAAGCAGAGAACAGGATTGAAAGAGTCTGCCTCTATATCCCAGGAGCTTACGTCCACTGTGTTACTTAGCTGACCTTGAATTCACTACATAGCCCACGCTGTTTTCAAATTCGTGGTCCTCTGGTTGTAGCCTCTCATCTTTTGTAGAAGTATTTGCAAATATTTGGAAAGTTATGAAAATAATTAGGGTTTAAGGTGAGCGTTGAGCTGGATGATCACCTTGGCTAAACTAGAGAGATTCAGAAGCACCCAGATTGCACAGAGTTTGTAAGATGAGCCAGAAAACAAATGCCAACTCATTGCTCTACCCTTTCCCTTGCTCATAAAGGAGGCAGAGGACTTAGGTTCAATTCTTAAATCATATTAAAAATTGAATTTTTGGACAGGGCCCAATGAGCCCCACCCACTCCCTGAGGGACTATCCCAATTAAAGGTTTCTGGAGAGAAGGTATAATTTTCTCCGGTAGTGAGGCCAATGATGGCTTGCCCTTGCTTTGGTAAACAATGGCAAGGAACTGCTTAGACTCAATGCAGCACACACAGAAAGATGAGGTGAAAGTAGCAGAGAACTTGATCAGTATAGGAAGGCTCCATTATGAGATGGACAGAAAAGAGCAAGAAGAAGCAATATGTAATTAGAAAATTTCATTGTATAAATGTTTGGAACTTTCAAACAATAAATAAAGAAAATGCCTCCCCCCTTAAATCACTTGAAAACCAAATAACACAGATGCAGTAGGAGATATTGTCCTCATACACTGGGCTTTATTTCTCTGTTGTTTCAGATAAACTGAGGAAGCCCACATGTGAAGATCTAGGTTTTGATTCCTCCAGTAGGCAATTAAACTGAAAATAGCTGTCTTTGTCATGTACATAGGCTAGTTCCAAAAGTAACAGAAGGTGCCTAGGCGAGCAGCTAGGATAATCCTCCAGTTATCCAAGTTCATCTCTGTCTGGCTCTGGCTGTAGTTCATAGGGAAAACTGAGGAGGAAACCAAAGTGTATTATGTAAACTATGTTGTCATTAGCTACAATCACAAGCATGCCCTCAATCCCAGACTGATTATTACCCCATATCAGCAACAAGAAATCCAAAGCCAATATCCAAGCAGTAACCTCTGGGTGATGACGGGGAAGCACTTAGGGTACAAGCCTAGAAGCCTTGCTGGTCAAGTCCCTCGCATCCCTGTGTACAGAATGTAATAGAGCGGGACAATCTCCATCATTAAGGGGCTTATTTACGGTGATTTATTTTTCTACTGAACATTCTATTTGTGTGTGTGATGTGTGTGTTCCCACAGGTACACGCATGGTCTCTAGGTTCCCTTGCTGTTTGCCATTGTGTGCACCAGGCTTCCCAGCCCTTCAGGTTCCTGGTGTTCTCTTGTCTTCTCTTCTCGTGTGTGATGGACTTTCCCACTCTCACTAACCTATTTGGCATCTATTCGGGTTCTGGGGATCTGAACTCCAGTCACCAAGCTAGCAAAGCTAGTACTTTACTCTCAGAATCTTTTCTAGAAGGAGGTAGGGTCAGCATCCTTGTACAGAGGGGATGAAGCATGCCAGGAAGAAAACTGCAGACAGAGAATCTTGGAGAGTCCTTAAGCAGTTAGTACTGCCTGCATCCCTCTTACATAAGCACCTGCTGTGTTGGGCTATCACAAGGCTGAACAACAGAGCTCGCGTGGGAAATGTCCACAGAGATGTATAAACTGTTGGGTCGAAATAAACTTTTCCTGCTCATAAATTGACTGAAGTCGGGACTATGTAAAAGTAACAGAAAGCTGACTAGCACAACATGCACACTTAGATGTATACATATTATATATACACACACACATGCATGGTGCATATGTGTACATATGCATGTGTACATGTGGATCAGAGCCAGGACTCATAGTGTCAAAATGGAAATGTGTTGAAAAGCATAAATTAGCTACACCGTGTGAGCTGTATGTTTGCTGTTAGCAAATAGAACTCCAATTCTTTATACAATTCTTATACAGTCTCCCATATAGGCAATTTTTAATAACTCTTTTCTTTGTCACATGCATGATTTCCTCTCTGTCTCTAGGTTGCTGTAATAGAAAATAACACAGATTTGATTTTGCCCGTGTAGCCCCCTTCTATTATCCTACATCTCATTCACAAACTGGGCTTGTTCTCTCTGCAGCTCCTTTTCACTCTTCTCTGTCATTTATCAATGGCAGTAGTTTTGTTTCTGTGTTTATGTTTGGAAACTGTGAGTTTCAAATGATGACTTTTCTGAAGACCAGAACTTCTTATATGCCCAGAACTCGTGGCAAATAAAAATTAAGATAGTTACGTACATTATTGAAAAACACAGAAAATTTTTGAGTGGTAGATGAAATACTGAAAAACATATGACATATGGATGGGATGTTGCTCAGCTGTAGTACGCTTCTTTAGCCATACGAAGGCCTAGGTTTGAGTTCCAGAACAACAACAATAACAAACCTTACTTGACAAACCAGAGTTAGGCCTAGAATATAAGGCCATGTATCAAGATTTTGGATTGAAATCTAAGCCGAAGTACATCAATTCCTTTTGTCTGATTTTATTATATTCCTCACCCCCTTCATTTTGAATGATGTCTGACACCTAGAGTAAGTAAGGAACCCTGAGTATGGAGCCATCTTACAAGGTCATCTCACTCAGCGCAAAGCCTGGGCTAGAACATGCTGCTGGTTGTCTTCTTGCATCTCTACTGTGTGTGGTCCTTCAACAGCTTATCTAGCCAAGCACAGGGATACGTGCTTGAAGTCCCTGATGCTTGGGCCATGGACATGAGAGCAGCACGACTTTTGCCCATGTGGTCAATGTCAACCTGGGCACCATAGCAAACCCTCCGTCTCAAAACAAGACAATAGTTTCGTCTAACAGGATGACAGCCCCTGCTACCCAGTTTCAGGAAGACACAAAGCATCCTTTCTGCTCACAAATGACACGTTTGCTGCCCTTGAAATGAAACACCTTGCTGTAACTTAGGAGTTTTGTCAAGGTAAGCATTCTGGCTGTGAGAGTCTTACCCTGAACTGTCTTCCAGGTTTGTCTGCAGAACCTAGCAGCAGGAATTTGAGAGGCAGGCTGCTTCTCTCTGCTCTGCTCTGCTTTCATCTAGAAGAAGCAGCTTCTGCCAGGGGAAGATGACATAAAGGATGTCCACGGCCCTCACAGCCAGAGGAAGAAGAGGAGGACCTGACTGAACTGCATTGGCAAGTTGTTTAAATAACCCTGAGTCATCGTGAAAAGCATGGATAAATATCATACTTGATATTTACTGTATTTGATACACTGTAACTATGGAGGTGAATTAGTTTAGAGTCTGTTGGAAGAAGCCTCAGAGAGGAATTAGGGGGAAACAACTCCAGAACTGTGGGATGGATCACTCTGAAGTATTCTAGAAATGAAGCTATGCTCTCAGGCAGGAAACTCCTCCCGAGAAACCCACATGGTCATCTTTCTGGGCAGACTATGGTGCGGAAGTTCGGTCTTCCACATCTTAATTAGCATTCGTTGCTTGACAAGGGTGGTTCCTGTCATGAAATTTCCTCTCTGTGTTGTTTTACAGAGGACTTCTCGAGAAGGGGCCACAAACCCAGTTCCTTCACACTTTTGTTGAAGAATGTCAGCAAATTACAATTGTTTGGAGTCAAACTCTCATAAGCTGGGCCGCAGAATATTTATGATACAAAAACAATCAGAAAAGCCTTTGCTGCAATGCCTTATTGACACAGCTTTCCTGTCCCCACATCTTGCTTCCTCTCAGGAAAGTGGGACGTGTTGGATGATTTCCCAGATTCTATTTGGAGAGGAAGTCTATAAGTTTTTCACCATCCAGACCCTGCCAATCTGCACACTCCAAAGAACACCTGCAACCAACAGCTACGCCTCTTCCCTTTTGTGTGCCTGCAGCTATCAAAATAAATGAGTTGCCCTGGATGGGAAAATTACATCTCTTTTTCAGGGTAACCTTGCTCGCTACACGTGCGCAAGGACTCGGGCACCGTAATGTTGTGCCCAGTGCTCCTGACTAGAATTATAATTCAGATGGTTTGAATTCAGTCACTGTCAGTAAGTGTACCAACAAGAGCTGGGAAACAAGGAACTGCCTCTCTTCTCTGCCCAGATATACCACTAATGAAGTCCTAACACTTTTTAAAGATTGCGAGTCCTTTCTCCCCCTCCCATCCCAAGCACCTGCCTTGGAGGCTTGCACTCCACAGAGAAGGGACAGTTGCTATCCTCCTTGCGCATCTGTCTAAGCCCTCAGGGTCTGGAGTTTGGCTCAGACAGCTGTATGCTCAGCCTTCCATACAGCATAGGCGTGGAGAGGGAGCTGTTGTTCAAATGGGCATTCATCTGCTGCTTTGTATTTAGAATGCTACCCTTGAATGTAGCAGTAGTCATGGGATATTATTTTGATGGAAAAATAGCAGAAGATACATCCACAGGCAAATGAAATGAAAGGAAGGAAGGAAGGAAGAAAGAAAGAAAGAAAGCCCGGATCACAGACCTACAAATCCTGCTTCTTCTCTGATGATCCTGTTGCACTGAAGCTATTCCTGTTATTTCACTTGTGCAGTGAGGCTGACACCAGAGTTAGGGGGCAGTTCTGTGAGGTGCACAGGTTTGCACACATGAGAAGAGATCACTCTGGCTCAGAAACCACCTCTACTTTGGAATTGCCCTGGGCAGGACAGCTGGGTTTGACTTCCAGACACCAGGAAAGGCACCCCAAACCCACAGCAACTGTATCCTGTGTCGTCAGTCACTTCCTGGGAACTGGTCACTTCCTTTAAAGTGACTCAGTGTCAAGGGTTCAAAACGTTCAGATAAAACCATTTTGAAGTGTTCTTTTCTGGCCAGATTGACTTCATACCCTGTCCCTCCCTGCTGTTCATCTCCTTTAAATACCCCTAAAGCTTTTAGTCATCTGACAGAACACTCAAGCTTTACGCCTTCACAGGGGCTTTCTGGTTATTTTGAGAACATCCTACCAAGAACAGGCCACATCTCCTTATGCTGATTTCTGCTGTCCGTCTGTCCTAAGCTTACCTTCCTCCCACTTTTCTGGACTATAACAGTTCTCTAAGATCCCAGCAGCAATGATCTTTCTTCAATATGCAAGCCACAGGGATCTCTCGCTGAACCAAATTCAAAGAGCACTTGCTGTGGCCAGTCTTCCCTGCCATGATGATGCTGTGCTTTCCCTGATCATCCTGAGGCCACAGTTCCCATTTTCAGTCTCATCCGCATGCACATACCTTGGCAAAAGCTAGGTTCAAAAAGTCCCATAAGGCTCAACAATTGACCTTTAAACACTGGACATACCCAACAAACCTTAACATGTGATAACATCCCTTAGGATTCCTTAAATGTGAGATGAAAAAGTCAGCATTTTTCTTATGCCATTATTACCTTGGGGTTTTCTCTATTCTGTTTCTAATCTTGACATATGCCATGTAACCACTAGCAACCAGTGATCACTAGTGATACAGTTACTGAAGAGACATCTTACCATTTTTATTAGGAGAATAGAGATGGAAATTTTGACAAGAGAATATGCTGAGTAGGGGCAGCTCTGAAATTGAATATGTTTTCTATAAATCTTGTCTTACATTGAAGAGAATAAGCATGTTAAATTAGTGCTTGTTACTAGCAGACATCCGGCAATATAAGCATGACTCTCATCTAGATTTTGCACATGTGTAGACATCTGTGTGTTTCACAGTCAAAAAAGCATGCAAATGTCTGAGTCACATTTTGTTATTCATTTGTTTATTCATGAATGCACTCACTAAAACATTTTAGCGTACCCATTTCATATTAGGAGCTTTGCAAAGTTGCTAAACAGGAAAATGTCCTTTATTTTAAGAGCTAATAACATAAAGAAAAGACATACATATAAACTACTGAAATATTTTTTTCAAAGCACAGAGACATTAAATGCGAATATGAGATCAGTAGCCTTACTTCAGACTTGATGGGCATGTGCGAAGGACAGACAGGAACTTCTGGTAGCTACAAGGTCAGGAGGAAGCCAGGTTTCTTCCGTTGGGATACTCTGCCAGGTTACCTCAGAGTCCAGCCTGGCTGTTGGAGCTTTAGCTATCACATCCGCATTCCAGATAGTGGAAAGAAGGAAGAACGGAAAGGTCCCTCACTATTAAGGATGCTTCCTGGAAATCCCACACAATGCTTCTATTTATATCCATACCAGCAGTCCGGACAATTGCAAAAATACAGGCTATCTGTTGGGATTTTAGCTAGTGACAACGTTAGCAATCAAAGAAACAGACACACATAAATCTGGACTTGGCTTTTAATTGGAAGTGCATCTGGGTAGGGGTACAGGTACCCTACATTCCCTGCCAGAGTCTCTAGCCTGAATATATGGAGAATACAGACATCTTCAAAAGAATAATTTGTGAATCTCCTATGGATAGTTGAGTGATGAACTGGAGGACACCACTGTCTAACTGGTGACACAGAAAATAAACCCAAGAGCAAATAAGCAGTGAAGATTGACTTCACTGAATGAGGGAACTGTGTTTGGGTCCTTCTGCCATGACTTTCCACAGTACAGACAGGCCAACAGCAAGGCCCAATCTCAAGCACTTCACAGGGGTGGGTCCAAGCCTCCATGCTGCCGCTGTGGGGAAACAGCTCTCCAAAAAGCTCTCTTTTCTTATTTCATTTTTTAAAAGTTTTGGAGTTTATTTTTTTTCTCTCTGCAGCAAATACTATTCGATTTTTGGTTCTGCTTTGTTTACATTTTATTGTAATGATTTTAATAGCAGGCTTGACTTTCTTTCAAGGGAAGGTGGGGAGAAAATCATTTACTGGAAAAAAATTAAACATGGTGAAAATTTATAATCTCGCTCATATGCTTTTTTGGCCCTAAATAAAATTACCCAACCATTTTGATCTACAGTTCAGTCACTTGGCATTCTTGCATTTATAAAAATTAGGATATTACAATTTAATATGTGTGAAAACCAGCCACCTTATACTTTTAGAATTAAAAGTCTTTGGAGATAAAAACTTCAATTGAAACCATTTTATGTTTTCATTCAGATTAATTTTATTTGTTAAGTTCATGAAATTACAAGTCAAAAATTATAATTTTAAGTACATATAACTTTTAAACATTTGAAAAAAATTTGATACTTCTATGTTTTGAAACAATTAAAATTTTTCTTTTTTTCTTCCCTATTGTAATCATTTTCATACTATGTACTGGCATGGGCCTGATACAGCCTGAGATGCTTTACCTATAAGCCATCAGGAGGATTCAGAAAGATTTCGAGTGTTTTTCAGAAGAAAATGTTAGTACCAATTTAACTGAATTTTCTTCTGCACATGGAAATAATACTGACAATCTATTGGCCTAGTTCCTAAGCCTATATTAAAAAAATAAACTTAACATCTAAACAATGTCTCGTGTCTAAAAGTAGCATTCAAGAACTCAGTAAATCATTACTAAATATATTAAAGTATATATCTCTACAGTAAATTCCACAGGAAATTCAAGAACAAGTTAGGAGGCAGTATATGCTTTGAAGTCAGCCTTCCCTTGAGCTAAGCCTGGAGTCTGTCTATTGGCTTGCACATATATATCTGTAGCCCTGCTATACTATATCAGATTGTTCACAACTCACTGTGTAACTCGAGTTAGCCTCCAACTTTTGATCCTACTGCATCTATCTCCCAGAGTACTGTGACACACCTGTGCCAACACATCCAGTATTGTTTTTACTCTACAATAAAGCAACCATTTTTTCCTCACTTGTCTTCAAAATCTTCCTCTTCAAAATCTCGAACATAGTGAGCAGGGGAGATGGCTTGGTACTAGCACTTGGTACACTAGTGAGATGATTTGAGCTTGGACCCGCAGAATGCATGTTTTCCTCTTTGAGCAGTTCAGGAGCAGAGTTTGAGGACCAGCGTTTGGCTTCTCAGAAACCCATGTAAATTTGAAGAAGGAACAGAGCTTCTCTGTAATCCCAGCCCCAGAAGACCTAGACAAGAGACCCCCAGAGCAAGGAGGCCTAGCAGGACTAGCCTTATTAGTGAGCTATAGTATTGAATGAAAGGCCCCACCCCAGTGAATAAGGAAGAGTGATTGAGGATGAACCTAACATCAACCTCGGGCTTCCACATGCATGCACGGGCATGTGAATCCATAGACATGCAGAGAAATGTACACACACACACACATACATACACACACAAATTAAAAGTAAAAGACCTGGGAATATGATCTGAACCTGTAATCCCAGTTCTGGGTGGAGAAACAAAAAGGTTCAGGGAGCCAGCTAACCTAACCAACCAGTAAGTGCCAAGTTCAGTGAGAGACCCTGTCTCAACATAATAAGTTAGAAAGCAATCTAGGAAAACAACCAATTTTTATCTATTGCCTCTATACATGCATGCACAGGAGTACACAGACAACTCACACACACAAACACACACACATATATACACACATACTGAAATCTGAAAGTTACCTTATTTGTTTTACTTGTTTTACTCTTAGATATGTCTCAAAATTCACTATTTATTCAGTGCCACTAGGAAGGCTGGTTCAAAGGTAACCAGAGAGCACAGAGTGAGTAGATGAATGGTCTGTGCTTTGTTTTCAATATTTTTATCTCCCTCTTGCTCTTTTTATCATCTCTGTATCAAAATTCTTTTCTAACAAATACCTCAAGTTCTTCTGTAACCTCCCTGGTCATCTCTTACCGAAATTCTTGCCTTCTCTTTTGAGTCCATCATTATACGTGTGTTCATAGTTTGTCCCTGGCTCCTAGTTTTCATTCAAGATTGTATCTTCTTGGAATGCCTCAACAATAGTTTCTAATAATGCCTCATAAATATTTGCATAGAAACTTGACCATCTTTGCTCCCCTCCTAAGATATTGAGCATCATTATAAACCGAAGTTCAAGTCCAAACTTAATTTTCACCAAATACAAGCCTTTAGTTTTCCTGGTTTTCTTTGCATCACCCTTGCCTAGGTCATCAAGGTAAAACAAGACAACCCCAACGCCAGATCATAGATCACATCAGCCTTCTCTCTCCCCAAAGCCGATACGGGAGCTGCAAATGAACTGTAGGTTTTCAGTGTCTCTCACATTTCCAAAAGCTTGTGTCTAGCTCAAGTCTGGATAAGTCCTCACTTGCGTTACTACTTAGCAAAAGAATCCAGCGTTATCTCTCTGCTTCTCTTCTCTGGCCTCTTTTAAGCCCTCTTGCATTTTCTCCCCACATGGTTGGTTGTCCTAAATGCAATCCTGTGAAAAGGTCCTTACTTCTTCAGGATTTCTCACTTCCTTAGATTTAACCTTTGCTTTGTTACCACTCTAGCATAAAAGATTTCCTGGACATGTTAACTATCTTTATCCACATAGTTTCAAACACACACACACACTAATTAACCCTATATATTATATCACAATTATATCCACTTATATTAGGGCCAGTGCCTGGACAAAGCATATCATGGTTGCTTCTTGAATTAATTTCTGTTGACTAATAGCATCCCTCTACTCAAGTGTTATCAATGATCCTAGGTTTCAGTTTTTCTTCCCCACCCCTTTTTTCCTGTGTGTTTGTTTTTGAGACAGGATTTGAAACAAGCCCTGGATATCCTGGAGTGCTTTGAGTTAGACCAGGCTAACCTCGACTCACAGAGGTCCTCCTGACTCTGGCTCTAGAGTGATGCTACATTTCTTATCCAGTAGCATGTACTTTTCAGCCTTCACTTGAAGGCTTTTTCTGCTTAACCCCTTTCCAGTTCCTGTTTCTCCAGTATTGCCTAGCAAAACCAACACCTGAGCCCTTCAGATCCTTTGCTTTTTCTAGCTTTCTCCCCAAAATTCTGCCATTTGGAATATCCTTCCCCTCTTTCCATAATCAAATCCTACATAGCTAAACCTCCCCTTTGAATGTAAGCTTTTACTGATTTTTTTTTCCTTTCTTTAAAACCTGTGCTTTTATTCTTACAACTCAGTCCTCTACTCTGGCAGTAAATTAACTTCCTGTGTATGGTAGTTGCTTTTCACTTATCCTGTCCAGGTGACTGCGAACTTATCAGGAGGGAAACGTGTCTGATTCACCTCCTATCCCTATTGTTCTGAGCCCAGGCTGTTGAGTGCACTTACCTCATAACACAATGTTCTGAAGGAACAGATGCCAGCACACCCAGTGCAGCATTTGAAAGCACCGGGGTCCATGCTTGCATTAAGGCACAGTAATTGAGTATTGAGTGTCGGGTAGGAAAATACTGTGAAAAAGGAGGGACTAGGAAGAACAGGAAGTTGGAAAGAAATCTCCAAGGGGACAGTGAGTATGCACTTGATGTTAATGAGCGAAAAGCAGTGAGGTAAGACATGGTGGGAACAAGAGGAATTTCTCTCATGATGTCCTGGAAGATGATGGACGGAGCCGGAAAGGTACAGAACAGAAGTGGCTTTGAAAGGAAGGAGTGTACAGGATTTGGTCATGGATCACACATGAAGACAGGAGTTTGTGTGGTACTCGAATCTCAATGGTTTGAAAGAACAATGGGAAGTGATAGCAGACTGAGGCTTTGACGTGCGAGATAGATGTTAAGCTCTGCGGTGAAAATAAACAACATTAACCTGTCTTGAGAAATCAAAGCAGATAATTAGGCAGGCAAAGTAGGTAATAAAAACAGAGAGAGCCGGAGCTTACAGGGGTAGGTGCAAGGTGGGGAGGAAATGGAGAATGTTTCACTGGAGCAAATGGAAAAGACAGAGGGGACATCAGCTAGCCCCGAAAACGGCAGTTGCTGCAAATGAAGGTGGCTAAATCAGGCAAGAAGTTGGTGATTACGGTGTATGGCCCTGAATAGGACTAGCTCAGGCGGATGAGAGAAAATGCAAGAAAATACTGTGTGTACAGCACACTCAACACAGCACAACACCGCACAGCACAGCACACAGGAGAGAGAACCTAATCCAGGGTTTAGGCCAGGGTTGTGGCTCAACCTCACTGTTCTCTCTCATTCACAGCCTTCAGAACTTGCCTATTTAAATAACCAGTGGACACTCCCAAGTCCATGCCTCCAAAGCCATGTTCTCTGTTCTCGACTACCTTCACTGTTTCCACCAGTATTCCTCTCCTGATCACACAGCCTCAAAGACTTCTGGCTTTCACCATCCTTAGCTGAAAACAAAATCATTTTTCCTTCATTTGTGCTTGAATCCCTGAAATCAAGAGTGACAGCTTTTATGACTCCTGATACATTAGCTAAGGAAACTGGGATGGGAGTGTTTTTGTTTTTACTAAATTATTCAGTTAGGCCATAAATGCAACCACTCCTATCTTGTACAAGGGCTGGTGGAATCTGGATGTCCTCTGAAGTCTCATGGTCACCAGCTGTTGGAGCTCAGAGAAAGCGGTCCTCATGAGCATTTTGACTTCATGGCAATTTGATGGCTTTATTGAGGTGTTCTGACACTTCATCACAGGCCCCTCACAGTGGAATGAGCCTATGAAGAACTGAAACCTCTGAATGCTTGAACCAAAGGGAATTTCTGCTCATTCTATGCCTTTCTTCCAGGATGTACCACAGTAAAAAAAAAGTCTAGTGCAGGACATCCAGGGGATATTTCATATACACAGAAGAGACAACATGAAAACAACAGACAAAGATGTTGGACTTCAAGTTTGATAGGATGTGACTACAGTCAAGGAATACTACCAACTATCAGAAGCTGGAAGATGTGAGAAAGGGGTTGACCCCCAGAATTTTGGGGAGAAGCATAGTCCTTCTAACCTCTTTATTATAACCAGTGCTACTGATGTCAGACCTCTAACCTTTAGGACTGGGACTGAATCCACTTGTGTTATTTTATGACATCACGTTTGTGTCCCTTGCTTCAATAGCTACCATGAACTACTATGCCTGGCTTCATTCCCTATAACTGTGTGTGGGGTGTTCCTTCCAGGAAGCCAAGAAAAGCAGGATGGCAGTACCTCACAGGATGATACTACTTACCAGCCTGAGACTTAAAAGATATTTTGTATATCCTTTGCTCCATTAATAAAAGGAAGAACTTGGATAATATTTGAGGGACTGAGAACGAAAATTAAATCTGTGTTGAAGTGCGCTCTGGCCTAAATGATCAGTAAACATCATTCACAACTATTATTTTCTACTAAGAGTTTTTGCCCTTTATCTGCCTCTCTTCTGGTCAGCGCTTCCGAATGTCCCCATATCACTATTTCACAATAATAGTATACACTGCTAATTATGCTCCAGAGTTCCCAGGGACATGTGCCTATAGCCAGACTCCAGCGGGAAAGCACCACATGCTCAGTTCCTTTCCTCCCTGAATCCTACTCCCCCTGCCCCCTTTCTCCCCACAGCACACATAAATAAAATACGCATGTGTGCCTGCTTCTAACTTTGAATCCAGAAACACTGTCTGCATGAGCCTTTTGCAAGGCCACAGAACACCTTACTAGCTTTGCTTCTACTTTTTATCATATGAGCCCCGACCCTGGTCATGATATATTTAATTTGTCTTTTGTGTCCTTTGCTAATCCAAAGGATACACATTCCCAAAGTCCAGCCAAGGCACCCTCTATTCCACTGATTGCTAATTCCCTTCTCCTGTGTGTTTTCCGTAGCACCTACTTGCCAACGATTCAAGTACTTCCATTCTTCCATCAAAGCCGTAGCCACCGTGTCTGAAATTCTGGTCTGTTGGGAGCATTTAAGTGGGATTTGTAGAAATCTCATAGCACAGTGCTTGGCTCAGAGAAAGACAATACACTACTCTTAAGCCATTTGGATTCTAACACACATTCCTGCTCCTCCCCGACATGCTTCTTGAGCTACTCAAGAATATGTTAGAAACTGAAACAGTAATTTGGACCTATTTGCCTGGAAAAGACATGAGCCCTGCAGTGTATCATCTTTCTCTTCTCCTGTGACCTGTGGTGATATGCTCACTTCTGGATATAGGACCTAAGGTCTGGGAGTAGACAGAGAGGAAAATCCCTTCAAGCCTGCCTACTAAAAGCTTCCCTGTTGAGGCAAAGCACTATCTCAGCCTTTTAAAATCAGTAACTAATTTTTTTTGTATTTACCAATATTATCCCCAAACTAACATGGGTAATAGATATAGCTGAGAAAAGAATGATAATGTGAGCCTACATATGTATAACGAATGATATAAAAAGTCATCCAACAGACTGAAGAGGCCACCTCAGGCAAGAAATTCATCATGTCCTGGGAGGGACTCAGGGAAGGCCACCATTAAGAGATGGCTCACGAATGAACTCGACATCTGAAGCGGTGTGTGGTGGCACATACCTGTAATCCTAACATTTTGGAGATGGAGGCAAGAGAATGAGAGTGAGTTCAAGGCCAACTTTGGTTACATAGTGAGTTCCAGGCTTACCTGGATACATGGAAACTGGTCTCAGAAAACAGAGAGACATATAAAACCAAGTGACATCCGAAGTGTGCTCTGAAGAACTGAGAGCACCTTATTTAGGATGTTGAAACAAACATATTTTGGGAAAAAGTAAAAGGTGGAGGCATACCCTTGCTTTCACAGCCATAGTGATTTATTTTGTATTGATAGGGTCAGTTATTTAAAGGCATTTGCATATGTGTGTGCACATGAACACACACACACACGCACACTCCATGAGGCATTTGCATATCTGTATACACACACATACACACAGACTACATGATGTATATACGCATCTGTGTACCCAAATATTGTTGTTAAAATAAATATAAAATAATGTTTGAAGCATATTGCGTGCTAATAGGTGCTTAGGAAATAGAATATGTATCTTCTTGTTTGTTCATAAGTAAATGTAAAATAGAAAGTGAAGGAACATGGGAAATCTGTGGTGGGTGCGCGCGTACATTCTCATGCATTCATTGCTTGCCTACGATGTTGTTCGAAATAGTTACATCTTTCTCAGTCCTACCTTTTAATATGTTACCAGCCTTACACACAGTCAAGTAGCTCCAAATACTTGAGAAACTTCGAGCACTGAACAAAACTTTTTCAAATGGCTGATGGGCATTGAGAAGACGTCTCCGTGTGTAAAGAGCTGGCGGAATGGCGGGAGGGCCCTGGTCTGCATGCCCCAAGCAGATGTAAACTCAGACAGAGCAGCGCTGGGAAGCATCACTGAGACAGCAGGAACCTAGAAGCAGGGCTCCCTGGTTAGCAATCTGTCTAAAGAGCAGGCTCAGGGCTCAGTTGAAGACCCCGGGTCAAAACGCACAGTGGAACGTGATAGAGGTCGACACCTGATATTGATCCCAGGCGCGCGCGCACACACACACACACACACACACACACACACGCACCACACACACGCGCACACGCACACACACACGCACCACACACACACACACACATGCACGCACCACACACACGCACACACACGCACACGCACACAAGCGCACGCACGTTCCTTTAAATAAGTGACCATAAATACGAAATAAATCACTGTGATTGTGAAAACAAGGCTATGCCTCCGCCTTTTTTTCTCCTCATGTTCTTGTTTTCTACGGGGCTCGTTCAACGCTTCGTAATAGCTTATGAAATCTGCAAAGAACGGGGCACGTCTCAATGTGGATTATTTTATACATAAATATGTATAAGAGATACTTGTTTTTTCTTCTGATTGAAAGATATTAAAATGAAGCACTTTCGTGGCCGTCGGAGTGTCGTGGCAGGACATCTCCCTGCTTTCCCCCCTTTGTACTTTAGAGTTATGTGTGATTATTTATGAATATGCTACTTTGCCTTTCAGGGGAAAGGCTCTGAGTTGGGAAGCTTACAAAGCCATTAGGAGTGGCTGTCTGACCCAAAGTCTCCTTGATACTATGTAGTCCTATAGAGCCGTCAGGGGAATACTACTCACGAATCCACTCAGCTGAATGCTTACTGAATCAGGGTGGCTACCATTCTTTAGTCTGACTATCATTCCTACTTTTTCCAGTGATAAAACTCTGTTATTGTTACACCTAAATGTTCCTATTTTTAACGAAGTATTAAAGGAACAACGTTAGAAAAAACTAGTAATGGGGAACTCTAGAGACCCGTTTCCATTTTCAAAGTTTCCTTTGTTGATTAGCACTCTGTTTTTAGAAAAGGGTGTGTGTGTGTGTGTGCGTTCGTGTGCGCGTGCCACTGCACAAATGGCATTCTGAAAAGAATCATACATTGAGGCTTTCCCCCTGCTTCCTTCTGACACAACTTAAAAGGAGTCAGGTCTCAGCACTACCACCCGAAATGTACCCCCTACGTCTATAACCAGCTGGAGGTGATAGCATTGGGCATCTTCGTAAAAACAGGGTGAGGAAGGTTTTCCAGTATTCCTACCGCATGGCTCTGCCTTGGAAAGTTTGGTGATGTAAAATGGAAACTGTTGAAGCCTATGGCTTGAACAATGTTCTTGGCCAATGAAGGGTCTGATGTAATCTTTCCACAGACTCAGTTGCTCTGTCCATAACTGTTGTCATGGTTAAGGTGACCATCGACATGTCACTTTAAAAGCACAGGCAGAGGTATTTCTTTTTCTTAGATGTATTTTTCCGTCTGTGCCAAGTGGCTGGTAAAAACTACTTAATGCTGAGTGCCTTGATAATGGATGCGACGAGTACATGTTTCCATAATGTGTGGTACCTCCAAAAGGTAACCTAGAACCCCTGCTCGATGTAGCCCATGGTAGCTCAGTATCCAAGTGCTTACCTATTAAGGGGAACAGGGACTATTTCTGACATGAACTCAATGGCGGGCTCTTTGACCTCCCCCCACCCCTGAGGAAGGAGCAGCCTTGCCAGGCCACAGAGGAGGACTTTGCAGCCAGTCCTGAAGAGACCTGATAAACCAGGATCAGATGAAAGTTCCTCCCCTATCATCAGTGGACTTGGAAAGGGGCAGAGAGGAGTCGAGGGAGAGAGGGTGGGATTGGGAGGGAATGAGGAAGGGGGATATAACAGGGATACAAAGTTAATAAACTGTAACTAATATTTTAAAAAACATTAAAAAAGTAATAATAATTGATAATAATAATAAAAAGAGTTACAAAAGAAGCCATCTCTGTGGCAGCCTTAAATGATGTTTCTTTAAGGTCATGGTCCCTTGACCTTCCTGAAGGTATTTGTAGCAGACATTTGGAGAAGGGATATATTACCTGAGGGCAGTAAGGCAGTTCAGAAGGCCCTGTGTTAGCAAGAGCTGTTCACAGTACTGAGAGTACTTAAGTCTTTGTCATGGGAAAACTGAGGATCAGCTTGGTGGAAAATGCGGGGCTCTGTGCTTATTCTGCTCTGCTGGGATCTTGCTCAGTGCTGCCTTGCGCTTAAACATGTTTTTTTTTAATTATTCATGAGAACAATCATATTCATACATATGAGTGCATGAAAGTATTTTATTGCAGAGTAACAACTAGTTTAAGTGAGGAGCGTACCTTCACCACCCACAGGGAACTCTCAGATCTTGCCACAAGCAACCCCTCTGATAGGTAGCTGGCTACCTAGGTCCACAGTTCCTCTACTTCAACATTTAAGTATGGATCCTATATTATTTCTTGTTGTTTCTAGTTTTCCTCAAAATACAAGACATACTACTCCAACTTGAGAATAAAAACAAGCAAAACTGACCATAAACATGAAGTTTCTGATGCGGTGCTTTCATTCAGGGAAGATAAACAAAAATAGCATTACCTGTTCCAGAGAGCAGTAAGGGTTTGTAAATAACTCAGTTAAGGTAACTCAGAGTTTACCCAGAGGTCATGGCAGATGTGTCAAATTCCTTCAGAGGGACTTTCCCACGTGCAGATGGAAATGACATTCAGTTACAAGTCATTCTTTTGGAATGTGGCATGTTTAGAAGTAGCCATGTAGGCCACTTTCCAAGGGCATTTCCAGCTCTTCCTTCTCTCTGATAGAAGGTAGCAGATTTGTGCTTCCTCATCTACCCTGTGATCTACTCCTGCTTAAGTGCAAACCTACCATGACTCAGCAAAGCAGACTGCTAAAATAGCAACTGACCTGATGCTGCTGCAATATGAAATATGAAGTATGAAGGAGGAAGATTAAAACAAGAAATTCCCCAGGGCATCCACCCTGCCTCTCACTCATGCTGTAAGACTTGGGCAAGAATGCAGAATACCTTGTTACATTTGCCTTTCATTTAAAAAGATGCAATGATCAGAGGTGTGTTCATGTGTCTGCTATTCTCATACTCCCTGGCTCTCTCCCATTGAGTCCAAGGGCAAAAATAATATCAGCTAACAATATCCATAAAGATCTGCCTACCATTGAGAGCACTTTTGATGTACATTTATCCTTTTAAAGTTTGTATTTACTACTTTCTGTGAATTTTGATATTACTGTATTCTCCCCGAGCACTTACTCACTTAATGATGGCATTGCAGCGCACCTCAGCAATGTTCCCTGTCCTCTTTTGTTAAAACAGAAGTCACCTTATTGTTCCACAGACTGCATTTAGTCTGCATGGTCTTCACCTCGAGCCTGTTTCCAATAACACATTTACTTATCTAAATTTTGTGAAGAACAAGTATTTATTCAAGGGAACTTAGATTATCTTCCATCCATCTTGTTCACAGCAAGGTACAGAACAATTGTGACTGCATTTGCTAAAGGGAATGTGGTTAATTGTAGTTATCAATGAAAATGAAGTGGAGGCAACCTTTAAAACACACACACACACATATTTCACTGTGAGCCTGTTTCCATACAATTCTCCTTGTGATTTCATTATGTTTAGGTATCAGGAAGGCTCAGAAACACGGTGACTTAGATGCAGGTCTTAGAGATGAAGGATGCCAAGGAAAAAGTATTTTCCAAACTTCAAGTATTATTTCTTATAGGTCAGCTTTGGAACCAGTATTTGTGTGGTTGCTAGATCTTCTAAGAGATTTGGAAAGGTGAAATGAACATGAATGTCCTCTGTGTTATTGAGTCTTGACTCCTAACATTTAAATATCAAATGAATTTCCATGACTGAAATTAATCAAAATGGATAGAAATCACTAGATGCCCTCATCATGTGTGGTTGAAGCAGACTCTGCTGGAGTGGCCTAGACATTGTTTGGCTATGCAGCAAGGAGATGATGGGAGCTTGCTTTATCCCATTGGGAACTTAACTCAGGACAGCTCAGCTCCTGTTCCATTTCCCATCTATGCTCTTTATCCAGAGTTAACTCGATGCTCTCAGTTCAACAAGACGTGGAATTCCTACTCCAATGAGTAAGAATGCCAGTTCTAGACAGACCCCTCGCTTATATTCCATCCAGTAACCACAGGCCCAGCAAGAAAAGAGGCCATCTTAATTTATAAATCTGATATTAGTTTCACATTCTGCCTCTACCCTCAGACCTTGGATAAGTCATTAGACTCCAGAATCTTCAATACTCTCTTTTGTACAGCAAGTCTTCTAATCATGACTATAGAATTATGACATGATTTTAATAAAATGTTATTTGACATGTTCCCAGCTCATAGAATACCCTGTACACATACACATATGGAGATTATTTCTAAGTTATTCCTTAGCAGCATCTGCCTCATAGCATGACGGACAGAGTTGTGCTCCACTCTGCTGAGGAGATCCAGTGACACAGACATTAGACAGACATTAGAAACTTTAAAAACTTTCTCTAGGTGAGTCGAATATGAAGCCATTATTAATAATAACAACTCCAGAGGAAGAATGACATAAAATATGTAGAGATGCCTCCCAGACTCCCACCAATCAGAAAGTATTCTGGCAGTAAATTAGCATGTAGTGAATGTCAAAGAATGCCAGCCAACACACAGGCATGAAAATAAATTTCTTGGTCAAATAGGTTATGAAATTCCTCATGATTATTTCAGGCCCTGAAAGGCCATACAATTAAAGTCAAACTCCAGTTCATAAATCTTTCAAACTAAACAGATCACCGAATCTTTGTCCAGACAAATTGCTTCTCCACTCGTTCTTAATGCATAAAATGCTGAAAGAAATTAAAACAGCACCAGTGTGAAGACCCATTTGACTGTAACAAGTACCAGGGCTATCATTCTACTGATTTTCCTATCTGTCCACCTTCAGCATTCTAACTTTTGGAGATTTAAATGTAGATAAAATTTGCAGGTGCTCTATTGTCTTTGGTGTAGAACCAACCTTGTGAATATGAGCTAGCACTCCTATGAGTGGCGAAGGAAGAGGTAGCTAGAGTGAGCTAGCCTAGTCAGCTTACCCCTCAGATATATATCTATACATCTATATCTATATATATCTATATATATTGAGATATATATCTATATGTATTTTGAGATATATATATATATATATTGAGATCATATAACATATTTTTATCATATTCATTCCGTACTCCTCCTAACGCTTCCCAGACCTGCCTTCTCATTCCTATCCACTCAACTTCATGTTTTCTCTTTTTTTAAATAATGCATTGATCCCAACTTATGCCACCTATGTATTCCTGAGTACAGGGCTATCCACTGGAAAGTGATTGGCCTAATAGAAACCACACCCTTAAAAAAACTGACAATTCCTCCCCTAAAAGCCATCTACTGTCCATAGATCCCCATCTCCCCAACAAGGGGTTGGGGAATGTGAATCCTTTCCCATCCCATTACAGAATGTTGAATGGCATGATCTTCGGCAGATTTTGTACAGACAACCACAGCTACTGTGAATTCATGAGTTCTGAGGTTCTTTCATGTCTAGAAGACATTGTTTCAGTCTGGTCTTCTGTGACCTCTGGCTCTCGAAATTCCTTCACTCCCTTTCTGCAACAGCTCTTGAGCTTTGAGTAGGGGCTGTGATATAGTTGTCCCATTTGTGGCTCGACATTTTACTGACACTTGTTCTCTGTACTTCACCAGTTGTGGGCTTCTTCTGTGGTATCCACTGTCCACTGCACAAATGCAGCTTTCTTATGAGGTCTGAGTCATCTTAACTCTTCAGCAAGTTTTATTGGCTGACTAGAGAGAAATAAATCATAAAAAGGATATGTTTCCCCATGGCTTCCATCTCACCACAGCTATGTAGACAGCTGCTTGTAGAAAACTGGCTTCTTGGAGTTGAGTATAGTCCCTAGGCAACAGCTGTTAGGAAAATAGGTATCTCAGACCTACAAACACAGGAGCTCAAATTCTACCAACTGGAAAAAACTTGAAAGGGTGGGGGAAGCAGTATGGTCCAAGCCTGACTTAGTGCAAAATTCTGGTTTGTATTATTTTAATGTTTCTATTCAAAACCACCCACTACTCACCAATGGACTGGATGTAGAATGCCAAATGAATGTTTGTAATATGAGAATGGCCAGTTTCTAAAGGAAGAGAGCATACCAACAGGTCATAGGAAGAATTAATTCATATTATCTTGCAACGATAAAGGAACACTGAGAAAATAAGAAAGAAACCAGACAAACTACATAAAATAAACTATGTAAATGTAGGTACTTTTTGGGTCAGAAAACAAAAGGTGCTTGGGGCTTTAGAGGAAAATTCCAAAGCAAGGAGAGGCAGCTAATTATAGGCAGGGTGCCCTGGAAGTAAAGCATCCTCAAGGTCTCTGCCCAGCATTGCTGCTCAACAGTCATCAGACACCACAGCTCAGTGACTCAGCTAAGGGCCAATCTGTTCATTCTTTCAATTATGTTATTACTGTGCATATTCTGTGTTCTGGGATTATTCTGAAGCTGGGGTACAATAGAAAACAGTATGCAGAGTTCTTGTCCCCAAGGGGTTTACATCATCATAATGTGCTGACAGTGTTTCCGCCAGTCACTGTAGCTCTGCATAGACAGAGTAGGTTGTGGAGTGGGAGTCCAGGGTAGCATCTTAGGAAGATGATATTCTTGTATTGAGATGAGACATGAATTGAGGCTGCCTGGTAGGTTGGGTGCCAAGCTGGGAGAGGGAAACAAGATTCAGGGATGCCCTAGGGAATTTTGGCCTAAGTATTTGAGTGCAGGCTTACGGCATTTGTTTTATCAGAAGCGCTGTGGGAGGAGCACTTTTGCAGAAATGCCAGAGTTCATTCTGGGACTTGTATGCTTAGTGTGCCTTTGATCAAAGGGGAGATTATGAGTTGGCTGTTCTGCTGGAGGCTGGGCTTGTCACTGTTATAAAATGCATGTGTTGAATTGTATCATCTGTGGTCCGCTCCAATTCTGCCAGTCCATGATTTCGTGAACTAGAAATAAAAGCAAAAGAAAGGAAAATAGAGTAAGAGAGGGAAAAAGAATGAAATAAAATAAAATGTGTTATATATAGAGAATGGATAAAAGTTACTGGGTAGGAAACTGTAACTAGCCAACAGGAAGGAGACCTCAGAATGGATGAAGAACAAAAAAGCTTTGCTTTGATAGCTATGAAAGACATAGCAAGATCTTATGGTGACTGGCACCAATCGACTGCGTTTAAATGGCTTTAGGACAATTGTGCTTCAACAAGTACGCACTTTCTACACATATCCTGTGCAGTTCCTACCATCTTCACAGAAATCACACATTTAACTGTATTCTGGGGTTGATGCCTTCCCCCTTATAACCGCAAGACAGTATGGGAAAACAATAACTCATAATAATACCAGTTTTACCACTTCTAAAAAGAAGCAAGAAGCTGTTGAATATCGGAGGCAACCATAATTATCTGTATTGAATAGTTTCATAAAGCATATTTTGGTGACCAAGAAACTGGCTGGGTGAGGTAGATGCTTGCAAATGAATGCACTCACATTTCTGCCTTCTTATAGTTTCCATGGCTACAGGCATATTTGAATCACATTAGTCACACATAGCATAAAGAACAAAAGAACTTGGAGGAATAAATGACATCAGGATGTCACAGGAATGCAGAAGTAATGAAAGCTGTATCTAAAAATCATAATTACATATATGAAGACCTCTGTATTCTAGAGTCCACCATATTAAGTCAGACATGCTTTTCTAGCTGCTCCAGAGCAAAATTAGGGAGAATAGCCCAACATTTAAAAAATTATTTTACTGGTGGTTATGTAATCATAACATTCTGACATATCTACAAAAGCATAAATTTGAAGTAACCAAAGGAGAGAAAACATCCTCCAAATGAACTGATTTTGTTGGTTTTCCTCAAGTTGTCTTACACATCAGGGTTATTGATAGCAATAATGTGCTGATTTTTATTATAATAACTAAACAAACTTATCGTTCAAAATATCAATACAGACTTTTCTGCTCATTTATGTATCTGCATTTAAAAAAAAAATTCAGGTGGTTACTAAATAGAGTTCCCCATCTTCCAACATAGAACAGATCTACAAAAGCATGAAACTATTTCTCAATGAGGCCAAGATCTCCCCCACACACATACACATGAATTCTCAGCAATTCCCCTTGTACAGTGAACTGATGGTCAACCTCGTAACAGAATGCAAACATGTATAAATGAATGGGCAGATAAATGAAGGTAAATGTGAAATTGCCAGTTGCTACACTTCTCTTATTCTCTGTTTTACTTATCAAAACCAGAATAAAATAACAATCATGGTAAAGAACATGTCACCATATGTGACTGTGAAGCAAAATCAACCCTCAATTCATGTCAATGTAAAAATTTTAAAGAAGATTAATTCATGTGAATTACAATTAATAGACACAGTATCCACCCAAAATGTTATTGTTTTGTAAGGGCTTAGTTTCCACATAAACATTTGCTTTTTTCGTTAGTCACACTGCATGTTCAATATTTTTTAACTTCCATGGAATTTTGAAATCTCAGTGCCCTCAAATATAAAGATATGTATTTCATGCTTTACAGATGCCTAGGGTGTAGATGCTGGCCCTGTCATCTCTGGTAGCTGTGTACCACATTGGTCTTAACATTCTTTTTAAAATTTGTTGTTGAAAAAAAAAATATGTGAGTAGTGTATTGACATAATTTCTATCCCCCGTGCTTCCTACTTCAACTCTCCCCATACCTTCTACTCCCTCACAAATTCATGACCTCTTTTTTAGTATTCTTACATATACATGTGTCTGTAACAATAATACACACATTTATAATGCTGTCCATGAACCCATTTAGTGTTGCTCATTGTGAATTCGTTGAAGGCCAACCACTTAAGATTGGGTAATCCATCAAGGCTCAGGCCTTGAGAAGACTGATAATCCCCCTCTTGGTCGCCATTAATTGTCTTTAGCTCATTTAGGGGTGAGGCCTTGTGAGATTTACCTTGTTTGTGTTGGTATGTCAACTGGTGTCATTGTGCAGGTCATGCTTACTCAAACGATGTTACAATTTTGCGGGTGAAGCACTGTATCATATCAACTGCACCCTGTCTCACAACATGTCTCCTGGTCCTCTGGCTCTCAATATTTTCCTACTCCCTCTCCCATAGTGTTCCCTGAGCCTTAGGTGTTGGAGTTGTATTATAGGTTTATCAACCAGCTCTGGGCACCCCATGGTCAGTTGTTCTTATTTTGACTCGTTTCTGCAAAAAGAAGCTCCCTGACGAGGCCTGACAGCTGCACTCTTCTGTGGCTGTAAGGATAGGCATTTGCTCAACGACATCAGACCTGGTTGGCCTTTATTTCTTTGGCCCCTCTTCTTTGTCTGCTCTGTTCGCTTACCTTGCCTCCCCTCTGTCCGCTTACCTTCTCCCCTCCACACATTGGTTTCCTGATGATGCTTACGATATGAAGTCCAGTAATCCAGGCACACATCAGTATTTTCATTTGAGATTATAATTCTATGGAATGTTTTTGGGGGACGGTAAGGCCAGAGGGTAGCCTGGTTATCAAATTTCCTATTGGGGATTGAATAGGAGACAACTTGGCATGTCTGAAGTCATACTTCATGAGATAATTCATCAAGGAAAGTACACTTACCAGCATACTAGAAAGCACTAAATGTTTTTGTTGTCTACCCTTATTCACAATTCCCAGCTTTCTACGTTAGCCAGTTCTCTACTGGCCTTATTCTATTAGAGCAAATGATTATCTCGTTAATTAAAGGCAGCTAGGATCTGAAGAGTACAAGCACGTAAATTGTGTATGAGCCAGAGTAATCACACAGGGCTCTGTTGTACCCAATGTTAATGTTGCAGTTCTGTGTCAAGTCAGGGAGGCAAGCAGCTCTGGCAAGCTTCCCTTACGTCACTACTGCAACCTGTTTCCTGCTCACCCTGGCCTCTGCCTAACCCAGATCAGGGGTTGGCAATTGTCCACCCATGTGGATACAGATGTTTCATAACAGCTTCCTTCTTCTGTTCCTGGTCTGCTAGTATCATATACAGAGTTGCAATGATGACCTCTGATTTTTCCATAGGGACTAAAGTGCATATACATAAATCTGGCATACGCTTTATGTTGTTTTCCATGAGTATTGCAGGGATAGAAAGCAAAGTACAAGCAGACTTTGGTAAACATGTTTAAATAATTGTATTCATTGGAAACAATGTGAAATAACTCTCCATAGCCCTTAATCTGTTTCTTTGTACATTTACTGACATTTATGGGATCTTGATAAAGTGAATCTCTTTAGGGGCCTCTTGATACAGTGTATCTCTAAGATCTGACTGCAGATGACAAGACCATATATGAGAGGAGATTTGTGGAATACTGAAAAGTCAAGAAAGAAAAAGGTGTTTAGTCAAGGGAGAGATACTTTCTTCTTTACTAATAGATTTTTTTCACATTTGATGATTAATTTACCTACGTAAAATCATTATGGGATAAAACTTGCTTTATTGAGTGTAACACTGGGAAATATGGTAAGGTCACAGAGATTTTTCTTCGAAAGCTTTTGTAAGAACATGGAGACTGTTAACCAAGTGAGGATATCAGTAATTACAAATTTTCCAAAGTGCAAGATTCTGAATGATACTTCCAGAGGAATGAGGAAACAGGAAAGAGAACTGCTATGACAGAAAATGTCTCCTTGAAATTAAGAATTAACACTCTAGTAGGGCACAGTGATGAACACCTGTAATTCCAGCACTTGGGGAGGCAGAGGCAGGTGGATTATTGTGAGTTCGAGGCCACTGTGGTCTACAAAGTGAATCCAGGACAGCCAAGACTACACAGAGAATCTCTGTCTTGAAAAAAACACCAAAAACCAAAACCAAAACCAAACAATAACAACAAGAATTAACATTCTATACATAGGAATCAATCGCACTTGCTTAGAGAAAACTGTTCAGACATGGAGAAACAATAATAGCAATAATATGTCGTTGAGCTGGTCAGATCACCCAGTAAAAGACATGAGGGTCCTTCAGTAGCTCTCATTCCCAACCTTCTTCATGGTCTCTCTTTTTCTATTACATTTTCAAAGTTCAAAACTCTTCTGTTAATGCACTAGGCAGTTTAAATATATATATAATACTCATCCTTATAGGCCCATTTTATACACTTCCTCGATCAGTTTTACAGCTGTGCTTTTAAATCAATTAAGTAGCCAGAGAAATGAAAAAAGAACAATTCCAATGAGTTAATGAATTAATTAAATAATTGATCTGTATTAGTAGAAAGAACAAGCAGTTATCAGTTTCTACTAGTGCAAGGCATGCTACTCTCTGGGTAGTCACTGAGATGGTGTAAGTGGTAAACTAGGTTGTGTTTCTCTGTCTGTTCAAAAGAATACCTTGATATTTGTATATAGTGATATATATTATATTACTACCATAATATGAACATATTTAACATTTTACATCTATAAATGAGAATTGGATTAATACACAAAAAACAATTCAAAGACATATGTTTTTTTTATTTTATTTTTTTCCTTTTTCTTCATCCCAAACATTTCCACCCCTACCTCCCCTCTTCCCTAAGTCCACTTTTTCTCTGTTTCCTTTCAGAAAAGGGCAGGCCTCTCAGGAATATCCACCAAACATGGCATAACAGGATACAATAAGACTAGGTACAAATTCTCATATCAAGGTTCTGTGCGGAAACCCAGTAGAAGGAAAAGGGTCTGAAGAGCAGACAAAAGAGTCACAGACATCCCCACTCTAACAAAAACACCAAGCTAACAACCGTAATAAATATGCAGAAGAGCTATCGAAGACCCGTGCAGGGGCATGGCTGTTACTTCAGTCTGTGAGCTCCTGTGAGCCCTGCTTAGTTGAAGTCTGAACCATGTTTTCCTGTGTCCTCAACCCTTCTGTTTCCTACATTTCTTCCTCCCCCTCCTTACGGTCAGTGGGAAATGTACAGACATCATCTGGTTTATCAGGAAAGCAACACAGGGTAATCAAAGAAATATGCTAATCATGCCATTTCTGAAACTACAGTATTTGTTCACTTCTGTATCACTCCTCACAACATATGAAAAAAGTGTGTGACTTCTTTTGCTGAGGTCCAAGTTCTTGTAATCAAAATATGTGTAATGGGACAGTTGAAATACTGTGAGACTTTCTTTCTAAATAACCCCTTCCTTATCCTGTTGTCAAGACATCTCTGCTGCTTTTCCTCCTCCAGAAAGCCTGAACTTAGCTGACTCTCCTAAGATGGGCAGGAGAACTTAATCAGATTTGGATTTATGGTACAAGTTTGTTCACAATTTAGTAAGACAAATTTGGAACAGGGACTGTGATGAAGAAATGCTATGCCAGGATTCTTTCTTGAGCTAGTCCATAAAATCCTATAGTCAGGTGGTCTGAGGAAAATAACATCACTCTTCTCAAGACTGAAAGGAAACAGACACTTTCTTACAGCTTTTTACATTAATCCACTAGATAGCTGCTTAAATTTTCAAAAAATTAAGGTGCTTCAACAAGAAGAGAAAGTAAAATTTAATTTATTCTAATGAAATAATATAGTAATACAATATAAATAATATGATATGATATAATATAATAATATAAAATAAAATTTAATTAGGCAAGGTCCTACCCTGTGCAGAAAACAAAAACAAACCTGTCATGTCATGTGTTGTTGAGGATGTGAATAAACAGAGAAATCCTTTTCTGAAATAAAATATACATGCTTCTAAAAAGTGAACTGCAATTATTTTAACATAAAGCCATAAAAGCCAAACTGTATAATAACTATAAGTCTCTATATCCTTAGGGTACAACAACATCAACTACAGGAACAAAAATTCACAGAAAAATTTATTCCAAAGATAAGGACACTAAAAATAAACCCTCTACCCATGCCATAAAATTATTTATCTTAAGGTTCAAATATAATATAAAAGTAGAAGAACTGTTAGTGGGGAAGGGTAGGCTTTGTGAGCTTTTATCCCGAGGCATTCACCTGGGTGTTAAGTGCGAACCAAGGAGCTGTACAGTGTAAATCTTTTGAATGAAATTTGTAATATATTCTATCTTTCAATTTTCACTAGATTTGACCCAGTTAGGGAGACTTTCGTAGATTTGGGGAGTTGGGGAGAACTCAGTTAATGAGCAGTTTCAAGCATGATAGGAACAAGAGAGTTCCCTTTTTAGAGGAAGGGGCGAGGCTCAGAAGGGATACCAGGAGGAGGGTGGAGACTGAGTGTTGTTTTTCTTCTTAAGCAAATCAGCATTTTATAACGAAGGGAAAAGAAAAGCAGGCTGATCTCTGGCACCAAACAGCATTTATAATCTACCCCATCAGACTGCTGATAAAAACATCTGCTGAGGCTCGAAGCTCTTCTTAGGCTGACAGAGAAGGTTTGTCATCCTTCCAAGAGGAATTCCTGTTTCCATAACACACACACACACAGAAAAAAAAAAAGTGGGAGGAGGGGGGATTCTCTGGCAACCCTGAGAAACCCACAGAGATTTGGGAAACCAAGGAGTGAATTTGACCCAGTCACTCACCAAGTCGTCTGAAAGGAAATGTAGTTTGGGACTCATGGACTTAAGCACAATGCAGTCGAAGCAGCTGTGCCTCAGAAGGCTGGTGTCAGCACCGCACGCATTTCCACCTTGTGAGAAGCTTAGCAAAAGCATACAAAAAAAGTGAAATGAAATAAGTGGCCTGGGCACCAGTGGTTGGTGAGGGCAGGAGAGAGATAAGAGAGGATGGGGTTGGGGTTGGGGACCCTGTAATCAGACTACATTATATACATGCAAGAAATTATTAAAGAATAGGTTAGTAAAAACAAAACTAACAACAACAAAAAACCATACAAACCAGACTATAAGACCCTAGCAGAAACAGTCCACAGAAAAGGATCTCTGGTCCTTTGTCACTATGTCACATACATTTATATTATGGACAACATTGCCATTTGACAGCAATTAAGTGTCTACATGGGCCTTTCAGGATACAGTTTGAGGAGCCAGAACTTGAAAACGGACACAAATTAGCACATTCTGGGCTCCTTACAGCATTAAACCTACTAAGAGAGGAAAATTCGAATTCCTGTGATGTTTGTGCTACACTTAAAAATACAGAAATAACCAACAAAGAATATGAGGACTCAGAATGGCAGACAGCCACCAAGCCTTTATTACAATTGAAATTGGACTCTTTTTTTCTTCTGTATCTTATTATTGTGTGAGATAACAAGCATTCAGAAAGCTATTCTCTTCGCATGAGGGAAACTAGTCCACTTTGATGTATTATATCAGAGCCAAAAACAGCAAGCAGAGGTAGTTATAATGTCTGCCTACAACATCTTAGTCTTTGTACCCTGCTGTCACTTAGCAACTGTTATGACATTGCTATCACAAGGCAAACTATATAAAAAGCAATTTATCAACATATCAATAGTCCAAAAGACTGATGTACTTTGCGTCAATGATTTGGTTTCAACAAAACACTGAGAACGGTAAACGATAATATCCTCCAATAACTAGAGTGGAAAATTCAGAATGTATACACCTAGAGACAAGAAAACAACCAATCAATAGTGAATGAGCTGCACTTTGGATTTAGTATCACCATTCATTAAAATGAAGCCAATAAATTAAAAACATGTATGTTTGAAACAAAGAAAAGGTCACTGTGCATTAAAAAACTAGAAAAAATATTAAAATGTATATGTTGAACTTTAAAAACATTCAGGATGCAATATTTTAAAATTCACCATTAAGAACAAATAGCCTTAAAATATATTCTTACCCAGAGAATTAAACATACATCATCATGATTTCAAATTAATTTTCTCTTACCTAATTCAGCTTTCACACAAAATGTTAAAATTTCACAATTAAGGAAATTGAAATATTTTGCTATAGTTTACCTATGACTGTGCTCCCAGAGAAAGTGAGTGAGTTTTAAGTATTGTCATTTAACACAATTTTTAAAAAGATTTCTAGCGAAAATTTCAAAGTTATAGAATACTAATAAAATTTGGGTTTTTTTTTTTGTTAGACTGTGTCTTGGCTTTTTAAAGTTTTGGGATTTAAGCACTTTTTAGCTCTTTCTCAAATAATTCTGTGAGATGACCCCACCACAATGTCTGTGGTCATTTTGGAGCCATTCTAACTGGCTATTGTGCCCATCGTTACTGAAAAAGGAAAGCATAACAAAGCACACAATTAGTAGTCTAAGGAGTAATATCAATTGAAGATAAAATAAGCAGAAAGACAGTATAAATATGCTTTCGTTTTTCATCTTTCTTGGAAACTGTGATTTTTTTTAAATGAATAGTTTATGTAACTTGTATTTTTAATGAGGACAGTTCAGTTGAGAAGTAAACATTATTATGCTGTAGAGTAGTTGGTGTTATGAACTACAATGAGGATGTGGTACTGGTGGGAACGTATTCCCTGAGGAATTAAGCTAAGCAACAGGTCTGGTATAAAGGAGACTTATTGGAGGAAAGGGAGGAGGAGGGCCGGGAGGTAGGGATAGTGAGTGAGCTGCAGTGGCAGAGAGAGAGGAAGGGGTGCCTAGGACAAAGAGAGAAACAGCTGGGACAGAGAAAATGGAGAAAAGCTGAGCAAGAGAGGCAGCTGGAGGTGGCCTGAGGTCCTTACATCCACACACCTGGTGCACCAGGTGTCAGCAGGTGATACAGTAAACAATTGCTAGGACCCTGAAGGCAGGCCAGCTGAACCACCTGGATGCCAGCATTGGTAGTGGTAGTTTAAATGGGACTCATGAAAATTATTTTTGTCCTTGAAATGGTGAGAGTACAGTTCATAATTTCACCTGACTCCTCATTCTTTATCTGTCAAACAGAAAAAGGTAAAGATTCAGCTAAAGTTTTCTGCATCATTTTAAAAAGGAATTAAATATCTCACCCCCTGCTCTTAATTTTCCATTGTAACTTAAGGTAGAAATTGATACTGTCTTCAAAATTTAGTTTCACCTTCTCAGTCTCAACTAGTAACTCTTTACACACTTACTAATTTTTCCATTAAAACAATTATAATATCTCCAAATGGAAATTCTACATAATTATTTTTAAAAATCTCCCAATACAGCATTTTTATTAACTATTTGGAAATTTCGTCCAGTGCACCCTGGTCATACTCATTTCCCATTATTCCCAGCTCTATCCTCCCACCCTTGGATTACTTTCTCCCCCCAATAGAGAAAGTAATCCAAGTCCAATTTGTGTTGCCCAAATACTCATCAGAGCTTGCTAAAACTCACAGAGGCCAGCTTTTTTTTTTTTTTTAAGAAACTGACAGAATGGCCATTTTCACTATGTTAATCCTACCAATCCATGAGCATGGGAGGTCTTTCCATCTTCTGATATCTTCTTCAATTTCTTTCTTCAGAGACTTGAAGTTTTTTTCAAACACATCTTTCACTTGCTTGGTTAGAGTCACACCAAGGTACTTTATGTTATTAGTGGTTTTTGTGAAGGGTGTTTTTTCCCTGATTTCTTTCTCAGCCCTTTTGCCTTTCATATACAGGAGGGCTACTGATTTTTTTTAATCCAGCCACTTTGCTGAAGGTGTTTATCAGCTGAAGGAGTTCTCTGGTTGAATTTTTGGGGTCCCTCACTTATACTGTCATATCATCTGCAAATAGTGATACATTGACTTCCTTCTTTCCAATTTGTAGCTCCTTGATCTCCTTTAGTTGTCTTATTGCTCTAGCTAGGACTTCAAATACTATGTTGAAGAGATATGGAGAAAGTGGGCAGCCTTGTCTTGTCCCTTATTTCAGTGGGATTGATTTAAGTTTCTCTCTATTTAGTTTGATGTTGGCTATAGGCTTGCTATATATTGTCTTTACTACGTGCTTTGTATCCCTGATCTCTCCAAGACTTTAAACATGAATGGGTGTTAGATTTTGTCAAATACTTTTTCCGCATATAAGGAGATGATCGTGTGGTTTTTCTCCTTCAGTTTGTTTATATGGTGGATCACATTGATGGATTTCCATGTATTAAACCACCCCTGCATGCCTGGGATGAAACCTACTTGGTCATGGTGGATAATGTTCGTATGTGTTCTTGGATTCAGTTTGCAAGTGTTTTGTTAGTATTTTTGCATCACTGTTCACAAGAGAGATAGGTCTGAAGTTCTCTTTTTTGTTGGGTCTTTGGGTGGTTTAGGTATCAAGGTGACTGTGGCTTCATAGAATGAGTTTGGAAATGTTCCTTCTGTTTCTATTTTGTGGATTATTTTGAAGAGAATTGGAATTAGCTCTTCTTTGAAGGTCTGGTAGAATTCTCCGCTGAAACCATCTGGCCCTGGGCTTTTTTTGGGAGGGAGAGTTTTGATGACTGCTTCTATTTCCCTGGGAGGTATGGGACTATTTAATCTATTTACTTGATCTTGAGAAAGAAGGGAGGGGGATGGAAAGATCTGGAGGGGACAGGAGCTCCACAAGGAGAGCAACAGAACCAAAAAAATCTGGGCAAAGGGGTCTTTTCTGAGACTGATACTCCAACCAAGGACCGTGCGTGGAGATATCCTAGAACTCCTGCACAGATGTAGCCCATGGCAGCTCAGTATCCAAGTCAGTTCCCTAATAATGGGAACAGGGATTATATCTGACATGAACTCGGTTGCCGGCTCCTTGATCACCTCCCCCTGAGGGGGGAGCAGCCTTACCAGGCCACAGAGGAAGACAATGCAGCCAGTCAGAATGACACCTGATAGACTAAGATCAGATGGAAGGGGAGGAGGACCTCCCCTATCAGTGGACTCTGGGAGGGGCATGGGAGGAGATGAGGGAGAGAGGGTGGGTTTAGGAGGGGATGAGGGAGGGGGCTATAGCTGGGATATAGAGTGAATAAACTGTAATTAATAAAAAATAATTAATTAAAAATTAAAAACAATAAAGGAACTGAGTCATCCCCCACTCCACCCTGCCCCTTCCCTACCAGAAGCCATCAACCCTGAAAAAGAATCACTCTTCATCTCAGATATCTTATTCCTGCTCAGGGTCAGTGTGATCCCATGGTTGAGGAGCGTGGGCGGGGGAGGGGGGAGGTAGAGGGGTTTAGTGCAGGACTTGTGTAAGCTCCAGGGTTTCCTGCCATGGTGTGACTGCCATGTTTACCTAGGCTGTTCCTCTCCCAGTGCTCTTCTCCCCACTGTGGGGTGAGTAGCGTGAGCAGAAGCAAGTTGCTCTTCTGTTCCTCCACCATTTTTTTTCTGGCATCTTGTTCCTCAGAGTGAGGTGATCACGCAGCTGCACAGTGTGTTGGTGGCAGGACCTGCATGAACCTCACGCTGCTGTTCACCGTCTCGTCCTCCGGCCAGCCAGCAGTGGGGACAGGGTGCCGCTCCAAGGGGCATCGCAGCAGGAGGCGATGTGTCAAGGCAGGCCCAAGGAATAGCTCTGCTTGGCAAGACGTGCTCCTTTGTCCACCATGGCTGTGATCCCAAATCTGTTGGTGCTATAATGCTGTGTCTGCATTTCCGCTACTCGCCTCCGTGGGTGCGGCTCCGCTCCACCATGTCCCCCAACCCCAATCTCCAATTATCTTGTTGTTCGATGAAAAAGAAGATGTCTCATGCTCATGAGTGAAAAAAAAAAAAGAATCAATATTCCCAAATACCCGTACTACTCAAAATGATTTAAACATTCAGGGGAAACTTTCAAACACTAATGATGTTCTTCACAGAGCTAGAGAAAAACTATATAAACTGAAATGTATAGGGAACCACAAAACCCCTCAGTAGGCTAAGTTATTTTTAACGAAGAAACAAATTTGAAACTGTCAGCAAAACAAGAGGTTCACAATGACGACAGCAGCACATTGGCATAAAAACTAACACATGTGCGGTTGGGTCATGTTGGAGGCTTAGAGAATAATTCATAGTCAATGGGTCTTTGACAAAGAGGCCAAGAACACATGTTAGAAAAAGGACAGTCCCTTTGCTAAATGATGCAGTAAAAATTGAATGACACATGGACGTATGAAACTAGACGCCCTCCCTCATCATTTATTTTTTTTAATTTAAATAAATTAAAGACAAAATGAAATCTTGAAATGAATAGGAAAAATCTGTAAGAGGTGTGCTTTGTGATAGCAGAGTGGCTAATAAAAGTTTGAATATACCCCAAACCCAGGAAACAGAGGCAAAAAATGGACAGATGGTATTGTATCAAATAAAATGTTTCTAGATAGAAAAGCAATCAACAGAATACACACATAACCTACAAAATTAGAATTTATTTTACAAATGATAGATGCCAAGAGATTGATTTCTAGACTTTGAAAACAACTACAAAAAACTAATTAGAAATAATTTGAAAAGGATGAGTGTATTGGTTAACTTTGCCAATTTGACTGAATTGGAAATCAACCAAGAAACAAGCTACCGGTCAGACCTGTGGGAAATTTTGTTTGATTGGGTTAATGACATGGGAAAATGTGCCTTAAGTACAGGTGGCACTTTCTGGCAGCAGCCTGGATAGAAAGACAGACAAGGGAAATGGTTTACATTTTTGCCTGCTTGGCTTCACCTCTTGAGAGCAAATTCACCTGCTCTGTGGCTGCCACTTCACAGACAGCAGAACCCAGCTTTGTCTGCCTTCTCACACAGCCTGGATTCCAGTGGCTGCACGGGAATCCTTCGGACTTTTGGACACAGGATGAAACTGCTGAGGGAATCTAGCCTCTTACGCTGAGCAGCTACTGGCTCTCAGTCTGTTCAGTGTGAAAACAGGCAACGTCAGACTAAACAGACCAATGTGTGGCAGCATTAATCACTAGGGAAACAAGCCAAATGGTGAGATCCCAGTAAGGATGGCTGTTATCAAAATGGCTAAGGACAGCAAATGCTAACAAGGACCCTTTGGACCCAATAGGTGGAGATGTAAATCAATAGAACCACACACACAAAATAAACAACAAGAACAGCAACCACAAACTATATGGAGGATTCTCACAAAAATAAGTCTGACATAGTGATTCCATCAAAGAGTGGAATCAGAGAGACGTTTGCATTCCCATGATCGTGATAGCACTCTTCACATCAATCAAAGCAAACTGGCCGCCTGCCGGCAAGCATATTAATAGTATAGTACATATACGTAAGAACTATATTCAGACATCAAAGAGAATGGGATCTTAGCATTTGCAACAATTTTGAGTAGAAGCGGGTTTCAATACGGTCACTAGAACAAGCCAAGCCCAAAAGGGGAAGTTCAAGATCTCGTGTGTGGAATCTTAAACTGTTGATCATGGAGAAGCTGGGCATGGATGATGGCTTCTGGGGTAGGGTACGCTGTGCACATGTTACTCGGGGAACTCGGAGCCAAGTTGAAAGTAAGGGTGTCCACAGTACTTTCACATAGGCATGGGGCTTAGATCACACTGACACAGTGCGCACCTCAGAAAGCCAATGAAAGAGTTTTGAAAATTTTTTCACCACAAAGAAATAATAAATATTTGTGGAGATTATATAGATTTAACCTGATTTAAGCATTATGGAATATATCCACATATTGTGCAGGGCACCCCGATCATACATAGTTTATATTACTTTATGCCAGTTAAAAATAATTTAAAAGTTAAATATTTAATCTTCATAGCATGTTATGGAAATCCTAAATTAGTATGTGTTATTTTGATAATTTTCTCTCTCTCCACTGGAAAGGCCCTGTTTGACATTTTCTCCCCTTTATTTTATGATATTCAAATGATATTTACCTACTAGTTTCTCTGCCCTTGGTAGATCTGAGCCTTGTAAATAAGTGAGGTTTTACTATACCTGGAAAGACCTTGTTTATAAAAAGCAGAAATGTGTTTTAAAAATCATCACTTAATGAACACATTTTGGGTTACTTAAGGCTTTTTTTTTGTAGGACTAGAGAGTCAATTAGGAGCTAAGTATTAACTGCGTGGAGAACCTATTACAGAGCTCATACAGTGCAGATCCCAGTTTTGCTTCCCAGCACCCCATGATGCACGGATTCATGGGGCTCCTCCTTCCATTCCTCATGGCATCAGCTCCAAACATGGAATGGAGGCATCTGGAAGCCTGCATTCCCGAATGCAATCACAAGATTTATCTTTCTGCGTACCTCTAACCTCTATGGAGATGAGGTTGGCTGTGATGGACAGGGTCAGTGACCTATTCCTCAGTCTCAAAAAAATGGGAACATCCGGTCTATGTTTTCTGTACTAAAGAACAGAGACTCACACAATGGGGACTCTTTAACACTGGAATTCACAGGAAAGCAGGGGATCTGTGTTTGTTGTTTAGGGATGACTAGAAACTTAGAGGTATCCTCCTAATGTAGTTACTAGATCCTGGGTTCAGAGATTTTCTTTAAGATAGTACCATGTTGAGGGATAGACAGGGAGGTCTCCGGCAAATTCTCCCCTGCCCAGACCAAGAAAGGTAATGGTCACGTGGCCCAGATAAGGTCAGGGATGCTCCTAGGTAGGATAGTCAGAACCAGAACTCTGGGGGCAAGAAGGATAATTAAGAACATGGAGGAGCCAAGGTAGAAGCTCAGGGATTTTTTTTTTAAGAAAACAAAATGATCTTGCAACATTTGGGAGAAAGGTGACCAGAAGCTGCAAGCACCTGGCAGTGTGTAGGGAAATCCTTCCCTGAGGTGAAACCCTATGATGAAATTGCTCCGGTTATAGTGAGTCTTGGGCCAGTTAGGTGGTGGTGAATTAAAAGGTAGCAATCCCACTCTAAACCAGATTTACAAGACACATACCCATTTGCAATCTGCAAGAGGAGGAAGCAATCCCATGAGTCTCCATAAGACTCTGCCAGAATAAAACGAGTTACATTGATGAAGAAAGACAACAGAGAGCAAGACATTAAGAATTGAATTCAGCAGAAGGAAGAAATGACAGGTTTGTTCAGCCTGCAACAATGGTAGACATGGGAACTGTCAGGAAGAAAAATGGGATGACTGTCATATTAGAAAAAAATATATGAAAATAATCAACAACAGTAGCCTTTTAAAATGAGCATGTAAGAAACATTCATGTTTCTCAAACTGAAAAAAAAATAATTGTTGCAATTTTTCAAATGAGTAGGCCAAGTGGAAATTATCAAACTTGAAGAAAGTTAATAAAGAAACCGAAATACTGATATACATATTTGAATTAGGGATATAAAATGGGTACTGCAAATCAGGTTAAAAGTAACACAAGTGACATTATAATTCAGAGGAGATTAAATATAACCTATAACTAATTAGGCTCTCAAAAGGAAAGAATAGAGGGTAATGTAAAGATGGTGGTGGGCGTGATGGTGGTGGTAATGACATAAACTGGATAGGTCTAGTCTGGAATATATGTTCTCAGCTGAAGAACCACAACATCATCAAACAGTGTAAAATCAATTTTATCCATGGATACATTATAACAAAGAGTATATTATATAAAAAAAGGACATTTTAAGGCAGACAGACACAAAAAAACAGGATAAGTGCAGAATTCGCAAAATAGCTAGAAAGTAGGTGGTAGGGGGATAATTATTGGGACGGTGAACATTCATCTGCAGCTTAGAGCTGTGTCCAGAAAACCACCGTTAAGGAATGAAGACAGACTGTGGTGTTTACAGATAACAAAAACTAGGGCAAAAGACACACAAGACACTGGCTGCAAGGAAACTTTTAAGGACGTGCTTTAGGGTAAACAAAATGACTTAGGAAGTTTGTTCCTTGATGAAAGAAAGAAGGTGTATCAGTATCATTTACAGAGAACAATAATGCCAACCCTGGCTGTCTAATAAAAAGGGCAGAACTGAACTGCTGGACAGTAGTAATACCTCCATTGGAAGACAGGAAATGGAGAATGATGGTCTAAAGAGCTTACGGGTGTAAGGAAGGAGTGCCAGCTATGGTCCTGATTTCAAAAGTGTATGTAAGTGGCAAACCATATTAGGGCAACAAAATCTATTTCTGTAGAGGGAAATCAGCTGTAAAAAAAAAAAAAGAATAGAAAAAGCAAAACAAAACAACGAATTACAAAGTTTGATAGTAGCAGAAAATGTTGATTCTCCAATAATAATAATAATAATAATAATAATATAAAGTTATCAGCTGTATAGATATCCTTATAAACATATGTGCAAACTAAAAATTATCAAGAATTTTTTTTCAAATCCAGTTTAACATTGTTTATAAATAATATTCCTAAAGGATAAAAATATAACATGAAGAACCAATACAGATGAAGGAGATGCATGAGGCATCTAAAAGGAGATATATTAGCCATTTCATTCATAAAATAATAAGGTTTAAACTTAAGAGAGTCACTAGTATCCAGCACATGGCTGCATGATGTCTGAACAGGACATCTATAACAAAGCAACCTTTAAAAGTAAGTATCAAAAGCCATAAAAAAGACACGAAAGTCTGAACAATCCATCAACATAATGACAAACTGTAAAACAGCATTTAGCTCTTACCAATAGTAAGTACATAGATCAATAAAAACACAGACTGGGACACATCCAGCCCACTTCATCTAGTGGCTATATATAGAAATCACCGTGCAATCACTGGAAAATACTTGTCCTCCTCAAGGACATATGGATTATTTTTAGAACGGATTGTGTACAAGCCCATAAAACAAGTGTGAACATATTCCAAAAGATAATGCATGTAACAGCTTCTCTGATGGAGTGCAATTAACAACAGCCAATAATAAAACTATTTAAATAATGGAGCTGAAATAAAAAAGATAATTAAAAATCGTATTGATGATTCAGTGACCTTAGTTTTCAATCTGTGGGTCATAGGAGAAATTTAATAGGCAACTGAAGAAACAACAAGCATACAAACATAAAAATGAAATATGAAAACAAAAATGTCAGTCATGCCCAGATACATATATACGTGGATCCACTGAAGGGACTCAATGGATTGCCTTTCTCTGTCTCTCTTTTTCCGTGTGTAGGGTGGTGTGTGTGTGACAAATAGCAGAACACATGAAATGCAAAGTACTCAAATCCACAAAGACACTTGTACCAGGAGAAGACATGGGAAACTTTGCTATACTGATTTGTGGTGCTCAGTACAGATCTGTAGTGATTAAGGCGTGTTATGCAGGGAAAGACAAATGGCCATGAAACAGACCCATGGACTCACCTGTGCTCGAAGCTATGTTACATCCTCTTAGAACCATGTGACAGTCTGCCTCTCTTGGACTTGAAGCCATCTCTAAGATATTATTTTAGAACAGCACAACATAAGAGACAAATGGTACAGAAATGCCTCCACCCTTTTGGGGTCAGGAAATCCCATCCATTAAGGAAGATGAAAGGAACTTTCACAGAGTAACTCTAATCCTATGGAGGTGTGTGACCTTTAGAGATATCTCAAGGACACCACAGGTTGTTTGAGCTTGAGGTCTTTGGACCGGTTAGGTTGGGAAACTCCACTGAAAAATGAAGTAAGGCGTGAGGGTAATGATAGTAAAGGTGACCTGGCTGATCACAGATCTCTACCTTCCTGGCTTCTTTTCCCCTCTTTTCTCCATTTAGGGATGGTCCCTTAAGCTTGGCATGTTTCTGAAGACTCCAGGAAATTCCATTTAAAACCCCTCTTTTAAGGACTGTTGGTATGGAAAGGCAGTACCATGTGCTGGGCTGAAAAGACAGCACATTTGGATTTTGTTTTAGTTATGTTGTCTGCCACTGTCTTAGCCCTAGCTTTCTGTTGTTATTGTAGAATGCACAGAGGAGGAAGACGAAGAGGAGGAGAAAGAGGAAGAGGAGGAGAAGGAGGAGGAGAAGGCGAAAGAGAACAAGGAGGAGGAGAAAGAGGAAGAGGAGGAGAAGGAGGAGGAGGAAGAAGGGGAAGAGGAGGAAGAACAGGAGGAGGACAGGGGGATGAGGAACAAGGAAAAGCAGGAGAAGGAGAAGAGGAGGAGGAAGTTCTGTCTGGGGTTCAGATCCTGGAGTCCAAAAGCATAAAGGGTAACACTGACATCTGGTTGGTTTCTGGTAAAGACCTAAGGTTGCTTTCACTCATGGAAGAAAGTGAAAAGGAAGCAGACCCACCAGAGAGGAAGGCGATCAAATTTGTGACATATAGCCCATAAAAATCCATCTCTGAGGTCTTCTCCCACTAAGCCCCACCTCTCCATACTGTTGTACTGATCTTTCTTAGAAATGTATATTGAATTATTTTATTTGTATGGATGTTTGCCTGCATTTATGTTTGTGTACCACGTACATGTCTGATTCCCATAGAGGCAAGAAAAAGGGATTGGATACCCTGGAACTATAGCTACAGATGTTTGTGGATGCTGAGAACCACATCTGGGTCACCTGCAACAGCAGCCAGTGCTCTCAATGCTGAGCTATCTCTCCAGTTCCTAACACTAAAGCTTTGGGAAGACACAACCCAGCATACCAGCCTTTCTTGTCTCGGGGTCAGTACCTCTTAGAGTTAACACATTGTCGAAAGTGGGAAATTCAGAGGAAACACTTTGAACACTAGGAATGTGAGCTCTTTTTCTCACATTCTCAGCCAATAAGCATTCTTCAAAGCGTGTTCTTCCACCCTTAGCTCATTATTTTCCTTCCTTGTATTCACTTCTCTTGTACTTCCAGTAACACTTAAGTCTTAAAATTGCCACCTCAAGGCATATGATTCTCAAGTTGACATCTGTATCCACAACTTCTTTTTAAAATTCCACATCAGAACTTCTGATACAGAACTTCTAAACTCTTATACAGAAAACATTTTCCCAACTTCCCACAGCCAGCTTCTTAAAAAGAGTTGCCCAGAGGAGAGTTAGTCTTCTCCAGCGATGAGCCCCCTGATAGGCTGACCAAGAGATCAGCCCTAACCACACGTAGAGAAAAAGAGCACTAGACAGGCTCAGCATGTTGTATTTCTGCATACATGTATATATGTGACTATGGCAATTAAAGAAGAGGTCATGAATTTGAGAGGGAGTAGGGAGACAAAGAAGGAGCTGGTGGGGGCAGAGAGGCAGAAATGATGTGAATATTGTAACCATGTAAAAAAATATCGACAATTTAAAATAAAAAATGACTTCACCAGTCGGGCACAGTGGTACACAACTGTAATTCCAGCACTCAGGGAGGCAGAAGCATGCAAATCTTTGTGAGTTTGGGGCCAGCTTGGTCTACAAAGCAAATCCAGGACAGCCAAGGCTATACAGAGAAACCCTGTCTTGAAAAAACAAAAACAAACACACAAAAACCACAACAAAACAACAACAACAAACAGTGATTTACCATCTCATTACTCTTCCTACCTCTTTTTCATAGTTTCCCCTCATTTGAATCATGGGTTTCACCATAAAGGTTAAAATGTTCTGACTGGCTTTTTTTTTTTTTTCTGTCAAAGTTTACCTTCTCACATCCATATTCATGGTCAGTCAGTGCTTCAGCTCAGTGCTGTCTTCACATTAATCCTGATAAATATCTTTATGTAAACACTCAGCACCTCCAGCCTGAGTTGGCACAGCAATATCTTCTTCGTCTGCAGACTACCCTGACTCAGCGCATTTTACAGAAAAATTTCCAAAGATCCCCTGCAACATACAGCATGGTCCATGTTGTCCCTCTGTCCCAAAACACTTAACTCCACGCTGGAGCCGAGAGATTATACTGTACATCTTTCTTTCAGCACCATTAATATACCTTTGGCCTCTTGTTTCTTTATCTCTCGTGGGTACTTGGATTTGTACACGAAATGCAATAAATAACAACCCCTGCACATTGCTAACTTCTGCTGGCTATTTTTGGTTCTTTGCTCTCAAATTACAAAGAACAGCAAGCAAGTGCGTGCATATGTTACATCCAATTGATTTTACTTTTAAATCTACTGATTTCCCTCAAATAATGGAGATCTTCTCTTTGCTGTTTTCCTCCCTGGAGATGGGCAATGTAACTAAGTTGGCAGAGTCCCCTCTTAGCATACATAAAGCCCTAGGCTTGATTCCCACCACTCAAGACACATGCCTGTAACGCTAGCACTAAGGAAATGGGCGCAAGATGATCAGAACTTCAAGTTCATTTTCAAGTACAAGAGTGAGCATGAAGCTGCCTAGGATGGTAGTCAGTGTTAAATGTCATCATCAGGTTTTGATTTCCTTAAGAATTAGGCAAGGCTCCGGATATGCCTGTGGAGGGTTATTTTGCATAGGTTAATTGATGTGGAAAAACTCATTCACTGTGGCAACATCCCTTGGGATGAATGCTGGATATATGAAAGGTAGAGAGTAAGCTGAGAAGAGTCGTTCCTCTCTCTCTGCTTCCTGACTGTGGCTGTGATGTCGGCAGGACCTCCTTGTTCCTGATTCTCTCGACTTGCTGTCATAATGAACTATGTCTTTGAACTGAAATAAAACACACACAAAATACTTAGGACACAAGAAACTCTGTTTCTAAAAAGATTTTTCTCCTGTTAAACAGTCTATGCCATTTGTCTCTGCTAGTCATTACCAAGTTAAAATGTCCTTATGAATTTCATGAAGAAATGGTTGTCCTGTGTTTGGAATAGAATATACTTTAAATCTAATCCTGGAGCTCAGTCATAGACTTGAATATGTATTTGGGAATGCAAAAAAAAAAGTCTAATGTGTTCTTGCAAGGGAATGGGGCATGAATCAACTTTGTATCACTCCAGTGTGTTTTTACACATATAAAGTATCTTAGTCATAATTATTGGCTTGGTACATTTTAAAATTTTAAATGAAAAAGCAACTCACTTCTAAAACCTTCTATCATCACTAAACTATAAACTGTTTTAAAGATCCAAACGCATTCATTTATGTATTTTAATAGTATCACCATAAGCATATTTAGAAGATGTCATCAGGTATATTTAGGATGCTAATAGAACACATACTTCCCCAGTGAAGAATCAATTCATATACTTCTGCATATATAAAAATGACATTTTGAAGTTTTCTTCATGGTGATTTCCAAATTGCAAGAAGTGCTGATAAAGGCTAGAATCACAGATGTGGGTTTGATTAAGAGACTAGTAATGCAAGTTTACTAACTAGTGACCAGGGCCAACAGGAAGCTGTTACCAGTCCTGGAACCTACAGCAATATGAGAACAGACTAGTTACCAGACCCTGTCAGAGGTACAAATGGGAGACATGAGCCTTCGTGGTAGAGGCTCTGTATAAAGAAAACACTTGGATTTGTTGCTTATATCTGTTATTAGATATAGGACATAAGAGGTGAAGTTAATGATTCTCAGTCTCCAGCATGGGGTAGAGAAAGAAAAGATAGGTGATGAGGTATTTAAAATAACAACAAATGCTATTAAGGAGGTGCTGATTTATCATAACAATATTAGTAAATCTTGACTATTTGGTCTTCATAATACAACTGATATTGCAATATACCAGCTTACAGCAAGACCAGCAGATTGGACGCTTTAAAGAACTACAAATACATTAATTTTGGGGGGAGGGCTAGTATACATGTATTATGTCATTGAATCTCATATGAAAACTTGTATGGTCCAAATTACTGGTTTCTAAGGTAGAGAGGTTCATACAGAAGTAAAGTGAAAACCAAGAATCGAGCTGTGACTATAACCCCAGAGCAGACTCTGGTGGGCACACAGTAATCCTGAGAGGTTAAGCATGGAAGTGCCGAGCTCAGCAGTACCCCCTTCTATGCCCGTGGATGCTTAGCTTCTACCTTCTTAGTTATCCCCTGAATGCATAGTTTATGTCAGTGTGAACTTAGCACCTTTAATTTTTAATTAATTAATTACCTAATTTATTACAACTTATTCACTTTGTATCCTGGCTGTAACCCCCTCTGTCTTCCCCCAGTCCCATCCATCCTCCCTCTTCTCCTCTTATGCCCCTGGGAGATGAGGAATACATTAATTCTAATGGAATAGATGTGTAACCAAGTCTCAGGCTATTATTATAATGTGCCATCCCGTGATATATTCATTCCTTGTGTTCTGTGAATCCACTTGTACTAGCGATCTTCTGGGACCTTAAATCCAACAGAGAAGATAAATGTCCCAGGCAGCTTCCATTTCACAGAAAGTCAGAGGGGATAAGTAACTTGTACAAGGTCAAATCTTCAGTAAAGAATGGAATCCGTATCCCCCCCCCCAAGTTCCATCAGCTGTGTTTAGTCTATGTTTTTTAACTGTTGTTCTCTGGTGAACTGTACAATTGTATATGCCATCACTTATTTAGAATTTGGAATAGGACAGAAATGAGATGTTGGGAGAAGCCTTCCTTGCAGTATTGCAGAAGTTCATTTTTTTCTCTGCATTCAAGGTTAACATACTCACACCCATTCTATACACCAGTGAGGCTGCCTCTGTAAATAGGAGGAATAATGTAGACAGGACTTTAAGAGCAAGACTTAAACAATTGCATAAAGCTGCCTCTAAGTTATAGTTATAGAATCAAATGCAATGATGCATTACTTAAACTGCACTATTCCTTGTCATACGGAAGAGGTAATCAGACTACACAGAGTTTCAAAGATCTGAGCAGAATCGCACAGCTAGCAAGAGGTAGAACCAGGCTTTAAACTAGCTGACCTCCAGAATTCCCTTGGAGCTTTCCAAATATGAAAGAGCCTCCAGGTCGTGTCCACGGTGGTGACAGCAGAATTGAGCTGAGCATGCGTGGGAGAGATACGACAACTGGTGTGTCATGCTGGTGAGTTGACACAGTCGTGGCTGCTGTAGAAGCAAACCAGGCAGACACGGTCAGAGTCACTTCAAAGTGTCTGCGTGGAGGGCTACTGCATTCCTCTCTTCAAAAAGTATTTTATTTGTTGGGGATTTTTGAGATTGTAATATAATTAAATCATTGCTCTTTTCCTCTTTCCTCCTTCCAAATCCTCCCAAATACATCTTTCATGCTTTCTTTTAAATTCGAGATCTCCTTTTTCATTAGTTCTTGTTACATCCATATACATACGTGTATACACATATATTTTCCTAAATACATAAATACAACCTGTTCAGCCTGTATCATGTTACCTGAATGTTTGTTTTTAGAGATGACCACTAATTATTGGATAACCAGTTGGTGTGGTCTTCCCTGGGGAAGACAATTTCTTTTGTTCTGAGCATTTCTTAGTTGCCTGTAGTTCTTTGGCTTGGTTATTTTATTATTTTGTATGTGTGGTTGTTTTGCATGCATGCATATCTGTGTACATTGTGCATGTCTGATGCCCAGATTGATCAGAAAAGGCTGTTGTTGGATCCCCTGGAACTGGAGTTACAGACAGTTGAAAGCACCATGTGGGTGTTGGGAATAAAACCCAAGTACTAGGGAACAGCAGCCAATGTTTTTAGCTGCTAAATCATTCCTCCAGCCCCTGTATTCCTTTACTTTTGTTTCTTCCCTCTATTTTTTCTTCCCTCCATCCCTTCCTTTTTATTTTTATTTTTTTTAATCAGAAAGGGTTTAGTTATTCAGTTTCATTTTCCATAACTAAGTAGTGTTTCGCCAGATCAAAACTCCAATAGGATAATACATGTTCAGAGTCCTGGTTTTGACCGGGTATGGTCAGCTCAGGGATGTGCTTAACAAAAGGTTTGCTAAAAGACTGAATATGAGAATTTTAAGGCTTATTTCGACCTCCCTTTGCATTCCAGTTTGCACAGAATATGGGAACAGCAAGTAGGGAGGCTGTCCTTCAAAGTCTAGAACCAGCAGCTCGGCTGTGCTCCTCTCCACTCTGTGTCTGGCTCAGTGTACTTCACCTCTGCAAGGAGGCAGAGAGGAAAGACCTACTCATTATAGGCTACCTGTTCCCAACTACATAATATGCCTCTTTGGTTCCAAACTTAGACTTTCAAAGAGCTGAAGACACAGACATGGTAACAAAAGTAAACTGAGAAACCCCACATGGAAAACTGGGAAATTCCGTGGACTGAGGTGAGGCAAAAGGTGCTGAAGCAATCAGTGAATTCAGTTCAACAGTGCATCTCTGAAGGTTGAAAGACTTCCGCACCTTGACTTCTGGATTCAAGGTCATCTTAACTGATTATTCCTTTGTGTGCTTTATCTCTTTTAAAGAAGTTGCTGCATATCTTGCTAGTGGTATAATTATGTTTAAGGAAAGGTGTTTTAAAAACAATGTATCGTCTTTTGAGCTGACTTTTAAAATAGTCAGCAATTTCTACTTGCTTGTAGCTAGAATTCCTTTGCAACATTGTAAGTTCTGAAATTAGGTTACCATTGGAATAATTAGTCATCACAAATATACCTAGTACGTTGACTGGAATTGAGTCTACTTGCCAGTAATACTAAATTAAAACAAAAGAAAAGCCAACAACAATCCAATTTCAGTACCTAATATTCAGTACTGTCATTGCAGAAAATTAGTTTTATTGATTCCAACAAAATTAGATTATTGTTCTGTGGCAAGGTAGATGAAATTCTGTGATAATGCAAATGGAAGGCTATTAGTCAATGAAAAGCATGTCTTTGAACAAAGTAACTGTTCACACAACAGGTATATAAGAGGTAGGACAGTGCTCCCAAAGCCTGGTGGAGTAGACAGACAAATGGTTCATATACAAGCAATGGCAGGGTTCATAGCAACTTGCAAATCTATCCTGTTCTCTGGTTTCCTTCCAATAGTATATCTCCCCCTTAACTCTTATCTCCTAATTGAGATCTCATAGTGAAATGATGAGCCAAGCCAGACAGAAGCTCTTTTGATTTCTCATTTTTCAGATTCTTGGATTTCTTCCTGAGGTTGGCAGTCCAGTTTCCCCTTTAAACATCGTCAGCTCTGGTTTTCTTACCCAGAAGTTCTTTTGGTTTCATCTAGACCTAGCAAGTGCCAAGGCATTAGAAGCATATGAAAGATCTTATAAATAATTTTGATACTCTGGAGGATATACAATTGTATATGATAGGTACTTTAATGTGTCATATATTCTCACATAGTATATGTTGCACATATACTATATGTGTGTGTCTACAATATATTAGTTTGTTATATATGCTATTTATATAGACATTGTGCACACACCATACACACACAGCATGAAGAAGCGCGGAACATGATAAGAGTGGAACTCGTAAAGGGAACACTTCACAATCAAAAAGATCTGTCTGGATTCAGAACACACTGTGACGTTTCTGCCCTTGGACTCTCAGTTTTCACATTTGAAAATTGTTATCCCCAATGCCAACAACAAAACAACTTTGCACATAGAGATAAATTGTTATGCATGATAATATCGATTAGCTAGCATTCAGTAGCTGACTGGGTAAACTCTCTCCTGCTTGAGCTGTGTTCCTTACATAAAAGTCCTTGTCTTCAGTGCCACGCTGCAGTATTTCCTGTCTCAAACGATGGCAAGTATTGTGATGGTGAAAATGTGTTTGCCAAATTTCAGAGACAACTTTGCATTGTTTCAGAAAATACCGTGATTCTTCAATCATTGAAGTACTGTTTTATACCCAAAGAGCCTCAGTCTCAACTTTCTTGAGTACATTTAACGAGATTGTTTCTGAAATGTGTACAATTTAAAGGTTACTTCAAAGTAGTTTTTAAACACTCTTGTCAGATTTGGGCAAATAAACTTAAAATCATTTTATCTTTAACAATTAAGCCATTGAGTCATATGTCCCTGAGAAACAAATCTCAACCCTCTACACTCATATTTTTAGCAACTCTTATATAATTGAGTTATAGCCACTCTTTTTTTTTTTTTCTCTGCTTTGCTTGTTTGAAAATAACTAAACTTGAGTGCTTGATCAAGACACAGCGTGAACTGGAAATCACATTTTCATGGATTCCTCATGTCAGTCCACATGTTCTGCTTCATCTGTGTGTGCTCAAATAGGGGCTTGGCACCTGTAGCTCAGCGTGCCGGGGCTCGCAGCAGAGGACACGTGCCGCCTTTGCTGCAGAGCTCACTACAAGAGTAGCAAGCTGCAGACAAATTATAATTAGGTGAAGTGTGTTTTAATCTATATCTTTCTCTTAAAACCCTCTTGATCTGCTTTAAAGTGCAGATCTTAGGGCTCATCAGTTACAAACTATTGACTAAAGCACCTGACGTACGTCCCGATGCAAGCAATGCCGCCTATGCCCAACAACCCGTGCTGCTCAGTAGAATGATTTTGTGAGAAATCGTGCGAGAACATTAGTCAGCATTCTGTCCCTGGCACAAAAGACCCTACACAAGCAACTCTAAGAAATAGAGGTTGTTTTTGGCTTTTGAACTCAGAGGTTTTGATACATGATTGCTTGGTCCTTGGATGCAACACTATGTCAGTACTGCAGCCTTTGTCAAGGGAGACCTGTTCACCTTGTGGCAGTGTGTAGCAAAAACCCAACACAACACAAACCAACCAAACAACCAAACAATAACAACAACAACTGAGGAAGCTGTTGGCTTCCATTCACTTCCTTCTACATGGCTCCATATCTTTACTATTAGTATTAGCACTTTTATTACAATTTATTCACTTTGTATCCCAGTTGTAGCCCCCTCCCTCATCTCTTCCCAATCCCACCCTCCTTCTCTCTTGCCCTTTGTCCCTCTCTCCTAGTCCATTGATAGGGGAAGTCCTCTTCCCCTACTGTCTGATCCTAACCTATCAAGTCTCATCAGGACTGCCTGATTCTCTTCCTCTGTGGGCTGGTTATGTCAACCCACCAGCGGGAAATGATCAAAGAGCAGGAAACGAAGTTCATGTTCCAGACTGCCCCTGTTCCCCTTACTAGGGTACCCACATGAAGACTGAGCTGTCTATGGGCAACACCTGTGCACTTACTTACAAGAGGCTACTAGCCATATAATATAGGATAAACATACTAAAATCTACAGACCTAAAGAAACTAAACAACCAGGAGGGCTCTAGGGAAGAGGCTTAATCCTCATTCAGAAGGACAGATAAAATAGACCCCGGAAGCGGTTGAAGAGAGGAATCAGGACTGGCTGTGCTATGAGATTGTCATGTTCAATTGTGCTTCACTGGTGAGAATTTTGTCCCAACCCTCTGGGTACATTTAAAAGTCTCTGAAGATGGTTCACTTGTGACAACTGATAAATATGTCACGGATATCTACATGCCTCTCACATCAGTCTATACAGAATGTCAGCACTCAAATATAATAGTCTCTCTGGTCCAAGATGATAAGTTCCCATTCTTCCCACCAGGCCAAGATTTTTCATAATACAGTTTGAACGTCGTAACTGAAAAACAGCAGTAGCTCTGAAAAAAAAAATACCCAATTACTCATTATTCATACTGTTTCTCATCTTCTTCATAATATTTTCTTAAATAAATTACTTACTTAACAATAGTACAAAAGGGAGAATATGCTCATCACCAATGAATAAAAGGCTCAAATTATTTTTACAGCAAACGTGTGTAGAGCTAACATAAGACTAGGATATAGAATTTCTCTACCACATCAGAAGTTTTCTTTCCTGGCTCCTTCCAGGTACCTAGGGTCCATCCCAGAAAATCTTTACTGTTTCCTTACTTTCAGAATGCAGAGTGCTTTTGCCAGTATTTGTACTTGGCATTGACAAAACTGACAGCACAAATTGTCCCGCTGTCAGGTCATTTCATAGAAAGGCCACTCGTTCATCTTCAGTGGTGTATTTGTATCCTGTTGTGCATGTATGCCATGGTGTGTTTCTCCACACACAGGTTTCTTATGTTTCTTATGGATGGTGCCCACTGCTAATAAAAAATTGTAAATGTATGGGCACATGTCTACTGGCAAAGACATTAATACCCAGGGAATTGGTCACCCTTTCTCATCCTCCTCTTTTCCACAGAGACCTTTCTTCCTGAGAAGCCCCTCCTGCTTTCCTGTTTCTTTTGTGTGGGACCCTGTGACTTTGTAGTTGCTTATGCTAGCACATGTGAGGAGGGGCTATCTGGTATGCTAGACCCAATAATACTTTTATATTGATTAATGTTAGGCTGAAAACATTTGACACATTAAAGAACATATTGTTTAGATTATTTCCACTTATTTTTCATACTTTTCAATTGAATTGTAGGAAAACTTAAAAGTTCACATGTGACTCACGTTCAGGGCAAGTTTAGTTTTAGTGACCAGGATGCTGAATCTAACGACTGTAGCACTACACTGTCCCAATTCAACCTTTTAACTTAGTCTAAGAATAAATGTGTTTGAGATATTTATTTATTTATTCATTCATTTATTTATTTATTGACTTTTAGAGACAGGGTTTTTCTGTGTAACTTTGGCTGTCCTGGACTCACTTTGTAAGCCAGGCTGGTCCAGAACTCACAGAGAAACACCTGCCTTTGCCTCCCCAAGTACTAGGATTACAGGTGTGAGCCACCGCAACTGGCAGAGACAGATTAATTTTTTTATATTTTTATTAATTAATTTGCTTATTTAATTTACATCTTGGTCATAGGTTCCTCCCTCCTCTTCTCCTATTCCATCCTCCCTTCTGAATTCCCCCTCCTTTATTCCTCAGAATAGAGGAGCTCCCCAACCCCCACACCCCAGCTCATCTAGTCAAAAGAGGAGTGAGTTCCTCTTCTTCCCCTGTGGTCTGGTAGGGCAGTCCCATGGGGGGTGGGGGGGAATGATCAGAAAGCAGGCAGCATAGTCCATGTCAGAGATATCTCCCACTTCCCTCACTAGTGGCCCCACATGAAACCTGAGTTGCCTATCAGCTAAATATATGTAGAGGACCTAGGTCCAGTCCATGCATGGTCCCTTGTTGGTGCTTCAGACTCCACAGGTCCCTCTAGCCCCTGGTTAATTGGCTCTTTTTGTCTTCTTGTGGAGTTCTTGTAACTTCTAGGTCCCTTTATCCTTCCCCCCTCTTTTCCACTAGACTCCCTATGCTTTGTCAATGGAGAGCTGTGAGTCTCAGTATTTTTTTTAGAACTGTTGCTAGGTGGGGCCTCCCAGAAAACATTTCTGATAGACTCCTGTCTGCAAGCCTATCTGAGTATCATGGATACGGATAGCGGTTGGCTTTCTTCCATGAGGTGGGTCTTAGGGTTGGGCCCGGCATTGGTTGGACATTCCCTCAATCTTGGCACTATCTTTGTCCATACAGGCCTTGTAGGCAGGGTAAGTTTTGGATTGAGGTTTTTGTGGGAGGGTTAGAGTCTAGTCATAGAGTTCAGGATAGACATACTACAGTGCACAGACCCCAAGAAGGTAAGCAACAAGGAGGGCCCAAGGAAAGATGTGTAAATCTCAGCTCCGGAAGGGGGAAATAGAATAGACAGAGGTAGTGATTGAAGAGTGGGAACAAAGTAGAAGAGGGAATGCAGAGAGAGAGAGAGAGGAGATCAGACCTGGGGAATGCAGGGGCAGGAGGGCAGAAGGCCTGCAGAGAACAGAGAAATGGTGAGGGCATCTCTGTGACAAGCTGGAGACCTAAATCAGAATAGGTCTCTGAGAGGAAATGGGTGTGGGGGAGGAACTCTAGCTGATACTCCTAGTAGCAGAGGCCATAGGGACTGGAGACAACCTCTAACTAGACAAGACTCTAGCGGGCTGAGGAGAACACCAACCTACCCAAAAATGCCTTGACCCAAGACAGATCAATTTTTAAATAAGGTATCTAGAGTTACTTGAGTGAAGAATGCTAAACTGATCCCCCACGGCAACGCTGGCTCAGAGATTGTGAAAGACTACTACCAGGAATGGCTGGCAGAGCAGGCCCAGAGCCTGACTGACAGAACAACGCCTGCATTCAGCTCCAGCTCCATTCCCTGCTCCTCCTCTTATGCGGGTCACGATCCCACCTCCCCCAGTCTCCCAGAGCCTCTTCGTCCTGGCATGATGCCTGCACCCCAGACGGGAACCCTCCCCTGAAGCCAATGATGGGCCCTCCTGCTCCTGGGATGATGCCTGTGGGACCTGCCCCTGGAACAAGGTCACCCACAGGAGGCCACGAGGCCTGGGCCTCCAATGATGAGGCCTCCTGCTCACCCTATGATGGTGCCCACTCAGCCTGGCATGACTCAGCTAGATAGGTGGGAGCAGAGAGGCTCTTTATCAGTTTACCTGTTTCACCTGGAGATCACCATGCTGCACCTGTGCATTTTCTAGCTTCGTGACAGGAAAACCTTCCCCCTTCCTAACAGAATAGTTATTGGAGGGGAGAAGCAATATACAGTACAGTTTTCACTTATATTGTGAAATGTAAAAATAAAATTGTCAGCTGTTTCGGCTTAAAATAAACAGAATATTAAACCAATTCTATGGGTGTGCAGAGTTGCGTGGCGATGGCTCAGCAGACAGGTTGTGGGTTAACATCTTCCTCAGCCAAGCTGTGCGTGAATACTGCGAATGTGAGTTTTAAACTCAGTATAAGCTGCTATGTTCAAGATTTCTAAAGCAACAATAAATGGGAAAGCAGGAAGGAAAGTAAAAGGGGAAATGGCAAAATGATGTTGTTAGGCATGCTGTAAGGCACCAAGATTATCTGTTTGTGGCATTTGTATTGCCCGTTTCCCACACTCTGCCATTTGAGGAGCCCTTTGGCTTCTCAGTTCCCCTGCACTTCAAACAGTAAGACTGCATGTCAGAGCATGTCTCAATATTCTCTTTCATTATGAATGAGATCAAGCATCACATTCATCCCATTCATCAGCCTTTGGAACTTCTGCAAGCCACCGAGTTTAACCATTTAGGTTTCCCAGGAAGAGAGGGTCTTCTTTTAATTTTCAACATCCCTTTCTATCTCCATGCGAAATGCAAACCTCAGCACAAAAATCCTGTGAAGGAAAAAAAAACAGAACTTTGATGTGAAGCCAGTCATGCCTTGGGCCCGATACTGTTTTGTCACGTGACACACACTCAGGATCAGGCCAGAAGGATATCTGAGCATCTCTGCTGGACGCCCTAACGAGGAAAGAATTTGGCTCACTCCCTCTTCCTAGGAAGACAGAGTGAGACTCGATCTAGACTAACACAATATCAGTTGCAGAGAATCCCTCAGCTAACAGTCATCCAGCCTGGCTTCAGCATTAAAGCTTAGTGTGAATGATTTATCTGAGTGGCGACAGAATTCGAGCTGTCTCTCAAGGGACAGTGTTGTCCCCTTAGAAAGAATGGGGTAAATGATCCTCGGCAGAAGCCTTTGGTGTCTTCAGACAACGTCTGCACTACCTTAGGCAAAAGGACAAGGATTTCAGTTGTGATGGTCTCAGGTGATAAAGGGAGGATTTCAAATGACCTATGGAACCTTCATGGTCAGCTTATCAAAAGTGGTGATAGAACTGACCTGTCCAGATGGGACCTGCACCTCCCAGATGCTGTCTGCATGTTAGAGACTAACACATTCCTCAGGTGGTTTCTTCAGGTGTCTGTAAGAGCATGAGGAGTTTATAAGAAACTCAGGCAAATCTCTGCTATAAAATTCTCACTTGTTAAATTTCCAGATATTGAAAAAATTAACTGGCAACTATTGCCTTTTTTTAATTGAAAAATTTTATGTGCTTGAGAATTTTATACTGAGTACTGTATTGAACATCAATTTGACCTCTCCCCTGCCAACTCTTATTGTGTGTCTCTGTTTAACTATCAAATTTATAACCTCTTCTTTATTATTGTCACATATGTATATACATGTGTATATATACTTATATGTACATGTATATATACTTATATAGAGAGAGTGCCTAGTCTTGCTTCATCTTAAACACATGTACATAAAAGCAACACATTTCACTTTTTGATACAAATGCATGTTAAATCCTTCTAGAAATTAACCATTCTCAGAACATTTATGATTTATTTCAATCCCAAAGTTATCTGAAGTACAAATAACAATCAATTCAAGACATAACTGATAGGAAGAGACACTGTTCTGCTCTAGGAATGTGTGTTCAATGATGAAATCATCTAGGAGCATTCTTTATGAATACAACTAAAGCAGTCTAGTCAACCAAAAGATTTCCTTCCTAGAAATGTAACTTATAAATATTTGCATATGTGTGAGGGGCTATATGCTTAGAGATACTTGCTGCAGTGTGGTCTGTTATAGGAAAAGTTAGGCAGAGAACTACACGTGTTGTCAGTAGCTGCTTAATGAAATTAATTATTGTACAGTTGTATAACAGGGCACTATGCAACCATTTTTAGGAAATGATTCATATGTTGCAAAATGGGATTGCATCTTTTAAAGCTATCAGTTATTTTAAAAGGTAAATGGCTTTAAAATGTGCATTCTTTTACATTGAAAAACAGATGTATATGCTCATGTTCATCTGCCCCAACATATATCTGAACACTTACACTGTGCATTTGCTGGTGGCTGCAGTAGAAGGCAGGCTCTTGCATTCTCTACAAATCATCTGCATTGAAAACTTTTTATAATATTCACATGTACCACCTACTCAGAAAGGTAAATACAGTTTTATAACAAAGATTTGGGCAGCCTGGCAGATGGGACAGACTTGTACTTTAAGGGAAGCATTGTTTGGACAAAGAAACAAAGGAACCACATGGTTTTTAATTCATTGTCAGTGTGGTCCCTTATAAGGAAAGCCTCAGGAAGTCTTGCCTTACTTTGACCAGTGAAGTTCCTGAAGGCATCATTCACCGAGATGCTGGGAATGTGTTACTTGTGCTCACTGATATATTTAGTCAGAGGTGTGAGAAAAAAAAAAGCTATGTTGTCATTGAAGAGGAGCACTCTACTGTCCAAATCTTGTCATGTATTCTGGGCAAAACAGTCTCCAAAAAGTCTCACTATTGGAGCAAAATACAGCTCTGAAAACACATGCAGGAAATGGGATAAGTCAGAAAGGCAAAGGGAACACACTAGAGTCTGGAAGCGGCCAGAGGAAGCAGGGAGGATACAGAATTGTTCAAAGACGAACCAGACGAACAAGACTGTTTAGGTGACATCAGCAGGAAGAAAATAACTTTGGGACACACCAACAGAAGACACTCAAAGATGACTGGTCACCCTGTCTGTGCTGAGAACTAGACAGCCTCCATATTTGTTTGCTCTAAAACTACGGTTATTGCACAGTGAGGCCAGCGCTTCAGAACAGATGCTTCCTTCCAGACAAACTTTGGATTTTAATCTCTCAGTTGGAAAATATTTACCGGGCACCTGCTTTGCAAGGCTCCCTGCATGAAACAAAGATGTCTGAGATAAAACCTGCTGCCTTGGAGCCGGCCATCCATTTTCAAATGAAAAAAACCATCAGATAAAAAGGAGCGCAACAGCGTTTCTCAACTATTAAGCTCTTCTCTGTAGCGCATCTCCCTCCAGATCTATGCCTGAGGTTTCCACCGAGTGCACTGATTTAAGCTCTTTTTCAACTATTTCTCTACATCATAACCGACAACTTATATTCATTAATGACCTGAGTGGGAATTAAAATCTACTTTGCCCCATTACTTAAAAATATCCGATCTCTATACCTAAATTTTATTTGCACTTTACTGAAAGATGTTTCAAGAAACCTGGGATCATGAAATGTTAGAATTAGAAGAAGCCTCTGCTCTAAGATATATATTCCAAACCTAGTATCTGTTCAATCAAAACAGCCTCTCTGAAAGCTAACTAAAATTCTTATTGCAGAAATCCTGACTCACTTACTTGCCCTCCAATACTTTTTCATCCAAACTAAGCAAAAAGGATCAATTCTACATATATCAACTCATTATGCTTCTATTTTTTTATAAGAGGCATAACTTACAAACAGGTGTAGAAAAATATGGACCATCAAGTTCAATTTGAATGTCATGAAAAATTAAATTCTATGAGTTTATCCCAAATGTACTGAAAAACATTCTTTCTCTGAAATTGACTATATCTGGATGCCATGTATTTTTATGTGCTGTTTGTAGAAACTGTAGTTAAGCAGCTACTTAAAGAAATTCTTGTTATGAAATAGATTCCAAACCATTTGAGTTTTAAATGTAAGAGAATGGATATTATTTATATGGGTAAGCATATTTATTTTTTTTAAATAGTAAACTGGTTGTTTAGCAACTCAAAAAAAATCACAGGAAAAGATTACTGCTTTGAGAACATGTGTGACCTTTTGACTTCTTTGACAACTTAGAATCAAGAACATAATGACATCTGGCTGGAAAGCTCCCACATCATCAATCAGTACTAGGCTTTTAGCCCAGCTCACTGTTCACATTCTTTGTTAGAGTGGTAGAGAGTAGAAGATCCTAGGCAGGTAATACAGTGGCGGCAGGAGGACCAGTCCACCTACAACAAACTGTCTAACCTACAATAAAGCTCTGACTCTGGGCTTAGCTCCCTCTTGTTGGTTTCTTCTCGAGAGGAGCATTGCTGTACCATTTCACACTACCAGAGGATTCCCATCTATAAGTATATGAAATGAAAATGGGAAGGATAGCAAGATGAAAATTACATGTGTATAATTCAATATACCAAGAAGTGTGCACAAAGATGAAAAGATGAAATGATGAATAATCCCATTGAATATATGGGCAAGAGGAAGCTACGGCTAAGGAGGCCAACCAGAAAACATCCACCAAACATTCTGATGGAATGGGGGTAAGGCTAAGTGTTAGAAACAAGTATGGCTCACACAATAACAAACATGTGCCGAATGTCTTATTACAATAGATGGGGCAGGTTGTAAAAGACGGTAGTAGCTGGGAAGGTTGTCACACATCTGTAGTGTCAGTTATTGGGAGAGGAAGGAAGAAAGAACAGAGAACTGTGGGCTCCAAACTTTCCGGGGCCACACAGGAGACCCTACATCAAACAAAATAGACAGAAAACACAGATTTCTTGAAGCAGTTAGTTTTGTTTCTTCAGTCAGTAAATATGTTGATATTTACTGATGATTTGTTGTGTACCACCACGCTTTCCTAAGTCCTGAGCTACAGCTGTAAACATGATCTGTCCTGTCTCTGATTTCTATCCTTTCCACATAGAGACTTAAGAATAAAGTGCATTTAACAGGAAACATAAGAGCTGTGGACCAGTGCTTGATGAAGACTAAGACAGATTTTGAAAAGTAACCATGTTTTGTAAGATTTGTCCCATTTGGAAGCATTTAATTTTCGAAGGTGTAGGTAGTATTTGTATCAGTTACTTTTGGTAACATTTTCTCACTGGGATAGAATATGTGATAAAGCCAAACAGAGGAAGGAAGGAAGACAGGCAGGCAGGTATATTTTAGTTCACACTCTGAGGGTTCAGTCTATCGAGGTGAGGAAGTCATGGCTGCAGGACCGTGAAGCAGCCCGGCGCCTCTGCAGCCACGAAGCAGAAGATGTGAATGATGGTGCCCAGTTCCCTTCCTCCATTTTCTCTCATACAGGACCCAGCCCACGAGATAGTGCCCGCTGTACTTAGTGCTGGTCTTCCCATTTCAGTTAACCTAACCTGGATGACCTCTCACAGGCTCAAGGAGAAATGAGGACTCTGAATTCCATGAGGACTCTGAATCCCATTAAGCGGACAATCAAGGAGTCTCACAGGAGTCTCTATGGTCTGGGACATTATCAATTAGCGACCCACTAGTGGCCAAGAGGGAGCTTACAAAATAGTTTTGTTTCCACATGACAATCTCACCGAGAGGAGTGGCATTTCCAACTGCTTTGACTGCTTTCTGGTAGAGCCAACCATCAAAAATAAAGCTTAATTTTTAAACATACCTGAACTCACAGAACACATCTGTGCTCAGTGGTGCTGTGAGCAACAAGGTGAACTGGGCTCCCATTCCCAAGCCCGTGCCTTGTCTTTCATCACTGTTTACCTGATGCTGAAATGATTTAGAGGCACACTTAACTTTCATCTCAGGAAGGCAGCAGTTCAGTGGAAGTCCATAAGAGTTTCTCAGAATGATACGTATAAGCTGAAAACATCAAACAACTAGCGAAAGAAACCGCGTTTTCTATGTGTTTTAAAACAATTTGATTCTTTCCACTAAAATCTAAGTTAGGCACAGGGTTTTTCTTTGTTCATCACTCAGAACAGAAAGGGAAGGCTATTTCCGAAAGTTTTATGTTACTCTCCACAGGATAATGACAGTAAAGCTCCAGGCTAGGTGTTTTGCTTTGTTTATTGTAAGTATATCAAGACATTCCAAAGTGACGGGATGTTAAGAATTTTAATTTCTCAGTTTATACATCAACTTCTGTGTCTTCATTTCTTTGAGTGAGTAAAGTATCCATACTTTTTGGAGTATACTGGGTAAGGGCCAACGCTTGAAACAAAGAATCTTATTAGAATTAATATTATAAAGTTTGGATGGTCACTGTCAGAAGATGCAAATGAAGCCAGGCTTTGCGCCAACGCTCAAAGGAAGAAAGTCTCTTCTGTTCTGAAAGGTGAGTGCTATCTTTCACCCAGGAAACTCCCCCTGAGTGGGACACCAGGGCGGCACCGTGCGATGGGCAGACTGGTGATGCAGAATGTTCTGTGTGTTTCCTCTCAGCACAGCATGAACAGAGCAGAGGTTCTGTCCTACCTGGTAGATTGTAACTGGCTCAAAAGCACTACAGAAGAAGCTGGATTCTGCTCACTTGGCTATGACAAAACGCAATGTGTGGATCCCTAAGACACAAGTATCATGTGTTCACACGTGCTTCTGCTGGCACAGAGACACCTGCTTTGTTGGTTTTTGAGAAAGTTTCGCTATGTATCACAGGCAGGTCTCCAACTCATTGCACTCGCCCTTTTCAACCTTCTGAGGGCTGCGATTATGTATGCGTATCACCATGCCTAAGTTGAAAAAAAAAATGGTATCAGAATTGCAGTTACAAAGGGAATTAATTTTACTTAGCTGGAATCTTTTCTAGTTCTAAAAGTAATAAACCCAGAGAGACCGTGAGGGTGGCCTAGATTCTGTCCTGTGAAAAGCCACAATTGGGAATTTAGGTCTGTTCCAGCTGAGTAGTTCTCAACGTTCCTAATGGTGTTCCTCATGTGTGGTGGCCCCAACCTGAAAAGTATTTCATTGCTACTCCATAACAGTAATTTTGCCTCGGTTGTGAATCATAATGTAAATATCTGTGTCTGCTGATGGTCTTAGATGACTCCTGTGAAAGTCTTTCAACCTCCACTAATGGGTCGTGGCCCACATGTTGGGAACCACTGATCTAGGATCTGATAGCGGCTCAGAGGTAGACCTTAGCAGGACCTCAGACCTTAGCAAGCACAAGCCTTACCTTCAGGAAACACAGTTAAGGTGCTCTCAGATCCCTCCTCTGTGGAAACTGCAGGATCATAAGCACGCTGCCTAAAACTTCCAGGAACAAAACTCTCCATCTGTGAAAACAGGAGAGAGAAGTAAAGTTACAAGAGTTCCTTGTCTCCGTCTACTTAGAGAGCCACTCTAACAAATGAGCATGTGAGAGAGACAAATACTTCTGTATTCTACTGTATCCGGGAAAGTGGGCCACACAGGACTGGGATGGGAACAAGCAGAGTGAACTCAAAGAGCGGTGTGCAAAGCTGCTGTGGGTTGAGGTCACTTAGTGATGCTGGTGGGGTAACCTGCCAAGACGCGGAGAAAGAGCACGGAACACAGGGCAGATCAAGCAGAGGATACACCAGGTGACTGGGGAGTTGGTCTAAAGCAGTTAGGTGTGTCGAGGATCACCGAGGACATTTCCAGGCAAGAATACAGTTCAATTAAAATATTACATTAGTACAATTTGCACTGGCCCACAACTTACTTTTGGACTTGATATTATTTTTATCAGGCACTTGGCCTGGTTTGGGGTTTTTTGTTTGTTTCTTTGTGTTTTGTTGTCGGTTTGACACGAGCTAGAAAGGGCTGAGAAGAAGAAACCTCAGTTGAGAAAATGTCTCTGTGAGTTTGCCTATAAGCAATTCCATAGGAAATTTTCTCGATTGCATGTGTGCGTGTGTATGTCGGGTATGTGTGCATTGATACATATAGTGGATGTGGAAATATGGTGCATGTGTGTGAACACATACAAACATAAATAGGAAATTGTGGGCAAATTAAACACTGGGGCAGAAATCCCAGTTCATTTACTCATAAGTCTGGTAATACTGTCTGTAACAATAATGCAAGCGTACCCCCTCTCTGGACTTAATTTTCTCAGGTCCTCAGCTGAGGAATGGGAAATAAACGCTCTTCCCCCTTGCTGGAGGTATGGCTGGACAGATAAAGGTGACCAAAGGTGTTTTGGAGGAAGGTTTGGGGAGGCTGATTCCGAGTTGCTTTACCTTCTTCAGTACCCCGATTTCCTATTTGGTGAAAAGAGATAATAATAGCAGCCCTTCCTAAGATTATTGGGAGTGTTATATATAATATAATATATATAATATCCATGCACATTTAGGAAAACTGCTGGGACACAATAGGAACCAGTAACTTCGTTTCCACCACTTTCCTCAGTGTCACCACCATTGTTTAATATGAAAGCACCTCTTGACAGACTTGACGTGCAACAGAAATGCGTTAAATATTTGGGGAAAGATCCAATTTCATGCAGGGATTTTATTTTAATGGAATGTGCCCTTCTCACTCTCTGTTGTAAATGAATCCCTTTCCCATTGTAGAAGCAGGAGGAATCTCATTTTCCTATCCCATGAAGTAATTTCATAGTCCTATGTATCTGGCTCTATGCGTGATCCATTCTTACTATAATACAAAGTAAAATTGCATTGTAACACGAATGTAAATTCAGTAACAGGAGGTTGTGTCACTGGAATAAGCTGAGATGACTTAAATATTCCTTCTTCAATGTCTCCTCTCTAGCATTGAGATTTCACCCACTGATTTTCTTAAATTACACAGTGTTAACTTTCTAGATTACATTTTTACAATCTAGTGAAATTAATTGTATTAAAAAATTCCATTAAAGAGGACAGAGACAATGTGTCAAAAAGAATTGAGTGTGGGGTCTTAAGGAAACAACAAAAAGTGTGTTTCATTCAGATTCAGACAATATGAGCATGTTAGGACTTTTATGAGTTTTTTTATGGCTGAGCTATGTCATTCAATTTGAATTGTCTTTTTAAAGAAGAAAACATCCTGTATGTTTAACTAAAGGGTTAACTGATTCTCCCTGGATCTACCACCTGGTCATTAGCAGAGTTAAAAAAAAATAACTTCATCTTTGATCAATTACTGCCTTCCTTCTCTTCAACCAAGCTAACTCACTCATAGCATGAGGAGACACATGTTTGCTCTGTGAGGGTTTCTGGAAGAACACTTTGATTTTTGCTATTATAAATAGATAATAATAACCCATAATAAGCCCCCAACGCCTTATACGTTAATGTTGTAGACTGAAGTTACTAAAAACAAAACCATAAAACCATTACAGGCATGTCATAGTGCAGTATGCCAGAACCATAGAGAAAGATGCTTGCGTCTTTCAATGTCAGAATTTACTGAATAACAAGAAATTCACAGTGCTTACTGATTTCAAGGATAGCCATTTGTCATTAAATCTTCCTACCTTGTTTGGCCAAAGCAAATGCAAGGTTTTTTTCAGATCTTAATTATTAATAATAACTACTATATCACATAAGTCACAGTAAATATAACTATATGTATGTTGGTTACATATATGTTAAATACATATATAAATATATCTATGTATGTTACATATACATACTATATATATGGGTTACATAGATTATATATATCACATAGGCCATGTGTGAGTGTTCAGTTACAGAATGAATACTAAGTTAGAGGTGTTGTAGCAGAGTTCACGATGTTTCAGAAATGATGGAGAAAGAATCAGTATAGATAAGCCAATACCCTATGTCTGAAGAGAACTGCTAGCTAAGCTACTAAAGTTGGCTTGAAGAGCAAAGCTGCAGAATTCAGCTGCAAGGTGAAAGGCCTAACCTAGTCCAGAGCAGGAAATGAGTCAGGAGGCAGCAAAGGTCAGTCAGGTCCAGGTGCAAAGGGGCAGGAAGACAGCGAGGCAGTTAAATAGGATATGTCAACAATGGGGTACAGAGCCAACTCACAGTCCTCAGCCCTTGAGTCACATGCCAAGTATCAGATGAGAGATTGGTGTGGCGTCATGCTACCTCAGTGTTAGGTGACCATCACTTTAGAGGGTCCAGGCTAGCGAGCTTCACCCATGCCTCTATCTGGTATACCTGCTAAGTTGTTGTTATATCCTATAAGTTTCTCCGGTAGTATGGAAATATGCCCCCATGTCCCTTTCGGTTTCAGCTCTCCCTTTCTAATCCCAAGAATGCAGCATGTATCAGTCTGTACCATGCAGAAGGCACTTGACAAACAGTGCAGCTCCTGTGTCCACCCAGGAGCTGTAGATATCCTTCTCCCTCAAAATGGAGTAAGAAAAGCTGCTTGTAAAATGGAGTCTCCTAGGGCAAGCCACAGACTGAAAAGCCACTATTTATATAATGTAGTAACTCTTAGTAGGGACTAGCCTTATTCACAGCAGGACACCAGTGATAGCCTTTCTTCACTGAATAATAATTACTGTAAATAAACCAAATAGTAACTGAAGTTTGGAAATGGATTAATATGTTATCATTGAATCAATACATATTTTTGCTGCAAGATCTGAACGTACACTAAAGCAAAGGTTTTTTTGTTTTTTGTTTTTTTTTTTGAGAACAAATGTGATGCTCCTTGCATGGTCTGTAGACTTCTTCACATGATTATCTTTTTTATGCCTTTAAAGAATTAGCTAGTGTTTCCTAATTTCACCACAACTCTACTGCAAGAGAGTCTGAAGAGAAGAACAGGAATGCACAGTAATAGCTCCCTATAAAAGGTAAGCCCATTTGTCTTCTGAGCCGTAATGAGCCAGTTTCAGAAAGGCCTTTGAACTTGCTTCTGGCAAGTGGAAACATTAGCAAGCTAGTTTTGAGAGGATCTTTTGAACCTCTGGTGAGTGGAAACACCAGTCCCACAAATCATGAGGAAAGTTCAGGTCAAAAGTTCAGCAGGAAAGTGTGGCCATCTGTGATTCGGGAAGATCAGCCGATCTGAGCTATTCCGTCTTTGCATGTTTTAATAGATTCTCAAAGAGCCTTGTATCCTGGAATGGCAAGGGTGATTCCAGTATCACTCAGCACAGTAGTTTTCAAACCACAGATTGCCTCTCATTGCCGGTGAGTGTGATGTGGTAGGTTTTCACCACCACGTGAAAACATGGTACAGATTAAAAGAAATAGAACTTAGAGAAAGTCAAATAGTAAAGACAAAGGTTTGCTGTAAAACTCATGTTCCAGGTGTATGCTTCTGCTGGGTCCCTTTATAAGTTGTTGTTGAATGCAGAAAAGATCCAGTCTTGGGGTGTGTGTTCTTATAGCTCTGGAAAAAGATGGGAAACAAAGGACTTTGGGTCTAAAGTCTGAATTAGAAAAGCTTTTCAATGTAACACACTAAAGGACATGTGGTAAGATGCCTAAGTCACTCTATGCCATCTATCTTAGACCACTTCCAGTAGGTGTGAAACATCTTCCTCCATTTCTAACCATAGCATCAATTTCTTCCCCCCCCCCCCCGCAAATCACAAGAAGTTGAGTAGCTCCACCTGCCGCAGTAATTTTGTTTCCAGAAAGAAACAAAACTTTGTTTCCAGGTAAGAGATGAGCTATTTTGACAGACCTCTAGGCTTATATTTTCTTGCCATTTAAATATTACTTAAGCCTCCAGAAAAGTTCCACAAAGGTAATCAGCACTTGTCTTTGCCCCGGTTACCTCGTGGAATGAGAGAGAACTTACTTGTGCTCATGCTAGCTAATCATTTCAAACAATTGGACTTGAAATGAAAGTTTCATAGATCAGGCTAACGTATTTAAATTTCAGTTTAAAGCCACCGGCAGCTCTTCAGTTCATATGAGGTTACATTTCAAGTTTTCCAAAGGAAATGGTTGGCTGGCTAATTTTGTTTAGTGTTCCTTGTTATTTGTAAAAGATCATAAGATATGCATGAGTTAATTAGTGTATAGTTGGCATATGGCACTTTTAAGTTTTGTGCAAACATAATTCAGACGCCTTGGGAATATATTGCTATTCTAGAGTAGCCAGATCCAACAGAATTTGACACATGTGCCTATGAGCAGTTGAAATGTGTCCATGGGAACTAGAAAAATAAAATCTATTTAATTTTTAATTAGCTTAAAAATCTAAATAACTCAAGGGAGGGGGATACAGCAGATACAAACTGTATCCTGTATTACAAATTGTAATAACTAAATAAACAAACAAATAAACTAATAATAAATTGCCAAAAGTCTAAATAACTATAAAGAACACGGTCAATAACGTAGTTATGGGATCTTTAATTTCCACACTGATATGTAATGCCTAAAAGACTGTGAAGACCCCTTACCACAAGCTGCAGTCTAGATAGGAAACTGTTCAATGCTGGTGTGAAAAGACGATAGAATAAAGAGATGGGGCCTTTGGAGGAAGTGATTAAGTCATGGGAGGAGATTGCACTGAAAACTGCTTCTGAGAGCCATTTCTGACATTTCTACCTTCACCTGTCAATACCGTCTACCCCACAGGACACAGCATTCACAATGACACCTTGGGAGCAATGACTAGGCTTTCTCCAATACACTGATCTTGTCAACACTGTAATCATGGATTTTTTTAGGCTCCAGCGTTACAAGATACATTTCTGCTTGTGATAAACAGCTCCATCTCAAGCATTGTGTCATAATTCCACAAAGATAACTATAGAAGAGATTGTGCCAAATTGAGACATTCATATTCCATCTAAAACAAAACTATGCTGCTTAAATCCAGTCAGTTTTGGCCATAGGAAAAGTTAGACCCTGTGCTTCTAAATGCTTTACCTTTTTCATATAAGCCAAAAAATGGATTTTATGGGCAGTGAAATTACATCCGTTAAGAAAAAAATGAGTTATTATGGTTTAATAATAATATGTCCCCCATAGGCTCCCGTGTTGAAGGGCTGGTTCCCAGGTGGCAGTATTGAGGGAAGTGTGCCGGTAAAGGCATGCCTTTGAAGGCTGTATCTTCAAAGTCGTTATACCTCTCTCTCGCCTGCTGTTAGGACTGACGAAACTCCTCCATGTGCTACACAATTTTGTAAGAAAGGATGTGTGCATGGCTAGGCAGCATACATTTGGATAGACAAGTTGTCAAGCGCATAAATAGTATCAGCCCAGTAAAGAGAAACAATTGGTATAAGAGGCAAATAAGATCTTAAAAAGAAACAACAGAGGAAATAGAAAACAGACGAACTTGCTGAACAAATAGGACACAAGAGAAACTGCTCTAAAATTCCAATTGGGTTTCAGGATGTTAGTGTATTCCAAAACCCTCATTCTTTTGAAAATGTAGAAATGCATGTTATTTATGTTTTCTGGAAGGAGGAGATATTCTAACTCATGAATAATGAGTAATTACAAACTATGGCTTTATCTAGCTTTTAAGAGGCGAGAATAATGAGCAACTGGAACCACTAACTAGATTTGAATCACCCAGTTCTTCAGGTGTTACACTAGCATTTCCATGTATAGGGGTAATTACATCTGGAAGATATCAAATTAGTACCTCAGAGCTCTAATTAGAGCCAGGTATGACAGTTCAGGATTACAGCCACATTCAGAACTGAAGAAGTATATTTCATTTTAGTTGTACTTTTCAGCCTGATTTTACCCTAGCCAATTTATTAATGTGTGTGTGTGTTCCACAAACATGAAAATGTAGACAATCACTGAAAGAGCATTAGGTAATGGGTTCTAGTAAATAATAATAATAATAATAATAATAATAATAATAATAATAATAATGGGTAAGAATGTTGTAGACACAGAAGAAGTGTTCTACTGAACACCCATGTGACTAATCTTTTTGAAATCTATTTGCCTGGATATCCTTTTCCTTCATTTTTATAAACATTAAATGGTCTTTTTCTTGTCTTTGGAGAGTTGTGAAATGAAGCAGCCATTATTTTTCTTTGGTCTTTAAATGGAGAAAAAAAAGAGACTGCAGTTTTGAATCTAAATAAAATGTTAAGACTAAAACTATTAAAGACAGCAAAATGGCTGAAATGATCTGTTGACTTCATAATTTTACACAACTCAGTTTTGTATTTAATCTTTAATATGTGTCTTGAAAGGTGTATGTTCATCACAACTATATAGGCAAAAAGCATAACCCTTCTGTTGTCAAAGATTTTTCTCTTTCAGCTTCATTACAAGTGCAAATTAACCCCTATGCAAGAGAATGCATGAAGAGATGTGCAGTAGGAGTTCTGTGGACAACGGACAGGAAGAGACTTGTGAGAGTCTGACTTGGAAGGACACATGAAGTGTATCCACCAGAGCCCACGTGGCCCATTTGCTTAAAGCAATGAAAGAGAAGTGCAGGCAGGTTGAGGGGTGATTGTGTAAAAGACTGGTGGGTCCAGCACTGCAGTTTGGATTCTGGATTCCCTGTCAGATGGTCTGCATAAATCACATACAGGATAGGTAAAAACTCTATGTGTTTGATGTTGGTCTTATTCTGGATTTCAGATTTGTAACCTGCACTTATTCACAACATGTTTACACGACTTCGTGATTGGGAACAAAATATCTCAGGAATATTAACCATTTTTCCAAGGGACATAAGGGTTTAAAAATATATACCATATAGTGACCATAATTTAAATAGCACAATGTTGAGAAACTCATAAGAGCAGGTTTCAAGTGTTCTTGCTACAAAAATTTAAAGTGTGAGGTGATGCATGTTAATTAGATAATTACAATATGTGATTATAGATTATTATACAATATAGTTTTGCACATTTGAAATACGTGTGCTTTATATGTGTGTATGCACACACATATATATGTATGATTAATGTTATGATAGTAAGTACATACAGGCTTATCAACCATTGTAAAGTAACAAGAATAAGTTGCCCTCTCTTGTAACTATAGGTGCTGTGTCTGCCTGGTTCACAGACTTGCCTGAGTGCTGTACGGAGCTGCAGGATTGTTAGCCTGCCACAGATACCTGAACTTCTGGGGGAAAGGCTGTATCTCTGAACAAATGATGCTATGAGCAGTTTAAATTAACAAAAATTTAAAAGGGCTGCCAACTAAAAGTGAGCCCAGGCCTTCAGGATAAGCATATTCTACACATAAAGGACTCATAGACAAGCCTATGTTTTTCGTTTTTAATTTGATCTTCTATGTTAGCCCATTGGCCTTTTTCCTGTTGTCAGGTTTCACACGTGAGAGATACTCTGTAACAAATCACTGCAACAAGGAGCAGGGCTTTTTCCAACTGCAACTGCCCCCCTTTGCTGTTTCTCTCTTCGTTGACAAAGCATTTTTCAAGGGTTGATGGACACATGGGTTGGGATGGCTTTGACAGCAAGGGTTCGGATTCTGGGTGTGGGGTGAGGCCAGAGATTCTATATTTTAATAAGTACCCAGTGCTGCTGCTGTTGACTTGCAAGTCACACCGGAAGCAAGGACTGAGAACAGTCCTCAAATGAGGGGAAAAAAAAATGTCTCAAATCAAGCACGCTCTACTGTTCTTCGTAAATATTTCTGGCTTGTTGAGCTTATGGTCAACAATAGCGTATCATTAGGTTTATACATGAGTGATGTAAACATGTAGACACTAGAATGGTGAAATAAAGGATATAATAAGTCAACCACTGGATTGTTCCAACTGAAACCTAGGCCTAGGCCAGGTTACCATGTAACTGCAGAAGAGGCCAAGAGGGTAACAGGAGACCTGTAGGAGATGCTAAGAAAGCACACAGAAAAGTCACCTAGCCAATCTTTGATGTGATAACTTCACAATAATCACAATTCATGTATTATCCAAATACTAACAAGTTCAGATCTGTTAAACCCAGGGAAAAACTTTGACCCACGTCAAGCCCTAAAGGGATTCATTCAGCATGTGTCCCCATCTGTCTACAGGGCTGAAGCACAGGTTTCCAGTGTTCAACAATAATTCACTGTGTTCTGAGAATCCAGGACAAGCTGCAACTTAATTTTGTAAAAAAAAAAAAAAAATTATACTCAAAACTCAAATGTGTCTTCTTAGAACAAAGTCCAGAATTACAAAATACACACTGACCACAGTTACTCAAGATATTTGTTTCATGTGCTAATTAAGCAATAACACAGAAACATCCACAGACATTCTTTTCTCTCAATTCCAAAGTTTACAAGCAAACTGGGCTTTCTTAACTTTTTTGAGATCTGCCTTTAAGTCATCAAACTCAGTATTAGAACTACATGGAAAAAGCAGAGAAAATTATAAGCCAAACCAGGTGGCTAAGAAAATCCACACATCATTGGCTTTGAACCTATAAATTTAAGAAAAAGCGGTCACCTACCACCTAACCCCAGCCTATCAGGTCTCATTAGGACTGCCTGCATCCTCATTTTCTGTGGCCTGCCAAGGGACCCCCACAAGGGGGAAGTGATGAAAGAACAGGCAACAGAGTCTATGTCACAGACAGCCCCTGTTCCCCTTAGTAGGGAACCCACATGGAGACTGAGCTGCCTTTTAGCTACCTGAGGAGCAGGGGAAGGGAACAGGGGGTAAGAGGCATGGAGGGTGGGACTGGGAGGAGATGAGGGAGGGGGCTACAATCAGGATGTAAAGTGAATAAATTATAAAAAATAAATTTAAATAAAAAGAAAAGGTGGTGACAAGGTAAAGGCAACTGACTTTGGAACAAATCACCTTTGTGTCTGAAAGTTTCTAAAGGACTGTATGTATACATATGTGCATATATGTTATGCTAAATAGCTGTTATTTGAAACCATATGATTATGGTTGTAAATGTATTTCTATTTTGTGTTCACCCAGTATAATGGAAAACACTGACTGCAATTTTATAAAAGTATAGATTTTCCTCTTCCCAGAAAGAATGTTTACATATTATGGTTGTTTGCATAGGAATGGCCCCAACAGACTTGTGTTTTGAATGCTTGGCCTATAAGGAGTGGCATTATTAGGAGGTGTGGCCTTGTTGGAGGAAGTGTGGGCTTTGAGATCGCCTATGCTCAAGCTAGGCCAAGTGTGACACTCCCTTTCTGCTACCAGTGAATCAAGATGGGAAACTCGCAGCTTCTTCTCCAATGCCATGTCTACCTGTGTGCTGCCATGATTCTCACCATGATGAAAATTGACTAAACCTCTGAAACTATAAGCCGACCCCAATTAAATGTTTTGCTTTATGAGAGTTGCCTTGGTCATGGTTTTTAGTCACAATAGAAACCAGGGACTGGGTACTGCTGTAACAAGCCTGATCATGCTGTTGTTTGGAGGAATGTGGACTTTGGGACTTGGGATTAGAAAAAGCAGTAGAATGCTTTAAGTGGTGCTGAGGGTGATTTGAATAGTGGGGGCCTGGCTCAAGAGGTTCAGGGGAGAAGAATATTTGATATGTTTCCTGGAGATTGTTCTTATGATATTTTGGTGAAGAAAGTAGCTGCTTTTTGCCCTTGTCCAAAAAGTCTTCATGAGGCTAAATTAAAGAGTTTGGGATTAATGTCCTTAGCAGAGGAAATTTCAAATGAGTCTAGTTTTGACTCTGTCGTGTGGTTATTAATGTTCATTCTCATGAGGCTCTATAATGAAAAGGAGCAAGCTGAGCAAGGAAAAATATAAACTGAACAGTTCAAAAAGAAAAGAAGTACTGGAAATGGATAGAGCTAAACCCTGTGTACAAGGAGACATAGTAAAGGAAATTAAGGGAGTAAAGACCTCAGGACAAGAACCCACCAGGTAAGCAACAGTATAGGTTCAGGCTTGGTGGTTCACATCTTTATTCCCAGCACTCAAGAAACAGACGTAAATAAATCCAGTCTGGTTTACAGAGCAAGTTCCAAATTTAGGCAAATGTAGTTGGTAAAGAAAACCATCAAAAACAGAAGGCTGGTGAAGATGTAATTGAAGGAAGCAGCCGTGTCCCAGGCCCAATAAGCAGCAGAACTTAGCAGCTTTGGCCATGTGGTCCTGGCTCTGGAGTCAAGGATGAAAGAGAGGGGTTATGGAAAAATCCCTTCACAGCCAAGGAAAGCCACTGAGGCCAGGTGTGGCAGAATTGTCTCTGCTTGGAGGCCTAGAGAGGCAGCCATTGCTTGAAGTTGTGAAGGCTTGCCTTGGAATTCCCAAGATGCTTGAGATACCAAGACCCCGGGATACCTGCGAAGGAAAGCTGCTGATGGTGAGTAGAGCCAGCCCAAAAGAGTGACATATATTCCATCTCAAAAGAGAGAAGTGTGTTATAGTCAACAAAGCTGAAAAGAGTTGGAGATATGAAAAGTGCTTTGACATCAGACTTGGAGATGCAGAGTTTGGAGTTTGGAAAGTTTCAGTCTTGCTTTGGTTCAGTATTTCCTAACTATGTTTCCTTTCTTCCAATTTGAAACAGTAATGTATATCCTGTGCCATTATATGTTGGAAGTATGTGGTCTGCTTTTTAATTTTGATTTTTTTATATAGGGCATTACAGTTAAGACATTGCCTTGAATCTCAGAGTTTTTGGACTTTTAAACAGAGTTGAGACTGTAATAGTCTATGGGGCCTTTTGAAGTTGGACTAAATGCATTGTGGTATAGCTACAAGCCTATGGTTTGTTGGGGGAGAGTAAAATGTGATGGTTTCAATAGGAATGTCCTCCAAATAGACTCACGTGTTTGAATGTGTGGTCCATAAGGAGTGACACTATTAGAAGTTGTGGCCTTCTTGGAGGAAGTGTGTTACGTGGAGGTGGGTTTTGAGGTCTCATATGCTCAAGCTAGGCTTATGTTGCAGTCCTGCTCTGCTGCTTGAGGATCAAGATGTAGAACTCTTAGCTCCTTCTCCAATGCCATGTCTGTCCACATGCTACCATAATTCTCACCATGATGAAAAATGACTAAATCTCTGAAACTATAAGGAGACCCATGGTGTTTTGAAACCCTAACTAAAACCTGTTACTAATTCAATCTCTTAAAATAAAGACACATTGAAATCGTGGTGTGTTCATTAGCAGTCAATGTCATATTACTTTTGTGTATGTTGTTGTGTATACATGCATACACATATATGGGTGTGTGCACACGTGCCAACAGGTACACATGAGCAGGTGTGTGCACGCAGAGGCCAGAAGTTGATATAGAATGTCTTCTTCAATCACTCTCCACCTTATTTTCTGAGACACAGTCTCTTGCTGAACAGAGAGAGTGCAGTTCTGCTGGATTCACCGCCAGTTACCACCAAGGACCCCGTCTCTGCCTCCACCAAGCTAGGATTGTAGACACCCAACATGGTGCCCTACTTTTTATGTGGGAACTGGGGATCCAAAGGGATACCCTCACCCTTGTGTGACTAGCAGTTTACCACTTAAACTGTTTCCCAACCCCCCCCCCCCTCCCAGGTCAAATCATTACAGAACCCCTCCAGAAACAATATTTGTCCTGGCAATTTGTTTTTAAGTAATAAGGATATTCCAAATTTAAACATGATGTTGAAAGGGATCATAAGGATACCCAAAATACTATTATCATCTTAATTTTAGCATGCTCATTAACAGCACATGTCAAAGCATACATGTTTTCTTAGCCGAAAAGAAGATGAGTGAATGTTGTGACTCCTGCTGTCCCTTTCTGGAGAGAGGCACTGCCTACCTGTTTGGCTTCTTCGGGGAAGGATTACTCATTTCCTCTGACATCTTCAAATGCTCTTTTAAACATTAGGTGACATCATCTGTTGCTGTGGCAACTTTTCAAACTTTAGCAAAAGCTTCCAGATGAAAGCATTCGGTTCCACGCTCATTTGCCGTGGCCTAGAGCTGCTGTGCTCCGGCTTCTGAAGTTCCTGTTTAGAAAGCCTTGTTATGTGAGGTTGCCAACCAGCAATCCATTAAAATATATTAAGCAATCACTCATCTCCCTTAATGGCCCAGCTACAGACATTTGCTTCCTGCTGGGACCAGAAAGTGCTCTAGCTGTAGAAACTGGGAGTTATTTTCCATGGCAGAATTCTCTGTGTGCCCTATCTTTCCTTACAAGTTAAATGGGGTGATAAGTAGGAGCCTGGAAAATAGGTAACAAGGGGATGAAAAAATTCAAATTGTCTATTTAAGACGACAGAGTTCTTCCTTTCTGTGATAGCTCACAAAATGCGTCAGGATTCAAATTTGAAAATAATGACAAAATGAGTTTTCCTTCAAATGCTCCTCTGAACTGCAGCCAACAGCGGTGCTTTGGGCATGCTTTGCAATTTATAGCAAAGCAGATCACAAGACAAAGCTGGTTTTATTTTTCTACTGTTTTATTTTCTTCTATTCTTTAATAACAGCAATTTAATTTGAGGTAGCCATAGGTCTCACCTTAAAGCACAATAATTTCAGGAGTCAAAATGATGCTCTTGTGACATTATTTGGACAATGGATTTCTTGGGATCAAAATTGAAAACAAATAAAATACGTCATTCAGATATAACTGCATTCATTCATTTTTCCACTTGTCTTCTGAGTTTTTCTCTTGTAACAGACAAATCTTGGATTAATAAATACTGTTCATGATCATTGTTTGAAACTGAACTCTTGGATCATGAATCATACAACCAGGCACCACATATCTTCGTTACCAACAGCCCCTTCAGAGCCCTCACTAATGCTAAGCAGGATACACGGATTAAGACCTGAACAACAGCTATACATTTTTTCCTTAAAATTTAGTCTGCTGGACAGTTGTACCTCAACAATAATTTATAGGAGTTATTTTTCTCTTCCTTTAAATTCTTAAACCGTTTATTTTGCACCTATCGCTAATTTATAATTCAAATACTACTAATGCTTGAGAGGTTTATGTGTAATTTCCAGAGTAGGACTATGAACCCTGAGGGGTCAGGAAGCCTGTCCTCTGTGCCCACAAAATAGCTAGCATGTAGTACCCACTAGAGTACCCCAGCTACTGTTGACTCCCTGAGTGTTTTATGGGGAATGGTTTGTTTTTGTCATTGCTGTTGTTTTGTCTTCGTTTCTTCAGCAAAAGACTCTGGACCGTGAAAGATGAATACATTTAAGTGACAAATGTGAGAAGCTCATATCGTTCAGCTGTGACCTAGAATGCAATTTTTGCTATTGTGTTAAAAAATGCATAGATGCTTAGTCATTTCCATGCTAAGACTAAGCCACACTGGTCTGCCTTCTGTTCCCAAAGGCAGAACACGGTAGATATTTTGTACATGGGTTTCATCAAATAGCTGAAAACAGTTTGGTTATGATGAACTAACTACATCTTCTCTATTTGATAGATGGGTTGCATTCTTCAGCTATCAGATTTTCATCAGAACTGTCTTCGAAAACATTTTATGGATATCCATTCATGCTTCTATCACTCATACTTATGTATGTAATCAGCCTAATATGACTACTGCCATGAAATCTGTGGGTTTATTCAACAGGGAGATACAATACTCAATTATTCCAGAATTCTGGGAAAATATAGTTTAGCACCTATAACAATGTATCTTTTTGTTAAGGAAGGTTAATTACTTTCCCCTAAAAGAAAAGATGAGAGAACACAGTAAAGAGCTAGCTGCAAAGAAAATCAGGGAAGCATCAGATCCCTTCCATGTTCAGATCCCTTGAACACTTGAAAGCAGTAGCTAACTATTAAGGTGCTTTTTGAAGCAAGGGCAAAGTAGAATGTTGGAAATGGTATCCAGAGTCGGCATCTAACCCAGTAGTTCTCAACCTATGGGCCGTGACCCCTTTGGAGAATCTATCAACCCTTTGCAACCTCTTGTTGCACCTAATTTAAAAATAATTTAAAAATATACCAAAATCTGTACACCTAAAGAAGCTAAAAAAGAAGGAGGACCCTGGATAAGATGATCAATCCTCACTCAGAAAGACAAACGGGATAAACCTTGGAAGAGGAAGAAAACAGGGAACAGGACAGGAGCCTACCACAGAGGACCTCTGAAAGATTATACCCAGCAGGATATTAAAGTGGATGCTGAGACTCATAGCGAAACTTTGGGCAGAGTGCAGGGAATCCTATGAAAGAAGGGGGAGATAGAAAGACCTGAAAGGGACTGGAGCATTACAAGGAGAGCAACAGAACCAAAAAATCTGGGACTATGGGTCTTTTCTGAGATTGATACCCCAACCAAGAACCATGCATGGAGATAAGCTGGAACCCCTGCATAGATGTAGCCTGTGGCAGCTCAGTGTCCAAGTGGGTTCCCTAGTAAGGGGAACAGGGACTGTCTTTGACACAAACTCAGTGGCTTCCTTGATCACTTCCCCCTGAGCGGAGAGCAGCCTTACCAAGCCACAGAGGAAGATTGTGAAAGACAGTCTTCCTGAGACCTGATAAACTAGGTTCAGATGGGAAGGGAGGAGGACCTCCCCTATCAGTGGACTGGGGAAGGGGCATAGGAGGAGATGAGGGAGAGAGAGAGGGTGGGGTTGGGAGGGGATGAGGGTGTGGCTACAGCTGGGATACAAAGTGAATAAATTGTAATAAAAAATAGTCAAAAGTGTGTAGAGGAAAAAACAAACAAACAAACAAATAACAGCAGCAGCAACAACAAATTTCCAGCTTGAGATTTGATGCTACATCTCTTGCTGTCACTGTGAAGAACCAGCTTTGATAGCTTCTAAAGAAATAGAACTTATTTTGGCTCACACTTTCAGGAGATCTGGTCCAAGGTCATGTGGATCAAATGTTCTGGGACTCTAGTGACCATGCCAAATGACAATAACAGGGAGGCATGGGCTGAGGTCATAGAAACCCTCTATGGCAGTGCTTTTCAACCTGTGGGTTGTGAGCCCTTTGAAGGTCAAATGACCCTTTTACAGGGGTTGCCTAAGGCCATCAGAAAGCACAGATATCTACATTACAATTCATAACAGAAGTAAAATTATAGCTATAAAATAGTAACAAAAACAATTTACGGTTGAGGGTCACCACAGCATGAGGAACTGTGTTAAAGGGTCACAGCGTTAAGAAGGTTGAGAACCACTGCTCTAAACAAAGATGTTCAACCTAAGCTGCAAGTAGACCAAAAGAGCTCACTGTGTTGAAATGTCATTCAGAATAAACATATGCGTGCTCTTGAAGTCAATGGCCATGGGCTGGATACTGCTGGATATAGTATGTGACCTAAGACATTTCTTCTTCCTCTAATGTGCCCCAGAGAAATCAAGATAATTATTATAAACCATTCAGAGAGAGAAATTTTTGACAGCTCTCTGTGGGAAACTTTAGTAAGCAGCTCATGGAAATAACTAGAGCTACTCACACTTGTTCAGATAGCCACATCCATCTTTAAGGGACCCCGGGACAGAGCCAGCAAGATGTTATAGCTGCTAAAAAGTCACCTGGTAACTTGTATCCAAGGTGAAAAGATAAAACTGCATTGTGACACAATTAAGTTGATATAAATTGGATATAGGAAAGTAAGGTTTTTTTTTCACATAGATTCTATTTTCCCATGGGTCTAAGGCAGCCATTCATTAACTCAATAAATGTTTATAAATTCTTTTCCATTATTGTTTATAACCCAGCTAGAAAGAAACATATTAATTACATAGTCACAAACAAAATATGACTGCAAGCTGAGATCATTGCATAAAGCAAAAACACAGAGTGCTATGAGGTTTTACGACAGGATGCCTGACAGAGGGGCAAGGATTAGGTAGAGCATGGTCCTGTCATCTGTAGGACAAATGCCCTTAAAACATCATTTCCTATAATTTGTTAAGAAACAGTTTTCTTCATCTCTCTTCCTTTAATTTCTTCCTTCTTTCTTTTTCTCCTTCCTACATAATTATCCCTGTAGTTCATAATAAAGACAAGGTTGGCAAAATGAATTGTATATATATTCATATCTCATTACCTAGCTCCTGCTGTGTGCTTTTCTGACAAATAAAGAGTATGGATCTATTCTTAGTACTCAGATTCTTTTTTTGACCAATTATTATCCAGTACCCAATATGTTATTATGAAATAGCCACAAGGTCATCCAGAAAGATTCAGACAGAAATAAGCACTGAGGACTCTCAAACATAGACAAAGTGTATGAAAAATGGAATTATCGCTTGGAACACAGGAGACTATGGACTCTACCATTAGCCTTCCCATAAATCTCTTCATTTTTTATTTCTCTTTCTGCCTCTATTAATCTTCTCATCACCAGCTTTTAGCATCCTTTTATTTTAGTCCAGGGCTCTTTCTTATTTATGACTTCTACTGGCATGTGTTTTCTAACTGTCACTTTATTTCTGTGTACTTGTTAGCTTTAGGTACTTATGTGCCTCTGTTGTTGCTCCTTTGGCTACCAATGTTTGTTTGAAAATTGTATATCCATTGTCTTTAAGAGAGACATTGAAAACACTAGTCACTGTAACTATTACCCTTTGGCCAAGTTAGTAGCTACTTGATCAGCAAGTCTCTTATTAATTAAGTTATATGTAATTAAATCAAAGTACAGCAGTAGTTCTTGGTACAAAGTACCAGGGCTCAATTTCATTTTTGGTAAGACCAGATTTCTTACCACCATTGTTTTTAAAACTGGGCAAATGATTAAAATAAGAATGTTCAAACATTCAGCATCAGCCAGTGAAGAACATGGCTCTTAAAAAAAAAAGGAACCAAATCCAAATAATATGAACCCTACAGCTAACCCATTTGCCACATGAAGAGAATTACCAGGCTATAGGTAAGAATTCAAGGTCTGAGACAGAGTTCAGTAGGGTCTCTTAGTTGGGGATAATGAAGATTAAAATCTGGGGAATTCAGAGCACCAAAAGTTAGTCTGCAAGCAAGAGAATGAGAGAATAGAACCAAAGAAAATAATTCCAAAAACCTAGAAAAGAATCCAACCTTGGCACTAAACTAAGTACTGACCAAAACATGAGTTTAGGTGATGTACTAAGGGTGGTGGAGACCCATTCTGAATGAATATAGAAAACAATCCCTCAGCCTCACACCAAGTGAGGGCAGGAAGGACCACACGGAACGATCAGGGGAAAAACATCAATCCCTCAACCTCACACTAACTGGAAAACATAACTCATTTTATGTCAGGCAGACTGGAAATCTTCATGCTTAGTGGGCCATCCCAGATCAAAGTTTAGGAAAGAGTACAAAAACATCCACAGTCAAATGAGGTAAAATTCATGTTATCTTATACCCAGTCAAAATTGCCATAGGTGGGATGGGAAAAATATAACTCACCATGACAACTCCAGTCACTCAATAGAAATGAAGCCAGAAACAAGACCGAATAAAGATTTAGCAAATAAGTGAGTCTAAACATGTACATTTTAGAATGGATTTTGCACACTTTAAACAAAAACAAGGACAAAAGGGCAAAACTGAGTCTTAACAAGTGAAGCAAAAATACAATAGAGAATCAATGAAGGAAATATGTTAATATGTGTCAGTCAGAAGACACACTAATACAAACTCCGTGGAATGAAATATCCAGAAGTAAAAATAATAATTATAAGTATTATCCATGGACTAGGCCAGCTTCACACAGCCAAAGACATGTGTAATAACGCCCATCAGAACTTGCGTGGGAATAAGAACTTGTCTACAGACACTCTTCAGCTCACAACATACAAAGAAATACCAGCTTCTGAAGGAGTTTCTTCTTCCCATAGTTCCTGTTTTTCTAAAATTTAGAATCATTCTTTATTAGGGGACTTTACTTCCTGAATATGTGATAGTTGTTTATAAGTTCGTCTACTCAGATAATTTGAGTAAAGAGAAATGACAGAGATCCACAAAGTAGGGAGGCCATATGGACGTTACCATGGTTGAAGGAAAAAGCGAAATGGGTGATGGGGAGGAGCAGGAGGAAATGGAAAGCTTTGAGATTCCTAGTCTGGAGAATTGAGATTTCATTAAATCCTTAAAATTCTTCCATCCCTATGAGAGGGAAGTGGATTTGGGGTGACAACTCTAAAGTCTTCGATGAACTTCAGACATTTTCAATCTCCCTATCTTTGTATATAGTTTGTCTCTTATAAGGTTTTCAATGAGAGTCCAATCCTTATTGGATCTTATCAGAGTAAGATCCCCTGTCTTGATGAAGCAAGGAAGGGGAACAAATAGAATCTATAACATTCTGTCTTGAGGTTTTACAGTGGAGAAAGAAACAAATGGAAAAATTCCAGATGCCCAAAGCATAGAAACATCTGCCAAGAGTAACTGAGAGGTACAGCAAACCATTCCAGAGTCAGGTCAGGCGTGCTCCAGGAAGCACTAAGGAAAAGAAGCATGAAGTTCTCACCAGGACAACTACCCTCAGCAGATAGGAAAGGAACATCCAATTTTATCTCTGGCTCCTTGGTTAATTGCTTAAATGCAAAGGCTCGGGGTCTATCCCAGACCAAAGAGTCAGTTCTTGGGACACAAGGTCAGAAATCTGAACATCTTTTTAATACAGGATTTATATTTATTTTTTTGAGAATTGTATACATCTGTTCAGTGTATTTTGATCATATTCACATGTTACTTCCACCTGGACAGTAGTGGCATAAGTTTCAAGAGGTATTCTAATCACTTCCTGATTGCATTTGAAGCTTGCTCCATACGAAGAAACTCGTTCCTGGTATGTAATCCCAGTCATGAACCCATGGCTGAAGAGATCATAGGCTCTAGGGGAAAACCAACTGCTATTATTTTGCTAAATGTACATGGTATCAAACTGCCTTCTAAATACATGTCTTAATACCCATAGTTAGTGCAGGCCTTGGGCCTTGGCAGACAAGCTTCTGTTTGCTGTGGACAGCACTAAATACAAAGACTCACATCTGGTCATAGAACACAGAAAAAGTGATTGTGGAATACCTATACCACACATCTTCCAGACTCAAGGAATACCACAGAGATGTGGAAGGGAGTATTATAAGGGCCAGATTTGGGGGTGAAACATGCTCTGTAACAAAGCTTTCTTGATAGGACCTGGAAGTTGCATTCATGTACCCATATCAGCTGTGGCTGTTTGCAACAGACCCCGCAGGATCCAGAACGTCAGCATTCCATCATAGAAAGGCCAGGGGCTCAGAAGGCCCCTTCCCTACCTTGGGAACTATTGGTTGTTGATAGCTGCTGGTAAAAGGGGCTTTTCCTTTAGGAGTCTGAACTTTTTAAATGGGTGCTCAGTCAACCCTCGCGCATTCTCAAGTTGGCAGTAGGATCCTAGAAATCCAGAGAAGCTGATCCATGATCTTTGAAACAGTCTTATTGGTACCCTTAGAGTCCATATTCTTGGTATCACAGAAATAAAATCAGTATGCAAACAGAAACTCGAGGCCTGTTTTAGGTGGTTTGAATCTTTCTAAGCTTCATGTCATTATGATATATCTGTGAGAAGACATTTCTCCAGAAATCATCCAAGAGCTGAGGGTCTTTTTTAAAGAAATCTATCTAGAGCCGATGGTGCCCTATGGATAAATAAGAAAAAAAAAACAATCACTGCAGGAAATAAGGTAAGGGAATGCCTTCTCCAGGAGCTCCTGGAATCAGGAAAGAATGAACCAGACCTTTCTTTTTATGAAAGGAGAAAGTAGCCATTGCAGTAAGATCTTTTGATGAATCCTGTGTCAAATGTTGGCGCTGGCTTTGTACCTGAGCCCTGGGCATTTGTTAGGATTCATGATTATTGCCTGCCAATGAGCAGTTCTTAGGGCCTAGGACAGTTCACTGTGCTTTTTTCTTTTCATTTCTTTTCTAATTAAAGATCTGGGGAGACTGCAAATGAGATTTATTTCCTTTGTAACTCACAGAATACCTTCTGATTTGAAATGCCATTCTCAACTGTGGCAGGAACTGGCATGTCAATGTTGAGATTCCTCTGTGAGCAACTCTTTGTTTTAATGAGCAGAGTGGAAATCTGGAGACAGAAGAAGGATGTAACTGTGAGTAGCAGCTAATGTGTTGCAGGGCTATGTGCCTACCCCACCGGGTTTTGTGAGGTTTTTTCCCTACCCTTTTGTAATATGCTTAGAAAAGTGAAGTTAAAATTATTAAATTATGCTTTCAATGCCTAACTTTTGTCCAGTTTTTTCAAGTCTCATTTTGACAGCTCACAATAAATTATTTGCAGCATTACTTAAGCATACACTCTTTTGTTGAGGTTAAGGTTACAAAACTCCCTCTTACTTCCAAAAGAGAAAGAAGGGCTGTATTTTAAGTGTATGTCTTGCTTCAAAGAAAGACAATGATGCTTTGGTGACATATTAGCGCCTCTTGTCCAAAGAGCTTAAACCAAAAGAAACAAACTTAATCTGAGGTCACTGTTCATTACCATATGACACTGACTTGCATTTGGACACACTGTATCTATCACATACACACCTTGATTCTGGGCCCCTTGGGTCAGAAACTTTGGTTCTTGGGAAAATTTAAGAGATTAGAATATCTGCTCTTATCTTCAGATTATTAAAATGTTCAACAACAACAAAAAAATAAAAATCTTAAATCCCTTACCTGCAATTTCACAATCCTATAGTTGCCAAACTAAAATCTGGAATTCAGATCCCCCAGTGATTTATAGTATACTCTAGCCATCATCTCGAGAAAGACAGAACCACCAGTAGGAAGAGGTGGGACTCTTATACATCCGATGGCCCTGAACACAGTCCCATTTCATTCTCCAGTGGCTAGACTTTTGCAAGTTATTCCCAACTGGCTTAGCTGAGAATGTGACTGCAGACACTTGGTGAGTAGCGTCACCCCTATTCAATAAATATGTGAGTAGCTTGTCTAGTCAGTCATCACTGAAAAAAAAAAACACTGGGAATGAACAAGATGATGTGTTATTGTACAGTGTATATCCCCTCAAGATCATGGTGACAACAAATACATGAAAAGGTGCAGGATCTAACACTGGAGACAGATGTAAGTGCTGTGGAAAAAAATAATGGAGGATGAGGCTAGGTGTTAGCAGGGCAGGGAAGGTTGTGTACATTGGTGTACCTCATTACAAGCCAGAGGCAGGGTAGACTGGACTAACACAAGAATGACTGCGGATGTACATGAAGAAAGTAAGCAGTGAGAACAGTATAGGAAATACCCCCCTTCTTGGAGTAGCCTTCTTGGAATAGCAGCTCAGGAGGATGAGTGAAATACTCATCAACAGACTGAAAGTGGCTCAGGGAGGTGGAGAGCCCGTGGAAGTCCAAGGGAGTCACCGTGACACCGTGAGCATTTTAGCCTTTATTTTCGTCAAAATGGGTGTGTCAGTGATGCTTTGAAGAGAGGACGGGTGCCACAGGACACATATTTTTAAGAGACTGCTCTGGAGGCTGCTTTGGAATAAATTATTAGGGCAACAAAGACAGGCTAGTGAGGAGGCTTTCACTAAGAAGAAAAAGAGAAGTGATACAAACATCAAAGGACGTGACAACAGTGATAGTAAATGACATCACATACATAAAAACCTGCACATTCCCCATAGGGGACTTGAAACACTACAAATATACAGTTGTTTGTCGAAAATACAGTATAGTTACTAGATGGGGATGTGTGGAGTAAAGAGGGATGAATTGGATTTAGTGTGGGAGCTCTTAGAGCATGAGATGCATTGATGAAAACGATCAGGTGGAACACTGGTCAGGCAAGGCACGGAAGAGCAGCTGCAGCCAGAGAAACCCCATGAGTAGGTCAGAGGTGAAGGGACCTAGCACACTAAGGGAAGCCTTGGCTAGGCAGGTGGGTGGCTGGGTGGCTCCAGCTGTTTGGGATAACAGAGAAGGAAGAGAGTGGGAATTCAGGGAAGGAGCTGGGAAGTGAGTCGGAGAGGAAATAGTTGGTTTCTTCGGATTCCTTTAGTTTTCTCAGAGAAATAGAAACAGGGTGCATGGTGGAGAAAGTTGGGGGGTTGGGAAACAGTGGAGATGGAGAACAGTTGTGTCAGTAGGGCCAAGTAAGGGAATAAATTGGAACAACGTAGTGGAATTGCCAGGTGATCAAAATTTTAGTAGGTGTCAGTCCTCGTGAGCTTGAAAGAGGCAAAGTGGCTGCAAGGTCCATTCACGTTCAGTGTGCACATGGCTGTGCACACAGTGGAAGCACTGTGTGCTGAGACAAAATCTGGAGAAGACGAACAACATAAACGTCGTATATGAAACATACAAGTATACAATATCTTTGCATATCTTAAGAAGTTCTCTTCCTCCCCACTTAATTCTCTAAAAATTACAGAAAGGTGGGGAAAAAAAGAGAGAGGACACAGAGCATAACACCTATATGACATTTGATAGTAAGCTTAAAAAGAGATGGCTACATAAAGAAAACTAAATACTTAGCCATCTCCAAGGAATCATATAAATTTCAAGTGGTCTTGAAAACAATCAAAAAAAGAATGTTTTGGAATGTTTACTGTGCACAGGGATGATTTTAAAATAGGATATCCAACTTTAAATGGATGGCCATGAACACACCTACATACAAGCAACACTAAAGAAACTCAGTAGGGTGTGTGTGTGTGTGTGTGTGTGTGTGCATGGCAGGAGATGGAGAGAGAAATAAGGGTGGAAATGATGCAGTACTCACGAATGGAATTATCAAAAGAAAGTTAAATGAAGAATATACTGATTCTCATTAAGGCTTTCTGTGAAGTTCTACTGTCTTGCTGAGTATTGTGGATCCAGAAACGCTCTGGTTGGACTTAGAATTCCCTGCTCTCTTGTTCTTAAGCTCTGTGGTTTCAGCCTCCTCGTTTGTAAATGTATCTTCTATTTATACCACCCATGAGCTTCTTGAATACCTTAGAATAATGTACGGCTACAGCAACAATGACAGGCAGTATTTACTGGGTGTTTGTTCCTGGGGCATTGTTCCAATCACTTTGCATTTGTTTGTTTTGCTTCATAACAATCCCACAAGGAGGCTGAGGCACCAGGACGATGAAAAATGTTCATGAGGTCACATGGCTGATAAGTGAGGGAGTCTTAATACACAAAGAATGAACTCTTAGCCACTGCACTATGCTGGTTTGAGGAAAAACACAAGAAAGAAAAAGACAAATCATGTTCTTAAGTACTTTTTTGAGGGGTATTAATTTTCAAGACAATTCTGTATTGCTTCCAAAATCTGTATGTGTGGCACAATAGAAAATCCAGAGGTGTATTAAATGTTCGTTCTTCTTCTTATATAATTTTTGCACTAGAAGAAGCAAAGATCATAAAACAATTAGAAAGGTTTGTTTATCTGATTCATATGCACAATGTACACATTAACAGGACAGGAAAATGGCAGCAAGGCATACAATGTTCGTAACAGTGAGCTCTTTCTGCAGACTCATTTCAAACATCTGCAAAGTGACAGTACAGGGATTCCTGTCTCTTTATAATCAAAACTGAATTTGTTTTACTCAAGAAAATCTAATTGCTAAGCTCATGTTGCTAGGTCAACTTCACTGTGCACAGCTATGATTTTAAAATAGGCTACCCAACCCCATATAGATGGCCCTAAACACACACACACGTACACATCTCTGTGCACAGTAAAGTGCCAAAAATGTTCTTTTATTAAGTCTTTTCAAGACCACTTGAAATTTATATGTAACTTGGAGATGAAGAACATTGAATATTTATACTTTCAGTTTTCTTTGACACAAGCAACACTAAATAAACTCAGTATGGTGTGTGTGTGTTTGTTTGTGTGTGTGTACAGTTTTCCCTAACAAATCACCAAAAAAAAGTAGATGGCAAGGAATTTATCGTCTCAAAATTCTGGAGAGCAAAGTCCAAGATGAAAGTAGCACTAGGGTTGTTTTCTTCTGAGCCTAAAGAGGAATGTCTTTGACTTGAAGGTGGCCATTTCTCTCTTTCTATCATTTTCTTCCCATGTGTATGTGTCTGTAAACACTGAGCCTTTTTATAAAGACATGCTTCATATTAAATTAGACTCATCTTTGTCTATTTAAATTCATCGCATTTATAAGAACTTTATCTACAATTACTGTTACTTCTATGGTATTGAAAGGTAACACAGCAAGATAGATTTTTGGTTTTTGTTTTGGTTTGTTAAGAAACAATATAATTTATAACATAATTGTTGCATATACACTAAAGTAGTCAAAAATTGTCCTGCTGGCCTTCTTGAAAACATAAAGCTGGCCTCTGCCTCTTAAACATGCATGTCTAATTGCTTCTGTTAATTGGTCATGGTATATTTGAAAACCTCAGCCCCACATTCTTCTGGATGACATTTTACAAATCCTATTTAGAAGAAACAAAACCAATTTCCTGGATTTGGTCCATTATCACAGCAATTGTACAAGAATCACCTTAGTATTTAAGTAGTCCATCATCTGAAATAACCCAGCAAGGTTATCCAGTCCACTCCCTCACAACAACATGGAAATCACAATGAGGAAACAACCTCTTCACATGCAAGGAAGGAGAAAATAGGTTGGGGAAACAGCTTGGGTGTGGGAAAGAATCAGTGGAAATACAAATAGGAGGCAGAATGTTTGCGCCACAAACACAAATGCCTGGCATTACAGTCCCAAAGTCAAAGCAGACAACTCCTCATGCTATTCAGTCCATTAGTCCTGTGGCTTGAGGCCTCTCTACGGCCAACACAAATGTTCTCATTAACACCCACTGTAGAAATAGGTGTCTTTAACTGAGGATTTCTTGTTTCATCTTACCGAAAAATGTGTCTCTTTTATTATCTCCAGTCTTGAAATCAGCTTCTCTCCATTTCTACTGATGTCACATCTACTCTCAGCTGTTATTACCCCCCCCCCGGACTATTAAATAAACGCCTGTATTTGGCTTCTAGAGAGCCCAAGCTAGCCTATTCTTTGGTGCCTACTAACCTGTTTGAAGGGCTTCAATGAGCTTTCAAATAAAACCCCATGTACAAGCATATATTACCTAGTGCCATCTTTTTTTTTTTTTTTTACTTCATTCTGCTCTTGCTAATTATATTCAGTCTCCCTGGCCTCTTTCTAGTTCCTTGAATATTTCAAATGCCTTCTGGTCTCAGGCTCCTTAGACTTCTCTCCTTGTAACTTGGCTAGTGTCTATTGAGTGGGCTGCTATAAAATGACCACTGTTATAAAAAAACAGTGAAAGATCACTCTGTCCCACTGCTGAGGAGGTACAACCCTACTTTCCCTTCCCATTCACCTCTGATTGTTCTCTTTCCCAGGATTCCTGAGGCCTCTACACTACACACATTAAGGAAATAATGCTTGACAGTGTACAGGGTGTGCAGAACCATTTGTCAGTGAAGGTTCAACCAGATAAACAACATCATTGTCAGCTGTATGTTAAGGGATTTGATATAAGACATTGTCTGGTATAATTTTGAGGGCTCCAAAGTCAGAAATCTCTGGGTGAAATAGGATATCTCAGACTCAAGTAGAAGTGACTAAGAGACCACAGTCAAACTTCTGGGGTCTTCAGGTCTTCTCTTTTTTTTTGGGGGGGGTCTGCTCTTAAGGTCTTTCAATTTATGGAGTTAGAATCACTAAGATTGAATCATCACTCTTACTTCAAGTCAGCCAAGTAGAAACATGAATCATATAAACGGAGCATCTTCCCAGCAACACTGAGATCGGGTGTAAATTAATTGGGAACTGCAGCCTTCAAAAATCACATAAAATTAGTCTCCAAAGATGATGCCCTTGCTGCCCTGGGTTTCAGGTTACACACCTTACCACGTTCGCCATTCTTAATGGCATCTCTTTCCAGACCTGCTTCCTTTCCCTGGCTGTGTGGTTGGTAAACTACATTTTATCTTTTTTGTTGGTTGATTGGTTGGTTGGTTTGCCCTCAAGGGCCCACCTAAATGTCATTTTGCAGAGAGCTTACTCACCACTTCTCTGAGTTAGTCCCTCTTCGCTGGTTTCCACCCCCTGGCCCTCTTCTCTCTCTTCCCTGTGCTCACCACAAGTGGTTATTCATGACCTTTTCTTCTCTAGTCATGAGCTTTGCCTGTCTTCTCCCACGGAACAGCATGTCCGATGAGCCCTGCAGTCACACACACTAGTGGTGCAACCAAGTGCCAAAGGAGAAAATACTGTCAGAGGTTACCATCATTATAACAAGGACCATGCTTTCTATACACTTATACGTACTTTACTCCCTCACTCTAAAGCCTTCCATGTTCAGACTCCTCATTAAGCACATGGCTATCCTCACAAGAGCAAGGGGTAATTGGACAGACAGTTTGGGAACTCATTTGTTGCAGGAAAGACGAAGAACTTTCGAGAGGACTTGCCTTGCCTCACATCCACAACACAGGCTTCTAACATGCCTGTCAGTTGCATGTAACTAAGTTCCCCTCAGACTTGGACACCTGCCCCAAGTCAGGCCTTACAGGAGTAAGCTGAGTATATTGAAGTTGCTGATGTGATGGTACCTATCCTGTGAGAAGAGCACACAGAAGTCGTGAATATTTGTTCCAGAGTTGGCTGTCCCATGTGGAAACTTCCGGAACAGGACAATGACCAAATCAAAGACACAAGCATAGACCTTCACCTTGATCTCTAGCCACTGTTTGCAGGGCCTCAGGTAGGACAGATGGAAGTTCTAAATTACTCAGAGTTTCATTCATTCTCTGACCAGTCTTTTTACCCAGCTTGGAAGACAGTTTAAGCTGTATCTTCCCTGAGCTTTCTTGTTCTGTGCTGGCATATTGGGCTGTAGTTCCCAATTGGGGCATAGGACTTCTTTGTAAGCTTTATAAATTTCCCCCAGCCACTTGCTTACAAATGCATGCTGAGTGGCCAGTAGCAAACAAACAGAACAAAACAAAACACTGCTGTTATTTTTACAAACGACGGTCTTTGTAGCTTTTTTTTTTTTTACCTCACAAGATAAAGCAGGGAGGAAAGCAGATGCTACCACAAAAAAATTTAATAGATTCGGGCAAAGCATCAGTTTTAAAAAGGGAAAAGCCTTTCTCTCCAAATCAAAAGCACAGTGATGATCTAATTCAAGAATACAGAAAGGTATACTAGTCTAGGTTATTAAATTATTAAGTAAAAATATCCAAATAAAATTCCCTCCCCATTCCTATTTTTGGCCAGTCACAATTTCTAATCAGTTTTGCCTGCTCTAGGAATATTGAATATTGACTCTGTTGGTCTTCTTGTGGAGCTAATGTTCCCTCTGGGTCCTTCTAGTCTTCTCCCATCTCTTCTACAAGGCTCTTCGTGTTCCACCTAATGTTTGGCTGTGAGTCTCAACATCTGTTTCAATCCGCTGCTGGGTGGAGCCTCTCAGAAGACAGCTGTGCTAGGCTCCCATCTGTAAGCACATCAGAGTGTCATGAATAGTGTCAGCAGTTGGCTCTCTGCCATGGGGTGGGTCTCTAGGTGGGCCAGGCACTGGCTGGACATTCTCTCAGTCTTTGCTCTATCTTTATTCCTGCATATCTTGGAGGCAGGGTAAGTTTTGGGTCAAAGGTTTTGGGGGTGAGTTGCTGCTCCCCTCCCTCCACTAAAGGGCCTGGCTATCAGGGGGCCTCTTTAGTCTCCCTGATCTGCACTACTAGGAGTCTTAGCTAGAGTCACTCCCATATCATCCTAGGATGCCCCCACCCTATGTTTCTTATAGAGCCTGAAGCACCAATCAAGGACCATACATAGACCAGATGTAGGCTTCCTACACATACGTAACCAATGGGCAGCTTAGTCTTCATGTGAGTTCCCTAGTAAGGGGAGCAGGGGGCTGCCTCTGACATGGACTCTCTTGCCTGTTTTGTTTTGTTTTGTTTTTTAAAATCACTTCCCCCTGATGGGTCTGCCTTCCCCAACACTCAGTCCTGATGCGACTTGATGTTCTGGGATGTGTTGGTGATGGTGGGGGATCCTCTTTTGGGAGGAGTAGGGGACTGGTTGGGGGGGGGGGGGATATGGGAAAGAGGGAGGCACTTTGGGACCAGGAGGAGAGGAGGATGAGGCTACAATTGTGATATAAAGTGAACAACCAAAAAAAGATTTAAAGAAAGAATATTAGATATTAAAGCTTCTTAAGGTCAAGGTCATCTGGAAGCATGGACCTTAGTTTTGCTGTTTACGGTAACTAAAGAGTAAGTAGAGAATACACCAGAGCCTTTCATGGTGGCAAGTCATGCTTGCTCCTTATCTACTGTGAGATAAGACCCTTCCCTGAGGCAAAGTGAAGAAACAGCTGAGAAGGAGGATGTTTGTCCTAGCAGCTGCCTCTCTACCTTTCAGTCTCTTTTGATTTTTCTCTCAGCATCAAAGCCCCTTTCCTCACAGTTCCAGCTAAAGTGCTCTCAAATCCTACCCATAATTATGAGTCCTTCTCTGGATTCCTAATGCACATGTGGCTCCCAATCTCACCAGCGTGCCCTGTCTCCTTCATAAATTAATTTCTTTCTTGCCCAAATAAATTCTGAATTCCTGGCTCTATTTTCTGCTCTGTTTCCTCACATCTCTTCATACAGAATGTTGACACTTCCTGATGGACTAAAAACAAAGCTGAGCATTGAATTCTGGGTTATTTGCCAAGATTTGCTATCTTAGAACTGGAGAGATGGGTCAGCAGTTCTCTTGAGGAGAACCTGGGTTCAGTTCCAAACATCTACATGGCAGCTCACAAGAGCTTGTGACTCCAGTTACAGGACATCCAATGCTCTCTTCTGACCTCCTTGGGCACCAGGCATGCACACTGGTGCCTATATACAAATATATATATATATTTTGGTTCTAATTTATTATGTATATGAATATATATACATAATAAATTAGAACTAAAAATTTAAAAGATATCCTTTCTCTTTCTCTCTTTTGGATATAGAACTAAGCAAACCTTCTGAAGAAATGAAGATCAGTGACTACATTACTTCCTACTTATTCTAGTAAAGCCTCCTATGTTGTGTGTGCAAGTGGGGGGCGGTGCAAGCATGCAAGTTTTTGTGTGTGTGCATGTGGGTCGGGGTGTATGACTGTTCCTGTCTTGTGTATGTGTGCATGCTTGGTAATGTAAATGTGTATATAAAAAAGAAAGTGTGGGGGATGTGAGTGTGAGTGCATGCTTGTGTATGTAAGTGTGTGTATGAGTGTTTGTGTATGAGTGTGTGTGTGTGTACACCTGTCCTTCTCTACCTTTCTTCTAGTTGGAATGAATCTTAGTGGTTAGCAACGGCAGAAATATAGAAGGAACTCAGGTCTTGAAGTCACCCACCTGAGGAAGCTGCCCACTCACAGGGAGCCTCTGACTTGGCCTATGACAAAAGTGAAAAACAGACTCTGAGTGTGTTTGGAGCATCTGAGCCTTGTGAGAGTACTTTCTGTAGCTATCCGCAGTGATTGTAGTACTTCTGGCAATTCTAACACAAGAAATCTGAACTGATATTACTGCTCAGCTAGACTGCGAGAGCTGAATTTTGTAGTTCATGGAGAGTGAACTGATTCGGCAATTTTCCACTGTGTGAAATATTGAAAATTATGTCACAGCCCTCACTCAGTTTGTTATGAGAGCAGAAAGTCATTTAAAACTGTCGGCTCTTTCGTAGGCACTGGTGAAGGTCAGTTCATGTATGTATTTGTTTTACATTATTTTTTTGGCAAACAGAAGCTAAATCACAAGAGTTCATACAAACAACATCCAAGTGCTTTACATTTGTTTATTTTTAAGTATAACTGTAGTAGAAATTCTTTGAAAATATCCTTATGAGTGAGAGCTACAGCTGGGGATATTGACAGGGCTCAGGCAAATTAAACAAGACAAAACAGTAACTTTTAGAAAAATATTATTTTTATTCTTGGACCATCTCTCTCAGTTGAAGTTTGAGATTTTGGAGTTTTTAAAGGCTTTACAGTAGTCCAAGCTGTGTCTAAACGGAAACCAAGGACCAAATAGTGGCATAGTTATTTTAACAAAACTATTATTCTTTCTAGGCTCACTCTTCAGTATGAGGGAATTCCATCTGGCTCCTGTTAGGTTTTGGCCAGTGAAGGCAGGTTGTTCACCTACAAATATGAAAGAAGTCGAACCTGACATTTGCTTCAGTTGCTGACATCAAGTTTCAGTGGAGGGACAGACTTGTCCTTGCTCTACAACTGAGGAGAGTTTATAAGACATAGCAGGCAATCAGGAAGAAGAACAGAGGAAAACCAAAACCAAAAAGAATACTGCAAAATTGAATGAAACATATATTTGAAGTCTGAAAAAATCTTAGAGATCTGGTTTTAGATGATTTTTGATATAAATTTAGACAATTTGTCTTTGTTTTTTTGTTGTTGTTGGGTTTTTTTGTTTTGTTTTGCCTTGTTTTATCAATCAGAGTTTCTCTCTATTGATATACAGCCTTGGCTGTTCTGGACTCACTTTGTAGACCAGGCTGGCCTCGAACTCACAGAGATCTTCCTGTCTCTGTCTTCCTGGGTGCTGGGATTATGGTGTACTCCACCACACCTGGCTTCACAATTTGTCGTCTTAAACAAGCATAATCATTTATGTTTTACTTACCATCCTAACTTCATGTGCAAAGTTTGAACATATGGTTTGTCTTCTGATGCCTCACACACGCACACACACACACACACACACACATATATGTGTATCTTTCATTTTTTAAGAGTGTTAATGTTGTTTTCTAAATAATGAGTAGAAGTTGGTAGAAATGTGCCTTAAGAGAAAGGTGGTATATCTGTAAAACTGAAGTGGTTTGGGTCATACCATCCCTGATGCAATGTTCTAGTAATAAGGTCATAGAGACCTGGTGTTATTTAACTTTTACAAGGGATAAAATAGCATAACAGTTACTTTTTAAAGGCCTTCTTTCAAAAAGCTTCTCATATAAGCCAGACAAGAAAGGATTTTTAAAATATACCATTGACCAATGAATACCTAGCACAGAATGGCCTATAATTTCGTAGACAAGTAAAATAAAACAACAGCAAAAATTGCACCAAGTTTCTCTTTGGAGGGAAACGTTTGAAGAAATCATGAACGTGCCTGTGCATACACAAGCATGCACATGAAGTAGAACAATGCTCGGCTCTTAAGGTGAGTGAGAGGAATCTATGTTTACCTAGTGGGACAAACTTTTAAATTAAAAAAATTTGTAGAGTTTATGTTCACCACTATTCCATCTGGAAAAAAAAAACAAGCAAAAGCATAACAAACTCCATATGTATATATGCATACATATACATGAGTACATGTAAAAAATAAAAGACATTGTCAAACACTGGCCTGCATGAACTGGCAAGGAGATAGAAAGAAAACGTTACTTTTTGAGAATTTTAAAAAGAGGTAAAATATTAAACAACATGAAAGCATAAGAGTGGCTGGTGTATACATATTTAGTCTTTATGGAAGGTATTCGTGAAATGGAGGCCAACCAGAGGTTACCATAGAAACGGGTCCTTTTATTCTGTCTAGGACTTTACAGAGCCATGGTGCAGAGACATTGAGGTCTCTGAGTACACAGCCTTGAATCTACAGCATGTTCCCATGACTGACATTCTGTCAGAAGTCTTCATTGCTAAAAGAAAACACACAAGCAGCAAGAGCATACCTTATAAAGCCATGTGAGATGGAGTTGAATTTTTTTTAATATAAGCATGGCTTAAAGAAGTTGAAGCTAAATAAGAAAATAGATGTTCTAATTACTACTAAGGAAAAAGTACCATGTTCCATTTACTGCATGTATGGATATATATATATGAATATATATATGAATATATATATATATGTATGTGCACATGGATTGATGGATAGATAAATTTATGATTTATTGATGGATGGATAAATGAATAGGTGCACAGCTGTATAGATAAAAACAGAAGAAAAGTAGTTACTAATTTAAAAGATAGATTTACTGCTATTTTTACTGTTGAGGATTTCAGATCTCTGAGAAATTAGGGTCAAAGTAGACAAAGTGCAGTATGAAGCGGAGGGGTATAAGACTAAGAGCACCTGGGTTACTCCATATCCCCTCTCCCCCAAAGTATGATTAATTTAATTGCCGAGAAGGCTCGAGAATGGATGTGATCCAGCAATTGGGTTAGCCCTACTTCTACATCCATTACAGATATGGCCTCAGCCCAAGGGAATTGTGCATGTGTAAGAGGTGGACTATCAGCTGGGGTGGAAAATTACCGTGAGCCATGTAAGATCCCAGGCACCTTGGGAATTCAGAGAGTGACTATGAAGGCCTCACCTGTGGTATTTATCATCTGTCCATTACTCCTCATGTATGAGTAATAATGACTGAAACTAGGCACACACAATAGCACTATCATGAAGACTGGAATATAACCCGATCAGGAGGCAGAAAGTTGTAAATGTGCCAGAATCAGGAAAGAAAGCACCCTGCGAGAATATTAGGAGGGAATCACAGTAAGACCATTCACAATGGCCTAGGAAGTAGGTGACCGGAAAAAACACAATTTATTTAAATTTGAGGATAATCTTAAGGAAACCAGGTACTTTAAAAAAGAGAGAGAAATGGCCAAGAAGTCAAAATATTACGCCTTTTATTCCTACACTGTGGACTGTCTGAAGATGTACATTTTAAAAACAAGCCAGTGTAAAGACTTGAACCAAATGTATGAAGTCATATTTCTGCAGTAAATTCTTGCTAAAAGAGAGAGGGTTATACAAAGTGAAGGAAAATGAATGTTGTTCAGAAGAACAGGCTGGCAAAGACCCATGCCCTGTGGGATATTTAAATTTCCTTTCCAAATCTCATCTGTTTGTCTAGTTGAAGCCAAATCCAACCTTTGGTTGTCAAACAATAATTTATTCAAGAATAAAGTCTTTCTTAGGAAAGAATCCTGCCTCCTGGCTCGAGGTGACATCTCAACTGAGTGAACTCAAAATAGTCTGTCCTCAAGACACAGAAAGTGATTGACAACCTTGCAGTCATCCTGGCTTCCTTGATGATAGCACGAATCTGAACAAGGAAGCAAGTGGCTGTGTACCCAGCCAGTTTAACCTGCAGGATGGCCAGATTCCAGCTGCCCTGTGGCCAGAGTCTCTGAAACCCCATCTTTTTTCTCCCCTGGCTGGGGAGCAAAGCTTTCTGCCAAAACTTCAGGAAATTGTTCACTGCTTCCTACTCTCTAACATTCAACCTTTTCATATCTGTCCCCTTCCCTGTCTTTACTGTTCATTCTTACAGGCGATAGAATACAGTTTTTAAGTTGTTCTACTTAAAAACCAATGCATGTGGGGATCTAATAAAAATGATGTTATAAAATTAATAAGCACATTGTGCTGTGCTCATTAAGAGTCTATGTCTTTATTCAGTGGATGATGAGTAACTCTTCTTCCAAGGTCCACTTTAAGACAGAAGAAGGTGTTAGAAGAGATAAAGAAAGAATTCAGTGAGAAGAGAACCTCTCCAACTGTGTCAACAATCTCCCTTCACCCTTCTACCAGCTTCCACCTTCCAGTCCTAATTTTAAAAATACAAACCTGTTTTGAATTGATGTCTTTATTCTCAGCAAATGTGACAGAAAATTGAAGGCTTTCTTTAAACGGAAGTACTAAGTGCAGGAAGCTAAAACTATTTTTAAAAATGTGGACAAGGTTTAAAATATTGGTGTTCTGACACTATTAGAAGACTTAGAGAATTCGCTCAGTTACCCTTCTTTGAGAATGTAAGTGGCCCTATGACCTCATCACTGTCTAGCTGGAACATAGCACAGTTTAAGACTCAGCTTCCCAATTCAGCTATTCAGCCTTGGAAAAGCCATTGAACTCCTTGCCTCCATTTTCTAGATTGTGATGCAAACACCATTACAGCATCCAACAGTATAACTGTTCCACGGATTGTGTCAATATTTTTAAAAGGCCTACAAGAGCAGCATGCACACAGCCAGTGCTTTGTAAATGGTGGCCATTATTACTGAAAACCTTACCTTGCATTCATTTCCTATTTAAAATATACAATCTTTAAAATTAATGGTTTGAGTTTTTAATTATAGAAATATAAAATTAAGTAGTATTCAATGTTGGGTCATTTTTTTCTTTTTTCTTTCTTTTCCTTTCTCTTTCTTTTTTTTTCTTTCTTTCTTTCTTATCCTCAGAAACAATTTTGCATCCTGTCTGCCCCTTTCATACCCAGCCTCTCAGACAATTAATAAAGATTATGGTGAACAGATACAAACCCATAGACAATAGAACACTTCTCTATCAAGCCCAGGGTGTGACACTCCCTGCCAATCTTAATTATCATGACAAACCGATCAGGAATAAATTGAGTAGACAAATTCAGCTAGGGAAAAATACACAGTCATTACTCATGCGTCGCCTCTGACACCACCTACTCAAAACATCTCTCCAATCCCACCTGTCAGAATGAACTCTCTCGGTGCCATGGCCCAGAGGAACCTTGGACTTGACTCTGAAACAAGTTTCTCCAAGCTTGTGCATTCTTCTGAACTCCTGAAAGGAAGGGTATTTGTCTCCTTCACCTTCAGATCCCAGCTCCAAATACCTCCAAATACAGGAAGTACATAGTACTTGTTGAATTAGGCTAAAAGAGCTGGCTTAGTGGTATGAGAGAGCACAAGCTTCTTTGCATAAGATTATTATTTCTTGAATATAGATCATGGATTAAATGGATAACTCCATAATAGAAGTGTGAGAAAATATCATTATTTTCATTTCCTAAGAGGGTTGAAGCTCGGAGTTTCTCAGGGGGTTATTCATTGCACAATGTAAATAGAAGAAACAAAATGTACGTTCTACCTTATACTATTCATTTGCAAGGAAAAAATAAGGACACAGTGATGGCTGCTCTATGGTTTAATCTCATATAATCTGTTCAGAGACTGACTGTGGCTGGAGGAATGCATCCTTTTTAGAGCAGCCATTTCATAACATCCTGAACTTACTGCCATCTACAAATACCACAGCATCAACCTGATTGCTAATACTACCCCATAAGGGGCAACACTGGAAACTCCCACACAGCAGCCTTTAGAGCAGCTTCTGTGCACAGATGATGTGGCTCTGTGGCCTGTCTTACCTCACTTGGATGTTGTGGGTGACCTGGTCCTTCATCTGTTACAATGCATCTTCTGTGGACTATCACAAGAGTGCCTGTACCAGTTGAACTTGTCTGCATGTGATCATGGCGTTGGCTGCCAACTTCTCCTTTTCAGAGCAGTGAGATGAACCAACTCTTTTCCATATGGAAACTCAACCAGCCCTGCATGAGTGTGATGAGTTCGTGTCTGAGGTAAGTCTGTTAAATTCCACTGTGACCTCTCAGGGAAACATTTATTATTTGGAGAAGCATTCTGAGTCCTTAAAATACTCTGCCCTTTCTGGCTTCTTCAGTCACATCATTTAGTTTGTAAATATTTAATCTCTTAGCCATTTTATAACTCCCATTTGATTAGCCATTGCAAAGTCTCTTACATAGATTTTACATGATAAGACAGAAGAATATTTTAGTTATGACTTTGCTGGAAACGAGCAAATCCCATACATTCACCGTATACTAATTAATACATAAAACCAAAAGTATGAAAATAAAATATGTTTTGAAATTTCCAAGTCTCCTAACCTAGTGTTATCAAAAAGCTATCTAAACTATGACTTTCTTTTTTTCCTCTGAATCTTGCACAAATTAAACACACAAAACCAAACAACTATGAAAGACTTTAACAGTTTAAAATAAGGCCCTTTAAAAATAAAATTCGAAGCATTTTCTGTTTTCAATTTAGACTCAGTCAACTATTAGATAATCATGAAAGCCATGGAAGCCACCATGGGAAAACTCTAAGGTGATGGCCACTAATGGCAACATGAAAAACACAAGGCAATCAAAGTCATATTCAGCCTGCATCCCTGCAACTCTCTGCAACAGTCACGTTCAACCTTCCTTACGTTGCAGCCCTTTAATACAGGTCCTCAGGTTGTGGTGACCTCCAACCATAAAATCATTTCTGTTGTCACTTCATAACTGTGAATTTGCTACTGTTAGGCCACCTCTGTGAAAAGATCATCAGCCCCAAAGGGGTCACTACCCATAGGTTGAGATTTATTTCTCTAGATGGATAAGGGTTCAGCAGTTGGTCTGAGTCTCCTGTCCGGTAAAACTGGGCCAAACCAATAGTGATGCCATTTGGGTTAAAGATTCTCATTATGGATTTTTTCCCTCAGTTTCAAGTAAATATCCTATGGTGTAGTTACCTTCATTGGCAGCACTGGAAGCAGAGAAGGCAACGGATAGATATAGAACAAATGATCATGTGGAGGAAGCATCTGATGGGGTTCACATCCCGACAAAAAGAGACAGCACCAGCAGTTCCTGCAAAGGCTTATTGCTTACTCTTCCATCTATGGGGACATTTAGCATCTAAATCTCAGTGAGGATAAAGGATTTAAGTGCTTGTGGCTAGCACTAGTGTGTGAGTGCATGATGCTAAAACCCCATATGCCCATTTCAGTTACAAGTGAGTTATGAGCTTAATTCTGAGAGCATCAGTTCAGACACCGTGGCCTCATTTCTGCTTGACTCTAAGCCTCCTCCAGGCCTTAGCAGAGCTGCTCTTCTTTTTGTCCCTGCATGGTCTACTTTGTCTTCAACAACAAGCTGAGTCCTCCCTCTCCGTGGACTTCACCATTAGACTGCTAATCATAGACTTCTTTCTTTCTTTCTTTTGGGCTTTGTTTTTATTTCTCTTTTACACTTGAGGATATTGCTACCACTATTTTGGTTCTATGTAGATGTGTTTGTACCTTAAGTTACATTTGTGCTCCAAACACAGGGTGATACTACATACACTTATGAGAGCAAGAGGGTAAGAGGAGGACTTCTCTTTAGTACCACAGAGAACACACATGAACACATGCACACACACACACACACACACACGCATGCGCGAGCGTACGCGCCTACACACCAATCTCTGAAAGAGCTTCCTAGCTGAATGGTTTTTTTCTTTTTTTCCTGAGATTGGGTAGGATGGGTAAGAATAAGAACTCAGATACCAGGGACCCTTCTATCCTAAGGTGGCTGCTTTATGCTTATTACTGCCTGAGTCATCTCATCAGTTGGTATGAGCGCAAGCTTAAATTCCACACTGATAGATGTCATAACTTTGCTTAAAGATATAATTGTCTTTTAAATTGGTGGCTACTTTTTTTTTAAGTTGGCTCCTCTTAAAATACCCAAGTAATACAAGTGGCAGAGAGAAGTGTGCTGGTATTGACTCTGCTGTATGATCAAAGCTCCTGAGAAATAACAAGGCTCCTCCTTGCCCTCACTGTCCCTGAGCTGTCCTGTCTAGCAAGTCTCACCGCCCCCTCAGTTACAAACAAGGAGCTCACAATAGTTCTCCAGCAATAGCTCTGTTGTCATAATCACTGAAAGAGGACCGGAGTCAAGCAGCCCAAATGCCATTGTAAGTTTGTAAATCACAGAGGTATCCACCAAGTGGAGGAGAGCCTGTCAAATCTGGCACACAGGATCTGCAAAGTGGAAGAAAGCTCAAGATGTAATGCATAAAAATTAACTGTGTGCTGCACCTTACGAACAATGAGAACACATTATTGTACTCAGCTGGGAGAAGAACAGGGTGAAGATCCTGGACAGATTTTTCCATCCTCCTGATTAATCAGATCACCAGGCCCAGTCACACCCTAGAATATATCCTGGACTAGTTTATCATCCATGTTTGCATTTCACAGTGGTCCGTTTTTTAACACAGTTTTAAAACAAATTGAACTACCTTATAGAAACAGATTCTGAACATTGCTAAGGCTAAATTTCTCAGAAATAAACGTAAGCAGCTGTTTGAAGGCATCTGAGTACCACAACTACCAAAATGTGAGTAAGAGGCTGCTCTGGGCCTGTGGTTAGGTGAAACGTCTTGCATTTGGCTACTTTAGACATTTAGTTCTTTGTGCAAAATTACCCTGCCTGGTAAATGAGCATATTTTCTTCATTTCTGGCTAATATTTGGCCAACATTGTAGTATGTTTGAAATGGAATATTGCTTGCATAATTAAACAAAAAAGCAGTATGCTGACTCCTAAAACATACATTATTCTCTGTAGTAATGCCCTGGAAATGCACAAACTGAACTGAGTATAAAGGTATCTGTCAAGTTACTGTCCTGTCACCGGAATATTTGCAATTGCAGGCTAAACTTTAGTCAGCATTGTGATTCACGAATTGTCATGTATATACCTTAGGAAGTACTATTGTCTAGCAGAGAAAGGAGAGGCTTTTAAATACAGAAGGCAGGCAATTTAAAATCAGGCAGTGGAAACCACCAAGCCCACAAACACAAATTCCCAAAACGTGGGAGGTGGATTTGACCCACTAACAGACTGGTCAGGATTACAGCCAGTGGGGAGTTGGTGATACCAACAGCTTCCAAAAGAAGCAGAGGAGAGTGTGTTTAACTTAAGGCGTTAGATGCCAAGTCAACAATACCAACCAACCAACAGGTTCAAGAGAAGACGAAAAGCAAGTAAAGTGCATGCATTGTCTGCAAGGTTAAGAACTTCAAGGCCATCCACATAAGATTTAAGCAATGCAGAATAAACTGAAAAGGTATAGTTTTGAAAATTATTGATGCATGTTTGTAGTACGGCGAACAGGAATTGGGAATGAGAGGAAAGTCTGTCCGTAATATTCTGGTGGACAATGGAGGAAAGAAGATCACAAATCTCTGCTTTCAACTTTGGCCTCCAAGATGACTTAGAAATAATCTGCTTTAAGCAGGTCTTTCTGCCCTACTCTCAGCCAAGGTAACTGACCTGAACTGCTACTGAGAGGGCCTTTCTTATAAGTCCAGTCTTAGCTCACTGCTTTGTTAGTAAGCAGAAGAGAATACACTAGGGGAACACTTCATTGTGTCCTTCCTTCGTGGTCTTAACTCTGGCTTTTATTTTAAAATTATACTGGAATAATGCATAAGCATGGCATGACAAGCAAGAAGAATTCCATCATCTTGGATGATTGAGAAGAGGATAAGTTTCTGCCCCTCCCCCATAGCCCATTGGCAGTACACATCTGAGCTGCTACCAGTCTCTGCCTCAGGTCTTTCCGTGTGGGATGACCTGCCATGTTATTCTGTCTAAGAAAGTACAAGTATGTACCTAAATGACTCCCTCACGAAAACTTCCAGGAGTTAATAGAAAAATCATACTATGACGTGATTATGTGTGACAGCCCAAACAGAGGGAAGAACTTAAAAGAAAAACTCAGTCTGCAGCAAGTAAATGTCAATGCTTTCAAATTCTTCCTGCATAGACAACAGCTTAGAGGAAAATAAGGTGTACGTCTTGCACAGCAACCTTCTCATGGCAAAGACGATGAGTGGCCAATATTTTGATATCTCCAAAGCCTGGCCAAATTTTGGGAATGGAATGTATACTCAGTTGCATGCTGCATGGAATTCTATTTAGCAAACAAGGTAAATTACCATGAATCATTATGGGATGTTCCTTTCCCACAGTGCTCATGGGGTACAGCCTCAGTCTCCCAGGGTGAGTCTCAAAACAGGAACACACACCAGCATTCTGAAGGTGTGCTCCCTGACTCCCTCCCTCCTTCAGATGACACACACATTGCTGAGGGAAAAAAACCAAAACAGGTGGTGATAAAGTACAAATCAGTCATATTCCTGACTAAGGACACTGTGTAAACAGCAATGCAAGGTCCAAATAACTTTTTCCATGAAAACAGAATATGCCTCCTTCTTGGAGCAACTAAATAACTCTCTTATTTACAGCTGTATCAGCAAGAGCTGTCTTGCAGAATAATTCATTTCTAAATAGAAATTTCTAAATAGAAGCCACCATCTAGAACAGCTATTAGGAGCAGATGCAGGAAACTAATCTAGATTCCCCTGCAGGTTGAGAGGAACAAGGTAAAGTCCTCACGTTGTCCCTGCAGGAGTTTCCTTATTTCCCCAATGGCATAGCCTCACTGAAGACCCATTAATCTCAAAATAAAATTAAGTTTTTGAACTGCATTCTGCTGTTTATCACCAAAACAATACAAATAAACACAATTTTGATTTGTATACAGGTGCATCTTTTATTATCTAAAGCTTCATTGTAAACATTAACTGTTTAATAAATGCTTGTTTAAGAACACCTTATTTGCTCTAGGGCATGTCACCTTTCATACCACTGCTGTGTGAAATAGTTAGAATCCAGAAATCACATGCTCCTAGCAAATTTTAGACATGGCATTGTCTAACTGGGTTGCTTGTGATGGAAGGAGACAGACACATCCATGGAACCTTCTTTTCTTTAGGTTTAGTTTCAGACATGTGGTACTGAACTACTACTAGCCTTACATTTCCATCTCTGGTGCCCAGTCCTACAAAGAGATTTACAAACTCTGCCCTGGTCAGGACATGGTCCCTGAAAACAGAACTGATAGGTGGAAGAGTCAGGGATGACAGTGTTGCCCAGACACACCCCTGCATCTCGGCCTCTCCCTCCCCAACGAGTCTTAGATAACTCCACCCTCTGCACCCACCCTTGATTGGTATTTCTCATGTCTGTGGGATTTTCCACTCCTTGTGTGGCTAGTGCAGAACTATTTTTAAGTATCTACCATTGGCCTCCTAGCCTAAAGGGGCTTAAGAATACAAGCCAGGAAGGTGACGTGGAAACAGCTCTCTTGCTTGACTGTCCTAGGAAGAAGCCATTTTGTAAGAGAATTATATGTTCTTTAAGAACTTTTAGAAGTCCAGAATTTTTGAGTAAGAAGGTGGCTGTAAATGCCCTAAGATAAGCACATAAGATGGTGAGTCTTCATGATCTCTCATGGTTGGTGATATACTATCTCTTTTATAGTTTCAACCCAGGAAATTTTATCCCTATGAAGTATCTGATGTAATTATGCTAGATAAGCTCTGTTAGGGCTACCTTGTTTTCTCTCTCTGTCTCTGTCTGTCTGTCTCTTTCATGTGCTTGTCTGTTTGTCTGTCTGTCTGCCTTTCTAGATACAGTCTCATGATGTTACTATGTGGCCCAGGCTTGCTTGAACTTGTGATCTTCTGGCTTCTACCTCCCAACTCTGAGATTACAAGTGTTCAAAACCTAGCCCAGAGGTAATGCTATAATTTCTACATAAATCTGGGCTTTAAGGAAATAATAATAATAAAATAAAGAGAGGTTCATACTTCCAGAGTAGAACAGGGTCAAGCAGAATTTTGCTTCCTCATATCATGGTCAGACAGCATCTCAAGTTCATGTATTAAATATGCACTTGACTGTGGTAATGAAGGATGGATCCAGGTCCCAGTTGCGTTTACTCAGCAATAGTCTGACTGACTGTGGCTGCTAAATCTAACTGAAGTCTACCACCTAGGAGAGATGAGACAAGAACAGATATCCACAATGGCAGAGGAATTCCCCTGTTAAGGGTGATCTTTCCAGATATACCATATTCCTTAAGCCAAGACAAGTAAAATGTTTCCTAAAAAAAAAAAAAAAAAACAGAACACTTTTTATGATTTGGCTTTGTTTAACTTATGTGTATGTGTGTACCTGTGTGTATATGTGTGCACTTGAACAACAAGGCACAGTGTCATATTCCAAACTGAGTATAATATAGGACCTCCCAGAGAGAAATGTACTCTTTATATGTATATTTCTTCTATAATCTGAAATTTAGCTCCTTAGCAAAAGATTGGAGTAACATAAGACTAAATCACACTCTAACCTCTTACATCCAGAATGAAGATGAACATGTTGAGCTATGATCTTTCTAAAAGCCTTTACAGCTTAGGGTCATTGATTATAAATTGTTACTCACTCTTTTAAAAAATTATTCCCATTGTTCTGAAATTGCTTTAAAAGATACTCTTCAGTGAAACTCACACCTTCTCAAACAGTTAAAATAGACTCAGTTTATTTTCTGTAGCAGGCATTCAAAATTAGGACCTTTCAATGCTTCTGCTGACAAAGTGGGTTCAACAAACTGTAATTAGGTCTGAAGATTGTGGCATATTTGGCAACATTCCTCATCTCTACCCACAAGATGCTACACAGCACAACCTCTGCCCAGTTGTGATTATCAGAGACATCAGCAGATAGCTGGTAATGTGGAAATGGCGGGACTTCATGGGAATCATTTTGACACAGAGGTTGGGTGAAGGCTGACCAGCGTTAGGGAAAATAGAATTAGCCAGGTCCTAGAGGCAAGAAATTGTGTGATAGGAATAAAAGTGTTCCTTGTATCTGCTATCTAAAAGTCCTGGTAAGCCATGAGAGGTAGATCAGTTAGAAAGAAAGAGAGGTAGGCACCAGATCATGGAAGGCCAACTTTGGTTTGTTAATTGAAAACTGAGTATATTTCATATCCCTCCTTGATCATGGAGGTTTTGCAGAAGTATCTTTGTAAAGGTGAATTAAGTCCAATTTATAGATCAGGTATATTTCATAGCACAAACACAAATCAAGTGATTTGTTCTTAGCATTGCTAATGTATTACTTCCTTTTAAAGATACTTGTATAGGCCCAGGTCCTCATGTCCTCATAAATTTTTGCCCCAAATAGTTTTCATTAGCATCTTTGTTGATTTCTAGCTCTGCAGGCATTGCATCAAAACTCTGGGTTTATCTAGGCAGTGCTTGAAAGAAATGATGTATCTGTCTGCCTTCTATTTCAGACAGTGCTACTGACTCACACAATGAGACATTTGACCTACTTAAAGCCAGCCTGAGATCTGAAGAAGCTGCCTTCTTTCTTAACAGCCACAACCCTGACATTTCCTGGTAAAAGGGTATTTAAATTTAAACAGGTGAGTTCCTGTGGTAGTAGTATTGCCATAGGTTAAGATTCAGAGTGGACAATCAATGATAGGGCAGACCTGAACTTTTAAAATCAGAGTGTGCTGTCCATTCTTGGTCTTCCCTTTCAGAAAAAGATGTGATTAAGTTTCTCTTCTACAAATCCTTATCCCATGCCCTCTGATCCATGCATCTAGTAATGAGTACTACTTAGCAGATTAAAAATTGATTCAGACCTAACAGAAAAAAGTGGAGATCATTTGGAGGCATTGTGCTATGGGCAGGATTATAGAAACACAGAACAGACAGCCATGCCATTTTGGAGTGGTTTGCTCTTGAGAATCTTCTGGAAAGAGAGAAGGCCTCCTAAAAGTACTCCATGAGAGAACTCTATGAGGGTAAAGCTGACTGACGTGCTGATGAATAGGAAGAAGACCGATGGAGAAAACAGTGGTCAAGGTGGCAGGGCTAGAAAACTGTAGCACATGCGCAGAAGATGCATCTCAGAGGAAGGTGGGAGGAGATAGAGAATGATGGTGGAGGAGCAGACAAAGAGCGAATACTTTAACACATGGGCACAAAGGAGTGTGGAACGGTTTAAGCAACAGCATGATACAAGTTGGTGCTTTTGAGAAGTTACTGACTAGTTCTGCGGAAAGCCTATTTAGCAGAGAACGATACTAGAAGTTAGGAAATGAGGTAGTCATCTGTAAAAGCTGCCCAGGGGAGGGCGGACGTGGGCCAGGGTGGCAGCGGGGATAAAAGGAACAGCTTCTGCTATGAGAACAGATGGGCTGATGACTGGGTGCACTGTAAGAGGTGCGGACTGTGAATGAAGAGGTAAACTGGAAAGTGGGCCTCTAATTGGAATTATTATAATTACCACACCTGAAAAATAAAAATTTATGATACCAGCTAAGTATTAACTCAAATATCAAGGATATAAGGTTAACTATCCCAAAGGCAAAGGCAAAGGGGATGGAGTGGTGGTTAGGATACAAGAAAAAAATATATAAAAATTCATCTCCTAAAACAACGTAGCCTACTGTTATCACCCTGGGGTGTGTCTCAGCAGTTGAGGGTAAGTCTCTGTTGCTGAAAACATTGACCACTGGGGGCACAGGACTTGAATGACTCAAGATAAATCTAACCTGAAAGCTTCCATCCTGAGGTCTATTGTCTATGGTACCATTAAGTACTATGCAAGCTTCCAAAGGGTCGAAACATTCATAGACCTACCCAGCTGTAACACCTACAAAACACAACAGTTACCAACATGGAAAGACAGCTGTAGAGTACAATATGCAGCCCTCACGTGTTGGCAGAAACTCACAGTTTTTCCACTTGGCCAGCATTAGTTTCTTGTCACATTCTAAGTCTTATACTCTCAGATAAGTGTTGCTACCACTTATTCATCAAACTAGCTCCTTTTTACAAGAGGATGGAGAACACCATGGGGAGAGAAAAATATTAGAGCACGTAATGAAGAGCCCATCACATAGTGAGTAGCCCAGCACCAATTGGTCTTTCTCCGTCAAAGCTTCTGCTTCTCTAGCTAAGGGAACGTCATAGAAGAGGGAATGGAAAGATTGTAAGCGTCACAATACCGGGAAGTGTGCTGGGAAACTCTCTCTCCTAGAAATGGCTGCATAAACAAGATTAGGAAGATGGCAATACCAATACAGACAGTAATGCTGAAAGGGGCAATTTTCAAAGGCTCCACCCCTAGACAAAAAAGTACAGGCAGCTAATAGCTGATAGGAGAGGGAGAATGACCCTCTCTCAAGGATGAGTCCCCGTACTGGTTTTCTAATATAAAGTGTCAGCCTTTCATACACCAAAAAAATGGACTCAGTAAGTTCTATTTATATGTTTTTGCATAAGTATACACACATATGTGTGTGATAATCATAATCAAGGCAAAAGAGGTTATCAGTTTGAGGGTCTACTTCTAGCGGGAGAAGTTAGAAGTAGAGTAGCTGGGAGACACGAAAGGGAGGAAAAAAGAGGGGGAACTTGATGTAATTCTATTTCAAGTGCAAATGAACACATTTTGTTTTAAAAGAAGAAATAAAAGTAGGCGCTAAAACAAAAAGAAGAAATTAAAAAGTAGTAGAGTAATTTCATACCAGCAAGGCAAATATCATTATAAGGACAATTACCAAAAAAAAAAATGAACAGATCAATAAATAAATAACAGTATGCATTCGAAGTTTGCTTCTTCTATTTGTTAAAGAACTAACTGTACATAGGGAAGTGCTTAACAAATTCTTATTGGTAAAAATTCCAAACAGAGGCTGGGGAGATGGCTCAGCAAAGAGCCCTTGCTGTTGTTGCAGAGAGCTAGAGTTGGGATCCTGGTGCTTTGTGGAGAAACCCATGGTTGTCTGTAACTCAGGCTCCAGGAATTAAACACCCTGCTTAGCTCTTGAGTTACCAGCTCTCATGAGCACATACATATAACCACACCCACACATGCACACATGAACACACAAACACATACACACTTGTTCACAGGTGCACAAGGGTATGCACATGCATGCTCACTCACTCACAAACACACACACACAAACAAATAAAAATAAAATCTTTTTTTAAGACCAAGAGGAAAGCATAAAACCAGAGACAGAAGGCAGATTAACGTAAAGGAATGTATATTAAGTTATAAAACTTTTTTGCAAAGCATTGCTCATCAAGGGCTATTAGATTTCAGAAACCAGGAGAAACCTCAGTTCCATGTTCAGGAGCTGGGACCCTTGAGCCCTGGGTCTGTGCTGAACCCCTGACTCTGCAACTCAGTGGAATATGGCCTAGGACAAACTTCTTAACTACAAGGAGACTCATTTTTCTAACTGTAACAAAGAAGAATAAATAAGGATTGAACCTCTGCTGTTGGGGTTTCCAGAATTAAAGAAAGTTGTCTACAGAAACTAATTACTACAGTAGTTGGATTTTTTTTTAAAAAAATGCTTGCTATGAGTTATTTTTAGTACTATTAAGCCTAGAATTTGTTGGAGACAGCATTTTGTTTTGTTTTGTGTATCTGCAGGACAATGGTTCCAGTTCTTTGTTGCCTTGCCAATGGTTTCGAGAGCTTTATCAGTCTAAGAGATTGATTATGAGCAAAGCCATCCGAGAATCTTACCTATGACCCTGTCACCAGAGTGCGGATGTTCTGAAGTGTGAGGCAACCCCTCAGGAATGTGCTTCCTTGGCAGTAGGATCCCTTGTGCAAGAGAGGTACCTGTTTCTCCACGAGAAAGCTGCTTCTTTCCCAGCTGTTTTGCAACCGCATCTATAGGTGTCTCCGCTGTCTGAAAACCCTATATCCTATTCATCCAGTCAAAATGCAATTACCGTAGGTCTGTTGTCTTGGACTCTGCCCAATTTAGCTCAGAAAAAAGGGGGGGTCAATTTTGACAGCTGTAAACAGAATATGAAATTTGAGGATACACAGGCTAATTGTAATTTCAGTGCACGCATTTCGCATGGTATTATTTAGGTTTTAAATGAGCCCTGGAAATGGCTGCCAGACACATGCAAATAGCCCAGTTCCACGAGATTCTTTCTTCTCTGCAAAACGGACTACATAACCGGGTGCTGTGGTGAATGTAACTGTCTTAAATGAGACAGTACTGGGGAGGAAAGGCAGCCTTTTCATAGTATTTACAAACAACAGTACCAGGAGAATCATGCTTTTCTGCTATTGGGCCCTTTCAAACACAGAAAAATAGAAAACACATTTTCAGATGAAACTTACCTTGGCTGTCTCTCCTCCGATAAATACAGCTAGAGAAAACTCTTTAGGTACTGAGCTTTTAGGGACAACAATAGCAAAAGGACTCATTACTATGCCTCCTGTTATAATTAAAGATGTTGATTGATAATTTCATTTTGTTTTATAAACTGATATTCTTTCTCCCCGTGGTTAACCACTGCAGTGCCAAAGAGTTCTACACATACCAATTAAAGCTAATACGCTTGCTTCTTTATTCCACTGGTACCTTAGATATTTGCACTTGTGTATGGTTTGGTCTAGATTCTGTCTAAAGGAGCATCATACAGTATATGTCTTTTTAATGTG
>CM053750.1:14770525-14814594 GCA_028658305.1 Pachyuromys duprasi | reverse complement strand
AGACCCATTCTTAGGCATATATCCAAAAGATGCTCAAGTACACAACAAGGACATTTGCTCAACTATGTTTGTAGCTGCTTTATTTGTAATAGTCAGAACCTGGAAACAACCCAGATGTCCCTCAGTTGAGGAATGGATACAGAAATTGTGGTACTTTTACACAATGGAATACTACTCAGCAATAAAAAAGGAGGAAATCATGAAATTCGCAGGCAAATGGTGGGACCTGGAAATGATCATCCTGAGTGAGGTATCCCAAAAACAGAAAGAAACATATGGTATATACTCACTTATATAGACCTATAGGATAGGAAGGTCATGCTGAAATGTACACAGCTAGGGAGGATATACAAGAAGGAGGACCCAGGTTGGTATGATCAATGCTCGCTTAGATGAACAAAAGCTCCAGTTACACAAACTTATCTTCTCTTCCCCATAAAAATTTTCCAACTGGAAATTTTCTAGTGTTCTTAACACAACACCCTCTACTATTTATTATTTCGAATGGTTTCTTTGGGCAAATATGATCTGTTTGTGACTACATAGCTCTCTACAACGTTGGCTCGTTGTATCCCACAGCTCAGCTAGCTCACAACCTCAATGAGAAGCTAGTGTGAGTTTCTGCCTAACTGCTATCTCAATACCTCAGAAGTCCTGTCAAGTCAACTGCTTTCTTTATCTCCTTTGGACGCCGATCTAGTCTCCCTTCTGTATCCCCAGTCTTGGTAGCAGTTTCATTCTCCTAGTTATAAAATCCCTGTCATCTTAGACTCTTCATCATCTAAGTCTTGTGATAGAAACAGTAAACCATAATAATACATTATTACTGAAAGTATTTGAGTGTCATAGTAAATGAATTGCGTAAAAGAAATAGATCATATCAAACGCCTTTGAGATTGACAGTGTCGGGACACAGGAAGGAGACCTGGCAGTTCTCACGGTCGCTAACAGGAATCTATGCATGAGCGTTTGGAGATGAGCTTTCGAAATGCAAGCAGGAAAGGAGAGATCAGACATGATAAAGAAAAGAGTAGAATACACTGGTGAACAGAACATAAACTAAGTCTGAGGCTTCAGAATAAAATGGAGAATATAGTTGTTTTTAATCTTATCATCAACAACTCTGACATCATATTTCTCCAGTTAAGAAGTCACACCTGCAATCAGTAACTTAAAGACTCTTAAAGGTGCTTTAACAACTCCCTCAGCATAAGAAGGAAGCAGCAGGAGCAGCATTCCTGGTCCCCATCATCTCAGCACCACACTTTCCTGATGTGTGTGATTGGAGGTAGCCTCGCACTGCTTTATGGGATGTGAGCTTCAACGATACTAAGATTTCGCTTTGAAGATAGTTTTATTTGCAAATAAATCTCATGGGAAGGTAATTCTCTCATACATTCACACCATAGCTTTCATGAGAACTAAATAATTGTTATGAACAAGGTAGCATTGGTTAACTTGAGGTGTGGTAATTGTGATGATCTGTAATAGATGCACTGTGTTTAGCTAATGGAGTCCTCAAAGAATTATATGAGGAAAATAAGTCAGAACGTTTTACAAGATTTAGGCAACAAAGAACAGTGTGGTTGTCAGCTTAAGTTTTGAAGAAACAAGCCCCAACTAGATATTTTAATTGTTCTCTGAGCTGCTTGGGAAACAGGATTGAGTGCAAAGGAACTGAGTGATAACAAGCACAAGAGGAAAAAGCTTTTTCACATTCTAAGGAGGTGAGATTTCACTTATTCTATATTTACCATCGTTTTCTGTTGCTTGCATTGATACTTGAAAATACATCATAAAATTAAATGGTAGACAGAAAACTACAGGTATCACTCAACTGAGGATTGGTATGTTATGTTATTCTGGGATGTTGTATCACCACATTTTTAACATAAATTAAATCTATTAACTTTAGCAATGTACCCTAACATCAAAACAAGGACACAAAATGTGTAAGTTCAATTGATCCATTTAAAAAATATTCTGTAAACTTATCATGAGACTAAATGGTGTGTGACCAGTGTTATTTATTTAGTACTAAAATCTTTTGTGTGAATTATTTTATTTATCTATTCTCATGAAATTTCTATAAAATAGTTCAAGCAGATAGAATTAGAAGTCCCATTTATAAGTGAATAAAATAGAATTGAGAGATGCTTAACTTAACACTCCCCAAACTCAAACTAGAAAAAAAAAAAGGTTACAAAAGAACTTCCAATAAGAAGCTGCGTTTTAACCTTGTAGAACATACCATGACCAAAGCAAACTTAACATATGGTGAGTTTACACATTCTTCTGTAGGGAATTGGGAGGGATTACTCTGTGCTTAAGAACAGTGGCTCCTCTTCTAGCTGACCCAGGTTCAATTCCGGGCACACACGTGACACTCACAACTGACTGTCTACAGCTATAGTTCCAGGTAGTCCCATGCCCTATTCTGGCCTCCTTGGACATTGTGTATGCACACTGCACAAACATCCATGCAATGAAAGCACCCTCATACACATACAATTTTAAAAAGAAATTTCTATGTTGGTTTACCATTCTTGGTTGAGACACAGGAAATAAAGGACTAAGGAAAAAATTAAGATCAACATTGCCAGTGGCACAAAGATAATACAGTTCTTTGGCTCTGCTTTGGCTCTCAGACTGGCATCAGTCACCTTACAACACCCCTACTCAAACCGAGAATCATAACATCAGCTGCTAGTGCACCTTACTCATGTGTTTCACCATATTTTTCTATATCTCTACTGTTATGATTCTCTACTAGACCTTGAGGTCTGTAAGGAAAGAGTGGGTGAGGGCCTTGTCTGAGGTCTCATTGGTGAAGGGACTTGAAGCTAAGTTGATAGACTGTTAAACCCACACCGCGTATGCTATACAACAATGTATTTAGGCTAATCAATAACCAAGAAACTGTATGTATAATATACACATATTTAAGAATGATAAAAATTTAAAAGTTCATTTTTTTCATTTTATTACTGATTCATATTTAATAAAAAAATCCGGGCTTGTTTCTTTCCTTTCTTCCTTTGTGGTGCTGGGGATTGAAGTCAGGGCCACCTGCATGCAAAATAAATGCTCTGTCAGTAGCTATATTTTATTTTGAGACAAGGTTTTAGTAAATTGTCTAGGCTAGCATGGAATTCTTAGCCCAAGCAAGACTGGAATTTGCCCAAGGAGCTTGAATTATATGCCTATTGCAGCAGGCCTGTTCCTATTGAACTCACTGAAGAATGAAAAATCTTCATGTAGCCACCCAAACTCTCAGTCTACATCTCTTCTCATAATCAAGGAAAAATGAATACTCTGCTTTTACCTTTACAGCCTCGGTTTAAAGGCAGCACCTAGTGTTTGTCCTTAAAAAAAAATGACAGAACTGTTGTTTTACAGACAGTGTTGATCAGTGACTTTAAAAAGTTATCCAGGCTGGAAAATCCTTGAGGAAAGAGATCAGTAAGAGGAGGCAGGTGAACCAGGACGGTAACAGGAGGAGGAAATGTGAACAAAGTATAGTGATATGCATGTATTAAAATATCCTGATAAAACCCACCTTTTTTTTTACCAACTAAAATACTTAACTAAAAAAGTAATTGAGGCTCAGACAGTGAAAATCAATCAAAAAAAACCAAACACAAACACTGGGATGAGATAAAATGAACGAACGCTACCAAATTACGGTTTTATTTGCTTTGTGTCACACTCCACCCTCATCTAGAAACTTAATCAAACGTGAATTTATTTTTCCCACGTAAGAAGCACTCTGTGGGTGGGTATTTGCAGGCTTGGCATTAAAGACATCCCTGAGAATCTGTCGTCTTCCCATGAGGCTGTCCTTCGTGGGGTTTTGTCATCATGCTCAGAGCATGGCTGCCCGGCCCACTGCTGCACAAGACATACACTTTGTAAGCTGGAAGAAAGGGAAGGAGAGAAAGGCAAGAAGAAAGATGAGCAGCAGAATGCCATCTTTTGTGATCTTCAACATCTTCTGGATTCCTGCATATAGAAAATTATCACAACTGTGCAAGCCCTGCACCTCCACTGACAGATACATTTAGAATCATCGGTCAACTAAGGAAGGAACTCTTCCTGGGGATAGAGTGATATGGAGGTGGCAAATCTGAGCTTCCATGAAAAGACATGATTGGTGGACAATAGATTGGCAGAGTGAAAGGATCCAAAAGAATCTGTGAAGAAAATTCTTGGCCTAAAAATATAAGGTATAAACATAGCCAAAAGTATGAAGACGACAAAATTGTTGCCTATCGGTGTCAATCCGAAGACATATAAGGCAGTATTTATAGCAGCAACACAATTTATTTTTTTATCAAGAAATAAATAAGCCTACTAAAAATCTGAATCCTATGGAAAACCATGCAAATATCTTATTAGAAAACAAATATCTGTGTAAATGGAGAGCCAACTCATACTCGTGGATGTAAAGAGCCAATATTATTGACAGAATAATTAAAATGAATTTATAAATTCCATGGTACGGACATTCTTGTGGAGATGTGCACAACAATGGCATGTTTTGTTTTGTTTACAAAAGCTGACCTTAAAATTGAATTTTGTAATGTTTTCCTTTTAATTCTACAGAGGTTACTAATACAAACAAGGTCACTTCTGTCATTCTTCTGAGGCCAGTAATTTCTATATTGGATAATGAACTGGGGACATAAAAAGAGTGGCAATGTCCTGTTTAAAAAGGATCTTCTTTTTTTCTCCTCAGTATAAGCCATGACCTTACAGAACACAATGAACAAATTTTAGGCTATCAGATAAAATTCCATAGAGCAGAGCACACTAATGGGACATGTCTGCCAAACCTTTTTCTGAGGCCTTCTGGCTAGACAGAAAGGCCAGCAGCACGCCCTCGGGCTCTTAGGCAGACTATCTGCCTAGTTCAGGCCACCAACTCCAGTCTGGCCTAGCACACAGAAGGGGAAGGGGCTGCTGTGCCTTTGGCCAGCAGAAATGCACCTAGGACTTCTTCTAGAGTGTTCTTTGTAGTGGACTAGCTCAAGTAGCTGCTATGCTTTGTCAGTTCCCATTTATTAAAAAAATTTTTTTTTTTACAAATGTTCTCTGTGTTACAGGCTTTACAAACAGTGATTTTCCTCCAAACACCTCAATATTTATCTGTGACTCAAGTTTTAGTCCTTTCCTTTAGCTCCTTCTTTTGAAACATATATGTATGTGCACACATGCCTAAAAACACACATTTATTTTGGGGATGTGGTGTCATTGCTCTTCATCTTGACTTCCATTCAACAATTATAAAATTGCAAAAATAACTGCTGAGGCAGCCACCAAAAGACGATGACCTAACATTAAGAAAAAAAAATACTTTTCTGTGCCCTATCAAGACTACAAAGTTGTTATTCAGTATTGCTAGTTCAGAAAGTAACCCAAACAGTATGATCCTTGAATTCTATGTTCTCCGCACACCCAAATGATGTCAGAAATGTTTAGTTTTAGCAGAGCAATGGTAGCCAGTATGATCAAATGCTCTAAAAATAACTAAGATAACTAAGACAATTATGAAATATATCATTTATGAGTATTTTAGCTGCAAATAGGTTTAAATTATGGAGTGATACCTTAGCCAGTCTACGGACAAATAGCTGGTCACGATGTTCTACACAAGAACAGTCAGGCTGGCAGGCAAACAGATGTCTACAGAAAGAGAGCTCCACTTACACAACTGGCAGATGGGGAGCTAGCCAGCAAGCACAGCATGGCTTCCACATGACCACAGATCTCAGTTCTGATGACAGAACACGTGGGGAAAAACTCTGGGGGAGGGAGGCAGCTAAGTAACAGCACAGTATAGGAATCAGCCATGAGTTGCCTTGCTGAACAGTAAATGTTGTTACCGAGAAAATCTGCATCCGGGGACGCATAACCCACATTTCATCACCAGGGAGAGCAAAGCACAAACGCAATCAAGCTCCATGGGGCTTATTCTATCCCTTTATGCTGTACCAGCCTATTACTAGATAAAGCGATATGATCATTGTTCTTAATTTACAGTAAAGGGCATTTAATCTTTTGAGCATGATCTTCACTAATATAAGATGCTGCACCAAAGGGATGGATCTCCATTTGACCCATAAAGAACATTCACATAATTGTGTTTAACCAAAGGCTGTGAGGCCAGAAAAGCCAAGGAGAGCAACAAGATACCCAGTTGAATCTGTTTTATGGCCAAGCATGGTGGTACGGCTTTAACCTCCAGCATTCAACTAGAAAAGGGGAGAGGGGAGATCAGTCACTGTTGCTTCCAATTTGGATCAGTTATGCAACAACCATTACAGTTCAAAACTAAACTGAGCCCTTAACACTGAACTTACATTACCCTACATTACCCTAATTTAGAATACCTTACTGAAATAATGTAGAAATTCATGAGTGATTGCAGTAGGTGGGGCTTCATACTCCTGAGCAGATGATAGCATTTATGATTAAATTTCCCACAGCAGCAACAGAAGACCAAGGAGAAATTTTAACCTGCAGCTTTTTCATGAGCATGGTTAGTAAGGAATTATGATAACCCTTCACATCAAATTTGAGGACTTTTGATGACCTGAAATCGATTTGAAACAGTGTGCAGAAACTAGATAACAAGTCTTGGTCCTGAGTGAACGGAGCAAAGTTACAGAAAATGAGTAAGGCTTCATCTGGGCATAAAGTTCTGGTAGAATACTCCAGAAGGGATCTTTACAGAGTTTGGCTAGGTCCTGGAGGTTACCAGAAGGCAAGCATCTGTGCATTGAGAAGCCTGAGCCTCGAGAACAGCCCTCTGAGGGAAAGTGGCGGCTATACCTAACAGACACATCAGGACCTCAGAGTTTCTGTGGTGTGGCTTTGCCCCGGAGTCAGCAGGTGACACTTGCAGGAAAAGCGCTTCTGAGGATGGAGAGATGACAGTCTGAAGAGCAGATGCCTAAAGACTGTTCTAGGCTGTGCAGACTTAGCATTTCCCAGCGTCTCTGCGGGTATAGAGAATTTAGAAATGAGAATACAAGGGCAGCGCTTCCCTGAGGCAGGATTTCTTACCAGTATGACCAGTTCATCCTGACTTGGAAGGAATGCTTTTAAAGATAGAAGCATCCCTGGTATGAGACAGAATGGTTCTCCTCAACTGAAAGTCCATACAGTCTCATGAGAACAATCCACAGGCACACTGTGTGTGTATTTGAAACCCAGAGTCAGAAAGCTGAGCAGTGATCTCAACTGAGAAGAAAAACTCATGCCTAAATCACAAAAGCAGCAAAATGGCTTTTGAGACTATGTCCCATCCCCACTCCTGTGTCCTGTCCATCGTTAATACTTCACAGGACAACTGGTTAGGCATCTCCCTTGAGAGGCATTTTGCTGCTAACAGGGAACACTGACCAGCATTCAAAAGCAAGAAATAGCCATTCAGAATAACAAGAGGACAATGACCGTAGCACAATGAATGTGGCACTCTGTCGTACCCATAGGCAAGGCTAAAGAAGTGAACTGGGGAAGAAGACAGATGCACTGTGGAGTGTATTTAATGGATGGGAATGAAGTCCAGAGAAGTTCATTGGCTCAGACTCACATAAAAGTTTCAGTGCTGAGCTTCATGTCCAAGTCTAATGCCAAACCTTGGCACCCAACCCAGCACACTTATCTTCTGCCTCTTAGATTTTCTGAAGATTCAAATTAAAATTTAAGAATAAGCCAAAAGTAGAGAGAAATAATATACACACTCTGCTTATAACTCTTGGCACAGAAGAAATCCTCAAACATTTAGAAATAGAATTTAGATTTCACTGAAGTCTTCATAGTAGGAATTATTTACTTTGAAAATGCTTTGGTTTTAGAACCCCGGTATTTAAGTTTTCTAGTGTTTAATCTTATTCATTATTGGAAACTATACACACATTATTAAGCGGAATGCAGAATCAGCATTTATTTAGTTACATAAAAGAACATGACCAAATCAGGGAGCAGCTGTCCCCCATCATAAGACAATACTTTTGTTTTAAGTGATTTTTAAAAATATGTTATATTAATCAAATCAACTAAACAGCTGTGATAATGTCATCAGACACAGGTTGCAGGGGACAGTCTCTGGTTTCTCCTAAAAAAACTTGCACCATATCGTTCCTTTCTTACTCAATAAGTTGTTCCGTTGCATTTCCATAGTGTAGGAAGGGCATCTCTGTGGTCACATCCAGGGTGCTGTGAGTCCTGGCCTACCCCAACACCCTCTTAATTCCCTTCCTATAGTTTACTTCTGCATTGTATCTAATCTGCTTTCAATGTCATTGGAAGGTAACCATTAAATGAAGGAAAATTTAGTCATGTGACATTCTTCCAGTAGCACACTAGAAACTCCTTTAAAAGCCCTGAATACTAATCTTTCTTAACACCAACTCACAGGTCTTAGATGTCCTTTACTTCTACTAAGGCACCCTTTACTTAACACCCAACACACATCTCCACAACATAGGCACATTGACAATGGCTACTACTACCTTGATGATTGTTTAGTTAATAATTTGTCTTCTCAACCAAACATCAAGCATCAAGAAGATAGGAGTCACTGCTTATTGCCCTGTATTCAGCCTTTGAAATAATGCCTGGTGTTTAATACAAAAGTAAGTAAATAAATAGATAGATAAATAAATAAGTAAATATGTATGTATATGTATATATACATATATATGCCTATTTTACTGATTCAATTATAAATGTTTACAGTTAATAGAAACTTGATTATTGGCAGATGTCTTTTTTCTGATATTTTTCTTGAAAGATCAAGTAAATCTTTGAGCTGTGTTTTTACAGTTGGTGATCCACATTTTTTTTTTGCTAAAGAGTCAAGAACTCTTTAAAAAACAACAAAAAATAAAAACAAACAAACAAAAACCCAAGGATGTAAGTAAACTCCTGCCGTAGAGCTGTTGATACCTCCAGCAAGGCACAGCATTTCAGCAACCTCAAGGAAAGCCCGCCTGTGCCAACAGTTAGGCTAAAACAAACTATTTCTAGATCGTTAAGACTCTACATTCCCTAATGTATGCCAGGAACTGACTATTTCAACAGAACTACGTGTTCTGAAGAGAAGCATGATTCTCTGATACAGACTTAAGTCATAATGATGCTCATCAGCCCTTCCTTTCTCAAGTCAGATTGTTTCTATATCAGTGTTCTAACTCCACATTTTATGGTTTCTAAATTTATTTGATTAACACCATGCCACAATTTCTTTGCAATCCATGTTATTACAGTGTGAAATAGAATTGCACATTAAATAGCCCAGCGTGGTGGCACATGCCTGTAATTCCAGTATTTGGGAAATAGAGGCAGGTGTATCCCTGTGAGTTCAAGGCCAGCCTGGTCTACCAAGTGAGTCCAAGACAGCCAAGGATACACAGATAAGCCTTGTCTCAAAAACCAAGGTGAAACAAAACAAAAAGAAATGTACATTGTACTGCTCATGCTTTCCTGATGAGAAGCTTAATTAAGAAGCATGTGCTGGAGTAAACAGTACCTTATCGATGTCCATCTACACAATTTTCTCAGAATCAGTCCTGGACTAGGCTAATGTGAAACTCAAGAATTCACTTGACTGTTATTGGAGTAACCACCTACCAGCTTAGGCCTTCAGTGTCCTTAGTTCTTGCCTAGTGAAATCCATGAAGTGAAGTGATAATCAACCTAATTTTGTAGCAAGGCCCAGAAGTAGTTTCCTCCCTCCAGTATCAGACTGGGTTCACATTAATTTAAAGCAAATACTTATTGCACATACTGGAAGGGCTACCTACTCTCGCTAATTGTGGGAACGGCATCCTTCAAGCATCCTTAAGTTTTGTAAATCACTGTAGCTCAGAAACAAGCCCATCTGCTAGGTTTTCAATAACAGAGCACCGCAGATAGAGAGCGAAGGTCGTAATCAAGCCTTTGGACCCTGCTGAATCATGATTACTCTGGATTTGATCTCATCTGTCCATATCTCAGTTTTTTGGGTTTTTTTTTTTTTGAAGCGATTACTGTTCTTAGAAAATGTCCTGAGGTCTGAACAGAGTCTGTCACAGAGGTGACATGAACACTGATAGTGACTAAAAGCCTCAGAAGAAGGCAGCACTCTTAAACATCTCTCACTGAGGACTGGAAAGGACCTCCTAAAGTGCCCTTGACTCTGGAGCTTCCATGGGCCTCTTATGCTCACCGAGCCTGAGAAACGAAACACCTGCTCCTTTCATTAGCTCTTCAGAACAGGCCCGTGGATGCAGGTTTCTTATCAAGCTCAGCTAAGCAATGGCCTGTCTTAGTCACAATGTCATTGAGAACAGTCCAACGGTAGCAGAAAGGATTTTATCTCATGTATCTTGGCTAAAACCCAACATTAGCAAAAAATGGACAAAGACAAAAAAAAATGACTCTCTTTCCAACATCTAAGTTTCCTCTCCTCCAGCTGATCCACTTAACAAATTCTGAGAGTCATGGATCTAAAACACTCAAGGATAAGAATAGAGAGACTTGCTATTTTAACTTTCTTGAACATTATAGAAGTCAAGATGCTTTGTACATTAATTTATTTCCTGCCCTATAACAAGATAGCTATCCCGAAGTTTTTGATCATATTCATCAATAAAACTGGAGTGCCAGCATACTCCTGTTTTACAGTTTTATGACAGATGAGTTGTTTGAGCAGGTGTAGAAGACCCCATCTCCAGGTCTGAATAGCCAGTGGGGAGTTGATCAGAAAGGTGAGGATACAGAAGGCGTAAGACTCGTGTGAATGTGAACAGCAAGAAAAGAAACAAAACAGCGCAGAAAGAAAAAGCGTCTTGTCTTCTGCTTTAAGTACTTGCCACAGAATTCATTTGGTCGAATCCAAATTATTAATATTTATTTATAAATCTGATTTTAGAGGGCAGGATTGGGAGGGAATGAAAGAGGAGGCTACAGCTGGCATACAAAGGGAATAAATTATAGTAAATTTAAAAGATAATAAACAAAATTTAAAAATTGTTATTTTATGCGTTACATAGTTTTCGTAGGAAATAAGCCAATTGTGTCTAATGAATAATTGAGACTACTTTTCTTTGTTCCCTACCTTCTGTGTCAGCCAGAGTGGCAGAAATGACCTGAAGTTGCCTTGAATGAGAAGAGAGAAATAACCCTTTACCGACCAGCGTTCTAGCTCTCACAGGACCAACCTGACCACACCAGGATCCTAAGAGTTTCACTAATTTGTGACATGATTCTGCTTTCACTGCTGCCTTACTCATTCTGCATTAAAGTTTTAAAGAATGTCTTGGGAAGTTAGGTTATTCCTCGTTACACGCTCATTTGAACTACATGCAAGCCATATTGATGGACCCTAGTGCTACAGCCTACATTTCCCCAGCCCTCCTTTCATGACTCCTGACCCTACATGTTTCCTTTCTATAATCTAGACTGTTTATCCTTGATGTCTTCTGCCTGTATAAGTAACTAAGTCCATTCATCAACTCTTGAGATTTCTTTGTTCTAAGCAAAAGACTTTCATAGGCCATAAGTCGCCAAAATGTACAACTGCAGAGAACACTGTGCACAGGGAAGACACCAGACCTTCAAGCAATGAGGTCAAAGGTTCCTTTACGGCCGTTTGCTTCTCTGTACTAAGAGGTCCTTAACTATTCACAAGATCCTCTACCTCAAAGTCTTCATTTGTAAAATGGTTAAATATACTATTTTCACAACTAACTGTTAGGAACTCCTTTTGACATTGTTCCTGCTTCTTTTTGAGACAAGTTCTTTTATGTAGTATAGGCTAGGATGGAACTCATTATGCAGCCTTTTGCCTCAGCTTCCCAATGCTGGAATTATAGTTGAACACCACAACGCTCATCTTAGAAACACTTATCAGAGGTGAACTTCACATACAGATAAAAAGGGAGACCACTGTTGGAGACATTTCTTAGTTTCCCACTGGTCTGATTCATACAATGAGCACTGGCTATCAATAAGAAGAAAATTATCTTCATGTGAGGCTGAGAAAGATTCCCATTAATCTAGAAACAATCCCTAAAATGATTCTTTTACTACCTACCCAATAGTAGCCAGGCTTCTGTTATATTTCTGCACTTGCTTGTCTGGAAGGTCACAAAGTGTGAATGAGCTTGTGTCTCCCATTCAGTTAAAAGAATGAAAGCTCGTACTTGAGCATTTTTTGGATATATGCCTAGGAGTGCTATAGCTGGATCTTGAGGAAGCACTATTCCTAATTGTCTGAGAAAGCGCCAGATTGATTTTGAAATTGGCTGTACAAGTTTACATTCCCAGCAATGGAGGAGGATTCCCCTTTCTCCACATCCTCTCCAGCATGTGTTGTCACTTGAGTTTTTGATCTTAGCCATTTTGATGGGTATAAGGTAAATATCTCAGGGTTGTTTTGATTTGCATCTCCCTGGAGACTAAGGACGATGAGCATTTCTTTAAGAGTTTCTCTGCCATTCTATATTCTGCTACAGAGAATTCTTTGTTTAACTCTGTTCCCTATTTTTTAATTGGATTACTTGATTTGTTGCTTTTTAACTTCTTTAGTTCTTTATATATTCTGGATATTAGCCCTCTGTCAGATATAGGTTTGGTGAAGGTCCTTTCCTAGCCTAGGCATATATCCAAAATATGCTCAAGTACACAAAAAGGACATTTGTTCAACCATGTTTGTAGCAGCTTTATTCGTAGTAGCCAGAACCTGGAAACAATCCAGATGTCCCTCAATGGAGGAATGGATACAGAAATTGTGGTACATTTACAACATGGAATACTACCCAGCAATTAAAAACAAGGAAATCATGATATTTGCACGCAAATGGTAGGAACTAGAAAAGATCATCCTGAGTGATGTATACCAGAAGCAGAAAGACATACACAGTATATACCCAGTTATAAGCAGATACTAGAAATATAATATAGAATAAACCTACAAAAATATGTACACTTAAAGAAGCTAAGCAAGATAGAAGACCCTGCGTAAGATAATTAACCCTCACTCAGAAAGACAAACAGGATGGACATTGAAAGAAGGAGAAAACAGGAAACAGGACAGAAGCCTACCACAGAGGGGCTCTGAAAGGCTCTACCCAGCAGGGTCTCAAAGCAGATGCTGAGACTCATAACCAAACTTTGGGCAGAGTGCAGGGAATCTTATGAAAGAAGGGGAGAGAGTAAGACCTGGAGAGGACAGGAGCTCCACAAGGAGAGCAACAGAACCAAAATATCTGGGCCCAGGGGTCTTTTCTGAGACTGATACTCCAACCAAGAACCATGCATGGAGATAACCTAGAACTCCTGCTCGGATGTGGCCCATGACAGCTCAGTATCCACGTGGGTTCCTTAGTAAGGGGAACAGGGAAGGGACTGTCACTGACATGAACTCAGTGGCTAGCTCTTTGACAACTTCCCCCTGGGGCGGGAGGAGCAGCCTTACCAAGCCACAGAGGGGGACAATGAAGCCAGTCCTGATGAGACCTGATAAGCTAGGGTCAGATGAAAGGGAAGGAAGACCTCCTCTATCAGTGGACTTTTAGAGAGGCATGGGAGGAGAGAGGGAAGGGGGGTAGGATTGGGAGGGAAAGAGGGAGGGGACTACAGCTGGGATACAAAGTGAATAAATTGTAATTAATATAAAAAATAAAAATTTAAATAAAGAAAGAAATAATGAAAGCTCCATCATTGACCTGGGAAGACATCTTGACTTGAGGCCTGGAAAAAAAAAAGACATTTCAGATAAACCTTCTATGCACAAAGAAGAAATGCTGCCCATTATTCTTTATATGTCCAGAGAATGGGGTGGCTGCAGTGTTATTTGCCTAACTAAGTGAAAGTTAAGTATTTAAGTCCCATGAATCTTTGTGAGTTGTAAGTAGGTTCTCCCTGTGTAAAAGGACATGCTAGGACATGAAATGTTGTGAAACTATTCAAATATTCTAGTGCATACATCGCCGGTGGTGGAAAATATATGCAACAGAGATACAACCATATTGTACAAATATCTATATAGAGATAGCAATATGATTGTGTTTTAAAAATGAATAAACCCAACTAGAACCTGCTTGGTACATGACAGTGAAGAAATATTTCTTGCTTTCTCTTCTCCCAACCCCTAAAGCACACTCACATAAAGGCCTGTATAGATCTATGTTTGGCTTGTACAATTAGTTTTGTTTAGTGCACATTCGGTCCTTAAAGTTTTCATTGACATGACATAATCAATTAACCTTTTTTGCTATTCAACTTAAAAACTTTAAGATGGTGGCACAGACCCTTGTGTGTTTTCTTCACCTAATGTGGCTTCATATCAATTATTGCTTGATTGGGAGCACATAGCTACCTGCATCTGGCTCACGAAGGTGCACATCAGTACTTGTACCTCTTAACACATTAGGAAGTGGCACATTTTACTTTTCTTTGGTTTGGGTATTCAGTTCAGCTTGACTTTGCTAGGGAAAATAAAGCATGTGCCCCACAATCTTAAATAAGCAGATAAGCTTTCTGGCAACAAGAAAAGGCAAAGCCCCACCCAGCAGAAAGCATCCCTCTGCAGCATGTCAGGTGCTTTACTGGAAAGGTGATTTTCTACTTCAGCCTTTAGCCACTGTGGATTCCATAGGTAGTTATGAGCAGAAGCCCAGCCATACCATCATCAAGTGATTTAAAAGGCAGTATGCTGCTTAACCCAGGACACTGTGAAGTACCACGGTTAGCACTGAAGAGTAGGGAGAGGAGACGTGACCATTCCCAGGTTGGCAACTCTGACTCTGCAGGGAAGGTTACGACCAATGCATAGCAGATGGAACAGTGGTAGAAGATGGCTCGCCCAGTCTGTGCTGGAAACTTGAAGTCTGGGAGAATAGCTAGAGGAAACTTGTAGAAGATTTCTCACCATTGTCTGTAACCCACGTTCTAGGGGGACCTGATACCTCTGGTCTCCACAGACATTTGCACTTACGCACTCACACCCACGCATGGACACACACACACACATTCATAACTTGAAAATAAATGCACGAAGTGAAATGTTTACCAAGTTGGTCAACATAGCAAGTTTTAAACCAAGGTTACGTAGTGAAACACTTGTCTCAAAAAGAAAAGAAAAGAAAGAAGAAAGGGAAGAAAGAAGGAAGAAGAAAGGAAAAAAAACAAGGAAGGAAGCAAAAGAAAGGTTTTCTGAGACTGTTTCTCTAAGGCCAGGAAGGAGGAACTGGCTAGCCCCATGGATTGACTTTGGCAGTGAGGAGTCTTGCTTGTCAGTGAGCTCCAGCTGTGCCTGCCTGGACAGGCAGTGACTGCCTTCAGTTAGGAAACATACAGTGCCTTCGGCAGGGGAAGAACCTGCCTGGCATTCTTTCTCTCTTCTTCCTCCACTTCCACTCCTTTCTCTACTTTCTCTGCATCCAAGAAAAGCATGGGCGTGATGCAACCACAGAGCAACTCGATGACTGCGCTGGGAACGATGCTGGTGACTGTGGATCACAGAGAAAGTCAAAGACAATGCTGTCCTCGAATCCTGCTATTTCTCCTTCCACTGAAAGAATTCACCATACGTGGTCCTTCGTTGAAGAAACAGTCTCATAGAGGACCCACGTGCCCTGATATATTTGGTCCTTGCGGAGCTCCTGTCCTCTCCCGGTCATACTAACTCCCCCTTTTATCATATGATTCCCTGCACTCTACAGAAGGTTTGGTTATGAGTCTCAGCATCTGCTTTGATACGCTGCTAGGTAGAGTCTTTCTGAGGCCCTCTGTGGTAGGCTCCTGTCCTGTTACTTGTTTTCTCCTACTTCCCATGTCCATCCCATTTGTCTTTCTAAGTGAGGATTAATCATCTTACCCTGGGTGCTCTTCCTTGTTTATATTCTTTAGGTGCACATATTTTAGTATATTTATCCTATCTTATAGGACTATATAAGTGAGTATGTACCATGTGTGTCTTTCTGCTCCTGGGATACCTCACTCAGGATGATCTTTTCTAGATCCCACCATTTGCCTGCAAATTTCATGATTTCCTTGTTTTTAATTGCTGAGTAGTAGTCCATTGTGTAAAAGTACCATAATTTCTGTATCCATTCCTCAACTGAGGGACATCTGAGTTGTTTCCAGGTTCTGGCTATTACGAATAAAGCTGCTACAAACAGTTGAGCAAATGTGCTTGTTGTGTACTTGAGCATCTTTTGGATAAATGCCTAGACCAAGGACCATGTATGGATATAACCTAGAACCTCTGCTCGGATGTAGCCCATGGTAGCTCAGTATTCAAATGGGCTTCCCTAGTAAGGGGAACAGGAACTATTTCTGACATGCACTCAATGGCTGGCTCCTTTACCCCCGCCCCCGCAAGGGAGGAACAGCCTTGCTAGGCCACAGAGGAGGACATTGCAGCCAGTCCTGAAGATACCTGATAAGCTAGGGTCAGATTGAAGGAGAGGAGGACCTCCCCTAGCAGTGGACTTGGAAAGGGGAAGGGAGGAAATGAGGGATGGGGTGGGATTGGGAGGGAGTGAGGGAGGGGGCTATGGCTGGGATACAAAGTAAATAACCTGTGATTAATATTTAAAAAAAATAAAAATTAGAAAAAAAAAGAATTCACCATAAACTGTCTTCCTCAGTTCCTAAGCAGAGAAAATAGTGCTGCAAATAAGAAGAAGGGGGGAAGAAAAAAAATGAATGGGGACAAATTATAAGAAAGAATATAAAGCTAATATTCTTTCTAGCTCTGATTCTATCATGGATTTTGTTTGGAGTAACGGATAAGTGCATAAACTGTGTTTAGTACTGGAAGTGTAAAATTTAATGTGAAGCTTCTATTCTGAATGCCTATTCTAACTGTAGAGAACAGTGGTTTTCGACCTGTGGGTCATGACCCGTGGAAGGGGGGGTGGTAGTGTCAAATGACCCTTTCAGGGAATTGCCTAAATCCATCAGAAAACACAGATATTTGCATTATGATTCTTCACAGTTATGAAGTATCAATAAAAATAACTTTATGGTTGGGGTCACCACAGCATGAGGACCTGTATTATAGGGATCATGGCATTAGGTAGACTGAGCTCATTAAGTTGTACATGGGTCTGGTTAATTGGGATGTGTGATATATGTATTTATTGGCAAGGTTTAAAAAAAAAACAATAAAGTCTATAAAAATTCTAAAATTACCACTCACCTAGAGTGCCATTCTGAGTGGGTCAGAGAGCACATCAACTTTGTATTTACCGCTCTTCCTAATTTTGGAATCCGTAACTACACTTCAGAAGCCTGGGGTCTTTAGGTGCTCTGATGCACCCTGTTGTTGTTTTTGTTATGGCTACTTAAGATTTCTTGAGCTTTGACTGCAGACTAAGAACTATGAAAAGCTCCACTGCTCTTCCCCAGCTGGCATAGGAATACACAGGGTGCCCTTCGTTTCTCAGACTGAGTTTGAAAGCCTGGTCTCTGTTCTGCTCTAAGCCGATGGTATGGCCGTAGGGACATTCTTTGCATTTAGGTGATCAGAGATCGGCGACTACAACATAAGAAGTGTTTTTAAACATTGGCCTCACTCAACAAGTCTCTGATAGGTGATATTTATTTCTCCATGTGGGAGGAGAAGGGAATTGAGAGAAGAAAATAAGGGTAAGTCTGACTAAAATTCATCATATAAATGTATGAAACTGCCAAACAATAAAAAAAAAAAAATAAATAAGCAAACAATTCAATATTTTAGGCAATTTTGATTTTAAAAGAAAATGAAATAATTCTGCTGAGCTTCATTACTGGAAGAGAACACAAGAAGCAAAGCTGTACAACTAGGAGGCACGTGCAGCTGGCCTAAGAATATAGAGAAGGCGTTGAGACTTGACGCCAATTTGTTTTGTATTCGAGGTCACCTATCTGCATTTAACCAACAACTTAGGAATTTAAATTCCTTAACATTGAAAACGAGTGTTTAATGAAATGGCAAGTCTGACAGATGGATGTCTCTGACAGAAGTCCTTCTTAGAAGACTAAATGCTGGAAAGCCAATGACAGAGTCAGTCCCACGAAGGACACACCCCTGCCTTACTGCCAGCTCTGCAAGAATTCTGTGGAAACCAAAGCCCTTTGGCCTTCTTTGGAGCCTGAATCACAGGAGAAACTGTTTCTGTCAGGTGACATCTGAGAATTCATTCTGATGACCAATGCTCCCTATTGACTTGCAAATCTCATCTGTAAGGTCAGAAAGAGGTTGCTACCATATTTCCTGTTACCCCTTTGAGTCAGCAAAAATCTTGGAACATGAAGTATGACTTACTTTCTCAAACATTGTTTTAGGCTGATTACTAATGTGATTACAATGACTGTCTTTTCATCACAACTACTCAGTTTGGTACAGCAGGTTAAGCACCTTGTGACATTCATGCCAACAACATGTTATAACGTTTGAATGACATTTTCAATGACCTAGAGAATTTTACTATTCAAGAGAGCATCTATCAAAAAGCTTTTGAGAGACATGGCTCCCTGCTTTACCAACATTCATATTTATATTCTAGTTAATTGCTAGATATTTTCCTAAATATTTAGAAAATTTCCCAACTATTTTGAAAAAGATTCTGTGAATGTGTGAAGATAACTTCAAGAAACACCATTTCCTGCATTAAGTGAGAAGTGTTTGTTAACTGAGCATGCAAAGGGTTTGCTTTTCCCCCAAAGAAGAAAGAGTGAACATATCATAACCACTGAACTGCAGTACAATCACAGACACTGTAAGACCAAGAGCAGTTGCTCAGTACTGTAGCTACCATAGAGGAAGGAAACCTGAAATTGTAATGAGACTACCAAGACAGAAGAATAGAAATGGTGAGGGATAAGAAGGATTTTCAAGGTGGGTAATCAGAAAGGGATTGCACGTGTGTCATGGCATAAGTCACTTCAAGGCAGAAAACATACTTTTCCATTTCAAATATAACTTCCCCTTTTCCAATTACTGTATCTCAGTCAATGGATGGATGCTTGTCTAGCTACCCAGGCTGTGAGCTCTGAGTAATCTTTGAGTCAGCACTGTCTAGAATTTTAAAGCTGGCTTATGCCTTCAAGACTACCTAATGCACTCCCTGTTTTGCAGACATGACCCTGACTGTGTCAAGAGATACTGCTTTCAGGGAAAGGAGGCCCAGGCCTTGATCTCTTAAATTCCTATTGAGAAGGTAGATATGGTGGCACATGCCTGTAGTATCAATACCTGGAAACAGCAGAAGGAGTGCTGACAGTCAGAAAGTGACCTAGACTATGTAGTGAATTTCAGGGCAGCCAGGGCTACATATGAAATCTTAAATTAAAAAAAAAATCCCTATCGTAATCCTTAAGTCATACAATGCTTTTTTTCCCTCTTTACCTATAATTCTGTTGTTCTATCATACACAAAGTCCTTATGTACTCTCATACCAAAAATGGATCTTCCTGCAAGTCTCTTATGTCTAGCCTTGTCCCTTTCCTCTACCCTGACTGAGGTCTCCTCTAAAATCACTTTAAAAAAAAACTAGCCATAATATCCATTTGCCTTCATTTGCCCCTACTATTCTAGTCAATGTTTCTTAGATGTGAATTTCTTATTTCACACACGAAAGAAATCACTGACTTAGATCTAGAATCAAATGTTAATAAGTATTTGAATTTTAGAATAATTAACTTGGGTTCACCCCAACTAAGCAAGAGAAGCCCTCTTTTGAGTTGTTTTAGGGGTCGTCCAAGAAGCTCCCCAAAACATAACCTAGTGCTATAGTCCTTGGTTACCTGCAAGAGGTAGAAGGTAAGTCCGTGTTGCCACAGACATCATGCACTTCAGACATAGGCCCCTGAGCTGGAACTGATCTGAATGGCTCCTCCCTGAGGACTAGTTTTCGTGGCACCATAAGGTGGCATGCAAGCTTCCAAAGGAAGGAAGCAACCGAATATCCCATGGTGCATATAAAGCACATCAATGACCAGCCCACCATGATAGCCCTAAGGGGGTAGCAGTAGCACACACAACTTGGCAATAACCAATAGCTCTCTAATGCGACCTACGACCCACTCAACAAGAGAGAAACCGTGTCTGGTATGGAAACCTCGCTGACTACTCAGGGCTAGTGAAGTCATGGTTAATGGAGGAGAGCCTACAACCACCACATCACTAAGCCAGCATGATCCCCAACAACACCCATCTGTCCTTATTCCCACACATAAGTATAGTCTTTACTCCCATCAAGGAAGGTTCTTGATGCAACAGCCCATTCCAGAAGACCACAAACAACCAAAACAGAGTTGCGGAACTCAGTCCCAGTGGATACACCTACAAAACAATCCTAGACTCAAGGGTCAGGGAAGATTGCAGAATGGGAGTAGTATGTAAACACCGGAGGATCATGGAGTTTTCTGTAAGATTGGCCCTCCTCGAAATGTCAGAAGCTGTATACATTAAGTCTCACCAACATAAACGCCTAAACATGAAATGAACAAGGGCAATACCAACAGATGTGCCAAAGTGGATGGGGAATAGTCCATGAAACCTCAACCTTACACAAAGAAATACATACAATTAAAGAACGCAGTGTGGGGGAGAAATAGTTTTCTCCAGGAAAGAATATACACTTGGTTATCTAATACCAAATGGTCAGCCCTGAGAACACACATATGAGTAACATTATACAGACTGATCTATGTACATCTCTGAGTATAACAACAATTAATGAAAACAAGAGGTCATGGGTTAGAAAGAGACCAGGGAGGGCTCTATGGAAAAGTTTGTAGGGAGGGAAGGAAAGAGAAAAAGAATGTAATTCTATCATATCAAAACCAAAAGAAAAAATAATGGGTTCTAATTTGAACTTGAGTTCAAACTCATTACCACCTTCTAACGCTAGGTAAATTACTTAACTTCCATGAATGTATTGTCATCACCATAAAAAGGAGGTCACAATAATATTACAAATTAACAATTCATTCCCTTCTGGGATTCAGAACCCTTTGAACTCTGGCTTGCACTAACCTTTCCGTTTTGTCTTTCCCCCTCAAGGTGGGTTTTCTGCCTTAACAACATTGATCTCTCCATTTCCTGAAAACACTGTTCTTAGCAGCTTCTGGAAGCTGCCCCAATTGCAGAATATTACTTATTGTTGGTACAAATTCATCACGTGTGTCATAGTCTGTCTCATTTCTGTAAAAACAGAAACTGTTGGAGGAAGGTACATGGAAAAAAGTCCAGAGTCCTAAGCCCTGAATTCCCACAATGCCCTCCTTTCTGGCTGAGGCCTGCACATCCCATGATCTCCTACATGAGACTGAATCACCCCCTTTCTGGTAACTTTCCTGATGCTTGTTGCTTTATTATGGCAGTCACTCAACCTCATGGGATAATGTGTGCTTCTGTGACTATCCATGTGACATTCTTCCATCCCTAGTATATACCCCGCTATTTCTTTCCTATTCTCTTTTAGCACTGGTGTTTTCATTTGTACTAAGTAATCCCAGAGGAATTTGAAGCCCACGGTGAGCTGAGACTATCTTCCCTTGCCTTTTGGATCTCATCCCATCAATTCTAGGTACATCTGTTGAAAAAAGAGGATAAACATGGCTACAACAATACTACTCTGACAGCCTATGACAGTCTCACAATTCTTTTGCATTAACTATCGCCACGCCTTTTTTTATTGGGCTTGCATTCCCAGTTCATCACAAACCTTAACTTCTTTTCTCTCATGGTTATAAAATCTGAGCCTGAGCAGCGATGAACTTCTCTTGGTGCTGCTAACTTTCAAACATCAAGGTTTCTGAACCAATGGAAGAGAATTCTCTTCCACTTAAGATCAGTAGTCAATCCCAATTGATACCTAAAATGAACCCAGGTAATCAAAGCACTGCCCCATCTGCTTCCTCCAATACTTGTGAATGATTTAAACTCACTACACTTCCAATATTAGTTTTCATGTCACAGTGGTCTAACCCTCCTGGTGAAGCATTTTTTATTCACATAAAAACCCTTTCAAGTACAAGTAGATGCGCAAGTGAAGTGGTTCTATGGAGTAGAGTGCCTTGCCGAGGGAACAGGCAGGATGCTGAAATCCAGCCCATGCTCTTCTCCAGGCCTGGACCTGGGTGGCTCTGCTTGAAGAGTGAGGGACAGTTTTACAGTCTTCAAAAAGGCTACTTTAGCTTACTGAACTCCACATTCCTCAGTTAGGGGGGCTTTTTCCTAAGTTACATGAAGGCTTTGCATGTGGCAGAATGTGCCATGACAGAAACAGGGTGGGAGTTTGACTAAACACTGCTTATTGTAACTACGATTGCCAATCTCAACTGCATTACATTAATAGTTTCAGAACATAAATATCAAGTAAATGCTAAGGGCTTAAAATGAATGGAAGCAAACATCCTACATTCTTTATTAATTAAGAAAAAATATGAGCATGTTGTTATTTAACCAGTCTGTCATCAGTTTTACTGCCCATAAACTTGATAGAAATAACTCCTTGATATAGTTTTTGCTGTTGTTTAAGGGTTTAATACAAGATTCTTTGAAAGAAAATTTGTCCTTTTATTTTTGCTTTAAAATAAATCTCTGACTTAGTTAACTAAAGTTTAGGGACTCAGTTCACAGTGGCTTATAGGCTTCCCATAGGGAAGCAATCGGATAAGCTTTGTTTATGTGTTTGTTTTTCTTAAGGGCAGAGTGAGGAATAGAATGGTGTTTCATACAAAGAGGGACAGAAGAAAAAGAGTGTTCTCCTTTCCACTGGAAATGCTGCACCATAGAATTCTTAGATATGACATCACCGGTTTCAGGTTTCACAATAGTCTTAGTTGCTAGGGCTGGTCAGCAGTGAATGGCAAGAAAGGGAACTCAGTATTTAAAATTCTATAACTGTTACTTATTTGGACTGAGAAGCTCCTCATAAAGCCTGGTGTTTTTATGGAATAAAGAGGAGGTCACAGGAAAACTTAGGAAAAGCAAGGTACACAAGCAAACCTAGTCTAGAATATGCTTACAATAAAAGTGAAGTCCACACAAGACTTTTATTTAGTTCCAAGGAAATTAGAGAGTTATCAAATAGATTTAAGGACATGCCCGTTAGGATTTTAAAAGAAACAAACTTATAGGTAAATTACACCATTTCCAAAGTATCTGAGGAAACAAGATACAAATATTAAGTTATAAAAGTGTTTTTAAAAGTTCCATTCGACATTCACAGCCCTGGATTGTGGGAGATGTTATTGAGGCTAGCGGCAGTTCAAAGGCAGATGCGGCATACATCTAGAATGACTTGATGTTCAAGTTTATTGCTCCTGAGACATTTATGACTTACAGAAAATATATGGAGAAAAGATGTGGCCAACCTCTGAGACAACTGAAACGTAATGAAATGTCTGTAACCCTGTTGTGAATTTATTGTACTCAGAATATATTCAGAAGACTCAGGGTGAGAAAAGGCGGTCCCAAAAATCTCTGAACTGTTCAAATGGATTTTAAGAACCTCTGTGACCTAATAAACAAGTAAGGTGTGGTGGGAACTAAAGTGGAAAATCAGGATCCCAGCCACCACCTTGCAGCATGCTCTCTGCAATGGTGCACAACAGAGCAATCTTAACCAGAATGTAGCAAACATGAGCCAGGCCAGGCTAACCCTGACAGAGACCTCTTATGCCTCACCATAGTCAGCAGGAATGCTACAGAGGAATCTTGTTTTTCTTGATGTGTAGTAGAAGGGGAACTTTTTTCTCTCTACTTGGGTGAAGTAAGGCTCACTGTGTACATCTGCCATGGATATGAATACTTCCTGCTTCTGGCAATAGAAACTGCAACCAACGAAGCCATGGCTTACACAGCTTAGTTCAATGGTTCTATTTCCTTAGTATAACATTGCCAAAGATGGGTAGTCCAAGGCTGGTACTGTAGCTGCACTCCATCGTCTGGGTACTTAGGCTTCCCTTGCTTTCCTTTTGAGCCATTTTATCAAATGGATTTCACCTTCAGGCTCAACGCACTGGGGTTGCAAGACCACTGTTTCTCATTGGGAAAAGCAAAGTTGTGCCAAGTAGGACTCCTCCCTCCTGACAGTAATTCCCACCCATAGACACCTGCTCATATTTTAGTAGAGAAAACCATGCCTTACAAACAATCCTTCCTTCCTGGAAAGTTGAACATAATACTTTTCTAAGAGTATGCCCATTCTGGGCATGGTACTTCCCATCACTGAACAGTAAGTAAAAGATAACTGGCAAGCAGCTGTCGTGTTTATCAAGGTACCCAGCAGTCATTCCCTGCCAAAATCAGACAGTGAAGTTTGTGACCAAGCTTACCTAGCCAAATCCTGAAAGCCCACCTATAGATTATTACAATCAAATGCTGTTACTTTTATGACCATCTTTCACAATGGTTGTAAGCTGTAGCCATCAGACAAAATTGTCCTGATGCCTGCATTCTGATAAAGGATCCTTGATTCTCCTTTGCATAGAGATATATAACAAACACATGAGGGACCGATAGGAGAATAAAACATCACAAAGACATTGAATGAAACAGTCTTAATCCATTAAATCCACACTGAGAATCCTGACACACAGTTGAGTTCATTCATTTACCTATTATCTGTGGATAGCTTGTTCACTGCTTACCAGCACAGGTGAGTAGCTACTGGAGACCATGGCCTGCACTGCAGAGCCAAGAGAGCTACCATGGGCTCTTCAACATCAAGATGAGCTGTCACTAGACTAACTCAGCTACCAGCATTGACTTTGACCATTCTGCGAATCTAGGGGTTGCCAGAAGAATGTAAAGCTATGCAAATACTGGGGAAGTAACAGAGAATTGTTTGCCTTGATCCTCCTTTGCATAGGGATATACAACAAACATTGAGGACTATGGGAGAAAGGTCAGAAACATAAAACATCACAAAGATATTGAACCCGACATTCTTTTTTTTTATGTGTATAATTCTGTATTATCAAAAAACTATTTACTTTGGGGTTGGCTTTTTTTCTTTTTTTTACAGTTTTATTTTATATTAATCACAGGTTGTGTACTTTGTATCCCAGCCCTAGCCCCTTCCCGCATTCCCTCCCTATCCCTCCCATCCCTCCCTCATCTCTTCCCTGCCCCTTTCCAAGTCCGCTGATAGATGAGGTCCTCCTCCCCTTCCTTCCCAACATTCCTAATTCACTAAATCCACACTGAGAGTATCCCGTCTGTCTCCAGACCTCTTCTTTTGTGAAAAAAATAAATCCCTATTATATAAATGATGGTGTGTGAGCATTATCGTCCGACTTTGTGCTCTTTGCAGCTGAATGCTTCCCTAATGGCATAGCTTAGGTCCAGGAGGGTTGCTACATAAGCCTTCAAGAGAGAGCAAAACCCAGCCATACTGAATAGTTATTCAAAGAGCTGCTCACTTTTTCTTTTTAATCACAAGCTTCACAGTACTATAAAATCAAGCCATGGAAACACAAACAGTCTGGACTGTGCTTGGATTGAACACCAGGTTCCTCACCATCACAGGACCTAAAACAACACACCCTCCTTAGCAGGGAGAGTGATATACATTTGAAACCCCACATACCCAGAAAGCTGAGGCAGGAGGATCATGGCTTCAAGACCAGCCTGGTTTACGTAATGAGACAGTGTCTCAAAACAAACAAAATAGCTACTTGTCTAACCTAGAAACCCCACCTGTCTGTCACTGGGTAAAAATGGTATTTCTCTCTCATAGGGAGAGAAATGTGGGAATTGCAAAAATTTTAAGCACATTGTTTTTGGCTAAAATGGTTTAAAATCATTACTGTCTGGTAAATAAAAATACCTTCATTCATTTTAGTTGTTCAGTTTTTAAACACATTAGTAATGTTTAATTACTGGTATCCTGGATGAATTTTAACTGTAGAATTTAAAAAAATAAACTTTCTTGTTTCTGTGAAAGAATCTGTGTTTTTAAAGACATTATGTTTCTAAGTCTTGACTGTAGAAATTCTTTCTCTTTAATCGTCATCCACCTAGGAACATTCACCACAAAGGTATATCTTTTCATCCCCACATTTCCACGTATCTATTCATATTTTCTTTTCTTTGCCTTCGGCAATATTACTCAGCCATCAATCAAGTCAATACTACAAACTGAACACCTACCATATTAAGAACAGTCTCGAAGAGATGAGAGGGAAAGCCAAACAAAAATACTTTGATGTTTTTTTTCCCCCACAGGAAAGCAGCAATTGTTCAGTAGGTAACTGTCACCTGTTAACTTAGGTCTGAAGAATGACACCTGGTGCTTTGAGATGCTAAAAATTTATATTGTTACATAGTAATCTATTATTACATGTTAATGTGTAACCATATGTACTTAGTACAGTCTGTTTACGCTCTCCTTCTTTCTTCCTTTATCTCTCTCCCATCCCTACCATGCATGCTTCCTTCCTATAGGTCCCCTCCCACATTCATGACTCTTGTTTTGTATGTTGCTCACTTGTTTAACCAGGATGGGCTGTTAGGCCATGGCTTTAGAACTAACCTTGGGGAACAAAACTTTAGGAAGAATCTATCAGTTGCCAAAAGTCATCAGGCAAACCTACGGCCCATGAGCGCTTTCTCCATCTGTGACTGGATGTTGATGGACCTAGTCTTACGATGTCTGGGGCATACAACCATTGTTTTGGTGGGATCACACTTTGAAGATAACACTTCCCAACCCTTCTAGCTTGTCCTTCCATTCCACCTCCTCTTCCAAAATGTTCCCTAAGCTTTAGAAATGTAAATGACCTGTTGTGAGGGCTGGGCACTCATTTATTCTAAGCATCTTAAGCAGCCATGAGTGTCTACATTTACCACAACTCTTACAAAGGGAAGCTTCTCTGTTTAAGGACAAGAGTACCTTTTGCCTCTGGCTAAAAACAATAGACTGTAGTTTGACACCATGCCAGTTTAGATAAACAACAGTAGTGACCTTTATCCTAGGGTCTATGACCTCCTTACCCAGTGAGTTTATGAGGTTTCATGTAGGAGCATAGGGAAGGAATTGCGTAGAGCACTGGTTCTCATCCTGTGGGTCATGACCCCTTTATGGCCACATATCAGATATCCTGCAAAGTAGATATTTACATTACAATTCCTAACAGTAGCAAAATTATAGTTTAGTTATGAAGGAGAAGCCAAGTAATTTCATGATGGGGTCCACCATAACATGAGGAATTGTACTAAAGGGTGGCAGCATTAATCACGGACAGAGAGGGAAATGGGTGACCCAAAGGCAGCTATACCATGAGAAAACCAGAAGTATGGACCACAAATCACAAAAGCTGTATCCCTAGCTGCCTACAAAATTGGCAGGCATGACATGCCAGCCAGAGTCTCCTCTCTCCAGCAATTGTTATTCCTTATATAACAACGGAGAGGTACCTAGTAAATCTTGTAAGCTTCAGAATCTTGTTGAATTTTCTAAGTTTTGTTTTGAATATAGTGAGCAGCCTGTTCTCCTGGAGGGACTATTTCAATTCAGGGGAAATAGTTACACAACGGTGATATTGCCCCATTCTTACACTCTGGAATGGGCTTACCAAAGTAAAAGTTGTTTCTTCTTAATGACCTTGAACTTGGGACCAAAGACTAGGACATACTATCAGATCCATCTAGCTCTCTCCTTCCTTCATAGCAATGTAATAGATGCCCAAGACACCTGAAAAGAACCAACTTCAATCATTGTTTATAGCAACTACTCCAGCTTTAAATTGAGGGGGACATTTGGAAAACTGTTCTAGGCTGGGAAGAACAAAGCAAAACTTTGCACATTTCCTAAACCAGGAATATACAAGGTTGGGAAAGAAAATGTTCTTGTTAACATCATTTATTGTAAAAGTTGAAAACCTAGGTAAAACCAAGTAGGATAAAGTATTCCTCCAGGCTAACTAGAAGTCAAAATCAAAAGACTTCTGAGAGTTTTTCTGCATTTATATATTGGCCTCAACCTATAAACTATCCTTTGATTGAATATTCCACTTACACAACCTACTCTACATGAATATCCTCAGAAATTTACTTTTTAGTTTGCACTTTGCTTTTCTTGGGGGGGGGGTATGCGAATTACAAAATGACAGCATGTGTGCTAGTGAATAAGAGAAGAGCTGAGAAAGAATGTCAGCCTACATCTGCCTCTTAAGCAATGAGCCTCAAACCCTCAGCTCTATATGAGACCCAGTGGAACACTCAATCAAGGAGATAAAACATTTACTGAGGTGGCAAGTGCACAACTAGGTCAATCTCTTCAAGTCTTTATTTAAAACTTTTGTATTCTCTACATGGGTGTGACGAGACAGCACGTCTGTTTCCCTCTGTAGTCACTCATGCTGGCATCATTCTGCTCACCTTCGCCATCCTCTCTCCAATTGGCCATCTCTGTCCCTGAGATGAAGTCAGCTGCTTTCCTCCTCCTGACTCAGCTGCCACATAAATCTGTATTGTCCTGGGTTCCAAAGGTTTGACGTTTGCAGGCTGTGACACATATTTTCTCTGTTCTCCAATTGAATTTGGAAAGGCTAAAGATAAGGGAATCCACTCCTCCACATATGCAGCTTCCTTCTGCTTTGCCAGATTATGGTTTTCTTGTAGGATTTTGCCTCTGAAGTCTCACTGGCTCTACCTACCCTATCTCCATTTCTTCAGTTCTCCTGAGATCCAATAATACTATTCCTTCTAGTTCCTTATGGAGTGATGGCTTCCCACCATTACCATTTAGTGGCAGCTTCACCAGCCATAGTTTCTTCTCTTAATTCAGCCTTTACTCCTGCCAGGATTAGAAACCAATATTCAATTTAATTAAACTTTTTCTATAGTGTGATTTATTTTGTGTGCCTGGCCCATTAAAGGATCTCTGGTTGACCTTATGACCTCAGTATTGGTTGACTCTCGGACTGCTGGGAACAGGAGAGGATGTAAAAAAAAAAAAAAAGCCAGCAGAGGCTGAGAGACATTGAGGCTTAGAGTAGGATTGGAGTAGGGTCAGAGAAGAGAAGGGTCAGAGAGTAGGGTTAGAGAAGACAATTGGTGCAGGAAGAAAGAAGATTGAGTGGGTCTAGAGAAGAAAAGAGACTGAGCAGAGTAAAAATAGGAGACAGCTGAAAATGAGTTTGGCTAGCGGAGTTAGAAGACAGTTGGTGACAGTTGGGCCAGGACAAGCTGAACTGAGCCAAAGAAAATATTGTTAGGAAACAGGTGAAGAACCCATACAAAGTAGAAAGAAAAGCAAGACAAAAAACAAAACAAAACAAAAATGTGCTAGTGTGTTTCCTTCAATTCTTCTCTACTATAGGGAAATCTCAGATTGGTCTTTTAAACATAGCATGTAAAGTAAAAGCCCCCGTATGATATTCCCATATGTGCTTAGTTGTGGTCGGTCACACACATACACACTCACTCTCCTATCTCCCTACCCTACTCTTATCCAACTTATACCCTGTGTTTTATTACTCTGTCAATATGCTTCTCTCAAAGCCCCCCCCACCCCAACCTCCATATAAGCCTTTTCATTTTCTGACCTCTACCTATATTCATTGTACACAAACACATATACATCAAAATCAGAAGCTAGTGTCTCAGAGACGCCATGTGGCACCTATTGTTTTGAGCTTAGGTGATCTCAATTGTACACTTTCCACCACCATTTTCCTGAGATGTTTGTATTTTCATTTTCCTGTGTGTCTGAATGAACTCCACTTTCGAATTATTGTGACTAGAGCACCAATAAACACGTGTGTCTCTGCGGTAGCACACACAGATGCTCTTTACTGTGGGGGAATGTATGTTCAGGTCGAGGCTGGGTTGCATAGTCGTTCTACTTTCGACTTATTTAGAATCCCTCCACTCTGATTCCATAGTGGCTGTGTTGGTTTACAATTGCACTGAAAGCAAACGTTTTCTCTTTCCTCACATTTTCATTTGTATTTCTTGTCTTGTGTTTTCTTGATAACAGCCATTATGACTGAGGTAAAACAGATTTTTTAAAGCAGCTGTCACTTTCATTTTCCAGATGCTTAAGGATGCTGAACATCCAGTTTTTGTTGTTTTAATGCTTTTTTTATAAAAAACAAAAATTCATTGGTCACTTGAATTTCTTCTTTTGAAAAAAAATTTGTTCAGTCCAGCGACCTATTTATTGATTGGCAGTTTTAAACTTTGGGATGTTAAATTTCTTTTACTTCTTTATATATTCTAGATATGGACTTCTTGTTTGAATTATGGCTGACAAGAAAAAAATGTCTATACATGTTCTACACAGAGGCAGTCTTTTTCAAATATTTTCCATATTTGGTTGGTTGAATCTCTGGATACCGAGCCTTCAGGTAGAGAGGGCTGGGTCACTCTACTTTAAGTGCTCTGAACAGGAACATGCTAAATGACTACTTTCTGGCAGACCCCATATTCCAGAGCTTGTGTCACCTTAAGGATAGTTGCTAAGTCTGTGCAAATACTTTTAAAATGCCATTGGATAAATACAATAGATTTCTTAATGTGAAACTAAAAAAAAAAAAAAAAAACATAGAAAATTACCAAAAAATTTAAAAAATTGCCACCATAAGAAGCAAAATACAAATAGGAATATTAAAAATAAGGAAGCCAGGGGCTGCACTAAAAACCAGTAACTAACTGAAATGTCATTATTTCCTTTTTGAATTCATTTGTATATACCGTTGGGTCAAAGTTCAGAAACTGCACAGTATTTCTTGCACCGTCCTGAATGGTGAAGACACACCATTCAGAAAAGAGAGAGGGTCTTGATTTTAGAGCATGTGGGAAGGACAAGGTGGGAATCCCGTGAGAGTAAATAGCAGTCCCATCACTAGTCACAGCCTGCTCTCTCTAAGGTCCTGGATTTCAATCTGTCTTCCTTGTCCCTGCTGACAACACATGGAATGAGTGATTGCAATTCTAGAAGAAGCAAAAGGGCTTCAAGCCCAGCATGGTCAGCCCAGGTAGCTAAGCAGGCCAGAATGAAAGCAGTCTCGTGGAACAGACAAAAGTACTCAAGGGGAGAAGTTGGGAAGTAAAACTGCTTTCAGGTCCTGTCTATACATCGCTGTTTGACACTGCAGCTTTCCTGGCAGTCAATAACTGTATGAGCCGCAGATAGAGCCTCAATCCCCTAGCTCATTGTTGAGAGGAATGTAGAAAAACCACTTCCCATGTCACTTTAGAACATTGATTCATGTAGACCAGAGGGTGATCTTCATGCTCATTTCTGATTGTGAAAATTTGTGTTTGTTTGTATTAGATAACATCTTGCAATGTAGCCCAGGATGTCCTCAAATACATAAATTGAACATAAAGGAAGAAAACAATTAGGAAAAGATTACTTTTTAACAATTCTCTCTTCATCTGCACTTTTGCAGTTTTTACTGAATATTTATGTAAGTCTCAGGTATAAGGTCTTTTATCTTTTTTCTTTATTAAGCAAGAAAATGCTGTCCTCAAGATGAATCTGGAGATAAAATCAGTTTGCTGAATGGGCGTTTATTCAATAGCTACAAGATGAAAGCATAATTGTGTAATCAGAAATTTTAATCAGAAATTAAAAATGTGTGAGGTGGTTCTATTCTTTTCTCTACAAAAGAATAATTAAACAAATTTTGGCAAGATTACCCTCTCCACTTTTAATCATTTTTTTTCTCAACATGTAAATGTTTATTTAGTATTTTGGTTTTTATTAGTATAGACTTGCTGGGAAACAAATATTGATTAATACATTTCTACAAAGCAAACAAACAGCTCTCAGCTCACATGGAAAGGTGTGGATAGGTGAAACAGACTACTCATGTGAATCGGGCTGTCACAGATTACCATAAACTCTCAGATTAAAACACTTAGTTGGATGGGAGGAAAAGATTACTCACTGAGAAATGGAATGCTGAATGAAAAAATAAAAGAGTCTTGGAATAATTAAGAATATCCTGTCAGTTTTGAAGTGTTGGCCTTACTCTTACATGAGGACGCCAGGATGACTCTTCAACAAGCTATGAAACACACTGGTATGCCACTTGGAAAAACGGTCAGCAGGACATTTCCACTAGAAGATACCCACATGATCAAAATAGTGAGAACACAGAGGCGATGAGCATATGTTGGGTTACATTTTGAAGACCTTCAGCATTTGTATTATGAGAGGCAAGTCCTGTAAGTGAAGACCAAAGAGACAAACAGACACCTAAAAAGTCAGGACCAAGTTTTGCATTTTTAAAGTAAAAAAAATAGGGATTCTTTAAAAGACTGAGCCATCCTTGTCACTCACTGCTGGTAGCGCTTATAGGAATACAACAAAAAATTCCTTGCTCTGAGCTATATGGAAGTTTTAAAGCCATTTCCTTCAGAGGCATTTGGTTCTTCTTCACCAATTCCCTAAATCTGAGAAGAATAAGAAGAAACTCCTGGTAGCCGGGCGTGGTGGTGCACACCTGTAATCCCAGCACTCTGAGAAGAGGCAGGCGTGTCTCTATGAGTTTGAGGCCAGCCTGGTCAACAAAGTGAGTCTGGGACAGCCAAGGCTACACAGAGAAACCCTGTCTCAGAAACAAAACAAAGCAGAACCCCCTGCGATCATCACCAAGGACCACATGAGGTTCTGTGTTGTACAACCTAGTGTTTTCCACATCGGGAAAATGGTCCTTGCAAGTCATGATTTCCCTCAATTATTTAAATTAGTTGTAAGTGCCCTCACTGTCATCACGCTGATTCCATCTTGAATGTAGAGAGAGCTGAGCCTGACACTTCCAAAAGTAGTAAGACAGAAACGACAGAAACAAGCTCTGATGGTGTGAGGAGGGGACGAGAGAGGTCAGAGAAGGCTGAAGGCTGACGAAGCCAGTGTGCAGACTTGAATCACCTTCACTTACTGTAAGGCCTGTGGGCGCTGAACAGCACCTGCACCCGTGCTTTTTGTGCCAGAGTACTCGGTGTTTGTTACACGTGCAGAAAGAAGACAGAAATGCGAATCTTAAAAGCCAGAATTTATACCTAAATACACATTTTAAAAATCTATATCTCAAATAGAGAATTGACTCACACTTTCCAAGCAGATAAAATAACGACAGACGTTTGAAATAATCTTGTTGTTTTTTTTCTGATTACATAATGTGTTTCCCGTCACTTTCCTTTAGTTTTCCTTATTGTTTATTATATGCATGTAAAGAGGACCAGTCCTCCTTCTTCCATGCATTGAAGAGAAAGAGAGAGGGGGAGCTGTATAATAGGAAAATCTGCCTCACGACCAAGAGGGCTAGATGTTATTACGCATGCCTCATTCAGTCCTTACAGTAAATGCATGGAGTTAGTCATAGTTTCCCGCATCCGTCAGAAAGTCATACGGCTTAGGAATGGAATTCCTTGGCTCCCGGTGATCGATGAGTAGATGTTTTCACAACTCCAAGCCGCGGTCCTCCTCTCTTTTCAAAACACATCACCCCACCCACTCTGCACTTTAAAACTACCTGGAGGAAGGCTCTATGCCATCAAACCTATCTTTACCTGGTTATGAACATCTGAGCCGAAGACAGAAACACAAAGTACATGTGGGAATGGGAGGTAGAATCCTGGAGTACCAAAAGTGAGCTACTGGCAATGTTCCTCCTCACCAGCGCTGCAGAAGCAGTCACTGGAGTCACCATGCTGATCGCTCGGGAACAGCTCCTCCCCTCTGGAACCATTAGCAGCTTAGTACCAATACTGTGCCTTCCATATTGCCTCCAAACTTTGTCTCTATTTCTGAAGTATAACAATAATCCGGGAAACAGTAGATATTACCTAGTGCATAACTTCCCTTTAAAAAGAGCCGCACACACAGACAGAATGGTCTGGTACAAGGTCCACTCGTTAAACTCTGAAATGTGTTTTTCCAAGGACAGTGATTTTATTTATAAATAAATAAATAAATAAAACCTAGAAGGGCAGGGAAAGTTAAAAATCAGCTCATGTCAGCTCTAGCTGCTGCTGTCTTTTCCACCCTTTTCCTGGTAGAAGCTCTTTAAACTGTCATCTTTTACCCAGCAGGATTTGACTTGGCAATTAATAGCTGTCTTATTGAAGAGCTTTTGTCCCACAGGTTTCAAAAAAATAAAAGTTACATATCCCAAGCTGCAACTGCCCTTCAAACTAAAACATATGCACACGGCAGACTCTTACAAAGGGAAAGCACTGCATCTTTAAGTAACCTCATAGAACATATGCCTGCCAATCTGCAGAGATACAGTGCCAAACCCTGAATTCGGTGATTCATCGCCAATGACGTCAGAGCAGATCCTAGGTGTGTTCTACTAGTTTGTTTGTTTGTTTGTTTTAATTGCAACACATTGCCTTTCCATTATGCTGCTTCATGATGCACCCCATAAGAACTGGAGGCTTTTTAAGCCCCTGTGGGAGATAAGGCAATCTTCTCTCAGTGTGGCAGTCAGGCAGAAGGCCATTGCCAGGATGTTGCTAGTCAACCTTGTAGAGATGTCAACATTTGCTTTTGATGCCTTTGTTTCATGGAAACATTCCAAGCATTTCTTTGAAAACATTAAACAACCCACTTAGTTTTTCTTTATTTGATTCTTCCTTCTTTTTCTGCCTGTATTGAGCTCTTAATCAGTACAGATTCCTATGCATATATAAGAATAATAGACTAGCAGAAATCAGATACCTTGATACATTTGTTTGCATGTAATGAATTAATATGTAATGAAACTTTAAGTCCAGGGCATTGTTATTAAGTTGTAACTCCTATGTCAATGAGGAGAGAAAAGAATATTGACTATTGGTTGCATTATAAAGTTATATGGGAGATCTGCTGAATACATATAACAAATTCGCAACAGTATTTTATAGAAGTAGCTGGCTGGGCAGAAGATGAGACGATTCACCAAATGCAAATGCTCATTGTTGAGTAATACATTAGAATATTTTCTTGTCTCTGGCACTGCTCTGTGTCACATTGTACAGGTAAGAAGGAGCTTCCCTGCCCTTAAATTCCTTGCATTAGACTTGACCAATAACAACATAAACAAATATTGGAAGGAAAGGCAATAAAAAGCCACATGATTATCCCTTTACCATTGAGAAGCCAGTGAGTAAGCTATACAGAGAACAGTTGAAGACTTTCCATCCTTTATGCATGCAGCTGTGAGATCTTTGATGGTCTTTCCCTGTGGCTATTTGAACTTCCCGGTTCTACGAATGTTAGTGGCAATCCAAAGACTCAAGTATCTTTCTCTGACCTTCACTTCCTGAAGTTTGTCAACACTCTAACATTGTGTGTCCCTTCTCACCTGGAAGGCCTGCGTGTGAAGCTCTGGTTGAATCTATTGTAGACAAGAGGCTTTGATAAGGTCAGAAGTCAAATCAGGAAATAACTGGTCCTACAATGACCACCACCATCACCAGTGTTTACTGAATGCCTATAATGTGCCAAACACTGCATTAATTCATTTCTCATTAAAATGAGAAAATAAACACCAAAAGGGGGAAGTATGGTTGTAAAAGTTTTCCTGAAATTTCAAACACTGAAGCGAGAATTTAGGTTGGACTAGAATGGAGGCTGTTTTGTTTTGGTGTTTTAATGTGTGTGCATGTGAGACAGAGAGAGAAAGAGAGAAAGAATGTGTGTATGCATGTTTGTATGCTGATGCACAAGTGTGCAAGTGTCTGTGAAAGCCAGAGGTTGGAGTTCAGTGTCCTCCTCCATGGCTCTCCACCATATTTTTAGAGACAAGGTCTATCACTGAACCCAAAGCTCACTGTCCCAGGAAGGGTGGTTGACAGAAAGCTCCAGGCATCTGCCTTATTTCTGCTCTCTAATGCCAGGTGTTAGTTGTCTCTCTCCAGAGGACTTACCACAAAATTGAGAAATATTTTTCAATATTTTTGATTTTTAAAAATTATTTTTTCAGACCCTGGCATCTAATTTTCATTAAAGAAAAACAAAAAAGCTTTCTTTTTTTTTCCCTTTTCTGAGTCAGAGCCTGTAACAGTGAGGTCTAGGCATGGGTAGGTAGATGATCCTTTTTCATACCATCTAGGCTTCACAGAGGATTTACTAGACTTTTTCCTTGGGCCAAAGACAGCAGGACAATGGGTCCAAACTTCTTGTATTTTTCAGAACCTCCTGGTAATGCTTATGGGTTTCCCCCTCCCCCCAAAAATCATATTTTGTAGCTATGTAGTGAAGCTGTTATATCTGAAGTTTTAACAGGTACCCAGAATGCCTCTGGTGAGAATGGTCTGCAAAGGACTTAAATCATACGACATGTGGCCATACTTATGATTCAGCAGAAAGCAGAGCCAACTGTAAGCCGGTCACCACCTCTTCACAGACAATGTAGCCCTTAGAACTATCACTTCATGATAAACCATATACTACCTCATAATGTATATGAACATATATAACTCCATGAGTATCCACTCATTCAGCAATTGGGGATACTATGAGGGAAAGTATTCACCTAAAATATTTTAGTACTTTCTATAGAGATATTAAAACTTCTAGAACTATATTCTGCAGATCTATTTGTCAGTTTTGTGAAGCCCAACACACTATTATATCTTTATGACCAATTTGTCATCTGCATTGCAATCCAGCTGATAGGCTTTATTGCAAGAATAAAATAAATTTATGAATGCTAAGTGCTTAGAGCGGAACTTGACATTTCGTAAGCCCTTGGTACATTTTATATACTGCTCTTGTGACTTTGCTATCTAAAGAATTCTCATTCTCCCCATTTGGGAGGCACCAGGCTTCAGTACAATAGGATTTGAGACTGAGAGCTCTTTAGTTACTAAGATAGCCTTTGGGATTATTGATTAGTATTATTTATGAATAAGTTTTGCTTTGTGTTGAACCGTAATATGCTTCCTTGGGATTTACCTCTACGGTAATGGTAAATTTTGATTGTCAGCTTGGCTGGATCTGGACATGCCTAGGGATTAGTGAAGCACACCTCGGAACAATGTTTGATAGTTCTTCTCCACACATAATTTGATTATGTGGACTCTGATTTAATGAACAATTTAATCCTTTGAGGGATCCACAATGTGATAGCGTAATTGGGTAAGGGTTAAAGATATACTCAGGTTTGTTGAAAGAATTGGTCATTGTAAGTATATCCTTAGGTCTCTGCCTTGCTTGGACCCTTCCTACATGGTCCTTTCTCCAGCCTTCTGTCTTCCATGATGTAAACAGATGGCCTCTGCCACACAGACTAGCTACCATGATTTTCTGGCCAAGTACACTGGGCCAACTGACTATGTTTGATCCCTCTGAAGCCAAGAGCCAAAATAAATCTTTCTTCCTGTCAGGCATTTCATTATAAAACACAGTAAGTAACACATAGTTCATCTTACACAATAAGTGATACAGAGTTCATCGTACACTAATTTCTCCTTACAGGTGCCACCCATGCCTGGGAACAGATTTTTCCAACAACAGTAGAACAAGAACAATAGAATCTGTTTTGTATTTTCAAGGCTCAATCAAATCTATTATGTCATTTGAGACTTTGAGTAAATCATAAAAAGATTATCACCATAACCATTTTATTGATCAGTAACTATCAACCCTAGAGAAGTTATTGACTCAAGATCACAACTAGCATGTTGGTGCTGAGAATTAAGCACATCAAGTAACATATTCCGTTTGCTCATGAAAGAAATATCACATGCCTTTAGTTGCTTTTTTTGTTTCTCTGACTTGAATTTATTATCATCTTGAAATCAGCCAGGACAATTAAAACTCAAGGAGGCAAGAGTTTGAGTGTCTAGTCAAATCTACAGTCAAGAGCAAAGAGAAACAGAGCGTTGTGTCCTCTTTTGCTTGCTGGTACCCAGCTTGACTTCCCTACAGTAATGGATTGCCATCTGGAATTGTAAGCTGAATAAACCTTTTCTCCACACACCCACCCAACACACACAAAACGACTATACATCTTCTGAACATGACTATATCAATAAGGAATTTCATAGAAAACCCAAAAGGAAAGTTGGAAAAGGAAAAGTTGGGAACCCTAGAATAGAAGTGGAGACATGTCGGCTAAACTATAAAAGTTGGGAATTGAGCATATGGACTGCCCTACCCTAAGGAGGATAGCCTAAGGCTCAGGGAGTAGAGGACGAGGACAGAGATGCTCTTGCTCCTCACCCTCTGATCCTTGGCTTTTGTCTGACAAAAGTGAGCGTGGAACAGGGATCTGAGGACCTTACAAAGGAAACATGGTTCCTGAATGACAGGGAGAGGCAAGGAAGAGGAACGGATTGGAGAGCAGCCTGGCTGTGAATGCATAGTGGGTTCATTCTTAGGCTGCCCCAGGTCACTTCACACAGACTCCTAAACTTCACTCCATTTGACTTTCAGTCGACTTTCTAGGTGTTATATAACATTTTCATTCCATTTACAAATTGCTAAGTTCATTTACATCCATATTCCATTAAATGTTTTGAATAGGGCAGGGATTTATGTCAGTTACTGTAGAGTAGCCAGGGGCAGACAAGTGAAAAACTGAATTCAATACTGAAATTTAAGGAAATGGCAGCAAAATCTGACACTGAAGTATGTATTTCAATGTGATGTGTTATTAAATATAAATCAATTCAAAATTCCATGATATGCAAAACACAGAAATTGGTGTTAGCCAAGGGATAACTAGCATTCATCAATCATTACTATTATTATCATCATCATTTTACAATTTATTTACTTTGTATCCTGGTTGTAGCCCCCACCCTCATCTCCTCCCAGTCCCACCCTTCCTCTCTTCCCCCGCCCAATGAGTCTCCCCTAGTCCACTGATAGAGGAAGTCTTCTTCCTCTACCATCTGACCCTAGCCTATCAGGTCTCATCAATATTGCCTGGACCCTCTCCCTCTGTGGGCTGGCTAGGCCAGCCACCAGGAGGAAGTGAACAAAGAACAGGCAACCTAGTCCCTGTCAGAGACAGACCCTGCTCCCTTTCTAGGGGACCCACATGGAGACTGAGTTGCCTACTGGCTACATCTGAGCAGGGATTCTAGGTCCTCTCCATTCATGGTCCTTGATTGCTGCATCAGTCTCTGCAGCCCTCCCTCCCCCCACCAGGCCCAGATGTTTGCGCTTTGTTGGTCTGCTTGTGGAGCTCCTGTCTCCTCCGGCTCCTTCTATTGCTCCCCTCCCCACCTTGCTCTCCCTTCATAAGGCTCTCTGTGCTCTGCCCAGAGTTTGGCTGTGAGTCTCTGCATCTGCTTCTATCACCTGCTGGGTGGGGTCTTCCAGAGGACATCTGTGGTAGGCTTCTGTCCTGTTCCTTCCATTCTCCAGCTTCCAGTCTCTATCCTGTCTGCCCTTCTGAATGAGAATTAAGCATCTTCCCTTGGGTCCTCCTGATTGTTTAGCTTCTTTAGGTCTGTAGACTTTAGTATGGGTATCCTATACTATATTGTTAACATTCACTTATAAGTTAGTATATACCCAGTCTTCAATTTTTAAGCAAGCTGTAGTGTTTTACTCTAATCTTTTCATCTACTACTGAAAGATGGAATAACTTTATCAAACGGCTTTCAAATATTTTGATATACTTGAGAAAGAGAACATATGAGGGTCATAATGAGACATGCACGTTGAAGGAATGTGTTGAAGAAAACAAATTTAAAATTATTTTCATACATATTCATGTGTGTATGTGGAAATGCTTTTGATGGATGCACCCCTCCAGCTCAGTTCACCTGTGCCGAATGTCCCAGAGATGCCTGTCCCATCACTAACTGGCAAGAAGGGGGGCCTAGTTCAGGGGGCACAGAGGCAGAAAGAGTTACCTGAAATTAAAATACTTTGTAAATTATATAAAACATGTGTTATTGTGAACATGTTCCACTGCTAACTATCACAAGTTGTCTTCTGAATTAAATACTTTCTCTTGATCTCTCCAACTAATTAATTAATTAATTAATTAAAATTTAAAGATGCAATTTTAGAAAATCCTACTCAATTTGGTAAAGTAGAAACTGATCATTTGGGAAATAGTTCAAGAAAAAAAAGATGAGGCTATACAAATATTTTATAGGAGAAACTCAAATATGAGTTAAATCGTCTAATTTATTAAAAAGAAGAAGAAACTAGCTTTGATAAGGAAGAACATCTCAGTTCACAGCTTCTTTTACTGAGGAATACAACCATTCTGATGTACTTTAATCCAGAAACCAAGAACAACATTCAGAAGTGACCCAGGACTGAGTCTCTAGGCATGTCCTTCTGTGCTACCCAAAGGAAGCCTAATAAGTTAAAGGGGAGGAAGATGCAGTTTCCATGCATCCTGTCAGGGCTCTCAAGGGATGGTGTCTAAAAGTAAGTTTGTCTCTGCATAAGATTATGGATTATCTTCTAAAGGTGATACAAAGATGCTAATATGGATATCCTTAACTCAAATCTATAAATACTTTCATGCTTAAGAGTTTTAATGTCTTCTGAGATAACTGCATTGCTTTTCAAACAAGTCTGTGTCTGTCTGTCTGTCTGTCTGTCTGTCTGTCTCCCTCTCCCTCTCTCTCTCACATACACACACACACACACACACACACAAAATGATAAAAATCCTCTCGAGGGAACATCATAATTAATGCTTTGGGAAAGATGAAAAGGCACAAGCAAAGATGAACAAGGTGGTTTGTGTAAGAAAAAGGTATTGGGGGTTGTTAATCACGGAGATGGTAAACACGCACTTCGAACAAGAGGCCCACTCTGACCCAGCTAAACTGAGTACATCTCATTATTTCTGCCTATAACCACCCACAGGAGGCAGTACCTCTTGGCTCAATCATGCTTTCACAAATCTTTGCAAACTTGTAAAACTGCCAGCTGACTCAACCAAGTAGAAACACTATAACTTCTTGTGGTTTGATATTTAAAGAATGGATTTTATTATTTAATTGATGGTGAAACTTGAACCTAATGTTTAATGATCAGCTTGAAATATTAAGACAAAATAACTTAGGCATGTGTGTTGACCGATCAAGCAATATTACAGTTACATAATTTTATAAAGTGTATTATGTTGTTTTGACAGGGACCTAAATTTCAATTCAGGAGCATAAAAGCACTCTTTTATTGTTTTCATAATAATGCTCAATTACTTTGAGAAATCGTATAATCCTCAATTTTCCAGAATTATGTCCCTAATTCAATAATTTTGTTTTGAAGATATCTCTAATCATATCAGATGAAATATAAATAAAATGCGATTTCATTTCTTCTTTATAGAACTATATCTCTCAATGGTAAATATAGACAATTTTGAGTAAATAGTGGCTTCTTATCTTGAAATAATACAACTACTCTCCAAAAAAAAAGTGGAACTGTATATTAAGACTTGAGATCCGGAAATATCCAGTGGTTTCAGGTGACCTAAAACACAAAAAACACTCACGGATCAATCTGTAGCAACCTGATTCTGCGCATGCTCACAAAATCCCATCAAAAGGCCCTCGGGTCAGCATCTGCACTGTGATACTGAGCTAGTTTTGCTCACAAGATATTCAATTACTTGTGGATAGAAACAAAATTTATATTAGCATATTCATGAGTATACAAGAAAACAAGTTTTGACATAAATTTCTTCTGCATAAAAGGATGTTGCTGCAATGAAATCCTCTGGGGAAATTTTCATAACACAAGGTTCATTTCTTCACTCCAAAGCTTCCACCACCAGGGCATATATTCATAACTGAATTTAATGCTTCAAAGTGTCTATTTGGAAATAAGTTAAATTTTGATTTTGTAATTCTTTTTTTACCCTTGGGAAGGCACAGCACATATAATTCAGAGGATTTTTTAAATGGCTTACTTCTTTAAGCTAATTAAAATGTCTAGATTTTTATATCACATTCACATCTGAAGACATGAAAGGGAGGGTATTTCCTGAGCATCAGGTAAGTCCCTGTCTCATGTAATCCTTGTGATTCGTTAGTGATGTACATTTGATGAGGTAATTCAACAGGGCTCTGGACACTGATGCCCCAGGTCCCAAGCCCATATCACCATACTCACAGTGCGCTCTGCATTTTCAGAACATTTTGATTAGCTTGGTTATATCTCTTATACTTATGTGATTAATCTCATTTGGTTCATAAAGATCTTGAATGGAAATATTCATATTTTGCTAAAAATGTATGTATTGTCGATAATCTGGTAACGGGAGGAAAAAATAGCAATGAAATTAGGATGCTTGACACTATATGAACAATAAAAATACGGAGAAAAAATTAAAGGCGCAGGTTTGTAGAAATGATCAAACTGCATTAAATCTGGTAAGCCATTAGATGAATTTGTTACAGCAAAACTTCAAACCCAGCTTCTGCTTAGCGTGTCAATTACCCATGGGAAGAAGCCGCACGACCAGCATCTTGAACCCACATCAGAATGCCAGCATGAAATCCCCTGAGGACTCCAAGAACAAGTGGCTGAGGAGAATGTCACTGGAAACTGAAGGTTTTGCAAGAACAAGTTGAAGAGAGATTCTGAAAATGAACACAGAAACTGTTTCTCTCGCTCAGTCTTTATCTCTGCCTCCTCCTTGCAAGTGGGGCTTTGGATGGTGCCTCCAGAGCAATTGGCCTGGAACAGGGACGGAGCGTGTTCAAACCCGCGAAATCTCAAACTTGAGATTTAAAATCTTACCCTGAGAACGGAAGGTGTGGGACAAAGCTCTCTCCTTGTTTCCATGCCCGCCTCAGGAGCACATGACACAACCCCCAGGTGACTACAAGTGGTCGGTCACTTAAGCTGTCATTTGTTATCTTTCCCCACGCAAACAGGGCATCGCCAGCATCCTTGCCTCAGCAAATTAAACACATTCATCCCCAAAGACCCTCCCCGCCGCCCAAGGTTTTTAAGTTCCCTGTTTCACACGAATAAACCAGAGAGCATCATCTACTTAGACTGGCTTATTATTCTGAGCTGTAACACTGGGGTAAGAAGAGCCACCCTTCTCCGCGAAGAACCCCTGCGGTCTTTCACCGGTGTCAGCGCAGTTTGCTATTGGCCATTCATTGTGGCTCTGCCCACCCCAGGGCTCCTCTGCAAAGCAGCCATCACTGAGTCAGGTCGGGGCTCTGCTACCCGATTGCCACCTGCCTTGGTCTCAAAGCCCTGAGCTCCCAACCTCTGCCTCTCTGGGTTTCAGAGCTCCAAGCCTCCAGTACCAGCTGTTCCCGAAGCAGCCGTTCTGTCCTCCACAAACTGGGCTTCCGTGGTATTTGCCGCTGTCTACCTCAGTCCTGTAGCATGGATCTCCTTCTGAGCACTCGAGCCATTCCTGAAAGAAGCAGAACCTGGGATACCACACTTCATCCGTTTCCTCCCAGAGGCCAGCAGAGCTCGGACCTTCCTTTGGTAGAACTGCACACTTTCAGTTCGGTGCCCATTCCCAGAAGAAGTGAAACTTCAGCGTCCCGGAGCAGAAGCAGAGCATCTCAGAGAGGTGCAGAACCACAGGTCATCCCTACCACCAGGTTCCTCAGCAGAAGCTTCTGCCTACCCTCACTTTGTCCTTTGCATTAACAGCTCCAATTGAAACCATACCCTGCTTTGATAAAACATTTTCGCATTTTGTGTTATCCAAAACTATATTAAGAGCTGTATTAGGCCTGTAATCCAGCATTCAGGCTGTCAAGAAGTATTGCAGTGAGCTCAAGGTCAGCTTGTTGCTGTATAGCAAGTTCTAGGCCATCTTTAGAAACATCGTGAAATCCTATCTTAGGAAAAAAAAAATCAAACCTATTGTCACATGGGGTCCTCATAATAGCCCCATGTAGAGTCAAGACATTTGTCCTCCTCTGTAAATGAGGACTCTGACTCCGAGGAGGACCTCATGTAAGTCAGTAGCTCGTGAGGGACAAAGCCTCATCGCTATCTCCCTCCTTGTGTAGCCACAGCCCCTTCCTTTCTGCTGCTTTAGTTGTGGCCATGTTTCTAGAAAACAAACAAACGAACAAAACAAAACAAAAAAAAACAACTAAGCTGATGGAAGATTCGTCCTCAGGTTTTGTTTACCTCAGTGAATTAGCATGGCTCCTC
>CM053750.1:14722926-14770025 GCA_028658305.1 Pachyuromys duprasi | reverse complement strand
ATGGCAGAAAAACACTTAAGGAAATGCTCAACGTCCTTAGCCATCAGGGAGATGCAAATCAAAACGACTCTGAGATTTCACCTTACACCCACCAGAATGGCTAAGATCAACAACTCTAGTGACAAGGCATGCTTTACAGTTCTTATGAAGAACAATTTTATATGTGTGTACTTATTCAGGCTTCCTGGCATTGTTCACTATTCATTTCTAAATATATAACTCCTTTCTTCTTCATGCCCTTAAAAAAATCAATTGAACTTTGCTCTTCTGTAGCAATTTTAAACTTTGAACTTGAAAATCTTGCTCTGTCCACTTCTGGTCCACTTGGCTAAGATGAAGAGTGAAATCATTGAGCTCTCATATTCCCTGTGAGTTGCTCAGTTGCTGTGCTCTGCTGGTTCTTCTCTGCAAGTGTTCCTGGAAAAGGCAGCCTTGCAGGCCTATAGCTGGGCTGGAAAGCATGGACTGCTAAGAAAATCTTTTCTGAACCCAACTGCCCTTTACACATCAAAGCTTCCATGGACTAAATCAGTTTCAAGTATTCTAGTCTGTCATTATAAAGAATAGAAGTATGTAACAGCTAATTAGGCCACTCTTTATTAACCAGTGAGGATCTATATTACAAAGTTGCCCTTGTTACTAATGGGTTGGGTTTCTGGTCCATGCATTGTTCTCCCTGAAAAAGAAATTTTCTTAGTGAATAAGGTTGTGAACAAAGGTTTAAAACCCATAGAACTGTGGTTTCAGAGATGTTATGCTACTGCTACAAAGACTGTCTATTATCTGATTTTCATCACCTTTTAAAGCTAAATTGGCTTGTAGGTAATGAGTAATAATCAATTGTGGTAGCCCACCCTTGTAATCCTGGGAAGCAGAGACAAGGGGTTGACCTCAGATAGATGGGGAATTCAAGGTCAGATTTGACAGTATAATGAGACCTTATCTCCAGAAATGAAAGCGAAAAGGGGGAAGGGGAAGGGGCAGAGAGGAGAAGGGAGGAGAAGAACCCTGCGTTATATATAAAATACTAATATATGTTTTCGATGTTAGAACTAATATGTACAAGTTCATTAGCAAAAATTCTGTTATATTCACTGTCATCAATACTTAGAGGTGCTTAATACTAAATCTTTTAGTAATTTTATTTTATATTTTTTAAAAATTATAGCTTAACACAAGTAAGTGGTTTCATTACAGTATTTATAACCATATGTACCATCATACTTGGTTCTCTTATTTTCTGATTTGGATATACTTGACCTACTGAAGAAACTAAACAGTTTTTGCTTGTGACCTAAAGTAGCTTAGCCTTCACATATATTCCAGCGAAGCCCTAGATAGCAACCTAGAATCACACCCCAAATCTCAATAAACACATAACACATACACACAATATGTGTCCTTTCTAGCTTTGAGGTTGACTTGGGTCAAGAAAGGCCTTCTATTTGTATGGGTGAGAGCAAGTTCCAGGACGTTCACATTATGGGCCAAGCTGATGGGATGTGATGTCTGAAATGTCGCAGGAACACACCAAAGCTGACTACTTACTCAAAACACAGGGTAATCACCTGGCTCTCAGAGAACACTATTAAGTTTCAGTCATTAGTTATGTACACAGAGGAGCTTATGTACCCAAGTTCACCAGGCCTGGTCAGTAAACTTTCAAGAATTATGCAATCCGGTTGCTAAACACAGCCATTATTAAAATTTAAACTCTAAAATATGACATTAAAAGGGAATGAATACTGAAAATACATCATTCCCTAGTCTCTTGGGCTTATTTGCATCTTTCTTTAAATGGTATTTAGGCTCACAATGGCATGTTGCTGGATATCTCCTTCCATCTCCATGTTCAGGGGCATCACTGTGGAGTTCTGACACAGTGGCAGATCAGGCTCCTCACTACCTCCCAGAGACCTGGCAGTTCCACATCTACTGGGCAGCAACAGCTCTGCCATTCCCTAGAAGGCTGCCTGGCTCTCTCCCTGGCTACTGCATCACTTCCCTGGACTTTGCATTTCTTCAGCTCGTTGGGTATTTAAACATCTTCCCAATTCCAAAGTTCTCAAAATTCACGTTATCCCATTCTTTCAGCCTTTCTTCCCTTGTGATCATGTGTAACGTACAACGAATTGATACCCCAGCGGGCATCTCATAGCATGTTGAACGTTGTGATCTCAACTCGAAAGGTCATGTTGCTGCTCCTGAACTCAAGGGAGTACGAACGAACGAAAGGCTTTGTGTGTTTTGTTTCATTTAACTCTGTGTCCTGATTTCTCAAAGCACTAATATGTTACAGGCCTAGCTGGGAAAAGCTCTTCTTACTCACATGGTTGGCTTAAAATATCAAATCATCCAGTATTTCATGGCAGAGATAACTCAACAATTTTTCCATTTTTCTCTTGTATCTATCTCAACAATTCAAATCAATTTTGTTTTATACATAAAGGTGTTATCAGACTTCTCCCAGAGGCAAAATCCACATATCCTGTTGAGCTAAATTCTGAACCCCGATGAACCATGACATTGTCGTCTAAAGCTTCAGATGGAAGTCTTACTTTTTGAGTCCATGAATACAATTAAGTTGTGGCAATTCAAAGAAATTCATTCCATTATTAAAGTTAATAAGGCATAAGAAAACATTAGAATGAAGCATGAGTCTAAGCGTATCAGCATCTCTTCCAATCCAAGGCAGACCCTGAAGATTTCTGTTTATAGAAGAGTTTGTTACAAACTTTAAAAATATATTCATTCTCCTCTTTATCAGTTTGCCATATAGTGCCAATAATTGATTCCTACATCTACCTTATAAACATGTATTACTTATTTCATGTATTACTTATTACATGTTTCACCAAGCTAATAATATCTCTATGATATAAAAATTATCTGATGTTGCAAGACAAACCATCCTAAAGTAAAAATGAATGGGGGATTGGGAGGGGGGCAACAAAACACAAATGACTTGCCTTAACATTATGAGACAGTGACCCTAAAAAGATGTTTGTTTTCTATTGACTGTCTACTGCTAGGCATCTACTCCTGGGCACTACTACATTCAAGAGTGATTTACTTCCTCAGTGAGACTCCCTTGGAGAAAACTAATTTTTCATCTGCAAGCAGCTGTCATGGTAGCTTCTGAGCTAGGGATGGGGGCAGTGTCTACTTCTCCTGTCAGCTCTAGGACCCCGCAGATGCAGACCTGGGCAGCCCTGGACAATGGTGTCACTTTGGGATTTCAGATAAGGAAACAATAAAAAATGGCACAGAAGGAGATGAGAAAAATTGAGGGAGGAAAACGGCCATGAATTGCCTGCTAAGCCTCACTTGCATTCCTTGCCCTTCCCTCCTTCCTTTTATAGCATGAGAATCATCTTTGTAGCTGCAGTTCTCAGGTTGCTCTTCCTCTCAGTGTGGTCAGTTGGAAGCTGGAGAACAAGAAGGAAGGAGAGAACTTCCAGAACATTTTCTTGCCTTTATTTCTCACCCAAATATGTAATGAGTCTTTTCATAATAATATCTAAATTTATTTGTTCTATGAGTTTAAAATCCTGATAGGCAATGGCTGTATGGTTCTAGTGTGTTTTAGGGAACCACGGTTCTGAACAATCCTACTTTTTTCCGGATCTCTCCAGCCATTCGGGTAGTAATGACTTCCAGTTGCTGCTTATATCTGGATGGCCCTCCCTAATTCCAGGTGCTAGAGCAGTTTTGGCACATAAAAGCCAATGCTCTCCATTAGATTCCTTCTGTCTGAATATTTTACAATTATTTTTGTTGTACTGACTGAACCAGGCCTGATAAGTAAAGGAAGACAGAATAGGCAAGAAACAAGAATGAGTCATTCTAGATAATCAGGGTTCCTGCCTCTGCATGTATGGAAAACAGCAGGGGCAACAGAACAAAATGAATATTTATGGAGCATCTCCGGCATGTAAGTTGCTTTCTTAGCATTGAATATTGACAAATGGGGAGACCAATGTTCAGAGATACCTTTTTTTTGAAGATCATGCTGTTTTCAGAAGGTTGGAACTGTAGCTTTTCTATTGGAAATTTCTTCCTGCTTAGCAGACATAAGATTGCACTAAGGAATAATTCAGGAAGGGTTGAGGGGCCTAAAATGTTTACATCGTAAATGTCAGGTAACTACAACCAAGAGACTGTCAAGCTTTAGCTGAAGGTAGTTACTACCATTCTCAAAGATAACTAGTTTTGTTTCTTCAGGATTTTTTTTATGCCCTTCTAGGAGTTGTTGTAGCTAGTGGAGAAACAGTATTTGGATCAAATATGTTTACTAAAGGGATAAGTTATTTTGAGGAATTTAGAGTCTTTGTGTTTGTGATGGTTACTTTGTACCACTTTGTTCTTTTTCCTCCCTCCAATGACTTACCAGCACCTTTGTATTTGATGGAGATCCCCTCTGCACTTTAAAATACGAAGGTGGCTGGGTGGATAACAAGAATCAGTCCTCATGTGTTTCCATTCCCCAGGTGTTGTCCTATAGCTTGTCACTCCCAAATCACATTTGAGAGAGACAGACATCTTTATCCATATCTCTGTGAGAATCTGATTTGCTATCTTAAACTCACTATACATCTCTCAGTGTCAGGCTGTTCCTGTTAGGAGCCTTTCCATCTCTGCCAATGCATACACGGTAAGTCAGCTTTCCCCACTGGGCCAAGGGAGGCACTCACCCATCACGTGCATCCCTATGATAAGTCACTAGTCCTTTGTCATCTGGATCACAACATTCATTTCCTCACTGTCTGGGCGCCCTCTCTTTATTTTGTTCTTCACCCATCTATGTTGCCAGAGTATATTTTGCAGATGTAACATACATCACTTTCTTAAAATTTCAGCAAGCCAGGCCCAGTGACAAATGCTTGTAATTCAAGCATTCATGAGGCTGAGGCAGGAGAACTATTAGCAAGTTCCAGGCCAGGATAGGTTTGATACTGAGTTCCAAGCCAGCCTTGAGCTAGCATCTCAAAAAAAAAAATCTCTTAGTAGATCAATACACAGCCTTCAAGATGCAACCTCAATGTGTCAGGATGTCTGGGAATTATCATTAGCTGTCTCTTAGCTTTTCATACCATAGTTCACAGGCACACTTCTGTGATCTCTCTCAATCTGGGGGTTATTTCACATGCTTAAAACTATTTGGCATCTCAGACTTCCAGTGAACCCTCAAACATCTTACAAACTCGGCACAAAAATTTTCCTTCTCTGGAAGAATCTGTTTCTCTGTCTACTCCATACTCCAGCAACTTTCCTGAAATTCCTGTTCTTAATTATCATAACGCCAGTGCATACCTTCATCATAACATCATAGCACTTATCAGACTGATGCATATGCACCGTCTCTGCCACTCTGAGACTTCCTGTAGGGCAAAAAGAGACCTAGGTTCACTGCACTCCAGGACAGGTCCGGTACCTTGCAGCACAGCTCAGTAAACACAAGAATGGATAAGCTTGCTCTAAAACCTCAAAGTAACATGCAATGTTCCACTGTTAAACTCAAAAGGAAAGGGCTGGGGATTTGTTTGTTTGATTGGTTAGTTATTGCTTGTTCTCTGCTCATAAAATCAGATTCAACTTGTACACACCTGTTACTTAGTGTTGCTCCACACCATTACCAGAGTAAAATTTCATGCATACAGAACTCAAAGCAGTAAGAGGTGTTTGAAGACCCTGATACCCATCGCAATTTCCCAAATTTGACTTTTACTAACAATGTATGAGTGGCAGAACCTAACCATTTTAGATAAATATAAACATGGTAACTACCATGGAGGTATACACTCCCCGGTAGAGAATTACAGTGTGAATAGCTCTACAACAAAATGCTGTCCATTCTCAGGATAGTTTCCCTTGTGGTATGATTATAGTTGAACAACAAAATTTCTTAGCATCATATGGAGGTCACTGTTTGTTGAGGTTAACAGGATAGACGGAGTGATTCTACACCTTTCACTGAAAGAAAAACCTTGTCAGATTTGCCTCTTCAATAATTTAACAATTTAAAAGATGGACCCAAATCATAGTTTGACTCACGAATCTCTTTTCAACTTCCATGCACCAGAAGAAAAATAATGAGTTATTAACAAAGCATTTCCTACTACTGGATTATGAAGCAGCGCTGCCAGAGGCAATGGAAGTGTAGAGGCAGGTTAAAGCTGAGTAACGCCTTGAAGTGATGCATGCATTATAATGTAGTTTTGCCTGTTTTAAGGTTAACCTCTGGGACCTACTCACTTAGTAATGAGAGGTCTATTTGCACAGGATTATTCTGCTTTCTGGTTTTAAGTTAAATGACTTTTGAAGAACTATTCTAGAAACAAAGTGGTTTGGAATTTAGCAGGAGTCAAATATTTTGGGGGGAGGTTGTAAACAGTGATAGCCCTGTTACACTCTTCTCAAGATAGATCCACTAAGAAAGTCTGTCACTGCAGTGATGAAATTAAAGACTGATTTCCTAGAAAGCGTCACTAGGAAAAGTAAAGACCTTTCTAGTTTGCTGCAGTATCAGGAGCTCATGCTCAAAGGCTGTGACAGAGTGATGCTGTGAGTTAAGGACAGGAGACCGTTGCTTCAATTTCATACTCTTTATTGCCAAGAGTTCAAAATGGTCAACATAAAAAAAAGAACATCTTGATAATAAATACTGCTCTTGGGGCTGCAATAAATAAAAAGTTTATTAACAAGGAATGCACTTTTCCAGCCACAAGTGTATTCAAAAATAACAACAACAAAAAAATTATATATGGCCATAGTTCACAGTTAGGCAGCCAAAAGCTGCTCTGATTGTAGCCTTTAAACAAGGGAGTGTTCTCCCTTCTCCCTCCCCTTCAGGAAGTATATTCACAGTTCCAAGTCCTCCAGCTGAAAACACTCTCAACAGAGAGAACTTAAAGAGTCAATGCATCTTTCTGAAAAATTGTCCAATAAACCTTTGAAAGACAGGTATCTCAAGGAAAACTGCATTCTGCTCCGCACTTGGATTGTCCAAAGTCAACTGTCCACCTTAGGCTGGTCTGGTTCCAGCAGTCCAGCAGGCCACAGAGAACTGTATTCGTACCTCCACCGGTCCACCTTCTCCACATGCTCTGGAGTCCTCCACTGGCTTCCCTGTTGAACTCACAGTGGAAAAGAGTCCCATAGGGTCCACTCAGAAAGGCTTTCAGTTACATCTCTGTAAGAGCATGTTCAGGGCATATTCCATTCGATTTTTTAACTCTAATGAACAGCCAGACATCAACAGAGTTGTCAGTCTGAACGTTGTAGATATCCTGTCCTCATTGATATATGTGAGAAGGTATTCTTCATTTTGGTTACAGATGATTATTTTTGTATGATCATGGTAGAAATTCACCTTTAAAAATAAGCACAGACATTAGATCTCACTAAATACTCAAGAAGTAATAAAGGTTCTGCCAAAAATTAAACCACTTAGGTAGAAAACTAAAGGTGTTAGGACCTAAACATGTACTTCCTAAAAGGCTCAGTTACCTGAAATGTGCCATCATTGAAGAGCATCATTAAGGCTTTATCAGATTTTAGCCACTGAAGGAGGTAGAGCCGAGGTCTTCGAATATCAGTAACACTAGGGAGATCGCCACCCTGGAAGAAGTCAGGAGAGAAGGTTAGTGCCTAGGAAACTGGATAGTGTGGGCATTACGCAATGCCTCTAAACTTAAGGCTCAGAATGGCCTCAAGATTCCCAGCTCTGCTTCAGACAGACTGACTCACTGCATCTAAGATAAGATATGAGAAGCTAAACTAAACAAACTTCAAAGTGATGCAGATTCTATAGGGTCCAGACTGCCTCAACTATCTCATAAAGCCAAGGTACTTACATCCATGAGGTTCTCCTCCATGTAATGAGAAAAGTATTTCAGCACCGTCACTTGACTGATAAACTGTTCAGGGGCATCTGTTGCTGAGAAAACAGAGCATTGGCCAAGTTCCGCGTAATAGTGAACTGTTCTAAAAATCAGGAAGGAGAGAACAGAAAGATTAGAAGCAATTAATCACTGTTTCCAGATTTCATTAGGTGCAACAGCAGAGACCTGGCAGACAGCATTAATCAGGCACACTTACTTTTTGTCTGGGAGGAGGCTCATGTGAGCGCCATTGTTGAAAAGGACTCCAACAGTGTGGTCTGAGAGCTGGTACCCAAAGCCATATTTGTTGGAGTAATCGACCCATTTGGTGACCCACTGAAAGGACGTGCTCAGCTGCTCTTTGGGGATACAGTCGGCTTCAGGCATGTTTTCTAGACACCCTCGAAGGACTCTCGCCACCGTGTCTGCCACACTTCCCATGGTGCTGTCCTCAAGGCCTGCGAAGTCACAGACACGGAGATGACGACGTTGTTTACCGCTAAACCCCAGGATCTGGACGGAAAGGCCATTTCCCTCCACTAACTTCAAAGACATAGGAATCGAGGTTACTCAGTGCCTTTTCCCTAATTCTGTAATTTTGTTTCTATGGTAAGTTAGATTATAAAATTGATTCAGGTCACTTAGTACCTAGCATGAGTCTTACAGTTTATTTAAAATATGGTTTGGAGCACTCACATTCGCTACTACTGCTGCAGCTGCCAAGCGTCCCTCTCACAAGCATCCGGATTGCATCCCCAATCTGCTGTTTGTTTTCCACTGAGGATGTTCCAGATCTGGCAACTGTAGTGGTCGGTGGCTGGAGCTCCTGGGAAGGGCGAGAAGAGCCGTACAATGAGTGAAGGAGCAAAGTCTGTTTAGATTTGAAATTTCAGATTGAAATGAGATTATGATAATGACTAGGGAAGCTTATCAAGAAGCAATGGACATAAGCCAGAGACAGCTACTGCAGCATCCTGGCTGGAAGCATGTTCAGCCCCAGTCATCAAGACGGCGATTATCCAGGAATGGAACTGAGCTACAATGTCTCTACACGTATGTTCTCCAACGTACCTCATCTGTTCTGTGTTTGCTAGGTTGCTGGGTTATGGAAGTCTTCTTCAAATCATGCCTAAGCTTGTAAATGTCTTCATCTTCTTTAGACACTTTGTCTGTAAATCAAGGAAAAGAATTGTGCATGTTAATCTATCTCGACAAAGACTGGAAGAAGGCTAGCTTCAAGTCTTCCGGGCACCCAAAGCAAAACCAGCTTTTCGTCATTGCCATCAGGTGCAACTACGCAGGCAGCTTCATTGTTTAGGAAACAGAAGCTATCAGTCAATTCTAATTGTGTGTTTACTCTGCTATTAGTGTCAAAGGTCAGCAGTATACACATATAATGGCAAAATTATGCTAACTGTGAAGTCTCAACTTACTCATCAAATTTAAGGGTAATTTTGGATACAGAAAAGGGAGAGATGCCTTAGAACTTACTGTGTGGGTCGTTATATCTTGCTTTGTCTTTTTTGCCACCAAAAAGAGCAGCAGCAGCTTTCTTAAAGAAATTCTTGGCTGGGCTTGACAAATGGAAGTCTGGAACTGTGTGGCAACAGCTAGAAGAGAGTCTGTCTGGAGTGAAGCCCTGTGGAACCAGAAGAGACCTTCAGAACCCAATCCAATACTCAGGCCAACAGCACACAATTCTAGAGAAAGGTCAACAAGAGGGCACTGACCTGCAGAAAGAAGTCATGCCGAATGATGTCATCCAAACTGGGCCGATCCTCTGGGTTCTTGGACAGCATGCTAGCTATCAAGTGCTTAGCAGGGGCCAGTAATGAAGATGGCATTGTATACCTTGCTTCCCTTATGCATCTGTATGTTTCTTTCAGATTTGTAGTTTCGAATGGAGGCCTTCCTAGCAGCATTGTATACCTGGGCACACAGAAACACACCGTCAGAAATGGTCAAAAAGGAACTCTTTCCGAGCATCACAAGTTTGACTCACTTGTGATAAATTTGCCTTTTAGACATTCTCTTGTGTTTACTTACATTACACAGCCCAAGGCCCAGATGTCTGATTCACAGCCATGTCCTTGTTTGTTGAGGACTTCAGGTGAAAGATAATTTGGGGTACCACATATTGTTCTAAAAACAGAATACAGCAAGATTTCATTAGGAACTATTGCATTCATTAAGTTTATTTCTTTGGGGATGACTCAATGGGAAATAAAACCTTGAAATTCTATGCAGAATTTCTACTTGACCATTTTTTTAGTGCTTTTATTTGACCAAGTTTCTCTTGGTAATTTTTGTAATGTGTGCACAATTTCCTCAGCCCATTTGACCAAGTATTTTTAAACAACCGAGACCAGATGGTTTACGTAGTTCAGGCAAATTTAAGCCTTTTTTGTTGATCGTCCTAATAATCAACTTAGAGGTGTCAGTTTGCCTAAGTCATACCGGACACTGGTTTCCTTTCACTAACCACTGCTGGGGTTTAAAGATTACAGTGTGAACTAACTTTCTATGATCTAAAAATAAAGGTGGATTTGGTCTCCACAAAATAGGTAGGTAGGACACGGCACTCACCTCCTTCTGTTCTCCAATGGCTCCAATCTGGCTGCCAAACCAAAGTCTCCAACCTTCAGTTCCATTGCTTCATTAATAAAAAAGTTCCCTAAAAGATAAAAAACAAAATGTGGACTCCCTGGAAATGACTCCACTGAAGTCACCCATTCAAAAAGCTAGATCCCAATTAAGAGCATTAAGAGGTAAAAAGGGTAAAGGGATGGAAAGCCCCTGCCTCTCTCTAGCTCCTCCCCCAGCTTCTGCAGTGGAAGGCTTACCTAGCTTGAGATCTCTGTGCAAGATTTCTTGTTCATGAAGGTACTTGAGTCCCGACACAATCTGCCTGAGGTAGTATCGGACTTCTGGCTCTGTCAACACCTTTCTTGCTTTCAAGATATGAGCCATGGACTAGGAAGCGAAGGAGGAAAAGGACAATTAGCCAAACAAAGTTACTGAAATCAGGCTTCCCTTTGCTGGACTAGTGATGCAGGTTGGTCCTGAGGGAGAATAATTAACCTTCACAGCCAAAATCCCAGGTAAAGTGTAGGCTAAGCACTGCAGTAGCTGCTCGCTCCCTGACCTGGGGCTTAGCACTTACCCTTCGACTGCAGTATTCCAAGAGGATGTAAATGTTTTCTTTGTCTTCAAAGTAGTGGTAAAACTGCACCACATGCTTATGATGGAGGATTCTGTGAAGCTCTATTTCTTTGTCGATCTAAGGAAGAAAAGCAAGATAAAGCTTATTTAGCCTATCCTCGTCCCTGGAAAGGCAATGCTTACACACACAGAAGACATTTTTCCAATAGGGTAGGGCCATCCCTGCACACAAAGAAAATACTTTTCTCAACAGTCATACACACCTTTTCCCTTTGATGAGGTTTAGCTACTCTGCTGTGAGGAATAATTTTTGCAGCGTAGACTTTGTTGTTTGTCAGATCTGTCATTTCGTAACACTTTGCAAAGCCACCCTTGAGAGGAAACAAAGCCGGGATGGAATTGAGCATGACAAGAAAATGGAGGGCCAACGTCTAAAATACACGAGTACGGAAAGGGAACGAAAAAGCAAAAATTTGGAGAACAGGGAGTGGGCAGAGGGGATGCAATCTGCTTTGTGAAAATGGATCTTCAGGGAGGGAAGCCCGTTCCTGGAAACAAGTCCAGTTTGTCTCCCTTTTTACAAAGGAGCACTCTACAGAGAGGGGAATGGAAGCGGGGAAAGGGTGGGAAACAGCCTCGGAAGGAATTTGACAAGCGGGTTTTCCCCAAGGGATCAGGGGTGGTGAGAGCCGGGGCTAAGGTAAAACGCCTTCAGTCCTTCCGCACAGAGGAAAGCCTAGGCTGAGCGTACCAAGCCGATCCCCAGCGCTGTCAGCGCACCCAGGACGGCAGGTGAGAGACCCGCGTCGCGCGGGGGACCAGGCAGCCGACCGAGCGAGGAGCGCGGGCGCTGGGTCCGCGCCGGCTCGGCTTGCCCCGGGCAGCCCGCCCTCCCGCCGGCCCGCAGCCGGACAACCGCCGGGTGTGCTCACCTTGCCCAGCACTTTGCCCCGGCAGTAGCGCTTCCCCGTCGTGGGGTCGACGATAATCCGCGAGATCTCGGGTCCCGAGTGAGAGTGGTGGTGATGGTGGTGCGCGGCCGCCGGGGTCACCTGGGCCTGGGGCTGCCCGTCCTCCGAGGGCTGCTGCGCTCGCTTCTTCTTGGAGTCGCCGCCGCAAGCCTTGCCCAGCGCCTGCTCGCACATCTTGCTGCCGGCGGCCGGCTGGTACGTGATAGTCCGGAGGAGCTCCATTCGTGGTCCTGTCACCCAACGCCGCGGGCTGCCGGCTGCCGCCTCCGAGCGCGGACACGCGTCCGGACTGGTAGCCTTGGCCCTCGAGCCCCCGGTGCCTCCGCCGAACCTCCCAGGCTCCAGCCCCACTCCGCCTGTGCGAGCAGGAGCTGAGCCGCGAAGCCTTAAATACCCGCCGGGCGGCGGGGCGGGGCCTCGTGACGTCACGGCGGACGCTCCACCCGCCAGCCCCGGAGCGCGCGCCCCGCGGAGGGGCGGTTTGGCCGCGTGGCCGCCCCTGGTGGCCGTGCGCGGAGCGCCCCCGACCTCGGACGTGCAGAACAGAGAGCCAGGGGCGGACGCCCTGTCGGGGTCCCGGCCCCGGGCATGGGTGCGGGGAGGCAGCCCGGGGAGGCGCAGGGTTGGCACCGCTCTCCTCGCCGTTGCGCGCCCCGACGCTGGTGTGGTCCATCAGGGCGCACCCGCGACCGGGAGAGCTTCCTTCGCTCCTGTGGAGCGGCCGGCTGGGTGGCTGGGCCCGCAGAAGCGGGCACCGGGCTGAGTCAGGGCCACCGCCGAACGAGGCACAATGCCGATCGTAGATCGGGGTGACCTGCGGTGGTGCCGTGGGAGCATCTGTGCGCCCTGCCGCCTCTTCCCACTGCCCGATGAGTGACCCCCTTGTCAGAGGTCAGGCCTTAACCTTGGAGAGGAGGTTCGACGCCCCAGCGAAGGTTTGGTACGCAACAAGTCTAACCACGGGAAAGCATGAGCGCCATCCTGTGGAGTTGCTCGAAAAAAGCGACTAACGGTCTGAGAGGGCCGTGGTTAGCAACGTTATGGGTTTTGACAGGAGCGCTGAAAGTGTGCCCCGTTGCTAATTATGATTTTACAACTGAAGTCATCTATGACTTTCTTGTCCTAAGCGGGAGATTCCGGTTGCGTGGACCAAATGGCTCACTAAGCGATGTCACCGCTCTGGAACGCATAGAGTCAATTCAAGGTTCCCCTGTCAGGTGAAGAGGGAGAATGTACCTGTCAACAAGCTCGGATTTTACCGTGCAGTTCTAACAGCTCTGAGGCCTCCCCTTTTTTTCTTGTTCGCAGTGCCAGCGCGTTTGGAGTACCGTTCGATGTTTTGAAGTACTGTATTAAGCTCTGCTAGCTATTTCAAAATGCCTATATCATCTTAGTACAATTTTGAACGAAAAATACGGCCGTATTAGGGGAGGGAAAATAATTTTCCTTCTACCATTCTAAATTACAGCTGTGGTTCCTCAAGCAGGGCAGATGAACTGCAGAAACAAGTTTATTCATATACATGGAAGATACACAGCGAAATGAGTAACCCCCCCCCACACACAGGATGTTTAAATGCTATCATAAGCCACACGAGACTGTGGAAAAGACTGGAAACGAAGGCAGTCAGGAACAAGAAAGTATATAGGGATGAAAGTTTGTTAACTTTTTTTTAACTGATAAATTGTTATTTAGAGTTCCTGTTTGCTTGGTGCAGGAGACATTCTTGAGAATTCAGATCTCTTTTAATAAATAAGATTCATCCTCCCCCCCCCAATAAAAAAGCAGTGTGCCATTTTCTGGGCTTCTGTGTCTACCTCCTTTTAAATTCAGCTCAACATTACCCTGACTCAGAGATAAATTTGAGGTGACAAATTTATCTAGTTTCCTGTGGACATATTTTGAAGTGACATTATCTAGTCTACATTTTTTCCCCATCTGACAGGTGAGGAAACTGGGCATGAGACAATTTAACTAGCCATTCTTAATAAAAGTTTTATAGAACCCATGTCCATTTTTTTTGGCTCAGCTAACATAGTATGCAAGGAGTTGTTTTGCATAGGAGCCAGTGACAGAATTCCAGATTAATAAAGGTAAATTGGGTTTTCCTTTCAGACCACTATCAAACCTAGTTAAGTCTAAAAGCAATCAACAGGTACAAAGACACTCACTTTATTTCCTGCACTCCCAACGATGTACAAAGAGAGCTTCCTTAGCATTGCAGAGCAGACCAGACAAGTCTCTGCAGGTACTTTCCCTTTCAGAGGTTTAGCTCACTACAAGCCCAGGCATGTTTTTCACAAGGGACAATAGACTTGAACCGAGGATTATCCCCGGCTTGAATAAGAGGGGGCGGGGCTAGAAGTGGCGTAGCAGAATTACACAATCTCTCTCCTTTATTCATAAACTTAGGTATGACCTTTGCTCTTCAGCCTGTGGAAAGCAGTTGAATGAGCCTGCTGGTTGGAGAAGACCACCCACTTTCTCATAGAGAGTTTTGTACTAATTCTGTGTGTGTCTAAGTGCATGCGTATGCTCACACTTGTGATGATTAAAAGACTGAACGCATAGTTAAGACATTTTTTTTCATTTTCAACTTTGTATCATACAGTATTATGTATTTTCCTTGGGGATACTTTAGTATTTGCTGGACTATTGAACATCCCAAGTGAAATTCTACTTCCAAAAATATACAGGCATTTAATAAAATACCAATGCGGAGTCCTTGGCGACTGGGAGAGAATGATTTTCTTTATGGTTGCGCCATCATGTGGACAGAATGAAAACCGTCTCCATAGAACAACAAAACCACTACCCATAGGGAGTCAATCTCTAACTACAAAGAATTTCTCTTATATTCATGGTTGTGAGCCTAGCCTTTAACAGCTGAGCCATCTCTCCAGCCGAAGAGAAGAGAGAGGGAGGCTGGGTCTAGGAGGAGACGAGAGAGGGGGCTATAACAGATAGATAGATAGATAGATAGATAGATAGATAGATAGATAGATAGATAGATAGATGAAAAAAAGAAATACCTTACTCCCATATAAAAAATATTTCTCTGTAGATCTATGCAGTTTTAATGCCAAAACCCCCGTGGGGCTTTCAGTGAAGAACTGACAGACTAACTTTTACCAACTTTACAGAGATCGAAACTAGCAAAAATCACTTGTAAGCAAGAAGGAAGAGAGAAAAACCTTTCTCTTGCAGATGTGGGGCCTTACAAGGAGTTTGTAGCAAGAAAGCTGCTAAATTAGCTAATGGGACAAATTTACCAAAGGGATAGAATAATGAGACAAATGGCAGATCCCATCTAGAAGGAACTCTTGTGTATGAGAGAACACAGGATGCATTAGTGGGGAATAAGACTGCTTAGTACAAGAAGATTAAAATCACATAGAAGAGGAGGAAGAAGATTAAGGAGGAGGAGGAAAGGAAAGAAAAAGAGGAGGAGAAGAACAACTATACTTGATCCTGCCATGAGATTCCTACGTGAGGGGAGGGAGCCTGATCAGAAGTGGTGGCAGAAGGGATCCCAGTAGATCTAGCTATTCCTTATAGAAACCAAACAGAAAAATAATGTAGGGAATGGATTTATTCACTGTAGTCTTACTGGGGAGGATCAGGGAATCAAATGTCCTCAGTCCTTTCTTTGAGGCTCTAACAAGAGCTTTGGGGTTGCACATGGGAAGGAGAGAAGTGGGGAGGGGGGCAAGAAGTAGAAGTCTGCATCACCAGATAATTTTACACAGAGATCTGGCTGCTCAGTAGCTCGGGTTATGGGAGCTTTCTCAGTGACAAGAAGATGGCGCTGTCTGGGTGGCTTCAGGCTTTTGTTTCCCCCCAGAGGATTGTCCATCTGATATCTTGCTCCTAGAATTCTGAATGGCTGCAGGAGGAGACGACTCGGAGGAAAAGCCAAGTTTGCCAGGGCCTTCTTTAGGTTTGGAACAACCAACAGCTGGTGACTTCCAAGTGCCATTTTGGCAATCTGGAACAGAACATGGGAGCTGGACGTTGATGGTCTATTGAGTATTAGATCCCTGTAAGGTCTGAGTGTTTCTTAAATGAATGCGTGGCGGCATTAGTAGTTGAATAAACGCAAAGGCTTAAAGTAGCAAAGGAGACAGGAGGAGCAGGAGCAGCTACCAAGCGTCTCATCCTGTCTCCATTTCTGAGACTCGCAGGAAAAGTCAGCCTCTCACACAAAGCAGAGCTTTTACATTCCACGTGGGACATGTCAGTGTACCAGAGCTGTCAACATGCCACAGTCTGGCTATTTGGACTATTTTTCCTGAACTGAAAGTCATTATATTCTGAAAATTTGGGGGTGTTCCTTCATGGTCACCAGATGATTCCAGGGCAACTGGAATCTCCTCATCGAGTCCTTACTTTCACTAATAAAATAATTTAAGAACAGATTAAGCAGAAGTTCAAGGCTTAAGTTTGGGGATTGAGAGTGTGCACCACTGCTTTTCTTTTGAACTCTAATAAAACTCGCCATTGAATTCAGGTGAGGAAAACATTTCTGATGAGGACAGGGCATGAGGAAAGAGATCCAGGAAAAGAACTTTTCAATGTGTTGGATATGTTTCTGAGATTTGGGAGTCAGATTTGGACTTGTCAGTGGCTGAGTTGAACTGGTATCTTGCTGTTAAAGTCTGTTCCTGCTACTATAACAAAATAATATCGTTTAAATAGTTTGTGAACAGCAGAAATACACTGTCCTCATTTCTAGAGTCTGGAAGCCCAAGATCAAGTGTCCAGTAGATTCTGTGTGACAGTATTTTTTTCTCTGAGCCTGCCCAGGGTGGGTGGGATCCAGGACACTCCCTGCAACCCCTTTTGTAAAAAGTACTAATCCCTTTCAAAAAAAAAAAACAGAACTCACATGACCTCCTTGAAGATCAGGTCCAACACATACCAACATTTGGAGGATAGCACTAGGCTCCAGAGACTTCAGTCCTGAAACTGAAAGGAACACAAGCTTTGTATTATATTCTTCCTAAAACACTTAACTATTTAACTTTAGACTTTGAAGATTAATATTCAACACTTTGAAAAGTAGTTTTTGAAGAGATAAAGGGTTAATTTTTAGATTTAAATATTAAATTTTGTGAATATTTTCCCCCTTGTCATGTTTCTTTTGACATACCAGCTCTTGCCAAAAAAGAAAATAAAAAGTAAATAGTGGGGCGAATCTGAGCCAATAGTTCAATTAAAAGCTTTTTATAAATGTATCAAAATACCTGATCAAAATTCACCTTTTTGGGTTTTTGCCTGTCATTTTGGTTTTGTTGTTTCTGTTGTTTGAGATGGTGTTTCTCTGTGTGGCCTTGGCTGTCCTGATCTCAATTTGTAGACCAGGTTGGCCTTGAACTCACAGAGATCTTCCTGCCTCTCGGATTAAAGGCATGCTAGGATTAAATGCTGGGATTAAAGGCGTGCAACACCACGCCTTTTTCATATCACTGTTTTTTGGTAACTGTGTACAATTTTTATCTTCTATTTTCTGCACAGTTTCCACCAAGCTCTCATGAGTGCACTGTTGAACTAATAACTGTGACTCTATTGTTTGGACATCGGTTGCCCTCTGCTGGTCAATGATGACAATGCCAGGCAACCCTAAGACATTAAGCCTGCTTTCAAAGACTCAGCGCCCCAGAAGAAAAATAATCTCATTTTTTCAATCCATCATAGAAGGCTCAATTAGTCTACAAAGTCAATTTACTTAAAATTGCAATTTATAAAGTTATTTGTTGACACATCCTTCTCCAGGGTCTAGCCAGTGTAGTCTTCCTTAACCCTCCCTAAACCAACATAATTTCTAACCACATTCTAAGTATTTGTCCTTATACACACAGATAGATGTAGTTCTTATGTCTCACGAAGGAAACTTCTCCTTGTAACAGATGGAGACATTATAGAAAACAGTCAAGATGCAGAATTGTGGAGCTCAGTTCCAATTAATATATCTACAACTCAACTCCCACACCTAAGGCTCAGGGATTACTGCAGAAGAGGGGACAGAAGTGTTGAAAAAGCCAGAGAAACAGGAAGTTTTTGTGAGATTGTGTCTCCTGGAAATGTCAGAGAAGCTACACCCACAAACTCTAACCAAAATGGCTGCCTGAACAAGACCAGAACAAGGACTACTCAGGCATGCTAATGTGGGAAGCTCAGAAGGTCTCAGTCACGACAAAGCTAACAAAATGCTTTCTTCCCTAAGTTGATTTTTTCCCCAGGATATTTATCACAGAAATAGAAACGAAACTAGAACAAGTAATAAGAATACAAACATTTAAGGAAAGGGAAGCTATGACATTAGCAAATGAAGCTCAGTAGATTGTCAACAGAATAGTTAATCATGGCTCAGTAGAATTTATTCTCAAATACAAGGATGATCCATTGCTAAAGATTCAAAATCACTAACCTATAAACTAACTTAATATTAAAGGTTTGATATTATACAACGAAATACTACTCAACTATTAAAAACAAAGACATCATGTCATTTGCAGGCAAATGGATGGAACTAAAAAAGATCATCCTGAATGGTGGTAAACCAGACCCAGAAAGACGCACACGGTATGTGCTCATCTGTAAGTGGATATTAGCTATATAGTACAGGTTAACCATGCTACAATCCATAGACTCAAAGAAGCCAAGGAGGGTCTAAGAGAGGATGCTTGAATCTCACTCAGAAGAGGAAATAAATAGACATCTGAAGTGGATGAAGGAAGCGAACAGGGTGAAAGAGGTGATGGGGAGGATAACAGGGGTGGAGATCACATGTGGGGAGCTTGGAGGGCAGGAGAGAGGATGGAAATCTATATGGACACATGTCTGGGACAGGGGAGGCTCCTGGGAGTCTTTGGGGTGACCCTAGCTGATACTTCTAGCAACAGGGATAAAGAGCCTGAAGTCACCGCCTCCTGTAGCCAGGTGGAACTTCATGAGAGGGTGGGAGACACCAACCCACCCATAAAACCTTCAACCCAAAATTTATCTTCCTACAAGAAGTATAGGGATGAAGACGGAGCAAAGATAGAGGGAAAGGCAAACCAATGGCTGACCCAACTTGAAACCAACCCCATGGGAGAGTCAACCCCTGACATTACTAATGATATACTCTGCTATGCTTGCAGACAGGAGCCTAGTGTAACTGTCTTCTGAGAGGCTTCATCCAGCAGCTGATGGAAACAGACGCAGAGACCCACAGCCAAACAACAGGCAGAGCTCAGGGAGTTTTGTGGGAGGGCGGGTGGACAAGACAGATGAAGCCAGAGGGGTCAAAGACACCATAAAAAGACCTACAGAGTGAAGTAACCTGGGCCTGTGGGGGCACACAGTCTGAACCACCAACCAAAGAGCAAGCATGGCCTGAACCAAGACCCCTCTGCACATACGTAGCAGATGTGCTGCTTGGTCTTCATGTGGATCAACCAGCAACTGGAGCGGGAGGCCATCTCTGACTCTGCTGCTTGCCTTTGGGGCTCATTCCTTTAACTGGGCTGCCTTCTCTGGCCTCAGTGGGAGAGGATGTGCCTAGTCCTGCAGCAGCTTAATGTGTCAGGGTGGGTTGGTACCCAAGGGGGGGGGGGAGACAGTCCCCTTCTCTGAGGATAGGGAGAGAGGGTTATGGGGAGAGGAGCATGCACGGGGGTGTCTGAGAAGAGAGGAGGGGGACTGCAATTAGGATGTAGAGTGAATTAATTAATTAAGAAAGGAAACAAAACAAAAACAAACCAACACTAGCCAGCGGGGGCACCGCCTCCTGTTGACTACCAGCTCAATTTCTCCATGGTCTATGCCATAAGCATGTGGTCTTTTCAGCAATAGGGTCCTACCTTTAAGTTGTGGGTGTAGCCAAGCCCTGACAATGGCTTGTAGTGCTCAGGAGCGTCTATGGGACCCTTTTGGGTCAATGACTCAAAAAGATGTAAGCTATTCCTGGTGCTGGGGGTTTTATTTGGTATCATGTCTAGCCAGAGTCTTGCCTCCTCTGTTGTATAGTTACCCCATTTAAATTCCTTTTGTTCATGTATATATTTTAGGAAGCTTCTTCAATAGTAGTTTTTACATAGATTTTCAAAAGGCTTTTAATGTTGGGTGTCCTTCCTCATATTCCTCAATCTACCCTGCTCCCCAACCCTCACCCCTTTTGATTCTCCTCTTCTAGTTTCGCCTTTTATCCCTATCTATTTCTACTTCCTTTAAGATCCCTTCCTTCTCCGTGGTCTACCTACCCTCTGTGGTCATTCTAAACCAAGCTTGCATGTCTAAAGTTGTAAACGTTAATACCCGCATATAAGAGGAAACACACAGCATTTGTCTTTCTGAGTCTGGATTGCCTTACTGAGAACGATTGTTTCTAGCTCCTCCCAGTTACTTGGAATTTTCATTTCTCTTAACAGATAATATCCCATTATGTAAGTGCATCATATTTTCATTGTCCATTATCAATTGATGGGTATCTTGGCTGTTTCTAATTTCTGGCTCTTATGAAGGGAGTAGCAATGAGCATGAATGAACAATTGCCTTTGTAGTAAGTTAAGAAAGTGATTACATAAATAGCATAAAATAATTATTAATTTCATCCATCTATGAGCCCTGGAAACTATATAATAACCTGTCTTCAAGATATGCCCATCAGTGCAATAGGGAAAGAACCAACCACTTAAAAAAAAGTTGAATGTAAAGCACACTCCATGAGATGGAAGACATACTTGATATTGTTAATAAGGCCAAGAGCCTGAGACTAGATAGGCTCTGGGCTCTGAGGGGGGAGGGGACCTACTATTATTTATTTTTGCCAAATGAACAGAGCAATAAAATGACTTCTAAAGACATAGTGCTATGCCCATAGGTCAGTGCATCACTCAGAGATCCTGTTTCTTGCAATAGAAATTCACAGAGATTCACAACCGGACAACCTGCAGAAAGTGAGACTTTGGGGTGCTCAGCCCTTAACCTGTCTTTATTACGTCCCTTCCCCCAAAGTTCAGGAATTTATACAGAAGAAAGGGCAGAAAGATTGTAAGACCTGAAAATGGTGAATGGTTTTAAAGAAACATTTTCCAGACACAATAAGGCAGGTACACGTGTGAACTCACATATGCGTGACAGCATGCACAAGACCTGTACAAGCTCATGCCAAACAAAATATCACAATTGATAGCTACTGGGAGAGGGAAAATCCAGTTGCTGTTGTTGTTTTTCCCAGTTGAGTGACACTGTGTGTATCAACCACAGGCAGAGCAGGCTCCATGGTCAGGAGTAATTGGCCAACACATATTAGACTCCATTATTTTTAGAAAGGACCCATTAATATGCTTATGGAATGTCTTAGTTACTTTTCTACTCATGGTGTGACAAAACATCATGACCAAGACAACTTATAAAAGAAATCACTCAGTTGGGCTTATTATGTCAAACTGTTACAATCCATGATGATGGAACAAAAGCATAGTGGGAGGAATAGCTGGGAGCTCACATCCTGATCTGTAAGAAAAAGGAAGAGAGAAGCATATTGGAAATAGGGCAAGTCTTTTGGGAACCTCAGAGCCCTCCCTCAGTGACACACCTCCAACAATAAGGCCACGCCCCTAATCTTTCTGAAGCATTCTACCATCTGGACGAGAGGTGTACAATGGTATGAACCTGTGGGGACCATTCTCATTAAGCTACCACATACAAACGAAAAACGTTTCATTAGTTAAAGACACCATAAATAAAAGATGGCACACTGAAAAGTTTATATTCAACCCCCCCCAATAAGTATAATTTTCCTATAATATAAAAAACTTCTATAAGGAGGGTAAAGGGATGATAAACCAATACAAAACAAATGCCTCTCATGTTTGCTAAAAATTCATTTTAAGCAAACAAACTGGATTTCAAAAAGTGTGTTGTGATGCCTAAAAAACAGGTAAACCTTAATATTGTGGCTAGACTGTATTGATGAAGTGTTGATTCACAAGCATTCTATACATTGCTGGTGGGGATGGAGCTTAGTTCAACCTTGGAAAAAGGTTAACTTGGTTAAATCTACAAAACCTAGAAATTTCCGTAATCTCTCACTGAGAATTTATCTAATGAATAGGACCTCGTATATAAAATGATCTTCGTCAGGCATTAGCAAACGGCAAATCAAACCCTTGTAAAGTGGGAGTTACTGAAAGGCAAGCCATGCTGGCTAATTCTATGCCAACAAGCTAGGGTCATCTGAGAGGAGGGAACCTCAATGGAGAAAATGCCTCCATAATATCAGGCTGTGGACTGGCAAGGGTGTAGGGCATTTTCTTAATTAGTGCTTGATGCAGTAGGGCCCAGCCCATTGTGGGTGGGGCCACCCTGGGTTGGTGATCCTAGATTCTCTAGGAAAGCAGGTTGAACAAACCATAAACAGCAGTCCTCCATGGCCTCTGCATCAGCTCCTGCTTCCAGGTCTTGCCCCATTTGAGTTCCTGCCCTGACTTCTTTTGATGGTGAACTGTGATGTGGAAGTGTGAGCAAAACAAACCCTTTCCTTGAGCTGCTTTTAGTGAATCACAGCAATACTAATCCTAACTAGGACACAAATAGCCATGCCCATTTGCTCATATAGACCTGTCTGTGTCTGATGATATCCTTCAAGACCAGAGTTTGGTTGTGACAGAGACTCTCCGCTTCCAAAGCATGGAATGTTTACACCCAGGCCTCTACAGAAACAAGCAGCTGCCCCATGGTGCCCAAGGCCATTCATTTCAGCTTTGCTGAATAAGAACTAATAATCTCCTAAGGCCCTGTAAAAAGAGAGTGGGTTAAATAAATGAGGGTAAACTCATACAGGGGAATTGAAGGCAGTTGTGAAACACAGGGCAGAAACATCTTTAATAATTAACATTGAAGTATCTCTAATATAAACACTGTGAGAATCAAGCTTATATTTGATTGTCTTGATAAAATATGATTACACAGAGTAAGAAAGGAGAGGGGTAAAATATGTTTTTAATAGTCTTAAACATACATAAAGCATAAGAATTTTAAAATACTGTTTATTCTTTGATATTTTTAGATGTGTATACAATGTTTTTTGACCACATCCACCCTGCTCCCATTAACTCTTTCCAAGCCCCCAGGACTTCCTACCTCATTTCCCTCCCAACTTCATGTCCTGTTCATTAATATCATAGTTACTATTATTAAAAATTCTTGGTATCCAATTATTGCTCTCCATCTGTGCACAGGACAGGGCCATCTAGTGAGGCATGGGTAACGTACCAGTGGTCACATCCCCACAGAAAAATCGACTCTCCCTCCCTGGAAAGCCATCAACTGCCACAAGCATGCTAGGGGTGAGGTTTTGAGAGCGCCCCTCCCTGATCAGTACTGGGACTGGTTTGCTCCTGTGCAGGTGTCTTTCAGGTACCCTCAGTTGCTGTGAGAATTGAAGTGTGCAACAGGCCTGTCATGTCCAGAAATCAACATTTCACAGCTTTCCTCCCCATACTCCATTCTTTATTGCTTAAATTTTTATTTCTTTTATTTATAGTTTGAGACTTTTATGAGACCTGTATTTACATTATTCTCTTCCTCCCTCTTCTTCTTCTATTTCCTTCCATGTTCCTTTCACTCCTCACATTGAAAACCTCTTATTCTTTAACCATAATTATTACAAACACACTCCTATATGCTTATTAATACAGCCTGCTGAGATCATTTAATGCTGCACATATGTGTTTAGGGCTGATCTCTTGGATTTGGCTAATCTATCAGAGAGAGTGTCCCTCTCTGATGAATTCTCATTCTCTGCCTCTGTCTGTGTCTCTGTGTCTCTCTCTCTCTTTCTCTCTCTGTCTCTCTCTTAGCAGCCATTAGTTGCCTGTATCTCTTCTCCTAGGAGTGAAGCCTTGTGAGAATTCTTCCACCTAATTTGGTGTCAGTTGGTGTTGTCATTGTTTAGGTCTTGTTTAAGCAACCACACTGTTGATATGGCCTGAATGCAGTGTCAAGATGCTATACTACAGCAGACGTCCTATCCTGATCCCCTGGTTCTTACAGTCTTTCTACCCTTTCTTTATAATGTTCTCTGAGTCTTAAGTGTATAAATTATATAATAGGCATATCACATAGGGCTTGGCCTTCCACTGTCTATTCTCTACATTTCGATTAGTTGTAGCTTTCTATAATGATGTCCATCTCCTGAAAAGAAAAAAAAAACTTTAGTGAGAGGTGAGGGATAAGATTAGAACATAGTTAGAAATTATGCTGGTTTAGTGAAGAACTGTGGTAGATTCTATTCTAGGGTCCATGGCTTTGTCAACCATAGGTAGTGGGCTAGGTTAACAGTAGCAAACATAAATTTCCCATTAAGCCAACACTAAATCCAATTAGGTGGGTGTTCACTATATTGGCAGCTTACGAAGCTACTTGTAGTCTGTGAGAGCTACAGGTTGTATATACACATCTGAAAAATTTGACTAGAAATCACAGATGAGAGAGAACATGTGATGTTTATCTTTCTGGGTTGGAGTTACCCTACTCACTATAATATTTTATAGTTCCATCCATTTACCAGCAAATTGCATAGTTTAATTTTTATTTATAGCTGAATAGTATTCCTTTGTGCATATGTACCACATTTTCATTATCCACTTATCAATCAAAGACCTTTTCTGTTGCATCCATTTTCTACTTATTGTAAATAAACCAGCAATGAGCATGGCTGAGGAAGTATCTGTGGGGGAGGATGTAGAATCCTTTGGACGTACATCTAGGAATGGTATAACTGGATCATATGATAGAGCTAATTTTAGACTTTGTTATTAGTTGTTGTATTGATTTTGGCCATTCTGACTGGAGTAAGATGAAATCTCAAAGTAGTTTTAATTTGCATTTACCTATAAAGATGTTTAACACTTTTTAAAGTTATTTCTTGGCCACTTTTATTTCTTTTCTGCGTTTTCCTCATTCAAATCCATAGTCTACTTTTCCTTTGCTGCCTTTTAGTTCTATATGGTTTCATTTGTATTGACCTTGATTCTTGAGCAAATAGTTTTATTCAGAAAGTCTTTTCCTACATCTATATATTTTATGGCACTGCCTATATTTGCTTCTGGAAGTACTAGCATTTCAGGCTTTACAGTGAAAGGTCTTTGATCTATTTGGAGTTAGCTTATTGTACAGAGTGATAAATATGAGCAAAATTCATTTTTCTACATGTGAACCCCATTTACAGATCCATTTGTTGAGAGTACTATCTTTCCTTCAGTGTGTATTTTTTTGGCATCTTCATCAAATTTCATATGGCTTATTGGTACTTCTATTTTGTTCCATTAGTATACAATTAGTCTCCCATTAGTCTCTCTTAGATGCCGATACCATGCAGGTTTTATAGCTAAAGCCCTAAAATATATATACCTAAGACCTACAATGGTCATCCTTCTCTATATATTTGTGTTTTTCCTAGATATATTTATTTATTCCTAGACACAAACACACAAGTGGAATTATTACCATGATGTCTTTTTTAATGTAATTTATTTATTTTTATATCAATCACAGATTAGGTACTTTGCATCCCACGAGTAGCCTCCTCCCTCATTCCCTCCCACTCTCCCCATCTCTCCCTCATCTCCTCCCCGCCCCCTCCAAGTCCACCGATGGGGGAGGACCTCCTCCCCTTCCATCAGACCCCAGTTCATCTTGTCTCCTCAGGGCTGGTGACCATGATGTCTTTTTCAGACTGTTGCTTATTAGTACACAGAAAGGCTGCTGGTCATTTTTTTTGTAAGTTGATTTTGTATGTTGTCACTTTACTGAAGCAGTTGCTCATTTCTAAAAGTTTTCTGGTGGAAATTTTTAGGAATATCATTTTTAGGTATGATATCATTTGAAAATGGGGGTGGTTTGACCTCTTTTCTTATTTCTTTTCCTTTTATTCTAATTTTATTCTCTTGTCTTATTGCTCTAATTATTGTTTCAAGCTCTATATTAAAAGTGGCTTGGTATAGTGGAATTCCCTGCCTCATTCCTTATTTTAATGGGATTATATTTTCATTTTCAAGTGTTTTTCTATTTAAGATGTTGCTGATTATGGCTTTGTCAGAGAGGCCTTATGATTTTGAGTTATGTTCCTCCAGTTCTATTTTATTTTTAGGAATTTTGTCACGAAAGATTTTAAATTTTGTCAAAAGGTTTTTTCCATCCCTATTGAAGGAGACCATGGGATTTTTGTCCTTAAGTCCATTTACATGATTTATTATAGTTATTGGCTTACATACATTGAATCATTACTCTATTTCTGGTATAAAGCCAACTTGATCATCATGACCTTGTTGATACGCTCCTGTGTTCAGTTTAAGTGTTCCATTGAGGATTTTTGCATCTATATCCATCAGGGATATTAGCACGTAACTTTCTTTTTTGTTGTGTCTTCACCTGGTTTTGGTAGAGTATTAGGGGCTTTAGCGGAGTTTGATAATGCTGCCTTTGTTTCTATTTAAAAAAAACTCTAAGAAATGTTGGTTGTGAGTGCTAGAAATTCTAGTAGAATTATGCTGTGAATCCGTCTGAGCCTGGGGAGTTTTTAGTTAAAACTTTTTATTACTGTTTCTGTCTCTTTATTGTTATGGATATGTTTAAGTTGCTGATTTGTTCTTGGTCTGACTACAGTGTTTTGGGTGAATTTAGCAATTCCTCCATTTCTTCTAGCATTTCTAACTTAATGGGATGCCAGCATAAAAGTATTCCAGTATGAGAGTCTGAATTTCTTAGCGGTCTGCTATGTTGCCATGTTCATCAAGAAATCTGTTAATTTGCATCTCTTTCTTGTGTTTAATTGGGCTGAAAGTCTGTCAATTTTATTTAACTGCTCAAAGAACAAGCTCTTAGACTGTCTCTTTTTCATTTGTTTCTATTTCATTAACTTCTGCCCTGATTTTTGTTATTACTCCTTGTCCATTGAATTTGGCTTTTTTTTTACACACTTATTTATTTATTTATTATTCACTTACATCCCGATCATAGCCCCCTCTCTCCTCCTTCTCCCATCACCTCTCCCCTGTTTCTCGGATAAGGAGACTGCCCTACCCATCCACCCCAGCTCATTTAGTCACATCAGGACCGAGCTCATCCTCTTCTCTTATGTCTTGGTATGGTGGCCCTGAGGGGATGGGGGAAGAGTGATCAGAAAGCAGGCAACAGAGTCCGTGTCAGAGACAGTCCCTGCTCCTCTTATTAGGGGACCTACATGAATCCTGAGCTGCTCATCTGCTATATCTGTGTAGGGGGCCTAGGTCCGGTCTATGCATTGTCCTTGATCGGTACTTCAGTCTCTGCAAGGTCCTCTGGGCCCTGGTTAGTTGGTTCTGTTGGTCTTGTGGAGCTCTTGTTACATCCAGGTCCTTTGATCCTTCTCCCCAGCTTTCCACAAGACTCCCTGTTGGTGTCAGTTTTTTTTTAACTTTTTAAATTTAAGTTTTTTATATCTTTTGCTACCTACTCCACCCCAATCCCTTCCATCATCCCAACACCAGGTAGGAGAGAGAAAGTGTTAGCAGGAGAAGGGGCATAGTTCTCTTAGCTGCTTCCTGCTGGTCAGGATCATCAGGTTCCTTGGAGCCAGTCCAATCCTTGTTTCAGGAGATCTCCGTCTTCTTGCTTCACAGGAGGAGCAGCATTGTTCTTTCTGGGTGTTCTACACTCTTTGGGCTCTGGCATTTATTCTCTCTCCAGAGTCCTCAGATTTAAACTATCTGCAGCTGGCAAAGAGCTCCTCTCAGAGCCCGCATGAGGCAAATAGTCTGCTGCTGTGGACCATCTGAATCAATCCTGCATCCCATACCTACGACCAAAACAAAAGCATGTTTATAGCCAAAACAACTCCATATCCTTTGGCCAAAGTTTGGGTGTAAGTCTCTGCATCTGTTTTGATCCTCTGCTGAGTGGAGCCTCTCAGAGGACAGCTATGTAGGCTGCTGTCTGGGAGCATGGTAGAATATCGTTAATAGTGTCAGGGATTGGCTCTCTCCCATTGAGTAAGTCTCAGGTTGGGCCTGACATTGGTTGGACATTCCCTCAATCTCTGTTCTAACTTTATCCCTACACAGATTTTGTAGGCAGGGTAAATTTTGGGTCAAAGCTTTTCTGGATGGGTTGGTTTTTCCATTCCTCTACTCAGAATCCTGTCTAGTTAGAGGGTGTCCTCTTCAGTCTCCATGACACCTGCTACTAGGAGTCTCAGCTAGAGTCACCCCCATATCCTCCCAGAAGCCTGTCTTAGGTCTTCTGCTTATCATAGAGATGCCCCCACCCACAGTTTCTCTTCTCTCCATAGGCCCTCTGTCCTCCCACCTGCCAATCTCCCCAGTCTGGACTCAACCTTCATTTCTCTGTGCACCTCCTTGCCTGCCTTGTCCCCTCTCTTCAGTCATTTCTGCTGTCTATTCTATCTCCCCTTGTGAGTGAGATTTAAGCATCCGTCCTTGGGTCCTTCTTGTTATTTCTGTTCTTTGGGTCTGTGAATTGTACTATGGTTATCTGTACCATATGGCAAATATCCACTTATAAGTGAGTACATAGTATGTGTGTCTTTCTGGATCTGGGTTACCTCACTCAGGATGATCTTTTCTAGTTTCATCTATTTGCCTGAAAATTTCATGATTTCCTTGTTTTTAATAGCTGAGTAGTATTCCATTGTGTATATTTACCACAATTTCTTTATCCATTCTTCAGTGGAGGGAAATCTAGGTTGTTTCCAATTCTGGCTATTACAAATAAAGCTGCTAAGAAGATAGTTGAGCTAATGTTCTTGTTGTACACTAGGGCATCTTTTGGGTATATACCCAGGAGTGGTATAGATGGGTCTTGAGGAAGAGCTATTTCCAGTTTTCTGAGGAATCACCAAATTGATTTCCAACATGGTTGTACAAGTCTTTGCTCCCAGCAGCAATGGAAACGATGTTCCTTTTTCTCCACATCCTTGCCAGTATGAGCTGTCACTTGAGTTTTTGATCATAGCATTCTGATGGGTGTGAGATGGAATCTCAGAGTTGTTTGATTTATATTTCCCTGAAGACAAATGATGTTAAGAATTTCATTAAGTACTTCTCAGCCATTTGAGATTCCTTAGTTGAGAATTCTCTGTTTAGCACTGTACCCCATTTTTTAAATTTGATTATTTGCTTTGATAGTGTTTAGTTTCTTGAGTTCTATATATATTCTGGATATTAGCCCTTTGTTAGATGTAGAATTGGTGAATATCTTTTCAAGTCTGTAGAGTGCTGTTTTGTACAATTGACAGTGTCCTTTGTCTTAAAGACGTTTTTCAGTTTCATGAGGTCCCATTTATTAATTGTTGATCTTAGAGTCTGAGATGTTGTTCTGTTCAGGAAGTTGTCTCCTGTGCCAGTGAGTTCAAGGATCTTCCCCACTTTCACTTCTAGTAAATTTACTGTATCTTGTTTTATTTTGAGGTCTTTGATCCATTTGAACTTTAGTTTTGTGCAGGGTGATAAATATCAGGCATGCAGTTAGACCAGCACCATTTGTTGAAGATGCTTTCTTTTTTTTCCATTGTATGGTTTTGGCTGCTTTGTCAAAAATCAAGTGTCCGTAGATATGTTGATTTATTTCTGGGTCTGTGATGCAATTCCAACAATCAACCAGTCTATTTTTATGCCTATTCCATGTAATTTTAATTACTATTGTTCTGTAGTGTAGCTTGAAGTCAGGGATGGAGATACCTCCAGAAGTTCTTGTATTGTATTGGATTGTTTTAGCTATTCTGGTTTGTTTGTATTGCCATATAAAGTTTAGAATTGTTCTTTCAAATTCTGTAAAGTATCATGTGGGAATTTTGATTGGGATTTCACTGAATCTGTACATTGCTTTTGGTAAAATGGACATCTTTACTATGTTAATCCAACTGATCCATGAACATTGGACATTTTTCCATCTTCTGATATCTTCTTCAATTTCTTTCTTCAGAGACTTGAAGTTCTTGTCATACAGATCTTTCACTTGCTTGGTTAGAATTACACCAACATATATTATTTGTGTCTATTGCGAAGAGTGTAGTTTTCCTAATTTCTTTCTCAGCCCATTTGATGTTTGTATACTAGAGTGTTACTGATTTCTTTTTAATTAATCTTGTATCCAGCCACTTTGATGAAGGCATTTATGAACTGTAGGAGTTCTCTGGTGGAATTTTTGGATTACTAATGCATACTATTATATTATCTGTGGATAATGATACTTTGACCTCTTCTTTTCCAATCTGTATCCCTTGATCTTTAGTTGTCTTATTGCTTTGACTAGGACTTCAAGTGCTATACCAAAGAGATACAGTGAGAGTGAGCGGCCTTGTCTTGTCCCTGATTTCAGTGGGATTGCTTTACATTTCTCTCCATTTAATTTGATGTTGACTATTGGCTTGCTGTATATTGCCTATATTGTGTTTAGGTATGTGCCTTTTATCCCCAATTTTTCCAAGACTTTTAACATGAAGGAGTGTTGGATTTTTTTCAAATGCGTTTTCAGCATTTAATGAGACAATCGTGTGGGGTTTTTTTCCAGTTTTTTTATATGGTGGATTACGTTGATGAATTTTTATATATTAAAATATCCCTGCATGCCTGAGATGATGTATTCTTGGATTCAGTTTGTGAGTATTTTGTTAGGTATTTTTGCCTCAATGTTCACAAGGGAAATTGATGTGAATTAATCTGATTCTTTTTCTTGTTGAATCTTCATGTGGTTTAAGTATCACTAACGTGGTTTCATTGAACGAGTTTGACAATGTTCCTTCTGTTTCTACTTTGTGGAAGAGTTTGAGGAGTATTGGCATTAGATCTTCTTTGAAAGTCTGTGCTGAATCCACGTAGCCCTGTTTTTGTTGTTGTTGTTTGGGGTTTTTTGTTGATGGGAGACTTTTAATGACTGCTTTTATTTCCCTAGGGGTTATAGAACTATTTTACTTGTTTGCCTCATCTAGATTTATCTTTGGTAAGTGGTATCTATCAAAAAAAAGTTCATTTTCTTTAGATTTGCCAATTTTGTGGCATATAGGCTTTTGAAGTAAGACCTAATGATTCTTTGGATGTCCACAGTGTCTGTTGTTATATATTCCTTTGCATATCTGATTTTGTTGATTTGGATACTGTCTTTTTGTGTTTTGGTTAGTTTGTTAAGGGTTAGTCTATCTTGTTGATTTTCTCAAAGAGTCAGCAATTGGTTTCATTGATTCTTTGTATTGTTCTCTTTGATTCTAATTTATTGATTTCAGCCCTGATTTGATTATTTCCTGCCATTGACTCCTCTTGGGTGTGTTTGCCTCTTTTTTTCTAAAGCTTTCAGTTGTGCTGTTAAGTTGCTGGTATCTAGTCTCCCTAACTTCTTTATGAAAGCACTTAGTGCTATGAGCTTTCCTCTTAGCACTGCTTTCATGGTGTCTTATAAGTTTGGGTATGTTGGGCCTTCATTTTCATTAAATTTTATGAAATCTTTGATTTCTTTCTTTTTTTTATTCCATGACCTCATGATCATTGAGTAGGGAGTTGTTCACTTTCCATGAGTGTGTAGGATTTTTGCCATTCTGTCCTTGTTGAAGTCCATAGTGATCTGATAAAGTACAACAGGTAAATTAAATTTTTTTGTTTTCATTTAGATTTGCTTCATGACCAACTATATGGTCGACTTGGGAGAAGGTTTCATGTGGTGCTGAAAAGAAGGTACATTCTTTTGTGTTTGGGTGAAAAGTTCTGTAGAGATCTATTAGGTCCATTCGATTAATAACATCTGATAGTTTCATTATTTCTCTCTCTAGTTTCTGTCTTGATGATTGTCCATTGGTGAGAGTAGGTATTGAAGTTTCCCACTCTTAATTGCAGGGATCAACGTGTGATTTAAGCTTTAACAATGTTTCTTTTACAAATGTGAGTGCCCTTGTATTTGGGGCATAGATGTTCAGACTTGTGGCTTCATCTTGGTGGATTTTTCCTTTGATGAGAATGAATTGTCCTTCTCTGTCTCTTCTGATTAATTTTGGTTGAAAGTCTATTTTATTAGATGTTAGGATGTCTACTCCAGCTTGCATCTTCTGTCCATTTGCTTGGAAAACCTTTCTTCAGCCCTTTACTCTGAGGGAATGTCTATCTTTGTTGGTGAAGTATGTTTCTTGTATGAATCTGAATATTGAGTCCTGTTTAAGCATCCATTCTGTTAGCCTGTGTCTTTTTATTGGAGACTTGACTCTGTTGATGTTGAGAGATATTAATGACCAATGATTGTTAGTTCCTATTATTATAATAGTGGTAGTGTGTTTGTGTGTTAAACTTCTTTTGATTTTGCTCTTGTGAAGTTATTTATATCCTGTGTTTTCTTGGTTGTAGTTGATCTTGTTGGTTTGGAATTTTCCTTCTATCTTCTGTATCTTATGCTTAGATATTGTTTAAGCTTGGTTTTGTCATGGAATATCCTGTTTTCTCCATCTATGGTAATTTAAAGTTTTGCTGGATATAATAATCTGGGCTGACATCTATTGTCTTTTAGGGTCCGCATGATACCTTCCCAGACCCTTCTGGCTTTTATAGCCTCTGTTGAGAAGTCAGGCATGATTTTTGATAGGTCTGCCTTTGTATGTTGGCCTTTTTTCCTTGCAGATGTTAATATTTTTTTTCTTTTTCTGTACATTTAGTGTTTTGATTATTATAAGGCAGGAAGAATTTCTTTTCTGGTCTAATCTATTTAGTGTTCTGTAAGCTTCTTGTATGTTTAAAAGCATAGCTTTCTTTAGGCTGAGGAAATTTTCTTCTATGATTTTCTTGAAAATATTTTCTGGTCCTTGGAGCTGGGAATCTTCTCTTTCTTCTATTCCTATTATTCTAAGGTTTCATCTTTTTGTGGCACCCTTGATTTCTTGGATGTTTTTTACCAGGAATTTTTTTCAATTGAATATTTCCTTTGCAGATGTATCATTTTCTTTGATTCTTCTATGCCTGAGATTCTCTCCTCCATCTCTTTTATTCTGCTGCTGATGCTTACCACTGTGGTTCCTGTTCTCTTCCTTAATTTTTCCATCTCCAGGTTTTCCTCTGTTTGTGTTTTATTTATTGATTCTGTTTCCATTTTCAGGTCTCGAACCATTTTATTCATTTTCTTCACCTGTTTGGTTGTGATTTTCTATATTTCTTTAAGTGATTCATTAGTTTCCTCTTTAATGGCCTCTATTTGTTTGATTGTATTTTCCTATATTTCTTTGAGGGATTTATTCACTCCCTCTTTAAAGTCTTCAAGCAGGACTTCATAAACCTAGATTTAAGGGCATTTTCCTGTATTAGGTTACTCAAAACTTGCTGCCATAGTGCTCTGGGTTTTGTTGATTGTGTGCTTACCCTTGCCCTTATCATTGGTTGTCCCTGGTGTTGGCTGGTTGCTTCTGGGACCTGCTGGGCTTCTTGAACATGTGGTTGTGGGCAGTGGGCTGGATCTTCTCATGTAGCCTACAGCTCTGCTCTTCGGGTTGTGTCCCAGTTGGATCTATAGGCAGCGAATTAGGGTATGAGTTTCTAATCTGTGTGATCCTGTGAGTTCCTGCCAATCTCCTCAAGACAGCCAGTAGAGCCATGGACCATAGGCTGAATGCGCATGTCTCTGGAGTCCAGAGTCATCTTTAGATGGCGAGAGTAGCTGGCAGGTCTGGAGATAGTACTGTGATTGTCTGGCTGCAAGGGTCCTCCCCTATTTGCAAGGGAACACCAATGGTCCACCTGGGCACATCGGGGCAACCAGTAGAAGAGTAGACCAGAGCTAGGACCCTGTCCCTGGTATCTGGGAGGTGTCTTCAGGGAAAAAGGAAGGTGGGAGGAATCTGCGGTCCAGATGCTGGAGCCATGTGCTTTTGGAACTTGGGAGTTGTGTTTGATTGAAAGGTGCCAGCTGCTGGGAGCCTAGGACCACAAGTGACTCTTGGACCTGGGACTGTGCATCCCTTGCTCCTGGGACACCTCCTCTAGTCTTGGAAACAGAGATATTGTCATTTTGGAATCAGCAACCAGGTAACTCACTTGGTCTGCTATCTCTGATTTTCTGCTACTCAGGGTCCTCAATGGCCTCCTGAATGCCATCATCTTAGATAGACCTATTTTTTACAAATTCTTGAGTTTCATCATGTAAGTCATTTTTTGTGTGTTTTTCTGACTTTTTAAAAAATAAGTTCTCAGAACTATAAATTTCAGTCTTTGAACTGATTTTAATTTGTCTCACTGGTTTGGTATGTTGTTTTCATTTTCATTTAGTTCCAGCAATTGTTTTAATTTCTTTTTTGAAAATTTTTAGATCCACTGGTCATTTAGTAACACGATGTTTAATCTCCATAAGTTTGTGTGCTTGGAAGAGAGCCATTGAGTGTTGATTTTACCTTCTGTTACACTGTGGTAAGATACATAGTGTACATAAATGAGTTAAGATCTGCTTTGTGTGCCAGTTTGTTATCTATTTTACAGACACTTCCTTTCATGGGTTTTTGAGTAGAGTGAATATTCTGTGATGTTTGGATGGAGTATTTTGTAGATATCTGATACCAAACTGTATATTACTTTTGAAACCTCCTCTGACATTTTTAAAAAGTAGCCATAGCACCATGAAAGTAGGAGTAGTGAAGAATTTTAAATACTATTTAACTAGAAAGTCTGTGAAGCGAAAAAGATCGGAAATCCTCAGAATTTGAAGTCAGGACGAGTCAGAAAATGATGGGGTAGTGGTGGGGAGCAGAGACAAAACCAAAAGAATAGCTAGAAGATGCTCCAGGAGGCAAAGTGTCAACATGAACAGAGAGCAAGGAGATCAGCCTGGATTAGATGGTAATCTGAGCAGACTCTGAGATAATAGTTTAAATCCTTGAATAAGGTGTGAAGAGTCTCGCCCAGTGTCCTCTTCAGCAGAATCATGGGCTTAGAGCTTCTGACAGTAGAAAGATCAAGTCTAAATGTCGAACAGTGGGAATCGATGTGAAGACAAAATGTAGGGCAGGAAGAGGAGGGATTTCACCTTCAGGGTGAGGAAGGCAGCTCTGCTGATTTCTGGATTTCTGAAACTACACTGATGAAAAGGAAGCTGGTATCCAGTCTCCTCCCCATGGGGGAGGATCTTCAGGTGAAGTGTGAAGATGGCACATCACAAGCAGTGAGGTTGGTAAAAAGAAGAGATTAGGAGTCCTTACTGTACCAGTTCTTTGAAACACTCTGTCCACAATTGAGCAAACACAGCTAAATTTTTCATCCACAAAACCTCATTAAGTTGTGCCTGTCCAGAGTCTCATGGCTTGTAAAGATCAGCTGCACACAAGTCATGTTTATCATAAAAGTGACAGCTGGACAGAGATGCAAAAGCACCTATGTCCAAAGTGCTTTTTGTCCAGCAGAGGGCAGCATTCTCTAGTTGTTTGTAGTTAGCTCCTTTGCTTGCAAAGCACACAGGCACTTAACTTGTTTCTAGAATAGATTTTTCTGCCACACATGATCTAGGTGTTAAGGATAAGTGAAGTTAGAGACTTGGAAATGATAATGACACTTTTATCAGTAATAAATTATTACATTAGGGAATATAATCCAGTGCAAACTGAATTCAACCATGATTTTCACAGAGTTGGCTGGGTACTTGGAAATGAGAATTGGGGGCTAGTGAGAGGTGGACAGTCATCATTAGCTCCTTTGTCTAAGGTGGTGAAACATTGATATATATTTTCATAGTGCTACCTAGAACTCTTTATATGTGTTTATAAATATCTATATTTGTGAAAATATGTCATATATCATTTTAGATGTATGTTTAGCACCAAAAAGTTATTTCTTTTAGCTCAAGGTTTACTCTTCTAGAACAATCTTTACTTTTTTCATTGCTTTAAACTGTCCCTTATTGAACCTCTTCCATGTAAGGTAACAAGAACTCTGGAAAGGGAGACCAGTGGGCAACAACAAAGAACAGTTCCTGTTCTCATGACATTAGCACTAAGTTCACAAGGGACTAAAAGTGCAAACACAAAATGCCAGAGTACCAGGAGGTATACCATGCTGTAAGAAAATCAAAACAGGCTAACAGGAAAATGGGAACATGCAAGGCAGAGACAGGGATGGATAACATCTGTGTGATGGCAGGAAAAAGTGTTCAGGGTGAATGACTGAGTTAGGAGAAATTATACGGCTGCATGACATATGACATACATACATACATACATACATACATACATATGAGAGAGACAGAAACACAAAAAGAGAGAGAGAGAGATGGAGAGAGAGAGATATCAATGAAATCCTTCTGAGTAAAGGTACAGAAGAAAAAGACAAAATGACAGAAGTGATGTATAAGAAGACCTGGGAAACATTATGGAAAAGAAAAAAAAAGCTGGTGCTGAGCCTTTGGGAGGAAAGAACTGGAGATGTTGGGGGAGAGAGATCAGGAGACAGAGAGGTGGAGGGGAAGTGGCAAAAGACAGAGTCTCATCATGGAGGACCGTCTAATCCATAATAGGGCTGGGTAGAGGTTAACTTTAAAATTAGCAAAAGCATCTTAATCACGGACCAAAGTGGTCTACCGAATACTTGAGAAACGCTGCTAATTTAGTTTTTAGGATGAAGTGTTGTGAGATAACAAGGTAGAAGGAAGACCTGAAAGAGGCTGTTGTGGTTGCTCGGACAAAAGATGGGGTGATGAGGAGAGCAGGCCCTTGCATGTAAGGCAGTTTTTATTACCCTAGTGGGCAACCTCTACTAAAACAGCCAACTGTGCCTAGCCAGAACTAAGCATAAGGTCATTTCCACAGTAGCAACAAGGATCACAAAGGCCCATTTGAGCACATTGTAAACTGAGTGGAAGAGTTTTTATTTCTAGGTTTCATGGTCTTGCCACTCAGTTTCTTAGGTGAATCTCCTTGATTGTTTCCTGCACCTGCTCTGGCTTCCTAAAAACCAGGCAGGAACAGTCTTTTAGTCTATCTAGTCTTTCAACGCCCCATAATTGGGTCTACTATTTTCAGCTTGGCTCAAATATCCTTAATCAGATAAAGATTCAACTGTATGGAAAAGAAAATTCTTGTCTAGTCAAGAGCCCTTTAATCGATTATTCAATACCAAAGGTCAGCCTTGAAATCATATACATAAGAGTAACATTAAATGGATTGAGTTTGAGAGAGAGAGAGGGCGGGGCACATTGGAGGGAGGAAAGAGAAGGGGGAATTGATATAAGCATGCCATAATTTCAAAAATTGTTAACAAAACTGCAAAAATGTTTAAAGGACTCAACTGTACATCTTTAGAATGGAACAGATTTAATGTGGGGCATCATCATAGGAATTTGAACACAGGCAAGAGAACATAGTCCTTAACGCACAGGCTCTGTATTCAAATATCATAGTCCAAGCTATCTTCGGTCACTTCGCTTGACTCTGCCTCATTTTATCATCTCCAATCCAGGAAATGGAACCCACTTTCACGATTGCTGTAAGCTTAAAAACATCATGTAGGTGGTTTATAGATGTGTCCAGTAATTGTTTAAGTACTCAGAATATGAATGATGGCTGTCTTGTTCTAGCCAGCCTATAAATTCTAGAGCTCTCTCGGATGAACTCTGACCGCTGAAGATTGTTTTCCTTTGTGACACTTTTAAGTTCCTTTTTTTATGGTGAAGAAAGGTGAGGTAAAGAGTTAAGTGGTTTACTCAACATGATACACTTGGGTAGGATCTGTTCAAAGAAAGCCCAAGAATGACTCAGGCCTGCTGAAGGCTTTGAAAGACTTGGGGGAAAACTTTTAGTTGCTAAAGACTGGAGAGCACCCCCAGGGACTTTGCTTTATTTATTTTCATGGTGAGAACCTCAACATTCATGGTGCTAAATGTGCCTTGGAAAGTTCTAGCAAAGGCCTGGAGTTAATTACCATTGTGATTCAGAGTTGTTGTTTTTATCTAAAATGCCAATCAAGTTCTATGGAAACTGAGGGACCTGTTATTGAATGACTGTTCCAAGGTGTCTAATGCCAGAGAAGGGTAAAAATTCTGAAGACAGTGGACAGAGGAGCCCAAAGCTTTAAGAAATTAATCCAAGCACGGTGGTGCACCCCTGTGATCCCAGCACTTGGGGAGACAGAGTCAGCCGATCTCTGTGAATTAGAGGCCAGCTTGGTCTACAAAGCAAGTCCAGGACAGCCAGGCCTACCCAGAGAAACCCTCTCTTGAAAAAACAAATAACAACAACAACAAAATATTTAAAAATTAACATAAGGTACATATCATGGTGGTGAGGGAAGAGTCTGTTGAGAAGGAACCCTCTGACATCACTCTTAAGCTCTTGCTGACAGAGCTAAGGAGAACTGCTGTTCTGCATGGAAGAAAAGCAGGTTTAGTGGGAATAATTTCTCAGAATCAATGTAGAGGAGAGGTAAAGGAGCTCAGGGCATGGACTCACAGTTCTGTTCTCCTTGGAGAACCTAGTAAGTCACCCCAGCCCCTACTAGGTTTCAAACGGCAGGAGTGATTGACAATCTCCATGTGAGCCAGGTCTCTGTGAACTCAGATGCTCCCATCTCTTTCCTGACTGAGGCCCAATCTCAGCACATGACCAGTTACTTTACAAATTAGGATGTTATCTTATTCTCACCATCTCCCAAAGAAACTGGCAGATTCAAACAGCCTGGAGTCTGCTATTAATGCTAATTGATAGTAATATCATCAGAGGAACCCAAAGATCTGCTGAAATTGTGTATGATTATATGACTTAGAAAGTTACCCGAAGTGTGGGGTGAGGTAATATCTGCTTTAGCAATGTTGAACTTTCTAGCACACCATTTCATTCATGGAGGAGCGGAATGGTTCAACTTTTTTTCATATGCAATGGTTACCAAAGTCTTCAATGTTCATTGCTTTTCATAACAAAGAGTGAAAGGGGGAAAAATAAGGAAAGAAGAGGGAGTGTTGCTGAGCTGGAATTGAAGCAGCCCCAAGTCTTACTATCTCATCTAATAGCGGTTAGGAAAGATGCAGATGAAGAAAGGGACTAGAAGGAAGTATATTTTAGACACAGAACCCAGTTTCAAGCATCGTCTCACTGTGATGGTGGTCAAATTGGCATCGTCTCACTGTGATGGTGGTCAAATTGATACAGTTCATTTAAACTTAGTGGTATATTAAGGAAACCGAGGGATCACAGTATCGTCTGTTTTGTTATGGTTGAACAGAATAGTGTTTCTTAGCTGTGATGCTATTTTTTTTTAGGTTAAATTACCACAAGCCTTTGTGGTTTTAGGTTTTTCATAAATTTGGGAGAATAGAAAGCATAAGAAAATCTTCCCATATCAATGAGAGCACATACCCATGATCCCAGAAAGTAGAAAGCCTTGCTTTGAGCTGAGGTTCGAATTATTAGTGACCCCCATCTTCCTCACCCACACAGCCTCACCAAGCAAGCCCTAGATTCAGTAAGATCTAGATAACTTAGAATCCACCCAGTTCAAAGTCTGCTGACAACTTTTCAAAATATTTCTCAATCTTCTAGAGCAGTTTGTAAAAAAAAAAAAACAATAACCAAATTAAATAATAATATATCTAAATTGTACTAAATTTTGTGCCTATTAAATTTTCTTTACTATTTATTTCTAACATATACAATAGATCTTATATGTTATATCATAATATACATATACATAATATGTAATATATAAAATTCTGTGTAATAATATATAAATTTTATATTTAAATATATATATTTAAGGAACAATTATCTTATATATAAAGTTCATACTCTTCTGTGCTCAGTTAACTATCATGAAACTGATGATTCATTACATATCTAGAAAAGGTCTTTCTTGTGCTTCCTAGTCTACAGAACCTTCAGCACTTCTGACTCCATCCGTAATGCATTTGTAGAAAGTTGCATGTGTTTGGGGGCCTCATATAAGCGGAACCACATAATTCGTACTCCTTTCACATATGGCTTCTTTAATTCCACAGTAGGATAGTCATCCACAATGCCATGCATATTAGGGATTTGCTTATTTTGTGGCTGCATCTAACTCATTTCTAGAATTCACTGTGCTTTAATTCCCCATTTTTCCTGCTGGTGGATTTGCAGGCTATTGCTTAGATCTGAGCCATTCAGTCTATAACTGCTAAAAGCAAATGGTCCTGATCTCTACAGAGCACTCAGCTAAAAGTGGAGTTCGTGTCTTTTACTTCACTCTGCTTTTATTTGTCTTCCTTTTTAGCTGTGGGACTAGTCTTTGTATGTCAGCAAAGAAACCGCAACAATGTGCGTCATTAGGCTTAGAAACTGTCTGGAGTGAGTAGTAAATCTCATGGTTCATAGCTGTCGGCTAGCAGGGAAACACCTCCCAAAGCTCATTCTCTATGTTTCTTTTTTTTTTTTTTTAAACCTAATTTGTCCTCCATATTTTTTGTGTGTGTGTGGCTAAATATTTATATCAGGTTAGATTTCTCCAGTTCTTTTTTGTTTCTTTCAGAAATTAAATAATTTAACAAATTAAAATTTCCTTATAAAAGTTAAGGATTCTCAGGTGAGATTTTTTTTTTAATATTATAGGAGAATTGAGACACTGTTCTCAGCCTCATCCCTAGAACATATCCCATCATAAAGTAGGGGAGCCCCTCAATGAAAACAAACATACTCAGCTTCACGGTAATAAAATGAATCCAACAAACAACACTGGGGTTTTCATTTGCCATATATGTAAATACTTAAAATCATTAACATATAGAATATTGATAATGGAGAGAAAAGAGAGGGGTGTCTTATATATTGCTACACTAAGTGCATAAATGGTAAACCCTGATAGCAGCCATTTGGGATTCAGCAGGACTGCAAACACCCATATTTAGTAATTCGAAGCTTCCATTTACCAGCATGTCCTAGAGAAATTCTTCTTAATCTTGCTAAGGATTCAAAATGCTGCAGCCAGCGTGGAGAAACGTATGTATTATTTTAATTCGTGTAAGACTATGCTTTGAAATGCCATGGTGGAGAATGGGAAAGTGGGTAAGAGCCCATATTAAATAACTGCAGTTGGCTCTCTGTGTCTGCACAGTCTGCTTGGGAGTAGTCTCGGGTTTCTACTTCCTCAGATGGAGCCTACAGAGTAGATCACAGCACATGGCCACACCTCGTCCAGAGATTGCCTTAAATCGGTAACAACCATTCGTTCGTTCGTTTGTTTGTTTGTTTGGTACAGAGATAGTACATAGTAATGGAAGCAATGCCAAATACTGCAGAAGAATGTCATATGATTTTTTCCCCAGAAATCCCTTACTTCACAGTCTATAAAATTTCATTCCCTCCTCTCCCTTTCCCCATGGGGGGTATTGCAGTGTTGCTCTTACCTTCAGATAAAAATGCCTTTTCCAGGCATAATGAAGCAGAACCTCCACGGTCCTAGGAATTCACACTTGAAACTTCTTCAGAGATGCTGATGGACTTCCGGGTTTGGAGATAGATTCCCCACACCAAAAGTGATCTGAGATCATGCCCACTGACATCTATTCTGTACATGCCAAGAAACACCTAATTAAGTTTGCCAGCTGCTACCAGGATGAGTCCTTAGAATAACAGTATTGTTTTGACCCTGTCCTTCCATGCTTTCCCCCTTTGCCTTCACTTACTACACTGCTTCACTTTAAAGTTTTCATGACTTTCCCACATGCAGAGTAAAATTTGATTAGAAGACTCATTCTAGTAACAATCCTCTTACTTTGTGGATTAATCTAATAAGTCTATATAGAACTAATAATTTGCTGGCTAAATATACTATTCTTACCAGCTGAAATAAAGCTTTATTTTAAAATGTAGATTCCTGTACTATCTGTAGCAAATAACAAGAAGCTTTTGGGTCCTTTATAGAATATCCAGGAAAGTTTCATGAGTACTTTCAAATAAAATTTATATGCACAACTATTTGTCCATGTCTACTGTCATTAATGTAACTCAATTCAAGCTTAAAAGAAAATACTTTAAAAACAAACAGATACTTGATGCAAAGAAAATTGCTACTATCAATCTGTAGGAGAAAATGACTTGAATTGACTGTCCAGTCTAAATTATATTGCAGAGCACTAAACTAACTCCCAAGCTCTTTACTACTACTAGGAAAAAAAAAGCAGAAAATGAAAATCAGCAAAAGAAATCTAGACAAAACTGTTGTGGTTAAAAGACAAAAAAAAAAGTTTGGGAAGAAAAGCAAAGTGTATTTTGCTACACTAAAGTAAAAAGAAACACACACACACAGTTTAAAACAATACCTAAGCCATAGAAACAATAATTACACAACAACTCAGTTTGGGGTACAAACACCATTTCTTCCTCAAGCCTAAAGATGACTTCTATTACTTAAAAAAAAAATCCCACTTGAGGTTAAGTACCAGGTTAAGTATCAGGTCTCTGATTTATTTTTTCTAAATATTAGATTTATTTGCCTTAGTTCCACTTTTAGAGGAAATGATATAAATTTATGCAAATAGTGTGTGTAAGTTCACACAAGCATGTGTATGAGCATCTGTGATATCATAGAGCAGCGAGTACCTTACTGCACCCCAGTGCACACAGGACAGAGCGGAGCACACACAACATGCAGCTCACACCTTCACTGTCCTGTGGGGGATACTGGCTGGACCATTCTTGCCGTGGTGAACTCTTTCCTGTCCATGACCCCTGGTTCCGGTCTTCATTTCCTGCCCACCCAGAGCTGCACACGTTTTCTGCTCCCCACTGTGCCCCAGAATGATGTATTTCTCAGCCTTTACTCTCCAGGTCTGAAATGATCTGTAGGGCCAGTGGCCACTTCTTCTTTGGGTCTCTGGGCGCAACGGGAGGTGTATTCACTATCGCACCCCTGTAGCTCCGAGCAATGACTCAATATACACGGATGGCAGTGCAGCTCTTCCAACACCAGCATTTCAAGGATGAAGTTCGGGGTGTTGCTTGGTTTGTTTGTTTGCTTACCAGTGCAGGGAACTGAACTCAGAACCTTGCACACACCAGCCATGTGCTCTACCACTAATCTATATCCCTGGCCCCTTCTTTTAAACCCGTTTGCACAAGATTAACTGGTTTGCCTGAAGGCGTTCTGATACAGTCTAAAAGGCAATATTTCTGCGACTGTTTCTAGATCATCTCTTTAACTCACTGATTATCTGTGAGATTCAGCTCTCAAGGATGATATCACAGATTCTTCTTCTCCTTTTTTATTACTACAATTTGCATCTCAGTCATAGGACCCTCTCTCTTCTTCTCCCAGTCCCACCCTCCCTCCTGCATGCCCTGTGTAGAAACATGGCATTCAGTCCGTCACATCAGGTGGCAAAGACAGTGACTCTGCTCCCAGGCGCTGGGGCAATGGCACTGGGGACCGGACATTTCACTGCTGTGCGTCCATCTGCCTAGAAACTGGGATGAATTGTGATGTCTCTCCTCTAAGGATTTCTTGAGTATTGCACTGAGGTTTTACTCTACCTGGTGCAAGGAATGGACTGACTACTGTTACTAAGCAAAATAAAGCAACTCTTCTTTCTTGCAGGATTTAGTCTGGGTCCTACCAGGCTGCTGCTAATCTGTAATGTCCTGAGGTGCCTGGGGGGATGCCTAATGAAAGACACTTCACAAATTTACCTGATAGAAAAGCTACTAGCATATTGTGTCGCAGAGAAGTGTGCCTCAGGATTCTTTGGGAAACTTCTATTTAATGAATGTAATTAACATCGTCAACAACAATAAAAAACAACAACAACACATTCTGAAGCAAACTCTGGGCACTAGTTTAACAGGTATGGCTGCAATTTGGGAGTATCCACTTTGGTTTCATATCCACTTTGGTTTCATATTTAGATGAGGATTATTCTGCCAATCACAATGCAAACAAACAAAAATACTCAAGGCCTATGTTAGTATGAGTTTTAAAACCTCTTTAAAGAAAAACAAATTACGTGATTGATTCTAACCTGGGCATTGTAAATATCTTTCAAGAAAGAAAAATCACCCAGGCTTTGTATTGGCTTAATATACACTTCAAGAAGTTCTACCTACAAAGAGGGAGGGGCATTTATAATTCTGCAGTGGCTCATAACAACTTCCTCATGAACCAGGAAACTTTGCAACTATTAAATAACCTGAAAGAAGGAGACAAAGAAGGAAGTAACTGACCAGAATGAAAAGAGGAACGGTTCTCAGCTGAAGCAAGTCTGATGAAGGCTGACAGACAGAGCCTGGCACTCCTGGCTTGAAGTGAGTCCGAGACCCATTTAAAGTGTTTGGGTAAGGAAAAGAGGTAAGAAATGAATTCATGTTTAATCAAGTAGTGTCATTTTGTTACAACAAAACCAGGTTTTTTGTTTGTTTGTTTTAGTGGATAATTTTGCGGTAGTCATAGTGGGGAAAGCAATTTGCAAGTTGAGGGTGAGGTTGGTGTGTCTAGGACCCTTCCCTGAGCCTTCCCTGTTACCTGATGGAAATGCAGTATCTGCTTTGCAAGGTCCACTCTGTAAAGAATTTGTGATTTGAAGGCAAGTGAATAACTGTTAGTCAATTTCAGAAACTGCTGCTTTCTAAAGTGAAAAGAGCTTCCAGACTAGCCAAGGTGAACTTCATTTAGGTGTCATGCTAGGATGGTTTATTATTTGAAATATGTTTCTCATTATCTGTTTTTTTTTAATCTTACAGATTTTTCTCCCATATAGTTAACTTGAAAAGAAGGAAAGATATGTTTCTTTGTCCATTCTTTTTCTCAATGAATGTTCTTTACATGATATTTATATTAAGGATATCTGCTCTGCATAGAACTAAAATAAATTCTTACAGAAGGCTAAGAGGGAGTCTCTTGTTTCTCTTCAGCTGCTGAGGGAACAGCAGCTACTCATGCAGAAAACCACTTCTAATCTCTTGCAGGCCTGGCCTCTTCCTAAAACCTCATCATTGCACTCAACATTTGAATTTTATTTTGGAAATACATCTCAAACATTCTTGAGAGTATGAATGCAATTATTTATGCTGCAAAATATTAAGACCCATTCTCATCTGCCCATAAAGGAAATGAAGCTCTATTTATAGAAGTCATTAGACAAATGCCTGTGCTTAGCCCTTTCCAGCACATCTGTGCTCACAAAATGCGGGAAGATTCCTTAGCCTATAGCTTTACCTTCTATTAATCTTTAAGTTAGTATACACTGATGAGTTTTGTTATAACATTTTCATACCTGTATCATGATATCTTGCATTGTGTATGTGACCTTTCTCACTCTAGCTGTAGACAGTAGAATTTGTTTACCCCTTAATGGTTATCAAACAGTTTATTATAAAAAAAAGTTCTCATGCCATACTCCACTTGTTTATATAAAATGGAATGTTTGAGCATTGACTTTGAATGAGCTTGTAAGACTTTGTCATTAGAAATGATCACTCACTGGCGGGGGGCACTACTTGTGGGTTTTCTTTTCCCTGTTCACTGTTGTTATTGTGGCTATGAATGGATCACTCCATCTGTTAGCTGATATTTAGTATATTTGCTGTCTCGCCCATGCTCAGTACTAGTGCTGATGAGTAGACTAAACACACTTGTTCTTAGGGAGTTATCATCTGAAATCCTCCATTTTAACATCTATACGATGCGGAGAGCAATAAGACCCACACACGAGAGCGGTAAGGTTAAATGAGATAATCCACATGAAAGCATTTGGAAGGTGGTTTAAAATATGTTCCCAATTAAATATGATTGATGATGACATTTGACAGACAATGGTAAAAGTGCTACAACCATTATTGAAAATATTGGCTGTATCTATTTCTGTGTCTGGCCTGAAATGTATAGTAAGAATGCTTTGTTGATAAAATCACAGTAGAAAAATTCTGCCTGGTGGAATACTTTCTATTATCTCCTTAATACTTTAAATTTCAACAGAACACTTCAAACATCACCTTACTTAAGTGAAAATAATTTGCTACATTTATGATGAAAAATTTCCAAAGGTACTTTGCTTCACTTAAAAGATCTCTTAAAACTTAAGAATAATCTATGTGCCCTTTAAAATCTTGTACCTTAAAGTGTCAGTTAGGCAATTAGCTGCAGAATTTTGGAGCCACTTAAAAATGTCCTCTTTTATTCAAATAACTACTGATTGAGTTCATTTTCTGTGGTAGGTGTTGGAGTTCTCTCTATGAATCTAAAGATGGAAAGAGCTGGTCCCTGCTCAACTTTAGACCAGGTAGGAAGACACAATTCCCTTGCTTTTAGAGAATGGGCTACTTACTGTGGACTGTAGAGGGTGAAGTGACCAGGAAACTGACACAACTAAGGAATGCAAAGATTCACAAAGAAGCAGGACGCGATGATCTATCCGAACATGGACAGTTTTGTCGTGTTCTTCCTAATGTTGGAAGAACCTTATATTTCACTTGAAAAACATCAACCTTATCATCAAACACAATTCAAATAGCCAGACTTGGGCAGAGGTAGATTCTTCACTCTCTTTTCAAAATAGCTCTATGTTATACTCAATAATAAAAGCAAGAATTGACAGTGTAGTGCTATTTAGAAAATTTGGTAGATGTGTTAAATTTATCTCACAGTTAATGTATTTTGAATTTATAACAGGTTTCTGGACAGCAGATTCCTCAATCTCCCTCTTCTTGAGGTCACTACTGTGCTATTGTTCTCTCTCATCTCTGCTCCATTTTGTGATCCACTGAGAGAAAAGGAAGTGGAAAGGAATAAAATCCCCGCCATACAGCCCCAGTGTTCAGGAATGGTAGTAAGAGAAACCACCATCTTCAAAGACTAAGTCTGTTGAGTCTCATGTCCAGTTGCATCTTATGTCCTTTCAGATCTAAAAACGAAATGTCCAAGGGAGCCTTCAAACTCAGTTTTGAACAACAGGCTATCAGAAACTGCACCTACTTGTGTCTGCAAATTCATTAGCCACGTCAAGCCGCTGGACACCACTGCTCAGGCAGAAATGCTGAAAAGCTTTGTGAGCTCTTCAGTGGGTGTGGTTGTTAGCGTTTCCTTCCTTATAGTCTTGCTGGTCTGTGGAATTGGATGTGTTTGGCATTGGAAGCGCC
>CM053750.1:14703976-14716590 GCA_028658305.1 Pachyuromys duprasi | reverse complement strand
TATTAATCAATTTTTTCTATACTCTTTACAAGGCTTATACAAACCATTTTCTTTGGAGTGGCACTAAATACTCACTATCTTTCACAGGGAACCGTATTCAGATTCACAGTACACCTTCTATAATTACCTGAAGTTCAAATCATCACCATTAGCCTGTTGAAATTTCTTCCTGTGGGATTCTTTTTTCACATTTCCCAGCTTTTGAGTAATAATTAGATAAATTTGAATATTTCTCTCTTTAGACATAGATAGTTTTCTAATAATAGTCTTGTCTTCCTGGCTGGTAATAGCATTAAAATAAAATAAAAAATTGAATTCTGTGCTTTAACCTCACAAAAGTGTTGGCAGGACAATATGTTTCCTTTTACGTTTTATTTTCTTTAACCTGAATATATCCTGTTTGCAAGTGTGTGTGTGTGTATGTGTGTACACCTGAATGCACATTTCCTTTCTTTTAATAGTTGCTATTGTTTATATATATATATATATATATATGTATATACATATATATACATGTATGTATGTATGCCTGATGAGCCAACTTTGAGCTTCAAAACTCAAAATCTACTGAAGAAGAGAACTATCCCCAAATCGTTTTTTGAAATTTGTGTTGTGGCACACTCACATCACATATATTTATTTTCCTAAGGTATGAGTTCACAGTGAGTTTTCTAAATGAAATGGAGTCAGAGTACTGCCATTTTTTCTATAGGCATGCAAGAAGTATATATCCATTGTCCAAACTCTAAGAAATACTCTAAGAAATCACAGATGTTTCCTAGAGAAAAGCTTAGAGCTAATGACAACGTTCAGTGTTTTGTATTGTCTTACCTAAACAGTTGAGTCTAAAGTTAATCCTGCAATCAGTTTAATGCAATCTTCTTTTTGAAGCTGATAGTTTCATGGAAACAATGCTCCTTTCCAGTGTCTTAGCTGATCTTCGGCCAGCGTGGATGCCCCTTGCGGCTGCAGTGTCTCATGTTCAGCACTCAGCATTTGGTTTAATGCTCGACACTACCGTCTGAAGAGTCTCGCTTGCATGATAAGAGGTTCCACATATCCGCTCTACACTCCCCTTTGTCCACTGCATGCCCAACCCTCTTGACTAGAATTAAAAGTTTCCTTACTCTCATTCATCCCATGTATGGGGCCAGCAAGGAATCTTAACCAGAATCCTTCCAAAATTAAAAAAAAAAATTAGTTTCGCTGAATCTCAGCTCTTCATAATATCCTACTTGCACTTCAAAACCTATATAAAATGTGTATTCATAGTCTGAAAAACACCAGCCTAATCATCAACACTATTTGATGAATCCTAAAGGTCTTCCCAAAGATTCACGTCTATAGGTTTTTGAGGCTCTCTGCAGACTAAATCAAAATCTCTTGGTGTGAAGCAATGAAAACTGTATTTTCAAAAATCTCGTTAAGTTCAGTTATCTTTAACTTGCTGAGTTCACGAAGGAGGAAACTTCATTAAACCACTGATGTTTACAATGTAGGACATTGTGTTGCCAATTAGGACAATTTTATTAGAGAAAAACTGTTCATGTTTGGTGAAAGTCCTGGCAGCCACCAGAAGGGAGATGGAGAATATGGCACGCCTTTTGAAAATTTTGTTTTATAATTTCTAAATTTTATGTTAGTTTATGTACTTTACATCCTGAGAGTGCTCCCTCCCTCTCCTTCTTCCAGTAGCCCTACTTCCTCTCCTTCCCCCTTTTCTTTTCCCTTTTCCCCCAGAAAAGGGTAGCACCCCCAAATTAATCTTCCCCAGCACATTAAGACACATCAGGACTTGCCACTGAGGCTGGGCAAGGCATCCCTGCCAAGGAAGAAGTGATGCAAAAGCATGCAATAGAGTCCATGTCAGAAACAGCCTCTCCTCCACTCACCAAGAACCCTATATGAAGACCAAGCCACCCATCATCCACATGTGTACAGGGGTCTTAGGTCCAGGCCATGTTGATGTCTCAGTCTCTGAAAGCCCCCATGGGACTGGGTTGGTTGTCTCTGTTGGTCTTCTTATGAAGTTCCTTTCCCTTCCAGGTCCTTCTCTCTTTCCCCCAACACTTCTGCAGGACCCGACCTAAATGACTTCCTCTTCTCTTTTCACCCCTCCCCACCAGCCCCTTCCAAGTATCCTTCCTTCAATGCAACCCATCTTAAATTGATGGTCTCATATCCTTTGATTAGGCATGAAATAGAATGAGAGACAGCTTAATAAGAAGGGGCAAAGCACTTCCAACTATGGATGTGGGCTGCTGGGCCAAGGGAGAGCCCAAAGCCTGCATTTTCTTTTAATATAGTAGAATGAAACAAAATCTTGTCACATAAGCCAAAGGGTTGTAGAAAAATAATTGGCACACACCTATCTGATAGAGGACAGTGTCTTAAATTTATAATCAACACGTAGAGCTCTTAACAAGTTGAAAATCCCAGTTGAAATGGCAAGTTATGTAAAGAAACGCTCACTGACAAAAGGCTCACATGTCAAATAAGCACACACAAAAAGCCTCTCGCAATCTTAGTCGCTAGAGGAACACAGCTTCAAACAAGTTACCACTTGCCTGGCTTCTCACATGGACCCAGTTCAAAGTACTGCACAGCCAGGCCCGGCAGGGCTGCTGAACTGGAACTCTGCACATTGCAGGGATACACAAATGGCACATCACTTTTGAGAAGGATTTGATACTAGCCTCCTATGAAGTTGAACATATAGTTACTAGAAGATACAATAAAATGTTTACCAAAACTAAAATGACCTGTGCAGCAGACTGTACAAAACAGAGCTAAGCTGTGTGGAGAACAATCCCGGCTGGTTTTGTATCAAGTTCATACAAGCTAGAGTTATTTGGGAAGAGGGAATACCAATTAAGAAAAGGCTCCCATTAGATTGGCTTGGAAGCAAGACTTTTGAAGCATTTTCTTAGTCAGTTATTGATGGGGAGGGCCCAGCCTATTGTAAATGGTACCACTCCTGAGTTGGTGGTCCTGGATTTTGTAAGAAAGCAGTCTGAGCAAATCATGTGGAGCAAGCCAGGAAGCAACACTTCTCCATGGCCTCTGCATCAGCTCCTGCCTCCAGGTTCTTGCCTTGTTTGAGTTTCTGCCCTGACTTAAGTCAGTGATGGACTGTGCTATGGAACTGTAAGCTTAAACAAATCCCCCACTCCAAACAAAACAAAACAAACTATATGTCCATGTATGTTCAGAGTGTTGTGTGAAGTGAAGACAGTGTAGTCTGTCCTGTATATGACATCCTTGAATATTTTTGAACTTTTGAGATCCTCTGAGCTTCATCGATTTAGACTTAAATGAAGAAATGGTCCTATTTCACTTTGTTGTTGGCCAGCTTTATTCTGTCTTCTCCATTACTGTCCTCCTAAGTTTACCCCAAGAACATAATCCAAGATTAAAATATTATTATATATTTTTATTAAAAAGAAGATACACAATTTGTTTGAGATAGGGGTTATCTCTCAATGTCTTACTTTTGGAAAATAGGACCCAGTAATCCAGCCCTGAATATTTACTTATTCTTCCCAGGAGAATACAAACTCAAAAGAATTGGAGATTCAGACATTTGAACTTACTGTTTGAAAGTCAAACATTTCTTCTTCAAGGAAATATTGTGCAAAAACTATTTTAATGTACATTAGGCTTATGACTACCACAAACTCGTTACTTAACACATACCCAAGGGCAGGTGATGCAGCTGCTCCTATGCAGGATGTCTTTAAAGAGCTACTATAAATTATTAATAGTGTTTTTTTAAGTTACATTAACTTTTGTCTTTCTGGGTCTTGGTTACTGCACTCTGGATAACTATTTCCATCTCCATCCACTTACCTGAAAATTTCATACGTGCTTAGCAGTTCAGTAATATTCCATTATGCACATGAACCGCATCTTCATTATCCATCCATCAGCGATAGAGCACAGGGATTCCTGTGAAGCTGGAGAAGCCAGCAGGACCAAGAGGAGCTTCCCCGTTTTAGAATGAATTAAAAAAAAATCCTACTGGCTGGATCTCTGGCTCTCAACCCTTTGCAACTTGGTATTATTTTTCTTTGTGCGCATCTTGCCCTCACTGGCATGCTGAAATGTCAAGACTTTGGTTTCTGGGGTGAATCTTGAAAATGTCTACAAACTTCTTCAAAAAGTTTTGCTTTCCAGAAGCAAAACTAAAATTTCTAGCCTTATTTTCTTTCAAATCCTTGACCTTCTAAAGATAGTAGAATGCATTTCAGGTCTATTTTCAACTCTTGTTCAATTATCATGCTAGTAGACAAATTATGCATTTTAAATAATGCTTGTAACTTAAGGATTCCAGGGAAACCTATGCAGAATTCACTCATTCAGCATCTCACTATGCATCTTTTTGGACAGAGCAGTGAACAACAGCAACACGCATTCTTGTCTTTGTAAAGCTTACTTTCCTGAATACTGCTTTTTTTTTTTAACAATTACATTTTAAGATTGGATAGACAGCATTTCAAGAAGGTTACAGTCCCAAAGAAGCTACTATGGAAGTGTTTTGGAAGCCATTGTTTAGCCCCAAGACTTGAGTAATTAGAAGTTGGCTACTGTTGGCATTAGTATTACTCAATATAGAACTGTCTAAACATTTTAGGAAATTTTTCTCTTCTTTTATAACTAAGCTATAGATTTCATAAACTGTTAACAGTTATGTGTTTGGGGTATTGTTTGTTTGCCTTGAGAAGTTTTGTTTTGTGGTGTGTGTGTGTGTGTGTGTGTGTGGTTAGTGTAATTGAAGCATCTACATTAGAACACAGGATGGGGATGACATGAGTTTTCGTGACTGTGTGCCCTGATTTGTACTGCTTACTAATTTTTCCTAATAAATGCTTAATTATATTCCTAAAAAGAATGAGGCATTGCTTATATGATTGTAATACGTAGCATGTGGAGCTTCAGATTTTAAAACAAGAAGCCAACACAGTATTCTGCTTTCTCTGGACCTGGCTAGATAAACTGTCTCTTTTTTTTAAACTGTTTTTATTTCTTCAGAGAATAGGATGAGATCAGAGCTATACCATAGCTTTAGGAATACATGGCTTAGGCTGTCCTTAAAGCTTTTCTATCTACCCTTAGGCCTAGGTCTAGAAACTTTTAGACGCCGTACAATCAAATCTTCTGCAAGCCTGAAGCTTGAAGGCTTCATCAAACTTTCTACAAGCCCAGATTGAAGACTTCAGCATTCAGCCTCCATCTGCTAACCTAGTCCTAAAATGTTTTCAGCCTCTGAAGTGAGCTTATTCAGCAGTAAGTCTCAGAGGCTGATAAATTGTGTCTTATTCTCCTGTCTGTTGCTGTGAGAAAAGCAACTTAGAGGAAAAAGTTTATTTAACTTACAGTTCCAGGGTATATTTTACTGAAGGGAAGTCAAGGCAGTGAGAACTTAAAGCAGCTGGTCACGTGCACAGTCAAGTGCAGACATAGAATTAATGCAGGCTTGCCTGTGCTCAGCTTTCCACTTAGTCTAACATCCAGCCCAAGAAATGATACCATCCAAATACAGGCTTAACTCATATTGGTTAACTCAATGAAGGAAACATCTCACACAGATTACCAGAGGCTCACCCAACAAAACAATTCCTCACTGAGACTCTCTTCACAAAATGGATCAAGACTGTGGTAAATTGACTACATATGATAACTAGCCATCACATGTAGACATAATTTTTGGTTCGTCCAGGTTCAGTTGATGTTTCAGAAGAGGATAATTTCTGTCTTCCCTTTCTCACAGAGGTGACTTTTACATTTTAAAATAGACATTATCACTTGTCCCTTTAATATGCTTATGACATGAATTATTGGCCCCGAATTAAAGAAGCTTCTATCTGCAGCAGATGGAGACTACTATAGAAACCTATGATGGGTCAAAATGCAGAGAATAATTGACAGTAGGATTGCCATGCAACCTCTGTGCCTAAGACTCGGAGAACATAGTGGAAGAGAAGGAATAAAGATTATAAGAGCTAGAGGCCCAGGGTATCTGCTGCAAGAAAGGTATTCTACACAAGATGAGGAGGCTAGAGCCAAGAAACCCTTAAAAATACGATTGTCTGAACAAGACCTGAACAATAACAATACCAATTGTCATGCCAACATGGATGGGGGAAATTTCACAGGTTCCCAACTCTAGATGAAGAGCTACAGGCAAATTAATGGTTGGAGAGGGAGAATAATTAAGAAGAGGTCACGAATTTAAGGAGTGGAAAGGACTTGGGATGAGATGTAGGAAGAAGAGGGATAATTATATGAGTGAATCACATGTGTAGGAAAGTCTAAAATTTTAAATAAAAATTCCTGTGTTTTTTCATTCTTGCTCTAAAGTTCCAGAGTGCAAGGCTGTATTAGTTGTATTTCTCATTGTTCATGCCTTCTGGACACCAGCAATTTCTCTGGTGTTGACTTCATGCCTTATCCAGCCTCTTTCATTGCATGCCCAGTAAATTATAATTCTCAGGAGATTGGTAATGTTCCCCCTTTTGTTGTTTTTACTGATGTTTCTGATCTTACTTGCCCAAAGGCTCATCGTAGTTCATTACCAGATGATAATGGTTAAAAGTCAAAGAACGTTTTAGAAGTACCATTCCATGTCATGTGTAACACAGCTAGCCCCAAGAAACAAATTTGCTTTAAAATTTTTTTCTGTTACCTAATTGGAAGTAAAACACTTTGAACCCTTTAGTGTAAGGGACGTAGGAGGTATTGGTACCAAAGAGGACAGGCAAAGTCTCTCTCACAGTACTGCTTAGTTCTGGAGGTTTCCTGGCAGGCTCAGAGAGGTCTGATCAGAACTTCCGGCTGCAGAACCTTTCTGCAGACTGTATCGCCAGTCTCACATTTTAGTCCAAAGTAAAAAGTCTCCAGCAAGAATGAAACAGAAAAAGCTTGGTGCATTTTTCTCTCCCACCAACATCTTGAGTTGTGACTTGTATTTATTTTTATGGATCCCCTCTGAGTGGGTGATCGATATGAAGCAAATGGAGTTCACAACCAAGAGGGCTAAATGTGCTTAAACTTTGAAGAATGTCCATTTTGTACTTTTGGTTGTGAGCCTAGCCCTTAACAGCTGAGCTATCTCTCCAGCAACCCCCCCCCCAACATCTAAAAGTGGGTTCCGAGAGGCAGAAAAAGTCAATTTCCTGGAATAGAGTATTTGTCCACCTCTTTCATTTTCATCGTGGAACCTCTTGTACTAATTCAATAATAGCACATACTATAACATGAAGATCCAGCACTGCTGTTTTCTTATTACAGACTTGGCTTACCAGACAGTTTCTCCACAGCTGTCACAAAAGGGGAACAAACTTCAAACTCTTCCATTTTAAACTCTGCATATAAAATCCTTCAGATGCCAGTTGTCCACTTTGCTCTTAATGAGGCTGGCAGCAGCCACTAGAGGCCCTCCAAGTCCAGACTCTGGAATGGAGGCAGAATGCTAAGCAGCTTTCTGTAGCACGGCCAAATTATGACTTAAGTGTCTGGTGATTAATCATTCCAAAACACATATTTGCCAGTCATCTACACAACTGGCATATTAAACACCTGAAATCTGTTCAATGAGAGAAAAGAGGCTTCTTTCCTGCAGGGTGCCATTCAAAACCAACAATGAGTTTTTCAAAGTGTTTTAATGACTTCTATAGATACAGTTTACTCGCTTTCCCCAGCATTGATTGGAATCTTTACAAATATAAAGTAATAAAATAAATCGAAAGATTTATACACACACATACAAAAAAAAACCAACGATGATTTCTGTATTCATATATTTATTTATAGCTCTTCTGAAATATTTTTCTTGATAGTCATCTGCTTATAAATAAACATGCCATGTTCCCTGTCTCTTGTGAAGGTTATCACACATTGGCAAAGACGGCTGTGCTCTTTAGTGTTAGTAGTGCTCATGCTTGTTCCATAGAGGATCTGACAAATAGTAATGTTGAGCTGAACCCATGATACTCCCGATGTATCATGGCTGTTAAGGCTGAGTGTCCTCAATAGTCTACTTTGTGTATGCCTGTGTGCTCTGAGGTTCTAAAATGGTTTAGAATAGCATGCAATTATCTGCCTGGTTCTCTACACACTAAAGCAGAAGGAGTCACATTTCACATGGGTTGGATCCTTCCAAGTTAAAAAAAAGAAAAGAAAAGAAAAGAAAAAGCCAAGCAACCTGCCAAAAGTACCAATGTGGCATAACTGTGGGATGTGGGAAAATTTCCAACTCAAAGCTTCCAAGACCAGACAAGGAAGTTCTAACACCTCGCTACTATCCACCACCTCAACATTGAGTGTTTACAATGATAACACTTTCCTCATTAAAACTCACCCCACTTCCAGAATGGCTTAGAGCACAGATCCCTAAGCAGGATGTCAACTTTCCTTTCCATCCTTTATCAAGACACCACATTATCTTCTTCTAAGAAGCTTTAACATAACACCCTCTGACCCCTCCCATCAGTCCTCTAAGGCTTCTCTAATTATCACTTACTGAACTTCAGTCTCATTTATAACATGTTAATCAAAGGTTTCCCCATTGTGCTCTCTCCAATCAAAGCTCTCCTAGGATATTTTCCTCATCTATTTTTACTAGCCTTTCTGAAGAAAGCCCATTGTCTCTGATACAATTTACCTATGCAAAATTCTCCCTGTTTCTGACACTGCAACCTTTTAAGACAGTTACTCATGCTGTGGCGACTCCCAGTCATAAAATTATTTTGTTGCTACTTCACAATTTTTTTTGCTACTGTTATGAATTGTAATAGAAATATCTGATATGCAGCATATCTGATATGTGACCTGCTCAATGGCATGGCGACCCACAGGCTGAGAACATCTGCTCCTACAATAAGGACTGTAGTGTTACAGAGGTTCAATGGTCACCAAATCCTCTGAGTCTTTTGGGAATATGGAGTAAACCTAACACAGAAGGGGCAACTTCTTGTCTTTACCAGTGATCTATCCTTTTTCTTCTTCCCTCCTAAGGCTCAAGAATCTCTGAGCACCACAAACGCACTGTTTCCGGGGACTTAAGCTGACATGTCTACTTATTCCTCCTTTGCAATACACCCTATGGCTTGTTGGCATCACTGTGGAGGGGTATGATATTTCATGTTTACCATTAAGAACTTCCTTATTAGCTATTTGCTTCCGTTTTCCTAATTTGAATATGATTGCACATATCTGCAAAGGCACTAGACGATAGTTCTTTCTCATTAATTAGATTCATTCAGTGATTAAATGCATTACCTATGCTGTTTTGTATTTGGATCTGCTGCTTACGTCGCTTGATAAAATAACATGTCCAGAATTCTCTAAGAATACATGTTTTGATTGATTTTTGATAAGTTTAGTCTGCTTTGTGAGAACATATGAGAAAGCCCATGATTCTGATCTTGACATTTATATTTTGTCCTGAGGAAATCCACTGGGAGTATCTGTCATTGTATCTTAAGCTTTCTGTGATGTGTAAACAGTATGGGGATGGAAGAAAGAGATAATGGAGGGAATGTGATGAGGGACAACTAACACTAATGATTTTTGAAAAAGTCTTGTGGGAACCTATTGCTGTAGGAGCTTTCTAAGACAGCATACACATACATGAATAAAAAAGTATTTAAATAGAATTGCCCTATAATGGGACGGTGTGGTTCCCATATAGCGTAGAGTATCAAACAAACAAAGAAAAATGACTTTCTGGTTTAAGTAGTTGGTCAATGGGGTCCCATAGACTTCCAAATGTACATGAAAACATCAGGCTGGTGCTGATCTGGAAGCTTCATCCCTATTGGCTAGCTTTTATAGTGCTGGGAATTTCTAAATACGCCATTGGGAGTACACAGTTGTAAAGCTGCAATAGCTACTAAGCCCATCAAGATATGCCCACTGAGGCAACGGTGACATGAATGTTATAAGAATAACCAATCACTTTCTCCATTGTTACAAACTCTGTCTGCTTCTTCAGTGGACACATAATCCTTTATTTGTCTTCTTAGCTAACATATAGAAAACCTAAGGAGCCTCTCCTCAAAATTCTGCACTTAAAATGATCAAAATTGGCAATGTTTGTGTTGTATACATAACTACAACCCTAAACACATAGTTTTAATGATCTAAAAGGCATCCTTGCTTAGTGCATTGGTACACAGTTGTTATCTGAGTGCTTTTAAGGCAGAGGTAGAATGGTGAGTAACTACATAGGTAGACTCTCTACTTCAAAAGAAAGAAAGAAAGAAAGAAAGAAAGAAAGAAAGAAAGAAAGAAAGAAAGAAAGAAAGAAAGGAAGAAAGAAAGAAAGGAAGGAAAGAAGAAAAGGAAACAGTGGAGATGGAGAGAGGAAAAACCCATATCTTACCTACCAATGCTGTGATTTGGTTGCTCTGTATAGAATGTCCACTCCCTACTCAACATTCTATAGGATCATCTGCCTGAAAGCTTGTTAATCCCTGACCCAGGCAACTCCCTTATTGTGAGCCGCTTCCCTTGCAACTTATCCCACAGACCACTGCTTCAAAAACCCCCAAACTGTTTTGTCCCATCTTTCTCTGACATGATACTCTCACCTGTTCCCCATTGCAACACTTCTATCGACTGTTCATTGTTAATTTCCATGAATGCTGAAAGTCCTGCTGCACACAGTAGTAAAACATGTACTGCTTATTTGAATGCTGGGCAAATAATTTAAATATTAAAAACAGACGCAAGCATAGTATAAGTCTCTAGTCTCAGTGCTAAAGACAAATTCATACTTGTCAAAAAATGTGGCTGTGCCTATAAAATACAAAGTTTTTCTTTCTGGGTCATGTCCAGAAACGTGAAATTCCAACGTCAAAACGTCATTTCTTTCATCTGAAGAAATAGATATTATTCAATATAAATATTTATAAGAGATGGGTCTGACAGGACCTTTTTTGTCTAGCAGATATTCACACAACAAAAAGAAACATTTGATGAGGAACTCCCAAGAGAGATCTGAGAAGAATAGAATCTCCAGGAGTGGTAGAAAGTGTGGGTATACTTGTGAAATCTTTTTCATGGAAAGGGGAAATATCACGTAGGGTTGCAAGTTACTTCTAAGGTTAGATAGCTGTTACAAAACTCCTTCAGTTTAGAACTATAAACCAAATAATGTGAGAACCTGCTTTATCAAGTATGAAAAAGAATTTTAAAGTTACAGAAATGAAATAATGGGAGTTACATCAGGATATAGAGACACTGTGAGTTGGGAAAAAGTCAATTCAATTAATAGATCACAAACAGATGAACACATATTACAATGCACAGTAAATAATGTGGAAACATTTTCACTGAGAAATTTAACATCTGTAGCTCTTGTTTTGTACATAGATAGAAATATGGACAATTTTGTTGGAGAAATTCCACTATAAATAGAGAAAGGGTTATCTCTCGGTCACAGAGAGATAACCTGTATATTTATTAGATGTAAACATCTACATTACATTTGTATAGCTTCTATAAAACAGTTTATTCCTTAACAGACTAAAAGTGTAATTTTTGTGTAATCAGAATGTTTGAATATTGAATCTTTTTGTGACCAGAAGCTCATGACAATGATCATTTATTATGATGGAATGAGAAAATCAGGTAGAGCAACGTTTGAAGGAATTTCAACTGCATCTAAAACAGAACCCAAAGAACATAAACTCACATATGGTCAGAAAATGACTTCCTAAGATTTCACAGGTAGAGGGGATACATGGCAAGGATACTCCTTGACAGAATAATGTGACTAAATGATGTACATTCCAATAAAGTAGGTCAGATGAAGCTTGCAAAACCTTCCTGAGCCATGGAAACTACAAGCTGGCTAGATGAACTAACTGTACCCAGCATTTCTGATACAAATAGGTCAAAGTAAAAGAATGATAAAATTATTTTGTGTTTGCAGTTCTTTGTCTTTTTCAAGGGGCGATGCTTGAAATGAGCACACATTAACACTGAGCACCAGCAAGGTGGACTGGGGCATGATACGACCCCAGAGCCCACACACGAGTTAGGCAGCGATATTCTCCCACTGGTCTGTATTTCTATTGCTAAGGGGACTGTGCAAATCAGATAAATGTCAGAATCGTAATTCACCCAGACATAGCTTTTACACCAGCGAAGCCAATCTAATTATCTCAGAGCAGGGAGAGTGGGAGGAGATATGAGGCAACTTTCCAGTGGAAAAATACAATAAAGAAATACGGCATCTCCAGCATCATCTATGGTGTGAGCACATAGCTTTCAGCTGACCGCAGTGTCTAACTCCTTGCTCCAAGCCTAAAGCTGCCTTTTGCAAAACGACAGGACCAGCCTCGTACTAGAGCTAGACAAAGCTTTGAGTTAAGTTTTGTACTTTTTTTTTTTTTACTTCATTTTGTGATCCTGGGGAGTGAACAGATCTCTATCCATGTTTGGCAAGTTCTCTAGCACACTCCCAGCCACACCCTCATCCCTGTCTTTGCTTGCTATTTTGAGACAGGATCTCACTAAGTTCCCCAAGCTGGCAGGGAGCTTACTCTGTAGCCCAGGAAGGACCTCATCTTGTGATCCTTCTCTCTCAGCCTCCTGAGCAGCTGGGA
>CM053750.1:14601340-14703876 GCA_028658305.1 Pachyuromys duprasi | reverse complement strand
GGGGGGGGCGGGGGGGAGACATGGAGGATTGACTCATAAAGACTGGGGCCCGCTGTGGCTACAACCATACAGCAGACTATTATTTCTCGGAAAAAAAGCTACACCTGACATTAACTCTGCAACAAAGATGAACTCTCAAGTGCATGGTGATACGTCATAGAAGCCAGACACAGATGTTGCATTTTGTGCAATGCAACCGACAGAACAGGGTGGATAAAGCAAACCTTAGGGAATAGTGGTTTCTAGACTTTGAGCCTTATGAGAGTGGGGTTAACTGTACAGTTGTGTTAAAGAATCCAGCAGGAATGATTTTTGTGTGTGTGTATCGTCAGAAGTCTCAGCTAATACATTTAGAGCTTTGAACTTTACTTGTGTAAATTATGCCTTGTTTTAAAATAATTTAGATCATGAAACACAGCAGTTTCTGCTTCGTTTGTTTGCCATCAAGTTACCACGGAGCTCAGCACAGTCTTCTTTCTATGAACAACGTCTTGTTTATGACGTACAGTGGAGTAAGGGTTGCTGTGTTTTTGACACAGAGCTAGCTGGAAATTTTCTTTAGAATCATGGCCTTGCAAAACTTGTTCTAGCTTGACCTGTTGGTACAGGATTCTGATCTCAGCTACCTGGGAGACTGAGGCAACAGGGTTTCAAATTCAAGCCTTTTCCAGGTCTAACAAGTGAGTTCAAGGTCTGACTGGGCATCTTAGCAAAACCTTCTGTCAAAATAATATATTAATATATATGTAAGTACACATATATACACATGTATGCTTATTGTAGATTTGTGCCTGGGTATTCAGTTGTGGTAAGGATTTTGTTTAAATGCACAAGACCCTAAGTTCAATCTCTAATACAGAAAAAAATAAACAAATTTAGTTCTGAATCAATAAATAATGATCCATTGGAAGCCCATATTGATGAAGAAGAAGAGGAGAGAGTTCTTCATTATGGTAGATTCCAACTTATATCAGCCAGCTTGATTTGGAAGCACATCTGTAAGAGCACTGTAGAGAGGATTAGCTTGGGGAGAAGAACCCCTTTCAAAGTGGACAGCACCTCTCAGCTGGCAGCTTGGGTATAAACAGGTCTGAGGAAAAAGTAGCCTGGGATTGATGGCCATGGCTTCCTCTTTCTGAGTGCAATCTACTAGTCCGGTTATATTCCTTCCATGGATGGCAGATATTTCTCAAACGTACTTTCAGTAATTGTAGGAGAGAGAAACTATATAGCAAGAAAACTTTAACCAATAATCAGCTAACATCCACAATGCTGACACAAGTAGACTTTGAATGATCTCTGGTGTAATGTGATGTGCCAAGTACATCTTGCTAGGTCCTGTTTCTGCCAACAATGCATAACCTTCAACCAGATCTAACTGTGAAGAAAGAGCAGACAAAACAGAACCGAGAAGCATTTTGTAAACTGGACTGTACTTGTCTAAAATGTCAGATCACAGAAAGTTAATAAAAACCTGGTTCAAGAAAATGAAAGAGACATGACAACAGAAAACCATGTGTGAGCCTCGTGACTGGGAAATAGAGTACTAGAGAACATTACTGGAATAGTTAATGGATTTTGAAAATGCTCAATTAGGTAATAGAATTATGTCAATGCCAGATTTCCTAAATTTGATGAAGTCTGATTATGTAGGAAAGTACAAAATCTTTACTCTCATATGAATGAAAAAATAACCAAAAACAAATACTCCATGTATGTGTGATATATAGGTACATAAATAAGTGTACATACAGACACACTCACATACACACACCAAGTAATAAAAACATGTGAAAATGTTAGCACAACCAAGAACTTGTAACAAACAGTACATGAGATTTCCCTGTGTTCTTTGTAACTTTTTTCTAAGTGTAAAATTATTTTAAATTATCAATTATTTCCCAAGTCAGAGAAACAGAAGTAATTTCCACAGCTCGTGTAGAAACTACTAAATTCTGTGCAAGGTGACTACAATGTTGCCAGCATTTCCACTAAGCTATGCTGCCCTATATCATTAGTCCACCAGCCTGTTTCTGTACCCTGCCTTTCCCAATCATGACACACCAGTTAAAATTCAGCACCAAAGACAATTCACATAGCCACTCCAACAAAGCCGTTCAGCCAGCGCTGTACCAGCAAGTCAATGACATCTGCTCAGAGCACGGTAATGGCTTGATCAAGTGTCTTTGTTAGCCCAATAGTACAAGAATACCCAGCTCTTCTAGCACAGTTCTGTTTGGTCAGGTTTGGGGGAATCAGCTTTTTCCCCCTTTGCTGTATGTGGATGCTACAGTAGTAACTCCACAAAAGAAAAAGAAAAATTCCAAAATCCTTCAGGGTCTTAGACAAGCAACAGTGGGATGAAATAGGGTCTATCATTAAAAGAGTGTATACCTGTATCAAATACTTTTCAATGTAGCACTAACACACACTCATTAAGTATAATACGGAGAGTATTCTATAGATAGGGGATCCAAAGCCCTAAAGGGGTACTTGACAAATGCAGAGAGGCTTTGAGTCTACACTCCAGACCACTGCTCTGTATAAACTCCTAGACAGACAACTCCATAGTGTTTATTCACACATGAAGTGGGCACATTATTTATCTACTCACACAGCTTAATCTTAAAAGATGGAAAACTAGCACAGCAAGAACTTTGTAAAACACATACATGTAAGAAAAAGATCCAAGTGTGTATTTTATAGAATTTTTGTGTCAGCCAATGTGTGGATCTCTACACCTGTGTGTATTTCTTAGGCTTTACTTTTCTATTTATTTGTTTTGTCCTATTTAGGTTCATTTGTTTTCATTTTATCTTATTTTCAAAATTTCATATGCCTTTTTTTCTAATGAGAGAGAGAAAAAGAAAATATGTGAATTTAGGTTGGTGGAAAGATGTAGAGGATCAGGAAGGAGCTGGGGAATGGGAAACCATAATCAGAATATTTTGTATTAAAATATTTTCTCAATAAGAGAGAAAGAGGGAGAAGAAGGAAAAAGAAAAGTGAGAAGGAGAAGGAGGAGGAGGAGAAAAAGGAGAAGGAGAAGGAAGAGGAGAAGCAGAAAAGAAAATGAAGAAGGAGGAGAATTACAGAATCCCCAGAAATCAATTTACCATGAGCCTCCTTTGCCACTGACATAGAAAAGCATAATGACTGGGTGATGAGTATAATACATGAAAATAAAATTCCATTTGATTTTCATGGTCAGCTTAGGAAAAAATGGAAAAGGTAGCTAATCATCACCCTAACGGGGTCTAGTATCTGGTCATGAGGACCACACATTACATTGTACCAAGTCTGAGGTGTACATTTTAGCACATCCAAAATGGAACGCAACTTTTAGGTGATAACAAGTAATGATTGATTGGTGAAAATGTATTTCTTACTTCTTAATTTAAATAAATGATGGTATCTCAGGAGTGATTCAATATACTACAGTTCTTTTTATTTCTTTTTACCACAATAAAAGAATAATTTTTATTCGTGCTGACTTTTGATAGCTATAAGATTAGATTCTCATTAATAATAGTAATATATGTCCTGGGGGTTATTGAATTTAAATAATACAATAAAGGAGAAAAGCCAATATAAAATGTTTTTCCCAACTATTAATTATATTGTAAAATCTTATATGAGCTGACACAGCAAAATAAAAATAAATTTTTTGAGACAAAGTCTTGATATGTAGCTCAGGTTGACCTCAAACCATAATCCTCCCACACCGTCTCCTAAGTACGGGGATTGCATGTAAGCACTATTGTGCCTGGTTTAGAAAAATCTTTAATTCATTGCCAATTGAGTTTTTTTCACTTAAAAAAAAGCATTTTCTATAAGGCAAAATCAATTGAAATTATTCATAAATGCAATAGAAAGTGCCATACATCTATCATTTAAAGTGGTCCTAGTAGACTGATTTCATTTCTTTCGAGAGCTGCATACTGAACAGGTCTTTCAAACATATGTCATCGTGGGGCTGAAGGATCACAAATAACAAGACAGACCACAGTCTCCTGAAAGTGGTGCCCACTCACTTTCTTTGAAGAAATCTGGAAGTTAAAAAGCAACTCAGAAGCTGGGTATGTTGGTACTTGGGTGGTAGAGGCAGGTGGATTTCTGAGTTTGAGGCTAGACTGGTCTACAAAGCAAGTTCTAGGACAGCCAGGACTACACAGAGAAACCCTGTCTCAAAAAGAAAGAAAGACAAAAAGAAAGAAAAAGAAAAGCAACTCAGAGCATGAAATGATTTGCATTTCAAATGTACTAACCAAATTTGATCAATAAGACACAAATACTATGATAATGCTGACTTTAGCACTATAAAGTAGAAAACACAGCATGAAAGTTCCCCAAGGGTGTACTTACTAAAGAAAATGCTTCTTGCATCCCTTCACTCCACAAACACTGAGTGCCTACCCTGCAGTAGGTACCAAGTTGTATTGTTAGTTTTATCATTTTTACTGACCTACATTTCCTAGGTCTTCTATCAAACATTAGTGATACTGTGATATAAATTAAATGCATTATTAGTTGGCTTCATGTGCAAGAGATTATCCTAAATAATTGTGGTGAATCTGATTCAACCAGGTGAAATGCCTGAACATCAAATCTGAGGCTATCTTGAAGAAGAAATTTTACCTGAAGATTCTAGTTCAGCTCCTACTAAAGTCTTTCAACTGTCTCTCTTGTTATCCAGCCTTATAGACTTCTTGTGTATTTGGATAATCTCTATAATCAATTAGATCAGTTTTTTGCTGTATATCTCTTATTACAATGCCTGTCATTTACAGATCCAGTGCTCTGGTTGAACTCTAATGTGTATACTGGAGGACAGACAGGGTGAGGGCTTGTGGGTACTCGTTGTAAGGTTTAGATGAGCTGTTGTAGGGATTTCTAAATGATAACAGTCTACATCTGTAATGGAAAGGTGCAGGAAATTGTGGTGGGGATGAATATTTAGCTTTGGAGTGGTATATGTAAGGAAGTTCCTGGGTATGACATTTAATTTGAGATCTAAAAAGCATAAAGCAAGAAAATAAAATATATATGTAGGGTGTTGCAAGAAGGATAGCAGCAGTCTATGGCCACACCACCCTGAACTGCCCGATCTCATCTGATCTCAGAAGGATAGCAGCAGAGCAGTAAGAGAAAAACAAACAAAAAAAAACCATTTTATGATTACATCAAAAGGTAAAGAGGAGCATGGAACAAAGAGGGGAGGTTAGAAAACAATCCTAAATCTGTTGCATCCTGAACATGGGTACTGCAGGAGACAGAAGATGGAAATAAGAAGGAATTATATCATGAAGGCCTTGTGAATTGAGTTTCATTGCTTGGCATGGAGAAAGCCATTTAAATATTTAAAGAATGGAAAGAATACTCTCAATAGAACAAAACCACAGCCTACAGACTGGGAAAAGATCTTCACCAAGCCTACATCTGTCAAAGAGCTAATATCCAAAATATATAAAGAACTCCAGCAATTAATCACCAGTAAAACAACCCAGTTAAAATATGGGTCACAAAGCTAAAACAGAGAATTATCAACAGAAGAATCTCCGATGGTTGAGAAGCAGCTAAAGAAATGCTCAATGTTAGTTATCATGGAAATGAAAATCAAAATGACTCTGAGATTCCATCTTACACCAGTCAGAATGGCTAAGGTAAAAAACTAAAGTGACAGCACATGCTGGCAAGGTTGTGAAGAAAGGGGAACACCCCTCTATTTCTGGTGGGAGTTCAAGCTTATATAACCACTATGGAAATCAATCTGTAGGTTTCCCAGAAAATTAAGATTAGACCTACCTCAAGATCCAGTTATACCACTCTTTGGCATATATCCAAAAGATGTTCCACCACATCACAAGGACATATGCTCAGCTATGTTAATAACAACTTTATTTGTAGTAGCCAGAAACTGAAAACAACCTAGATGTCCCTCACCTAAAATGGATAAAGTGTGGTACATTTACACAATGGAAGACTACTCCGCTATTAGAAACAAAGGCATCATACAATTTGCAGGCAAATAGATAGAACTATAAAGTAACATCCTGAGTTAGGCAACCCAGACCCAGAAAGTGGCATGTACTCACTTATAAGTGGATATTAGTCAGAAAATACAGGACAACTATACTACACTCCATAGTCCCAAAGAAGCCAAGAAGGGCCCAATGGAGGATGCTTGAATCTCACTCAGAAGAGGAAATAAAATAGACATCTCAAGTAGATGGAGGGAGGGAACTAGGTGAGGGATGGGGTGGGGAGGGTAACAAGGGTATGGATCAGGTGTGGGGAGAGTGGGGGGGGGAGAACTAGAGAGAGAATGGAAATTCTGATTGATCCTAGTTGAGACTCCTAGGATCAGATATTAAGGAGCCTGAAGTTGCCATGGTCCTGTAACCAGATGGAACTTTCAGCAAAGGGAGGGGGACATCTACCCACCCGTAAAAACTTCCATCCAGAATTTGTCTTGCCTACAAGATGTGTAGGGATAAATATGGGGCAGAGATTGAGGAAATGGCAAACCAATGAGTGGCCCAACTTGAGACCCACCCCATGGGAGAGAGCCAGCTCCTGACACTATAAATGGTTCTCTGCTATGCTTGCAGATAGGACCCTAGCATTATTGTCTTCTGAGAGACTTCACTCAGCAGCTGACGGAAACAAATGCAAAAACCCAAAACTAAATAATAGGCCTAACTTGGGAGTTTTGTGGTAGAGTAAGAGGAAGAATACATGGAGATTGAAGACTCAGAGATAATACTAGAAAACCTACACAGTAAACTAACCTGGGACCACGGGGCTCACCAACCAAAAAGCAGGCATGACTGAACCTAGACCCCTGCATATATGTAGCCAATGTGCAGTTTGGTCAACCTGTGGGTCCCCTAACAATGGGAGTAGGGGCTGTCTCTAAGTCTTTTGCCTGACTCTGTCTGGATACCTTTCCCCCAGCTGGGATGCCTTGTAAGACCCCAGTGGGAGAAGTAAATAATACTAGAGACTGATGATGTGGAGTTAGTGTGGATGGAAGCAGTGAAAGAAAGTGAAGACAACATACTTGTTTAAGTGAATTTGAGGAATGATAGAGGCTGAACATCGATATCAAACCAAGATTTATGTCTCAAAAGCATTTGTGAATGACAGGATCATTCCCATTTAAGGGGGACAGAGAAGGAGCAAATGTGGAACATGGGAGGACTGTCTGCGGTCTGCTGTATTATCTGGGAGCACCCAGATAGAGCTAACCAGTAAGCCATTGGCTGGGCTAGCCTAACACATAGAAGACCTCGGCTCAAAATAATGGACTACAAAAGCATTATTTTATCAAAGGAAATGGAAGCTTTGGTAGATGATATTGTATAAGGAGAGGGTATAGAAATGACAGACAAGAGAATAACATTGTAAGGAAGGGTGAAAGCCCTCCACACAACCGACACTAGCCTTAAAAATCAAGATTAAAAATTATTTAAATTCAGATCTTCCTGAGGCTTTTCATCATAGTTCATGTGAATACGAAGTCAAGTGAGAATCATAGACACCAAAATGAGATAGTTATACATATCCTCCCTTTCTATAATGCTATGCTCTGGGTAGCACGTAGTTTATATGTTGAAAACATTTTTACATACATACTTTTTTTTCATTAAATCTCCAGAAAAGGCCTATAACATGTTTTGTTTTGGTTTTTTATCATAATTCAAATGAGGACACAAACTTAGAGAAGTTAATGACTAGTCCAAGCTCACTCAGCTCTGCTTCAGTGTCTCTGATCAGTAACCACAGTGGGATTTGCTGCTCTTTATAGTGTGCAGACACAAACAGTCTTACAGTCCTGTATTATAGACAGAAAAGGGAAGTCAGCTGCTGAGAGGTAATCACTGTTCATTACTCTATGAATAGACAGGCTGAACTTCCATTCAGATCTATTGATACTGTACAATAAACTTTCAATGCCTGCTGACATTGAAAGGTACTTAATTTACTAAGCAAGATGTTATGTATGTAACTTAATGATGTTTTGTTTTCTTTTATATTAGTTTGTCTAAGTGTAAAAATATGCTCTTGACCTTCCCCAACAAGCATTATGATTTTTCTAGGAACACACATTTTGCTAGAAGGTACAAGTTCCTTCTAAAAATAAGGTTATCAATAAAGAAACATTAACCCCAGTGACTGTTTTTCTGTCTTAATTTCAGATTTTCTGATGCCATTGAGTTACAGTGTGGGTGTATTATTTTTGAATTTTCTTTTAAAATTTTTTTTTTAATTTTTAAGTTACTAAATTTTTTCAAGAAGTTTCTAACTGCTAGCGCTAAAGGAATTAATGATAGATAGCAATATAATTCAGAAGGTAAGGTAGTAATGAGCATCAAATAACCCTTGTGATTTTTATATATAAACTTATCATTCCAGGAAGGATCCACTTATGAATGTCTTATTGGTCCACGCTTCAACTCAGAAAGACAAGATGCAATTATCAACAGCAGGTCTTCTACTTAAAATGTCATTTTGATATTAACTAATAAATCTTAATCAATATAAAAGTAATCTGAAAATGGGGAATAATCCCATAAGAAGGCATTATTATCATTTTATTGAGAGAACAATCAGAATTGTACTTTAGCTTGCCAAGGTCACCTAACCAGAGTATAAAACTATGCTAAAATTTTCTTCATGGGAGGTAATATTTTATCAAATGAATCCTCATCAATTCTAGTACTAATGAAGATAATATACAGATTTAGGACTTGCCATAGAAGGCTGGTGCTGTCAGGAAGACAGCCTTGGAGTTTTGGTGAATGCTTGTGGTTTAATGACTGATTTCCTCTTAGCTGTGACATCTATTACCTCAAGGTTCTAGTTGCTCGGTTCCCATAGCAACACAAGTACTTAAGTGATGACCCAGGGAGTCACCTTGTATTTCTGTGGATGGATATTATGTTCTGTGTAATTTATTGCCTCTTTTATGAAGCCGAGTTTCAACTTTGGATCTTTCATTTATTTGATATGTGGCCCTCTGTGACTCTGTACCTTTGGTTTGTCTCCTCGGCTATCTAATGGGGAAAAATGAAAATGTGACGCAGTTACTAGAAAAAAAACAGTTACTAGAAAAGTCTAAACGTTAAATTATTACTTTACTTTTCTTAATATTTACATATATCCCACTTGAAAAAGAATGATTTTAATGAAATATCATAGAATTCTAAGAGGACTTTAGTTTATTTGGGGCATAAAAAGCATACTGTAATAAGAGACATACGAGTTACCTTTTTAAGACCATGAACCTAATTAATCCTAGGAGGATATCTTGTTTTCCTTCACATGAAGATGCTATCCCATAACATGTACATATGTGTTTATTTATGTAGACATCTGTAAGTAAGGGTATTGTGCAACATCTAGAAAGGAGACCAAGAAAAGGGGATGTTGGTGATAAGGAAGGCTGGAAGGTAGACAGAAGGACACATGAATAGTGAGCGATGACATGAAGCTCCTTGTGCTTCTGCTTTCAGTTATGTAACACTGCTTTTATTTTTGTGGTGGATAAATGTTTAAAATGTAATAGACAATGAAAGTGTAAAATCCTAAGCAAGCCCTGTGATGACCATTCTAATTGCACAGAAGTTCACTGAAGTGCATAGAGTTTGGACCCAGGGGTTTGTATGAGTACCATTCTTAATTTAGCTGTGCTATATTCTTATTTGTGAGCTCATCACAACACTTGACCTAGAGATATAAATTAAAAAAAATAAATTCTAAATACAAAAATGCCTGTTTCTTCCCTTAAAATTTTTATCTCACCTAATGTTCCTATTTTTACTGTCTTTTAATTGATCATTTTAAAAATTCAAAACATTTTATAGAAATTAGGATTGATATTCTCAAACAAGAAAGCTACCAGATTTAATTTATGAAAACACACTTAATTAGGACATTTGTTAACTTGCGAAGGCATGTAATATTTTTTTTAATTCAGAAACTGAGGAATTCTGAAGTTGGGAAGCAAAAAATAGAAAATAAAGTCACAAATACCTCATTGATGTTACACAGAATAATCCAAGAACTTCAAAAGTCATTTCTCTTTGGAAAAAGGGAGCAACATTTATTCACATCTGTGGCCTGAAGTACAGTAAACTAGATGTACTTCTAAGTTACAGCCCTGTATTTGAACCCTTGTGTTCATTTACAAACACATCTTTTTTTAAATTTTATTTTATTTGTGTCCCTGTGTATTGTGTGTGTGAGTTTCTCTGTGTGTATCCAGTGCATGAGCGTAGCACCCACAGAGGCAAGAAGAAGGAATCAGATCAGATCCACCAGAGTTGGAATTGGGAGCCACCTGCCTTGTCTGCGAACTGAAATTGGGTCCACCACAAGAGTAGCAAGCTCTCTCACCCAATGAAATGAAACCGCTTGCCCAGTCCTCAAACAAACACATTTTGTTTGAAAACTTTCTATGCGATAACTGACTTATCACCTTTCTTAGGTACTTTTCTATGGCTCTGATTAAACATCATGACCAAAAGTAATTTGGGGAAGAAAAAGTTTATTTCACCTTACATATGGACATAGTAGTCCATCAGGAAGGGAAGTTAGGGCAGGAACTCAAGGCAGGAGCCTGGAGGCAAAAACTGAAACAGGCCATAGAGGAGTGCTGCTTACTGGCTTGCTCCTATAGCACACTCAGCCTGCTTTTGTTTGTTTGTTTTTAATAGCACCTAGGAGAGGCTGTTCAGGGCTTGTACCACTCATAGTGGGCTGTGCCTCTCACATCAATCATCAATCAATCAAGAAAAATGCCCCATAGACTTGCTAGCATGCTAGTCTGATGATGACATTTCCTCAGTTGAGATTCTCTCTACCCAAATAATTCTAGCTTGCTTCAACTTGAAAAAAAACTAACCAAAGGACCAAACAAATACCACCTTATCAAAAAACACTCTGAACTAAATATTGTCCATTAGTGTGGATTTTATGTGGGAAGCAAATCATTTAAATAGCATATACTAAAAACCTTAACAAATTCTTTTAAAGAGCCAATAGTTTAACTCTTCGTTAAATCATTGCCTAAGATGGTAACATACCTTTAGTTGATATGTGAATACAGTCCATAGGATTGAGTTAACTCCTAAACTAGCAATCAGGACTTCAGTTATCCACAATCACATGACATATAAAGTTAAAAAGGAACAAAATGTTTCCTGTGTGTGCTTATTCCTGATATTCCAGAAAATCATTTGAGCAGCCTGAACTAAATTTCTAACGACTTTGTAGATTCCATGCTATCGAGAATAGCATCTAATCTTCTGGATTTGCTAGACTGGATAGTCCTTCTAGCATTATATCTACCTCATGGTCTGAATATGAAAATCGATTCCTCGAAATTCCATATAGCTTCCATTCCTCTGCCATCTCTACCATCCACTTTTTCTGCAGACAGAAATGAAGAATGCAACAAGAAAGTAATGGAGGGGCTGGAGAGATGGCCCAGAGGTTAAGAGTACTGCTTGCTCTTCCAGAGATCCTGAGTTCAATTCCCAGCAACCACATGTGGCTGGCAATCATCTATAACGAATTCTGGTGCCCTCTTCTGGCCCCAGAGTCACACATGCAGGCAGAACACTGTATACATAATAAATAAATAAATATTTTTTTTAAAAAAAGAAAGTAATGGAGTCTGTTGAACTTAAATTCAATTCACGTTGGCTCAATTCAAATAACACTCAAGTCCTTGGGTCTGAATGATGTGTTCCAACCCAGTATGTCCTCTTGATGGAAATTCTCTATGAAGTAGCTTCTGAAGCAACAAACCAACAATCACAAAAACATTCTACAAATCCATCTGTAAAGAAGCATCTAAAGAGAAAACCTCCCTACTTGAAAATTCTTACAGTCTGTTACATCGCACTGCAAGAAGTCTGACATGAAGAGAACCAATTATTGCAGTATGCTAAAAGCAACATAAATTCACGTGCTAGGATTTCACAGCCTCAGCTGGCTGCTAGTCACAAGATGAGTGCTTTCCTAACACATAATGTTCCATTAGCCAAGAAATGAAAAACACATTCTCAGAAGTTTTACTGTGCATCACTTATGTAACACCAGCTCTCTACGGGCATAGGGAAGTGTACAGCAAAAGCTGACTAGTTTTCATTTTCCCATGAGATGGAATCAACTCAGCCTGCTTTGCTTGGGACTCATGCTTTTGTCACTCAAAACTCTCAAGCGCAAAGACACCAATATGGCTGAATATTTTATTTTCAAAACCAAGTTAGCCCTGTCTGTAACTGTATAACACAGTTTATTTTCAGATTTTCTAAAACCACTCCACAATAAAATTTTTTTTTCAATTTAAAGTGCAGTATTTGATGGGGAAAAGTATATTATAGTCATAAAATGGCTTAAATCTGTGAGTGTTATTGATAACATGATTTTTTTTTAACCTTAAATGACAACAGCAAGGCTACCTCAGACTTCTGCCAATTACTGCTAGAAGAGAGCTTAAAATTCAATAAGTTTCAGTATGGGCTGTCATGAATGAAGTTCGGGATGCTGGAGTACCAAAAGAAACGTATCTGGAGTCTGAAAGAAGAGAAAAACACCCCAAAGGTGTGTTGACTGAACTGTGATCTTATACAGAGTAGATTCAGAAGTCAGCCAGTGTAGCTTCATACTGTAAAAGAGGCAAAGCAGGTGGATTTTCCTGATCATCATGACACAAAGTACTTAACTTAAAGTAGACATGACCCCACAAAATAGAAATAGCACAGGGAAGGGCAGCGTTGCAGAGATGGATTGACAGACAGGTTCAAATGTTAGAAGGACTTGGTCTGTTTTCTCCAGAACAAACTTTCCCTTTATATCATGTTTGTCCTAATTTTCTACTGGAAAACAGAACAAAACAAACACACACAAACAAAACCCCAGCAACCTAGGCCATTTCCATTTCAAGTCTCAAATACTCAAAATCACCTTTGCATGTATAAATTAAACCTCCTTCATCTTTCAAAGCCCATCTGGACATCTTCGTTTCTGATGGGACTTCCTCAGTCTCTGGTGAACATGCTTGGTCTCCCCATCTCTCAACCCTTTCATATGGACGTTCCTTGTTGACAAGCCATATTTGATATTCAGTGTTTGTGCTGACACATTTATTCATCAACTCATAAACATTTTTGAACCTCTACTACAATCTTAGCACCATCATGTGTTCTGTTAAAGAGTAATGAACAAGTCAGGCAGAAACCCTGGTTCTTCTGAAGCACACAGAGCCTTCAAAAAGAAGATTATAAACATCTAAGGGTGTGGAGCTGTTATCTATTTGAGTTGTATCTTCTAAATGTCAAAAGCAATCATGATGTAGCTAGTCTTATGGTTACTTAACCAGATTAAATGAAACGCTTGTCAGTAAATTTGTTCACCTTCAAAAACAATAACAAGGCAGACAAAAGGGAGATATTGCAGTCACTATATAGTTAAACTGTGGTATTTTAAGTAATGATTCCTCACTGCAGTTCTTGATGTGATTTGGGTGCGAAAGCTAAAAGGGAGGAACAGATTTGGGATTTGGAAATACTTCTTATGATAATCATATGCATTTTGTTTTTCTGACTAATTTAGTAGGGCCCATAGCATGAAGAAGGCCTAAGTTCACATTGTTTTACCTTCAGTTTTCAAAAATTTCATTTGACTCTCAATTTGATCATGTTTAAAATGCAGGAAATATACTGTTATCTTTTGTTTGACTTTTTGCCTACCCTTCTCTGTGCTCCTGTTTCAAAGGATGCTGAATCCTTGGATTGAATCAATGAGCCCTGAGACTGTGAATTCAGATGGAATTCCACCAATGAGGAGCTAAAGGCTATAGATTGGGAGGGCTGGTGGACTGCCTTTCCCTGCTGACTCCATCTTCAACAGAGCAATCTCTGGCTCAAGTAATTTTCTATTTCATAGAAGACAGCCTTCTGGATAAAACATCTCACTGGCTACTTTCTGTTTCCAGAACCAGGACACAGCACTTCCCTTTAAAAAACTTTGCATATACTACCCAGCTTGACCACGCCACTTTTCTTACTATCCACATCAAAAACAGTCATATTTATCTTTGATAGAGTGAATGCAAAATTAAAGTATGTTAATGACTTAGCAACATTCCTATTGTTTAAATTTAAATGAAATTTAAATTTAAACACAGATGTCTAATGCTTCTTTAGGGTTTTCTTAAGCCATACTACTAAGCCATGATAATATAATCTGTGTGTAATGTAACCTTAATAGTTTGATCAATGTTTCCCTCAAGGATACACTATACTTATACAGAAAATAATTGTTTATGTAAGAAGTCATTTTTAAATAAAATCAAGAAATTGTGTCTTCCAAAAGTTACAGCAGAATAAAACAAAGTGTACTTTAGTTGTAATTAAAGTTGCAAATAGAGCCAACTCTTTCCACTGTAACAATCTGCTCTTCCCTCCCAGGAACACACTTATACTTGGACAAGAGAACCCACAGGGACAGGTAGAAGATAAATAAGTTGTGAGAGAGAAGTTCTATTTGATTAGATTAACATTTGTAGACAAAATATTGATTGCAACAATTTATTTCAGAAATGATCATTAATATGTTCAGCTCACATTTATATAAATCTTGTCAGAAGGGAAGCATGTTAGCTTTTTCTTCAATTTTGTAAAACCCCTGATATAACTTAAAGGAGGAAAGATGTATTTTAGCTCCTGGACAGCTGTGTCTTCTGGTGTTAAGTCTTAACTATGCTGGAAGGGTGTGGTGGGGAACTCGTTACCATCATAGCCAAAAAAAGGGAACAGAAAAGGGCAGGGACAAGTCAAGGACAATCTTTGAAGACATGGCCCTACTTCCTCTTCCTCTAAAGGGCACATTGATAAGGCTGGTCCCCTCATAGTCGGCCACCTCTCAAGAGCACCACCAGCTGGGGATGAAGTTTCAACACATTCATTCATTTGGCAGACACTTTGTGTCCAATCCAGAACATTCCTCTGGAACACAGAAAGTTTCTGTTCAAATTGTAATACACAATGCTTTTAGCATGTGAACCCAAAGCTGTCATACATTTAACCGTTTCAACAGTGTTCAAAAATTCAGGATCATACATTCCTTCAATACTAAAGAAATAATAGCACCGAATAAACATTGATATTCCAAACTTTATTCAGGATCTCTGTGGCTTAGCTTAGCATAGGAAGAATGAAGCTACCTGTGGACACATGGATGGGCCATACTGATTAGGAACTGCCAAACAAGTAGGGAGTACCCAGCATCCATCATTTCCTATCTGGTCAATTTATAGGTTTTTGTGTGTGTGTTGTGTGTGTGTTTGTTTTGTTTTTGTTTTATTTAGTTTTATGAAATCCAGAATGGGAGAAGCACTTATTCTTGCCAAATTAGTCAACAGTAGACATTATTATTATTATTATTATTTAATTTATTTATTTTTGTCTCAATCACAGGTTAGGTACTTTGAATCCCAGGCGTAGCCCCCTCCCTCATTCCCTCCTACCCTCCCACTCCCTCCTTATCTCCCTCCTCCCCGCCCCCTCCAAGTCCACCAACAGGGGAGGACCTCCTTCCCTTCCATCCAACCCCAGCTTATCCTGTCTCCTCAGGGCTGGCTGCAATGTCCTCCCCTGGGATCTAGCCAGTCTGTCACTCCCCGGCTTGTATGGGGGAGGGTCAAAGAGTCAGCCATCAAGATCATGACTGAAACAGTCCATGTTTCCCTCAGTAGGGTCTTCAGTCCTACACCGAGCTATCATGGGCCCCATCTGTGCGGGGGTTCCAGGCCACATCCACACATGGTCCTTGATTGTAGAAACCGTCTCATACAAGACCCCTGTGCCCTGCTCAGTTTGGTCTTTGTGGAGCTCTTGTTCTCCCCAAGTCTCACCAACCTTCCCCAGATCTATCATTACTTCTCGCCCTCTGTCAGAGGCTTGATCGCGAGTCTTAATATCTGCTCTGATACATCGCTACATTGTTATTATTTAAATTTTAAAATTTATTCACTTTGAATCCCATCTGCAGTCCTACCTTTCCTCCCTCTTCCCCTCCTGTCTCCCTGCCTTAGTCCACGGAAAAGGGGAAGTCCTCCTTCCCAAATATCTGAGCTTACTCCATCAAATCTCATCAGGACTGCCTGGATCCTCTTCCTTGGTGGCCTCATAAAGCCACCCTGCCTGGTGGCTAATATCCACTTATAACTGAATATATGCCATGTGTATCTTTCTGCTTCTGGGTTACCTCACTCAGGATGATCTTTTCTAGTTCCATCCATTTGCCTGCAAATTTCATGATTTCCTTGTTTTTAATAGCTGAATAGTAATCTATTGTGTAAATATACCACAATTTCTTTATCCGTTCTCGAGTGGAGGGCCATCTGGGTTGTTTCCAGATTCTGGCTATTACAAATAAATCTGTTACAAACATGGTTGAGCAAATGTCCTTGTTGAACGGTATATGTCCTAGAGTGGTATAGTTGGGTCTTGAGGTAGGGCTACCCCCAGTTTTCTGAGAAAGCACAAGATTGATTTCCAAAGTGGTTGTACAGGTTTTCACTCCCACCAGCAATTTTTTCCACATATTCTACATGTGTTGTCACTTGAGTTTTTGATCTTAGCCAATCTGATGGGTGTAAGATGGAATCTCAGAGTAGTTTTTATTTGCATTTCCGTAAGGGCTAAGAACACTGAGTATTCCTTTAAGTTTTTTTTCCACCATTCTATATTCCTCTGTTGAGAATTCTCTGTTTAGCTCTGTAGCCCAATTTTAATTGGTTTATTTGGTTTGTTGCTGTTTATTTTTTGAGTTTTTATTTTAATATAGTCTGGATTTTAGCACTCCGTTGGATATAGGGTTGATGAAGATCTTTTCTGTAGGCTGTCATTTTGTTTTGTTGACAATATCCTTTGCTTTAGAGAAGCTTTTAGTTTCACAAGATCCCACTTATTAATTGATGATCTTAGAGTGTGAGTTGTTGTTGTTCTGTTCAGAAAGTTATCTCCTTTGCCAACAAATTCAAGGCTCTTCCTGACTTTTGTTCTAATAGACGTAATGTGTTTGGTTTTGTGTTGGAGGTCTTTGATCCACTTGGACTATAGTTTAGTGCAGGGTGATAAATAAGAATCTACTTGTATTTTTCTATATGTAGACATCCAGTTAGACCAGCACCATTTATTGAAGATGCTTTTTCCCATTGTATGGTTTTGGTTTTGTTGTAAAAATCAAGTATCCACAGGTGTGTGGGTTCATTTCTGGGTCCTCAATTTGATTCCATTGATCTACCAGCCTGTTTCTATGCCAGTACTAAGTAGTTTTAAATTATTGTTGCTCTATACTACAGCTGGAGATCAGGGATGGAGATACCTCCTAAAGATCTTTTATTGTAGAGGATGGTTTTAGCTATTCTGAGTTATTTGTTGTTCCATATGAAGTTGAGAATTATTCTTGCAAGGTCTGTAAAGAATTGTGTTGGCATTTTGATAATAATTGCATTGAATCTGTAGATTGCTTTTGGTAGGACAGCCATTTTCACTGTTAATCCTACCCATCCATGAGCATGGGAGATCTTTCCATCTTCTGATATCTTCTTCTATTTCTTCAGATACTGGAAATTTTTTTCGTACAAATCTTTAACTTGCTTGGTTAGAGTCACACCAAGGTTCTTTATGTCCTTTGTGGGTATTGTGAAGGGTGTTGTTTCCTTAATTTCTTCGTTGGCCCTTTTGTCTTTCCTATACAGGAGGGCTACCGATTTATTTATTTTTTTAATCCAGCCACTTTGATGAGGTGTTTCCCAGGTATAGGAGTTCCTGGTAGAAAATTTGGGGTTACTCATGTATACTATCATATCATCTGTGAATAGTGATACTTTGGACTTCTTCTGTTCCAACTTGTATCCCCTTGATATCCTTTAGTTGTCTTATTGCTCTAGCAAGGACTTCAAATACTATGTTGAAGAGATATGGAGAAAAAGTGGGCAGCCTTGCCTTGTCCCTGATTTCAGTGGGATTGATTTAAGTTTCTCTCCTTTTAGTTTGATGTTGGCTATAGGCTTGCTGTAGATTGCCTTTATTGTGTTTAAGTATGTTCCTTGTATCTCTGAATTCTCTAAGACTTTAAACATAAACATGTGTTAGATTTTGTCAAATGCTTTTTCAGCTTCTAAGGAGATTATCAAGTGGTTTTTGTTTTTTCAGTTTGTTGATATGATAGAATAATACACTGATGGATTTCCCTATATTGAACTACCCCTGCATACCTGGGATGAAGCCTACTTGGTCATAATTGATGATATCTTTGATGTGTTCTTGGATTCAGTTTGAAAGTATTTTATTGAGTATTTTTGTATCAATATTCATAAAGAAAATTGATCCGATATTCTATTTTGGGGGGGGTGGGTCTTTATGCAGTTTAGGTATCAAGGTGACTATGGCCTCATAGGCTAAGTTTAATAATGTTCCTTATGCTTTTATTTTACCAAGTAGTTTGAAGAGTATTGGCATTAGCTCTTCTTTGAAGATCTGGTAAAATTATACTCTGAGACCATCTGGCCCTGGGTGTTTTTTGTATCAGAGACTTTTGATGACTGCCTGTATTTCCTTAGGGAATATAGGACTATTTAATCTATATTCCTGATCTTGATTCAACTTTGGTAAGTGAAATCTATCAAGAAAATTGTTCATTTCATTTAGATTTTCATATTTTTTGACTTATACAATTTTGAAGTAAGACCTAATGATTCCTTTTTTTCATTTTTTAAAATTTTATTTAGTTTTTTTAAATAAATTACTATTTATTTACTTTGTATCCCAGCTGTAGCCCCCTCTTTCATCCTCTCCCAATATCACCCTTCATCCATCATCTCCTCCCATGCCCCTTCCCAAGTCCACTGATAGGGGAGGTCCTCCTCCCCTTCTCTCTGACCCTAGCCTATCAGGTCTCATCAGGACTGGCTGCATTGTCTTCCTCTGTGATCTAGAAAGGCTGCTCCCCACTCAGGGGGAGGCAAAGAGCCAGCCACTGATTTCATGTCAGAGACAGTTCCTGTTCCCATTACTATGGAACCGGCTTAGAGACTGAGCTCCATGGGCTACATCTGTGCAGGGGTTCTATATTATCTCCATGCATGGTCCTTGGTTTGAGTATCAGTCTCAGAAAAGATCCCTGTGCCTAGATTTTTTTGGTTCTGCTGCTCTCCTTGTGGAGTTCCTGTCCCCTCCAGGTCTTTCTATCTCCCCCTTTATTCCCAAGATTCCCTGCACTTTGTCCAAAGTTTGGCAATGAGTCTTGACATGAACTCAGTGGCTAGCTCTTTGATCACCTCCCCATGAGGGGGGAGCAACCTGACCAGGGCACAGAGGAGAACAATGAAAGACAGTCCTGATGACACCTGATAGGGTAGGGTCAGATGGAAGGGGAGGAGGTCCTTCACTATCAGTGGACTGAGGAAGGGGTATGGGAGGAAATGAGGGAGGGAGGGCAGGCAGGATTAGGAGGGAATGAGGGTGGGGCTACAGCTGGGATATAAAGTGAATAAATTATAACAAATAAAAATTATATTTAAAAAAGACTCTTCCCAGTAAGGTATCAAAGGATATGCTAAGACTTAATGATTCTTTTGACATCCTCAGTGTCTGTTATGAACTTTTTGATTTCAGATTTTGTTGGTTTGGATAGTGTCTATTTGCCTTTTAGTTAGTTTGGCTAAGAGTTTTTGTATCTTGTTGATTTTCTCAAAGAAACAGCTCTTGGTTTCATTTATTCTTTGAATTATTTTCTTTGTTTCTAATTTATTAATTTCAGACCTGAGTTTCATTATTTTCAACCACCTACTCTTCTTGGGTGTGTCTGCTTCCTCCCCCGCCCGCCCCCCACTCAGAGCTTTCAGGTGTGCCACTAAGTTGCTTCTATGAGATGTCTCAAATTTCTTTATGAAGGCACTTCCTGCTGTGAATTTTCTTCTTAGCACTGTTTTCATTGAGTCCCATAAGTTTGGGTATGATGTGCTTTTATTTTCATTGAATTCTAAGAAGTCTTTATTTATTTCTTCCCTGACAATCTGTCATTGAGTAGAAAGTTTTTCAGTTTCCATGCCTTTGTATGCTTTTTGCTATTTCTGTTATTGTTGATGTCCAGCTTTAGACATCATGGTGGTCTGATAGGATACAGGGATTAGTTCAATCTCCTTGTATCTGTGAGGCTTGCTTTGTGCCTGACTATATGGTCAATTTTGGAGAAGGCTCTGAGAAAAAAGTATATTCTTTCTATTTTGGGTGAAATGTTTTGTAGACATCTATTAGGTCCATTTGATTCATGACCTCTGTTAGCTTCATTATTTCACTCTAGCTCCTGTCTCAATTATTTGTCCCTCGATGGGGTATTAAACCCCCACTATTAATTTGTTGGGATCGATGTGTGATTTAAGCTTTAATAATATTCCTTTTACAATTTCAGGTGCCCTTGTATTTGGGGAATAGATGTTCAGGATAGTGATGTCCTCATGGTGTATTTTTCCTTTGATGAGAATTTCGTGTCCTTTCCCATCTCTTTTGATTAAGTTTGGTTGAAAGGTAATTTTATTAGATATTAGGATGGCTACTCCAGCTTGCTTCTTGGGTCCATTTGCTTGAAAAACATTTTTTTTTCTAGATCTTTACTGTGAGGTAGTGTCTATTTTTGTTGCTGAGGTATGTTTCTTGATTGCAGCAGATATTTGGATCCTATTTCCACAACACTTCTGTTAGCCTCTGTCTTTTTATTGGGCAGTTGAGTTCATTGATGTTGATAAATATTAGAGAACAATGAACATTAGTTTCTCTTATTGTGGAGTTGGTGTTAATAGTGTATTTGTGTGCTTGTTTTCTTTTGATTTTTCTGTTGCTGTTGGTGTGAAGTTATCTGTATATTATGTTTTCTTGGATGTAGTTGATCTCATTGGGTAGGAGTTTTCCTTTTAGTATCTTCTGTAGGGCTGGCATGCTGTATAAATATTGTTTAAATTTAGTGGGTTTTTTTCATGGAATATCTTGCTTTCTCCATCTGTGTTGATTGAAAGTTTTGCTGGGTATAGTAGTCTGGGTTGGCATCTGTGGTTTCTAAGTGTCTGCATGACATCTTCACAGGCCCTGCTGGTTTTCATAGTCTCTGTTGAGAAGTCAGGTGTGATTCTGATATGTCTATCTTTATATGTTACTTGGCCTTTTTTCCTTGCTGCTTTTAATATATATATATACATATATATATGTATATATATATATATATATATTGTTCTGTAGATTTAGTGTTTCATTTATTATGTGAAGGGAGGAATTTCTTTTCTGGTCTAGTCTATTTGGTGTTCTGTAATCCTCTTGTATGTGTAGAGGCATGTCTTTCCGTAGGTTGGGGAATTTTTCTTTTATGATATTCTGGAAAATATTTTCTGGACCTAGGAGTCTGGAATGTTCTTTTTCTTTCAATCCTATTATTCTTAGGTTTATCTTTTCATGGTGTTCTTGATTTCTTGGATGTTTGGTATCAGGAACTTTTCCATTTTTATGTTTTCTTTGAGAGATGTATCAAATTCTTCAACTGTATCTTCAATGCTTGATTCTCTTTTCCATCTCCTGTATTGTGTTGGTGATGCTTACCTCTGTGGTTCATGATCTCTTCTCTAAGTTTTCCATCTCCAGGGTTTTCTTGGTTTGTGTTTTCTTTATTGATTATAATTCTATTTTCATGTCTTGAACAATTTTATTCATTTCCTTCACCTGTTTGATTCTTGTTTCCTGTCTGTCTATGATGGCCTTTATTTGTTTGGTTGTAATTGCCTGTATTTCTTTGAAAGATTTCTTCATTTCCTCTTTATGATCATAGATTTAAGGTCATTTTTCTGTGTTTCAGCTGCACTAGAATATCCACTGTTTTGTGGAGTTTCTGGTGGAGCCACAATGTCCTGGGTTTTGCTGACTGTGTTCTTCGCCTGGCCTTTAGCTATCTGGCTGTCAGTAGCCTTGGCTGTTTGTTCCTGGAACCTGCACCAAAGACAGGATCTGCCTGTATTTAGAGTCTGGAGTAGTCTTCAGAAGATGAGAAAGGTCCAGCGGCTCAAGAGTGGTTGCTGTTAATTTGAACGCAGCTACAGAAGGTAGGGCATGTGCATGAGTGTCTTGAAGGGTGAGGCACAGGCATAGGCTTGTGAATTGAAGGTCAGGGGGCATGAGTGCGTGGGAGCCCTGAAGGGTGGGGTGCATGCGCAGGTGCAGGGCTGGATGCAGCTGTGCTGGGGCACGGGTACAGTGGGGCTGGTGGAGGTACCCTGAAGGGCTCAGAAGTGTGTGGGGTACTTCAGAAGGGAGCTGGGCTGTGGCTTGCAGGCCTGCTGGACGTTGAGCTCCTGATAGATTGGTCTGTGGTGGATTTGTGTGATTCTGTTGTTCACCTGGTCTCCACACGGTGACAGCAGAATAGTGGCTTGGAGGCTGGGATGTTGTCCCTGGAATCCTGATGCTGCTGTGAGGGGAGCAGGAGGGATCTGATGTCTGGCTGCTAGAGCAGAGGGTCCCTGCATCTGGGGATCCACACTCCCAGGGATCATGTGTAATTTGCTACTCGAGACCCCAGAGATGGCCACAGGGGAGCATGAATCTGATCGACCCCAACTCCTGGGATGTCCCCTCTAGTCCAGGAAGCACCAAAGTTGACACTCTGGATTCAGTTGCCTGTCCACTCACTGGTTTTAGAGTCTTTGATCCTCTGCCCCTCAGGTACTAAGCACACTGGTCACCACCATTTTGTATTCCCCAGTGCTTAATTATTTTATTTGATGTATGTGAGCGTTTTTCCTGCATGTATGTCTGTATACCACTTGTGTGCCTGGTGCCTATGGAGGCCAGAAGACGGCATTGAATCCCCAGGAACTGGAGTTACAGATGGTTGTGAGGCATCTCATGTGCTGGGATGCTGGGAATCAAACCTAGCTCCCTGGAAGAACAGCCAATGTTTTAAGCACTGAGCCATGTCTCTGTCTCTTACTCTACAATTTAGATTATAATTGGTAAGTCTGAAATGTTTGAATAAAAATTGTTGATAGACATGAAATTAATTATGTTAACAAATCACAGTATGCTTGAAGAAGAGTACCTCCCCACCCTCAATGTACCTAAGGGCATCAAACGACCCATGGTGTGTTAAGCTGGTTATTATAGATCTTAGGAATCTAATTGCTTATCGTTATGGATAAAAGGATTAGGCTGCCTTATCTATCACAATTTTTCTTAGTGCATCGTTCTGTCTTTTTGTTAATTTGATGGAATTTCAGAACAGTTATTTCTATCAAGATCATATTATTCTTCCCTGGACTTATTCTGAGGGGTAAGCTTAACTTAGCTTATAAATATACAAGACTAGGCTCCCATCCTGCTGAGGGCATGCAGGTTGCCCATCATAGGTACTCTGGGTAGGAGCCAGTAGCACGCTGTTCCTTCTTCCTGCATCAGACAGACCTGTGCTGCCACAAGTCTTCTGAAATATTCTGCCTAGGACTGCTCTGCCCTCAGGGACAGGTTATTGAATTGCCTACTTCTCATCAGATCAAAAGCCCATTGTAAAGCTTAACATCTGAGGTCCACATAGTTAAATGGGATCTTAAATAATAAAACTTTGCAACATTTACAATAGTGTTATGAGAGCAATGGTTTTTATAGATAGTAATAACTCTCTGATGGAGGTACCTTAAGAACTAATAACAATGAGGGCCACACAATGCTCCTCCAAGGATACTGAATAAACACTTGGTGTAAAAAGTGAACACTGGTATTTAGTACTCTTCTGATTCTCTTATAATGTTTATTGTTCACTGTTTTCTATCAGCTAGAGTAGCATTTGATACAAAGTTCCTTAAAGTATTTCCAGTAGACCAAATGGGTTGACATTTGACTGAAAGGGTTGATGGCTGCTTTAGCTACTTCCTTCTGCCAATGTGATCAAATATTTGACAATAGCAACTGGATGGAGGAAGGTTTATTTTGGCTCAGAGAAAGAGGAAAGAAATCTGTTATGATGGGTAAGCCATGCAGTGTTCAGGAACAAGAGAGAGGAGAGAACCAGAACCAGCTGACTTTCTCCCTCTCCACCCTTTTTCCGTCCATGAACTCAGCCAATGGGCGATACTCTCCCTTTTAGAATGGAGCATGTTCTTCTTTGGTCAAACCTGTCTGGAAACACCTATTATAGACATACCCAACCAAACTGACTACCAAAATTAACCAATCCCAACATTTTCAAATAACAACAAAAAAAATGCATTAAAAGTTCTAAGGAGAAACTGGGAAGATGGCTCAGTGGTTAATAGACAGACATACAGACAGAAGAACAATGTACGTAAAATGAACACAAGTAATCATAAAAATTGTATTTAAATATATGAAATATTTTTAAAACTTTTAAGTAATCCTACAATTTCATAACAATGTCATAATCTCATCCTTGCTACCATCCAAGGCCAACAATATCAAAGCCTAGCAAAACTTCTAAGAAATTGTGAAATGTGGTATTTAAAAATATTTTGGCTGAATCTTTGATCACCTCACCCTGATGGGGGAGCAGCCTTACCAGGCCACAGAGGAAGACAATGCAACCACTCCAGATGAGAGCTGATGAACTAGGAGCAAAAGGAAGGAAAGGAAGACCTCCACTATCAGTGGGCTTGGGGAGGGGCATATGTGGAGAAGGGGGAGGGAAGGTGGGGTTGGGAGCGGAGGGGGCTTATGGGGGATACAAAGTGAATAAATTGTAATTAATAAAAAATAAATAAATTTTAAAAATATTAACTCTTCTGAGAAAGACTATGGTTGAGAATCTGGGTATATAATCAGATAAGTTTTAGCTTTAAAGCCTGGACCAAATCACCCTCGTCAGTGTCTTTAAGCAAACTATATACACTGTCTTGATTGTAAATGAGATTGTAACATTGTCTTTCAACATTATTGACAATTAAATGGAATAATATAAACAAAGTCCCTGCCATAACATTGCTATTCTTATAAGGGTAGCAGTTGTAAACAGTATCTATGTTATGGAAGAAAATCAACTTTTTGTTTGTTTGTTTGTTTGTTTTTCAAGACAGGGTTTCTCTGTGTAGCCTTGCCTGTCATGGACTCTCATTGTAGACCAGGCTAGCCTCAAACTCACAGCAATCCACCTACTTCTGAAGAAAGGCACATACCACTATGCCCAGCAAATCAACAGTTTTTTAATAGTCACTTGGACGGAATTTTTTTGCAAGACATTTTACTTATATTGATTATGTATAATGCTGGAAACTTCATAACAGGAATAAGTTAAAATATTTTTTCTTTTAATTTCAAAGAAATCAATAGTGTCATGGGGATATTTAGCTTCTTCTAAAGGGAACATGAGATAATCAATAGTATTTCATGGTGTAGATGCTTCATAAGGTTGGAATCAAATTCAACTCACTATAGCCAGTCAGGCAGAGGTAATATAACTCAGGCCAAAAATCTTCTACTTGGTTGGATATGATCCCAATCATGTTTAAAGTTAGACACTATGGTATAGCATCAGACTGTAGATTCAACTCAGGCTTATATGAGGGAGGCAGTGAATTTTAAAGAGGTTCCTTGATCCTTATTCCAAGCCTCAGTGAATCTTAAGCGGGATGTCATGAAAATGGTCCTAATAAAATGTCTGTTGTGGTTTCTTATATAGTCAGTAGCATCATTAGTATTAGTTTAGCCTTTGGTTCCTTTTAGCAGAGATATTAGACGAGAGAGCGAATGTGAAACAGGGATGACAGCAGCAAATGAATGCTATATAAGTTAGATCTATACAAATAAGTGAATACTATTAAACATTAGGGTAGAAAAATTTCAGGATCTGAGTGTTGGTGTGAGGCAGCGCAAGGAAAGGTGTATCCAAGGCAACAACATCAGTGCTCTCTCCCCATCCATCCCTCTAACGGTCTTTGCGGTCCTTGGGGAGATAATTAATATCGCTGGGCCTTAGGACTTTCAGGTCTCCCCCCACGCTAGCATGGTGAGAGGTTTATTCTCTGGTGGCCCCTTTCCTTGTGTTAACTATATTCAAACTTATATTTTTAAGTTTTTTTAAATCTGTTTCGTGTGTATGTATGTGTACCTTGAATGTATTCCATGCACCAGGTGCATATACATACATAGATGTCAAAAGAAGGTATAAGATCCCCTGGAAATGGAATTACGGATGGTTGAGAGACACCAGATGTGGCTGCTAGGAACCGAACACCAATCCTCTGGAAAAGGACAAGGTGCCCTTACATGCTGAGCCATCCCTTCAGCCCTCTTAACATATTTTAACACCAACACATAACTTCAGTTTCAAACATAAGTGGGGGAGGCTTTCTTTCTTTCTTTCTTTCTTTCTTTCTTTCTTTCTTTTTTTTTTTTTTTTTGGTTCCCAGCAAGAACCACAGTATTGTAACTCTGAGTAATCTATTGATTTTTCAGATTTTGGTGGCTGTTAAATTACAACGATCTCAGGGAATGAGTACATTTTATACCATACACTCACATTTTGGTACAAATTGCAAAAGAGAGGAGGCAGCTCACTTATGATCACAGCCACCCTAATGTCCCAGATGTTCCCTCAGTGACTGTTTTTCCCTTCTTCCCATTTAAAAAAAAAATCTGATTTTTCTGCAGGACACAGCTGTGCCTACAAGATAGATCTTTTTAAGATACCTTGCAACAAGTGTTGTAAGGTTGACAGCATAAATATTAGAATATAATCACCACAGTGTATATAAAAGAACTGTGCATTGGTCTTCAGGTCTAATTCCATTTTTGACCAGACTGTAGACAAAATAGCTAGAGATCCATCTGCTAATTGGTGCCGCAGCATAAGACTGATAGATAGCATCTTTATTTCAAGGTAAATCTTTAGAGGCTTTGGGTTCTTTGCTGGTGTGGGGGGATGGGGCAGTGTTGAAACAGAGTTTCTCTGTGTAGCCATGGCTGTCCTGGAACTTCCTCTATAGACCAGGCTGGCATGGAACTCACTGACATCTGCCTCCCTCTGCCTCCCAGGTGCTGGTATTAAAGACATGTACCACCATAACCTATCAAGGTTGTAGGCTCTTAAGCTCAAGTTTTATGGGTCATTTCACAAAAGAAATGCTGGTAAAAAACCAATGATTTCAAGTAGCACACCATTGTACATGCATGTGTGTGATATACACAATAAACAAATGTTAGGAAGATATATACCTTCATACATGTCTAAAGTTTTCAGAAGTTCTCTTAGTAGTTAGCTATTATTATTAAACATTGACAATTACCATTTATTGTGCTATTGACGGTGGTGGTTTGAATAAGGATGGCTGTCATGGGCTCATGCATTTGACCATTTCCTTCAGTTAGGATTGGAAGGATTGGATGTGGTCTTGTGTAAGTAGCTGTGGTTCTTATTGGAGGAAGTCTGTCATGTGGACTTTAAGGTTTCAAAAGCCCATGGGCAGGCATACTCCTCCCTCCCCATGCCTGCAGATTACAATCTAAAGTCTGAGCTACTGCTCTAACACCAGGCCTGTCTGCTTCCTGCTGCAATGCTCATGGACTAATCCTACGAAACTGCAAGCAAGCCAGCAGTTAAATGCTTTCTTTTATAAGAATTGCATTCCTTATGGTGTTTCTTCACAGCAATAGAACAGTAACTAAGACAATAATTTAATTTTTTCATTACATGTTATTCTTTATTTATTTACTTACTCACTTATTTTGGGTTTGTGTTTGTGAATTCAAGGGTGTGTCAAAAAATAAATGTGGAAGCCACAGGATAAGTTGCTGGAAGCAGTTCTCTCCATCCAGCACATATGTGGGAGCCAAGGATTGAACTCAGGTCTTCAGGCTTGGCCGCAGACACCTTTACACACCGAACCACCTCACTGGCCCTGTTTTTCATGTTTAAGTCAATTTTCTCTAGTCATCATGTAACTCATCTAAGAGGTGATGATTTTAAAATGTTCTTTCAAGCTGTTACAAAAAAAATTTCCATCACATGACATTCTCATCAATCAAAAATTAGAAGACAGGTTTCTGAGAAAAATAAAAACAAAATCAGCGTTTTTACTATATCAGGTACACTACACCGTTGTTGTATATAGAAAGAGTTTAGAGGGACAATATGAAGTTTGTCTCTTTGGAAAAAAAAAGTTTTCCATATAAATCCTTTAAAAACAGTGTTTTTCTAGTTACAGTATAATTACTGCAAATGAGTTACTGCATAAATACTGCTGGCGAAGGTGTTGGAAATGTGGAGCCCCAGACCTCTTCATAGTACAACCTCTGGCTTGGAGCCTGGGAATACGAAAGGTAATTTTTGCTCCCAAGAGCGGTTTCCAGCACATTTAAATTCCAGAATGTCCTTTCTGCTGCTCGGTCTAACGAGATGAAGTTCAAAGCTGATTCAAATTAACCTTTGCATGACTGAATAAGAACACCATTTGAAGGTTTACTTCTTTTTACTCTGCCTCTAGTGTGCGAAATCTGACTTCATGGAAACGTGAGGGCCCACGGCTAAGATGATGAGTTTGCGCTCTAAAGAGGAAAAGACTTTTCTCAGCGACAGAAAGCACAAGTCACACGTATTAGACGTTGACAGGAGAGCTTAAATGAAACCAACATGCCATTCAGAGAACTGAAAAGCATGCTATAAACCGGTTCAGGAAGAGAGCGATTGCAGTATAAAGAAAGAGCTACGCCTTAAGAAAGGGCCCGGTAACTTAATCGAGGTCTCTCATCTCATTCCGAGAAGGCGCTCCTGGGCTCTGGTGATGAATGTGTTCATTTTGTGTGACTTGCTTTGGGTAAATAACCCAGTGCCCTATCAGCTCTGTGGCCCTCAGGTGGTGTGTGTGCAGGGAGGGCTCAGGGAGGGGCTGCCCAGCGCCGGCGCCCCTGGTACTTCCTCGGAGACCCACAGTCCTTTCTCTGCAGCTGTCACTAGAAGACTTCTGGGTTCCCCTCTGGAAGAAGAAAGCCTCCCATCTGAACACGCTATCCCTTCCATCCCTCATTCGCTCTCGGCAAACTCCTCCAAGCCTTTCCATTGTGCTCTGCTGCCTTAATAAGACCGTCACCTCCTTTGTAGTGGGAAGACTTGCTTGACGCTATCCGAACCTCCAGCTGCAATGGAGCTGTATGGAAAGGTAAAAAGAAAGAAGTGCTTCGGCGGGCTTAGCTAGAAATCTGGCTTTTGTGGACGTGTGTGTGTGTGTGTGTGTATGTGTGTGTGTGTGTGTGTGTGTGTGTGTGTGCGTGTGTGTGTGTGCGCGCGTGTGTGTGTGTGCGCGCTTGCTTGCGTGCAGCCTTTAATGCAGTCGTAAGAATGAACCGCTTTTCTTATATGCGTGCCATCCATTGTCGTTTTCCCGCGTGATTGTTGAATAAGACTGTACAACTACTCCACTACGGCTACGTATAAACTTTCCGGTTTCAGGATAGAGGTAAGGTAAACGCCCGTTTGCATTGGAAATTCGAACAAAGTGCTGCGTTTCCTAGCCAGAGAGAAGCAGTCTGGCTTTAAAAAGAGATACTGAGAAGAGAAAGTTTTTGTTTGGGATGAGCTGGTGTCATTTTCGCTAGTGCGCTTTGAGGAAATGGTCAGGCAGGCTGAGAACGATTACAACCCGAATAACTGGCAAGGAGAAGGGAGAAACCACAGCCCTGTGCAGCAGGAGGGGCAAGCCCAAGAGAAGCCTCCTGGTTCTCTGGGAGTTGTAGTTCACAGTTTTCCCATTTGCGCAGATGCCTCTGCAGATTAAACTACAACTCCCAGAAGCTCACGGGGTTCACAGCCAGTACGCCTGTGCAGAGTCAGGAGCGGACAGCTCCAGTGCTGATGTTGGAGCAGGATACAGAGCCCCACGCGTGCAGAGTGTTACGGGGAGCGCGCGGGCTGTGCACGCTTGACCAGGCGCCCGGACCAGCGCTGTCCTAGCAAGAGAGAAAGGACATTTGCCCACAATGAGACACGAGGCGCCCATGCAGGTGGGTATACAAAGAAAGAGTGGTCTCAGAGAAACTGATAGGGTTTCTCCAGTCGCTCAGGAGACTTGATGAAAGATAGACAGGGTTGTTCATTATCTTTCCGGGATCCCGTAAGGAAGCTGAGTGTGGAAAATGAAAACCAGAGCTAACAAAGTCAGAACAGACAATCTCTTGCTGGCTTTGATGGTCTTGGCTTCCTAGGTTAGTGATAGCGGTGTAAACTGGAGATTTTTCAGTCACATGAATTAACTGAGAGTTCTCCACCGCAACCGGGTAGAACGAATTCAGCTTAGTTAAAGACAAATTAAGAAAGAAAAGCCAGCGCCAGCGCCAGCATCTCCTAAGTCCTCTTTTTAAAAAAGGTGGGGGGAATAGGAATCAGGGTTCCAGTATTAGAGGAAAAGAGCAAACACATTTATGCTATTATCTCAGAGCGATGCACCCTTCACCCAGGTCTACTTAACTGGCTGGATCAGTTTCAGGACCCTCTCTTCCTCAGCATTCCTGTGGTGAGGTGATCATTCACTGTACCATCAGATTCCACAGTTTAATCACACCCTTTGGGTTTACTTCCTTTAGAAATGTAAAGTACCCTTGTTGTAGCTACTCACCTAAGTTACGCTTTTAAGTAAAAACCAGTTGTTTCTCCATTCTGTGTACCACTGGTTAATGCTAAACATAAGGCTGTGTTCCTTAACCAAGGGAATGAGCCCATTGCGTAACAGAAAGGCGTTTTATGAATGGGTTGAGGAGAGAAGAGAGCACTCCATTTGAGTGTGTTGCCTCCCTTCAGAACTCACCTCTGTAGGCAAACTCAGCCACATAAATATTTGACCATCCAGCCTCAAACACTTCCCATGTTTTACTCATGAATTAAGGGCTTTATGCATCGGCTTTGATTTAACTTTAATTTATTATATAGTTAACTTATTACGTGTACATTTATTATATATATTCAATTATATAAATCCTATCTGGCTTGTTAAATGAAAGCACTGTAGAATCTAATTGTTTGCTGGAGAATTATATAATGGGAGATCTCAAATTACCTTAAGAGTTATTGAAAAATTGATTTGTGCCCAGGAATAGGGAACCCTTTGTGTAACATCTGATATTTCTGTTTGTGACTTAGCTTTTTATTATAGACCTGATGCAAAACGAGTGTGAAAGACAATAAAGACTGTTGCAATCAAGATTATTATCATAAAATAATTTCCCTTGCTGGAGATGTTGCTAAGAGCCAACTAACTAAATTAATCATATTTGATCATAAGTATAGTTGTCTTTAAAACTGGTTGATAATATCTCACTGTGTAACCCAAGACAAGCCTTCAACTTGAAGCAATTCTTCATCAGCCTTCTGACGCTTGGATTTGGAGACCACAGTCTTGGCTTTGCTTGTTATTCTTTTTTTTATATATTAAAACATCATGTTATGACCCCTAAGTTTATGGCTTTCCAGAATTAAAAAATGAAAAATAATAATGTACAATACAATTTAAAGTAGATTCCACTGACACACTGAAATCTTTCTATCAAATGACAAGTAAAAGTTATTGTATGTTGATGTTATTTTTCTGTGTTGCTCAACCTGTTCAGAAAGGCAATGGAATGTGACAGAACTGTAGAGAATTAATGCTTTAGGACACACTTTAAATTATTGTGGGCCTGTCCACCATGTATACTAGGTACTGTAAAGCTGCATTTCAATTAAAACTCTACTGGCAAATTAATGAAAAAATTAGGTACAATGGAATTGATTTTCTGATAGATAAAGGTGCTTGTCTATTTATGGTGTGTTTTAATTCACTGGATTATATCTTTGGAATTTAAAATATAACCTTCTCAAAGCTATTATGAGTACGTGCATTTGCAGAACTCAGGCTTGTTAGAAGTGTACTTAATTAAAGCACACACTGATTCACATTAATGGATTATTGTTAGGATGACTTCTCTCATTTTCATATTTTAAAATTATATAATAATTAAGAGTATAAATGTAATTTAGATTTTCTTAAGCAGCAATTACTGCCTCAGAATCCATTTTTAAACTAAAATCATATTTCATGTGATGTTGAAACACATAAAAAAACAGTAGATATTCCTTTTTTCTTAGCTGTACCAACACTCTAAACATATGCCCCAAATATTTCTTCACATAATTTTACAACAAAGGATGAGTCACAAGGAAAGCCTCATTTTATATTTTCCTTATCTCAGAGTTTTCTCCTTTTTTTGGAATATTTAGTTCAGTTGCTGATGTGAAACAAAGTGAGCTCTTAGTTTATTGGCTAACTTTATTAATATATTTTTTACTGAAATAAAATTCTTTTAGAAAATATACAATGTTTATTATAAAGCATTTGATTCTCTTATGTAGATGGCTTTATGCTCAGTTCATTCTAGTTGTCTTTGATACATGAATATTTTCTGCAAAATGTTTTTCTCCAAGTTGATAGAAAATAAGAAAATACTTGTTTCTTGTAGTGACTGCTACAACAATATGTAATGATAGACTTGTATGCTTGTATTTTCTCTCTAATTCGATAATCAAGGATAGCATTTGGTAAGCATGGTGAGTTGAAAACTTTAATGTGGGAGGTATTTATTTCAGTCTTCTCATTCAGTATATCAGTAGGGCTCAGGATTGACAGCAAGACTTTGAGAATAAATTTAATAAAGAGCTAATTAAAAAGTAACTGGTTTATTCAGTGGTTGCCTGTGTAAACCACTGGGCTTTGCATTCAGATGTCACTGTGCTTGTATATATGCACAGAACTCTAATATGCATGACTATATATTGGCCAAAATATTGATAAATAAGTTGTAAAATTCTGCAAATCACCATTACCTACTTTAGAAAGCCACTCTGGAAATCAATTTGGCACTTTCTTAGACAATTAGGAATAGTGATTTTTCAAGACCCAGCTATACCACTCTTAGGCATATATCCAAAAGATGCTCAAGTACACAACAAGGACATTTGCTCAACCATGTTCATAGCAGCTTTATTTATAATAACCAGAACCTGGAAACAACCCAGATGTTCCTCAGTCGAGCAATGAATACAGAAATCATGGTACTCTTACACAATGGAATACTACTCAGCAATTAAAAAGGAGGAAATCATGAAATTTGCAGGCAAATGGTGGGACCTGGAAATGATCATCCTGAGTGAGGTATCCCAAAAGCAGACAGAAGCACATGGTATATGTTCACTTATATAGACCTACAAGATAGGATAAACATACTGAAATCTATACACCTAAAGAAGATAAACAAGAAAGAGGACCCGGGGTAAGATGATCAATCCTCAGTTAGATAGACAAATGGGATGGACATTGAATGTAGGAGAAAACAAGCAACAGGACAGGAGCCTACCACAGAGGGCCTCTGAAAGACCCTACCTAGCAGTGCATCAAGGCAGATATTAAGACTCACAACCAAACCCCGCCCCCCCCGAGGGAGGAGCAGTCTTGCTAGACCCCAAAGAGGACATTGCAGCCAACCCTGAAGAGACCTGATAAGCTAGGGTCAGATGGAAGGGGAGGAGGTCCTCCCCTATCAGTGAACTTGGAAAGGGGAAGGGAGGAGATGAGGGAGGGATGGAGAGAGTGGGAGGGACTGAGGGAGGAGGCTACGGCTGGGATACAAAGTACATAACCTGTGATTAATATGAAAATAAATAAATAAAAGATTATTGGAGCTTATTAAGATTAAATGACATCTCTAATATCGAAGAGTTAAAATTCCACCAGATCTGTCTAAAGATGACTCTTGGGTAAGGTAGATGTTCAATACATCCCTGTTATACATAAACCCAATGATAGATAATTAGTGTCTAAGTATCACTGTTGCATTGGCTACTGAAAGATTGTGACATTCCTGCATTTCATTATCCGTGAATGTCTGATTAGTTTCATCCTCTGCCACCATCCATCTCTTTTGTGCAATGGACAGTTAGTTCTTATCCTTTACAGACACCAAGATTTCTTGCAAATGTTGGGGGGGGGACAGTCTTTCCTATTTCCCTTTGGCTTGTTCGTCAGGTATCATATTTACAGAAATAAGGAGCACAGAGAATTAACCTAAGGGGAAAAAAAACAAAAAACAAACCAAGGATGTTCTTGGCCAGATGTACAGTACTGTTCGTGAGTTGCTTGCAGTGGAATAGGCCTGGAAGCCAATTTTTTAAAGAAGCAGTTGGTTGCATCCATAACATCCATGTCATGTCATGATCACATTCATAGACATATCTTGTCAGACCAGTTCTGTGGTTTGTAGGATTCACGTATTTATGAGATTGATGGTAACCTCTCTTCTCCAGTGGCCTGAATAGCACCTTCCAGTGTAATGAAAGCTGACAAATGGGGAATCTTCCAATCAGTACTAGCTTGATTTCTCTAAGTCCTGTGAGTAAAGTGTGGTGTCTTCACACCAGTAGTTGTCTTACTATCAAGTTCTAATGGATAGGGAGGAATGATGCCAATAGCTTGCATTGTTTGGGGAGCTGCTGGGACTGATGATGTAACCAATAAGTTGAAGGGATGTGTCTCACACCTGAATGTAACACTTTTCACCTCAGGGATGACTAATATCTCACTATGTGACCCAAACAAGTCTTGGACTTGAAGCAGTTCTTCCCAGCCTTCCAACGCTGGGATTGGAGACCATGGTTTCTTTCTCTGTGTGTCTCTCTCTCTGATTTTTCAAGACAGGGTAGCCTTTGGCTGTCCTGAACTCATTTTGTAGATGAGGCTGGCCTTGAACTCACAGAGATCTGCCTGCCTCTTCTGCTTTCCCCAGTGCTGGGATTACAGGTGTGCCCTCCCATACCTGGCTCTTCTGTTTTCCCCAGTGCTAGGATTACAGGTGTGCCCTCCCATACCCAGCTCTGCTTGTCACTCTTACTGGATAGTTCTCAGTGTTACTGATGTTTGCTCAGAACAGCCCGCTGCCCTTAGCCTTTTCTCTTATTTTTGTATTGTATTGAGTTTGGCTTTTACAAAACTCAGGTTTCTTATACTTACATTAGTAGAAACTTGGCTTTTTAGGATAGAATTTACATCACTGACTCTGATTTTTCTTTTCTACTGGTAAATAGAAACATTTAAAATCATAAAAACATCCTCCAAGGATTGCTATAAGCTGACTCATAAATTTCTGAATGCATTATTTGAATGTATATCATTTCAAATTCTTTGATCATTTCCTTTAGAGTGTTTTGGTACAAATACATTTAATTTCCAAAGGTTTATATATTTTCCATATCTTGCACTGGTATTGATGATTCACTAAATTTTACTTATATATCATTTAGAGGATCAAAATGATATCCAATGTGAACATATTCTCTCTCTTTATATGTGCTGTAGTTGTGAAATGTAGTGTCTAAATGTCAAATTGATCATCTGTAGTGGCATGAAGATCTTCTGTGTCCTTACTGAGTTTGAATATATTTGTCATATCAATTCCTGAGAAAGAGATTTTTCAATCTTCCAACAGTGTTGTGTCCCTCTTTTACAGTTTTGATTTTGGTTTTTATGTTTTCTGAACCTCTGCTACTAAATACACACACAATTGTAATTGTTATGTCCTGAAGAATTTCTCTTTTTATTTCTTTCTTATAACCTACTTTATCCCTGGTAATACTACTCTGTTGATGTTTATTATTGATACAGGCATTGTTGCTTTAATGGTATTTCTATGTTATGCATGTATTTTCATATTGCTGCTTTCAACTCTTATGCCTTTACACCTATAATATGAATCTTATGATCAATTTGTCCAATCTGAAAAATCTCTGCCTCGTATTATCATTGTGATTCATTTTACATATTGTGATGACTGATGCTGTTGGATTTAAACCAGTCATTTTGCTATTGTTGTGTACTTACTTTGTTTTTCTATTCCTCTGGTGCTCTTTTCCCATCTTCATTTTACTTAAATTTTTTAGGTTTCTTCATTTCTTTGTAGGTTTTTAAAGTGTATTCCTTTGTATTTTTTTTTTAGTCTTTATTCAAAGGACTACACAATACCTGGCTTAACATCCTTCCTAGACTTCACATTATAGCACTCAATATACATATAGTGAATTTGCTATGATACACTTTCATATTACGCTTGCACTTATTATCATTTTAGCTTTAAACATAACATGTAGTTTTTCTTTATTAACACACACACACATTCCTGCCACCTATTTACTGTGTCTAGTATGCTTTCTATTGACTTTCTATTGACTTGAACTTCTATATGATATCATTTATCATTTTCTTTCTACTTTCTTTATCTTTACCTAGTATAGCCCTGTGTCAATACATTCTTTCAGGCTTTGTTTATCTTTTTTTGTAAATTTTGCCTTGAATTTTGAATTGGAGTTTTTATTGCCTATGAGACTTTATGTTGATATTTTTCCGTCCACTACTGAATTTCAGTATGCTATTCCACTGTCTACTGGCTCCACTGTGTTGTAGGATCATCTGCTCTTCAGGTTCATGTGCATGTGTATATGTACGTCATGCTTTCTTTTGTCAGTTTTGAACATATTTCTACTTATTTTTGATATGCCTATTATTTTCCTTTGTAGTTTGTCAATTTAGAGGGTTGAATTGACCTCTCAGATGTGAGCCTTTATATATTCCAATCAATTAGAGAACATTTAGTTATTACATCTTCAAATATATTCCCATACCATCATTCTACTCCTTTTCTTTCTAAGGCTTCCATTACCTGTAAGTTAGAGTTCTTATACTGGCCTAACAACTACAGATGTTCTGCTTATTTTTATTTTCATTTTTTGTTACATTGTAGGATTTTTTTACTGATTCACCTTAAAGTTTAGTCTTTCTTCTGGGCCCTATGGTATTTGATAAGTCCAGCAATTACTCAATTTAGTCATTGTATTATTCCATTTAGGCTCACAGTTGACTCCATTTAGACTAAAAACATGTTATGTTACCAACAAAAGATAAATGAGCATTTTTGTGCTGAGAGGAGCATTTGTAGTATTTTCCAGAAAAACAAACAAACAAAATGTGATTATTTGAGCTACTTTTGAAAAAAGTTACAGAAATATACACAATAACCCTACCACTTTGACTATACTTCATAAATTTGAGGTGTGAATGTTGATGTTTGCATTTTAATATTACCATTTAATTATGTCTCCATTGATTCTTGTTTCTCTGGTGCTGTACTTTTTGTGCCTTAAAATAAAAATTGTGGGCTTCAAGGTACTTTTCAAAAATTGAACAAGGTTTATAATTCTAAAAAAAAAAGTAAAAAATCTAATTTCTTTGCCAACTCATAATACTTTTAATAGCTTCAGTTATATAGACAAAGAAAGCTTTATGCAATATTGACATATCTCATAATGGTTTAAAGTATCAGGCCAGTTTTATTGAGGCCATGAAACTGTATACACACACATATATGTATATATATATGTATATATATATACACATATACATATGTTATATACACACATGTGTGTGTTTTATTATATGAAAGCATAAGGGTGAATGACTCAGGTGTCCAGGACTGTAGCAAATTCTAGAAAGTCTATGTCAGATTGGGTATACTACTAGGATTTTTAAAGAACAGTATTTTGAATGTACTTGACCTCGTGAGAAAAGTCAGGAACCATGCCATTTAGCTCCCATACCAAAACCAAAATCATAATGTGACCTGAGGAAAGGTGAGAGCCTCTTATATGTATATTGCCATGAGGTTGAGGGTAACCATCAAAGATTCTTCTGTGACTTGTATATTACCCAGTGGCCTTGATGCATATCTGATTTTATCAACCTGAGGATGAACAATTTCTGTCCCAGTGGCCAGAGCTTGATGGGCCTTAACAAGCTTAAAGAAAGGATGCATTCAGTACCAGCTGGCAAATAATGATTCTCATGTCACCCTTATAGAGGTAGCTATTCTTACTTGGGATCGGTGAACACCTGTGAGGCAACCAATGAAAGGGATAGCGAAAGTGCATGTAGGAGTAGGTTCATTCTCTACAGAGATAATAGTGGTGGCAGCTTTCGAATGAGAAGCCGGGATGTCTTCATCAGTCATTTTAGCTGGTGGAACCCTGAAATTGGAAATGCACGTACACTGACCACAGGTTCCTCAAGGGTGGTCGAATATTTCTTTGTCATAGAAATATGTGGACAGCTAGGCTTGCCCAGATGAATGCCCAACACAGTGCTGCCTTGATGATGGAATGAGGGAAGATGTCCAGAACCAGAAGGCTCACCTAAATTTTGAAAATGCTAAACATGCCTTAAATACGCTTAAGGATAAAAGCTTGTTGGGAAACAATACATAAGAATTAAAATTCAGGCCTATTTCCTCCAGTGAGAAGGCTTTAGAGAGGTTTTCCTTACATAGTGCTGGCTGTATCTGTTCTGTTTTGCTTCTTATGGTTTAAAGAAGACTTATTCTTATAAGAAATATTTGTAACTTTGCCATCTCAACTTGGACACTACCTATAAGCTTTTAGTGCTTTCTAATAAAAACGAGGTACGGTACCATAATTTACTTAAATAAAGACTCCTGGAAAAGCCAAGGGAACCTTCTGCAGGGCTCAGCAGATATCTTGCATGAGCTCTGAGAACATGATGCCTGCTTGTTGTTTTAAACAAAATCTCAATCATTCAATCTTACTGATAAAGACTCTAGAGCGAGAGGCCTGGGGTGAAAGCCTCTAGCCCAGAGAGGCAGAGAAAGCACCAGGCTGACCTTCCTCCTCAGCCTATTCCCTGAAAGGAAAAGGAAACCTCCTTCCCCATGTCACCTCAAAAACCCTGCAAGCTGAATGTCACTCCCTTCTACTTTATTTGTGTCTCTATATCCATTCCCCAGACTTCTCACTCTGTTTTTCTTTTTCTCTGTTTACTCCCTGACAACTGGTTGCTTGCTCTGCCTCTTGACCTATGGTTGATTTTATTTAAGCTCTTGGAGTAAAGATGTGTGCCAGGGCTGAGCCACACCACAATTAGACACAGGGTTTTCCAGAAAACAATACAATCTCAGGTTCACAGTGTGACCAAAAATCTTGCGACAACAGCTTCTTACAGGTTCGCCTCCCGCTATTCCGATAGTGCTTACAAGGAAATAAAACACCAGTGCACAGAAGATTCATTTACAGAGCAGAGCTAGTTGAAGGAGAAACCATTTCCCAGAATCATCTTGACTAGAAAGGCTGGACACTGTAAGGTGCTGAGCCTTCTCCAGCACAGTTAGTGTTAAAATAGTGAAATGTCACAGACACCAGAAGGAGTGGCTGGTCAAGACAGCATAGTTCTGTGTCCCTAGAGACCGCAGAGTAAATGTCAATTTATTCAGTTGCCTTCTGTGCAGATGCCTGAGAACTTGACCACAAGAGCATCCCCTAGCTTCTGAGTGGAGGGTTCTGACAATGGATTTCACTTCTGACTGATAAAAAGAACTATGTGGAGATGGAGGTTCTTACACATGAATGTGTTTTGGTCCCACACTAATATCCAGATTCTGCAGAAGTTTCAGTTCATCTCTTTACTTTAAATCTAGCATAGCCTATAAAAGTTTAAATTTATATTCCAGAATAAAAATAAATGAAACTAGATAAACATGTACGTAAGAACACAGCATCGGGTACTGCTGCCAAGGAATGATAAGAAAGCTTATACAAATTTCATCCACATCTGCAAGAAAGCTTTTGATGTTTCCTTTACATTTTGCTGTGGAAAGGCCTTTTTACTTTTATGAATTGGAATCTGTGGAAGCAAAGTGTAAATTTTAAGATTTCTTGAAAGTACTGTCTTTGTTTTAAACCGTATTTTCCTTTGTCAAATCTGTGTATGAGGAAGACAGTTCCCTGGGTCTTAGAATTTGGGGCTTGGAATCTCAACATCTCTTTTGCTCTCTGCCAACCACAATTGGAATAACTAGTCACACCCCAAGATTGGTGGTGTTAGCACCAAAAAACAAAACAAAAAAACAACCCTGCTGCATGCCATGGGTTATAAGTAACCAGGTCAGATGGTCACTATGGCCACACTATGACACAGTATTGTCAAAATACATATTACGTAGTATATTTCAAGTTTTGAATTTTGACCTGTTCCTGGGTCAGTAAAGTCAATGTGAGGGGTGACACTCTTTTGACACTGATCATCAGCACCCCTGTTCCCTTTAAGCCATATAATCCTGAGGGTAGACAACTGATATACAATATACTGGATTTGCTGGATAGGCTTGGTATATTACATGTGCTTTTCACCCTAACTATGGTTTTAATTCATGATATGTTTATCAGTATACACTCCAGCGTAAGATGGAGGGCACATCCTCATTGTATATTATATTATATATGCACAATATATGCTTCTCCTTAACAAAGGAATAGATGTTCCTTTTAGAAGAGGTTCACTTACCTCTTTCATATTCTTTCTCATTTAAGTTTCAGGTATGATGAGACTAGAATGAACTAGCTGAGCCTGTATGTAGCTAACTCTTGTAGGAGACATTTGGTCCAGGCAGTGGGGGCTCAGTACTCAAGCTGAGAAGTTAAGCAAGCCTGTAAATATGTGGTTGCCTTCACTTGGCCTTCCTTTCCACATCTTTAATTTCATCTTCAAAATTGGAGTGATCATTTCTGCTACTGCAAGGAAGAAGCTCAAATGTCATTCTTGTTATTACACAATGATGAAGATGAATGAATTTATATTACTCAGGGTTACCTAGAGAAACAGAACCGGTAGAATGAATGAATGAATTTAATGAATGAATATATGTCTGTGTATATATGTTCATCCATACACACATATATGCATACATATACACAAGTATATATGGTGTTAGAGTGGCTTACAGGTTGTGATCCAGCTAGTCCAACAATGGCCTTTACCAAAGGAAAGTCCAAGAATCTACTACTTATTCAGTCTACAAGGGTGGATGTTTTGGCTTGTCTTTAGTCTGTACGTTAGAATTCCAAAGATGTACCTCTAACACCAGTGAAGGAATGAACTTGCTATCAAGGTCAAGAACAAGCAGCCAAAAAGCAAATGCTTCCTTCTTCCTTGTCCTTTATATAGGCTGCCATGGGAAGGTTTGGCCCAGATTAAAGATTTGTCTACTGACCTGAAGTGATAGAGATTTAGAGTGGGTCTTCCTAGCTCAAATACTCAATTAACTAAAAATCCCTCATAGTTGTGCAAAGCATCTTGGGTTTTTAGTTAATTCCAGGAGAAGTCAGGTTGACATCTGAAAATAGCCATAACAAAAGTAAAAATCAAATTCTGTTCCACCACAGAATTTCAGCCACAGGTCATCTGCTGTCTGTGGGACTGGAGAGACAGACAGTTGGACACAGAATCACAACTTTACAGAACTGGAACTGTTACATGAAACATTTTTTGGGGTGATGGTTTTGCAGGGGAGGATTAAAACTACAACTAATAAACTGCTGGATGATCAGTGTGAACACATCTGAGAGCCCAAAACCAAGGGGTTCCCATCTCAGCCTTCCACAGTGTGTGAGATTCACCTCAGAGTGAAGATCAGAGAAGTGCATTGTCATGGCCCCAGCCTAGGAGGGGAAACTGTCATCCTGAAACCCAACAGTCCTTCTATCAGATGGGCATGCTAGTGGTGAAACCTCCTAGGCATGGCAACAGCATTAGGTGTGAGCATGCGTGAAGCACACGGTACAGAGTCTTCAGGTTATGCTGCTGTCATCACCAGACCGTTTGTTCTGTATGTGAGCTGTGGGTGATCCATGTCTACTCAAGAAGCTATGCATAAGTAGAAAACAAGTTGGAGCTTAAAGACAGGATGTGTGTCAAACATTCTGAGATCCATGGTGGTGAGCTGGGAAGGTCTTCTCCATAGCTTTGTTTATTCAGGGGGTTGAAAGTTCATTGTTCTTTGTCTACAAACTGATTCTTGTTTTGATTGGGGTCTCAGTAAGCTGTTAGTGTTAGAATTTAGATATGAGCAAATCTGAAAGGAATAACTTCTGTGTTGAATGAAATGACATAAAATATTAGATCAGAATTGAATTTTTAAATTAAAAATAGGATATATTAAGTGTAAAGGTTCATTAATAATAGTAAATTGCCAAGCACAGTGGGAAGAAGGGGAGACTCATGATCATCACAGTTAACAGAGTAACAGAAAAGAGTACAGCGCATTTCAGGAGACTTCGCTGCTAAGTGTGATGGATGGGATGTAATAGTCTCATTGTAATGTGAACCAAACAGATAAATATTGGGAACATTTGGCTGCTCCTAGGGAGCTACACAAGGGAGCCAGACAATCTGCAAAAAAGTCCGTTTTAATCAGGCAGGATGTGTGCAAAGAGAGGCAAAACGAGATGGGATTATCCAAGCAGGAAGAGGAAACACTTGTCCAGTGAGTGCTCATCCATTCCTTTAGCTACCTCAACTTCTTTGAGGTGCAAAAACAAAACAAAACAAAACAAAGCAAAAGAGGCTACAGGTTTCAACTCAAAACAAGAAGAGCTTCGCAGCAGGTGGAGTTGTTTCGTAGTGGAACAGAAGCAGACTGTGTACTACAGTGGACCTACTGTGTGCTGTGTGTGGCTAGAACACTGACTGGAGAAGTGCAGAGGGCACAAACGGGACTCCTGGCTTTGATGGCTCACTGCACCTTTCTGAAGAGCCTTTGAAGCCCCAGGAGTCTTTCCTTTTTTAATTTTTTATTTAATTATTTTTATTTTCACAATTTACAGTTTATTCACTTTGTATCCCCCCTGTATCTCCCTCCCTCCTCCCCTCCCAGTCCTCCCCTCCCTCTTCCCCACGCATGTCCCTCTCCCAGTCCATTGAAAAGGGAGGTCCTCCTCCCCTTCCCTCTGACCCTAGTCTATCAGGTCTCATCAGGAGTGGCTGCATTGTCTTCTTCTGTGGCTTAGTAAGGCTGCTCCCCTCTCAGAGGGAGGTGATCAAAGAGCAGGCCAATCAGTTCCTGTCAGAGACAGTCCCTGTCCCCATTACTATGGAGGCCACTTGGATACTGAACTGCCATAAGCTACCTCTATGCAGGGGTTCCAGGCCATCTCCATGAGTGGTCCTTGGCTGGAGTTTCAGTTTCAGAAAAGACCCCTGTGCCCAGAGTTTTAGGATCTGTAGCGGTCCTTGTGGAGCTCCTGTCATTTCCGAGTATAACTATCTCCCACTTCTTTCATAAGATTCCCTGTACTCTGCTCAAAGTTTGGCTATAATTCTCAACATCTGTCTTGATACCCTGCAGGGTAGAGCCTTTTAGAGGTCCTAGCAGCAGGCTCCTGTCCTGTTCCCTGTTTTCTCCCTCTTCCAATGTCCACCCTCTTTGCCTTTCTGAATGGGGATTGAGCGTCTTAGCCAGAGTCCTCCTTCCTGATTAGCTTCCTTACATGTACAGATTTTAGTATGTTTATCCTATATTATATGTCTAGTATCCACTTATGAGTGAGTATATACCCTGTGTGTCTTCCTGCTTCTGGGATACCTCACTCAGGATGATCTTTTCCAGTTCCCACCATTTGCCTGAAAATTTCATGATTTCCTTGTTGTTGTTGTTTTTTTTAATCTATGAGTGGTATTCCATTGTGTAGATGTACCATAATTTCTGTATCCATTCCTCAACTGAGGGGCATCTGGGTTTCTAGCTTCTGGCTATTACAAATAAAGCTGCTACAAACATGGTTGAGCAGATGTCCTTGTTGTATACTTGAGCATCTTTTGGATATATGCCTACCAGTGGTATAGCTGGATCTTGAGGAAGCACTATTCCTAATTGTCTGAATAAGCGCCAGATTGATTTCCAAAATGGTTGTATAAGTTTACATTCCCACCAGCAGTGGAGGAGGGATCCCCAATGGTGGATCAATGGAACCAAGTAGAAGACCCAGAAATAAACCCACACACTGGACACCTGATTTTTGACAAAGATGCTAAAACCATACAATGTAAAAAAGATAGCATCTTCAACAAATGGTGCTGGTCTAACTGGATGTCTACATGTAGAAATATGCAAATAGATCCATACTTATCACCCTGCACAAAACTAACGTCCAAGTGGATCAAAGACCTCAACATAAAACCAGACACATTAAATCAGTTAGAAGAAAAAGTGGGGAAGAACCTTGAACTCATTGGCACAGAAGACAACTTCCTGAACAGAACACTAACAGCACAGGCTCTAAGAGCAACAATCAATAAATGGGACCTCATGAAACTGAGTCTTTCCTTTTTTAAACTTCAAAAGTAATGCTGTTGGAAGATTTACTGATATATGTTCCATGAAATCTGACTTACCTGCCTATCGATGATTTCAAGGTTCAGTTCTGTTCTTCCATAATCTTTCTGGAATAGTCACACAGCTTAGTATGCGGACATGTCAGTAAGTTCACAGTGCTGCTGAAGCCCCAGTGACCTTCCACGCCGCTATTGAGTGAACAAATGAGTCTCCATTCCTAGCAAGATAAAAGATGTCTCTTGCTCATCTTCTGAGCCAGGATTTATTTTATTAGTCTGAATATTTACAAAACATGCATGTGTTTGCTCTAGATACTTGTGACTTTGTGAGCTTTACTGATGATATAAATCCAAAACAGTAGGAAAAGGAAAACAGTGTTTAAAGGTAAATGGAACTGGAATATTTTTTTCCTAATTAATTCCTCACTAGGGAAGCTGAAGCAGAAAGATGCCTCGAAACCAGAGGTCTGAAGCCAGTCTGGACAACATACCAGGCTATCTCAAAAAAAATTAAAATATATGTGTGAGTGTGTGTGTGAGTGTGTGTGTAAAACTGAAGAAACAAAGAAAGAAGAAAGGAAGAAATGAGAAAATAAAAAGGAAAGTAAAAATCCCTGCCATCAGGAGAATTTCTCTGATACACATGGTCCCCCAGAGCCACTTCCTTCATACTGAATGTCTTTCCATCCTGTGGTTCGCTTCCAACACGCCAGCTTTATTAACCCCTAGATTTACAGCTGGTGCTTCCCAGGTAAATCTTATATTTCCAACTAAATCCTCACAATTATCTTTAAAACTCTCTCTATTCATGATGCCTTCATTGCTTCAGTTTTAGAATCAATAGCACTTTATTAATAGCGGTAGCCAGCACCACACTTTCTTTGAAGGCAGCCCTGGGAACACATGGCCTTGTTGGTATGCTTCTTTATGGCTATAGGCTGCAGAACGTGGTAGGCAAGTAGACTGAGCCGTCCTGTGAAAATTAAACTCTCTTTTTCTGACTGTGGCTTTAGCTGCATATCCTCAAGCCTGATCCTAGAATTTAAACTGCTTCATGATAAGACATCAAAGGACTTTGTTAATGAAGGGCGTTTGCAGACCTGCTGGAATAGCATCTCATGGAAAGCTAGTAATTGGTGAGTGAGCTTTATTTGTAGGCATGAAAATGCTAAAATAAAAAAAAATCAAACAACAACAAAAACCACAACCCAATTACCTTTCAATTAGGGTGTTGGAAGCCATTCACTGTTCAAGAAGCTTCGCTTTGAACTGATAGGTTGTGAGCCAACTTTACCTTTGGCTGCCAATGCTGGGTGTGGATTCCCCGAGTATGTGTGTTGCACAGCTACCAGGGGAGGGGATGTTGCCTGTTTATGGGCCAGGGTTCACGCAGTAGCAAACACTCCCTACAGATTGTCGCTGCTCTCTGGATGTGTTGTTGTGATCACATGGATATACAAGGAATGCTTATGTCTGTATTAGTTTAGGGAATATGAAGTTCGATCAGAATTTTAACTTTTGTGATACACACAGATATTCTCTGTATTACTTTTATACAAATAATTGCACTCTGCTGTAGGCAATGAGTGTGTGTAAAACAGTAGATATTCTCTCGTCTTCTTTCCTTCTTTTCATTCTGCTGTGAGCCCCTCCTCAACTCTGTCTTTCTGGCCTCAGGCAATTAATGTCATCCTAGGTTTCTTAGATGAGCCCAAGTTCTGTTCATTATTTTTGGCACTCTACCTTCTGCTGGAGCTTCTTTTGTGCCTTCTCCTAGAATTATTTCATTTTTTGTTGCTTCAACAAAATGTGAGCACATTATGCTCACATTTAAGAGGTCCAAGTACATTGTCTCAGCCTCTGTGTAAGCCCTCTATGGATGGTCTTGTAGCTGTATCACAGAATGTGGGATGATGTCATGAAGTGAATAGATGTAAGAGTAAGAGATCACTGGGTAACATATTGTTTTTGCCATAACAATCGTGGCAATGCCAAGGTCCCTTGGGAATTTACATTAGTCTCTTCTGAGAGTGTTGTTCCTAGTCACCTGTTTTGGACTAGGTTCCAACTTTAAAGTTCTTAACACTTCAAATAGAGAACGAAGCCTCCACCTCAGGAACACCAAGCCATACTGAACTCATAGTGTCTCAAGAGATGTAATAAATATTAATCAGCTTTTATGGGAAAACAGACTGTGTAGCCTAGCATTTTCAGAGAACTTATTGCAATGATTCCAATGTTTTGTATGTAACTCTCCAGTGTGTTAGCTGCTGGGTATATGTGTGTGTGTGTGGGGGGGGGGTATGCTTGAAATGTAGCTAGTGTCATTAAGAAACTACATTTGGAAATTCTGTTTAATTTTGGTATAGTTTAAATTGCCATATATTCTTTGTGGTTAGCACATTGACTAGCAGAGCAGTTGCCAAATAATTCATAGCATCAGAAAGGTGCTGAAGCAAATGGATTTCTTTCCTTTCTCTCCTGAAGCAGAGCAGTACTTAGGGGTGATAAAATACTGCTTTGGTGGATATTAAGATTATCAAGAAAATGAGGACAGATAGGCATCTGCTTAAGGCATTTATACATAACAAGAAACCAATCTCTATTCTATACTAAGTTACAGATCTGATTTGCAGGAATATTTTCTATTACTTTCACAAGCATCCTGGGTAGGTATTGCATCATTTTCATTTCATGTGCTAGGGAAACTGTAGCATATCAGTTAAAACAAACCCATAAATCATGTACAGAATTCCCAGACAGTAAAACATGTACACAATGAAGAAAATTGAAAATAAATAAAGCCAAGCTCGCACAGAGGGTAAGTAACAGAATCAGTGCTTGAACCCATGCTTTTGTCAAGAAATGCTTCCCACATGGCCTTCTGGAGTACTGTACTTATTTCTGTGATGTTACCAGGAAATAGGTCAGAGGTCAGGAATGTGTTCCCTGTCATTGATTGCCTGGTTTTTGGATCCTGCCTCTATTACTTACCATCTGTAAGAGCTTGAGGACATTGTCTCATATTTCTGAAGCTCAGTTTTCTCATTTCAATAGGGATAAGGTATTCACCTCGTATGTATATGAGGTACATCTGGAACCATATAAATTTATTATTATCATTTTTTTTAAATTTTAAGGACACTGACATACACCTTGGGATGTCGACTTGATATGCTAATACATGAAAGAGAGATGTGCTTAGAATTTGTTCTTTTAGGAAAGACTAGTAATTCACATTTTTTTTTTGAAGAGAAACCTTGCTCAGTCACTTTGGAGTCTTTCTAACTGAGATTACTATATTTCAGAGCCCGCATGCCCTGCAATTCCTCATATCTTTGCTTCTCACGTTACCTTGAGAGACGTTGCCTTTGGTGTCTTTGATTGCTTGCGGATGCTGAGCAGTGACAAGCACCAACACAGCTGGAAAGAGCTGTAAGATTTTCTGTTCTGTGTTCCAGCTGGGAATTATTGCCATGGATACCAGCATCAGAGAGGAACTAGAGAGTGCTCTCTCCTTGCCTCCCGAGTCTCTGACATCTGTTTCTGGCAAGGGCAATAATGAGTGCGCTGCTAGCTTCATATCAAATGGGAAGACTGATCCATGCTTACTTTCCCCACAGATGGCCTCTACCCAGGATTCCAGGTTTGGCCAGAAAGACTCCTCCGACCAGAACTTTGACTACATGTTCAAGCTGCTGATCATTGGCAATAGTAGCGTGGGCAAGACATCTTTCCTGTTCCGCTATGCAGATGACTCCTTTACATCTGCATTCGTCAGCACAGTGGGCATCGATTTCAAAGTCAAGACTGTATTCAAAAATGAAAAAAGGATCAAGCTTCAAATTTGGGTAAGTGACTTTGAGCCGACACCACCTTCAGTTTGAGGGTGTTGAACATACAAGCACACAAGGGAAAAAATAATAATTCTACTTTGTCAAGACTCCAGGGAGTCCTAGAGCTTTGATTTCCAGCCTTTTTGCTGTAGAACATTGTGTTTCAGAGAGTGGGGTGATGCTTTTGAAGGTCATATGATGCTGTTCAGCAGTCTTTAGAAGAGAAGAAATCCAAGCCCCGGTGGTTGGTGTTGTGGGGTGAGAGGAACACTCAAATAGAGCATGGTTCTGCCTTGATCAGCGTGACCTTGAGCAAGTGTGTAAGTCCTTCTGTGGTTGCTTTTAAAGTAGGTACTTAAACGTGTAATACATTTATATCCGGTTTTTTCAGAGCTAGGGCAACAGCCTGCCTCGGGCATTGCAAAAGAGAAAATGATAGAACATAGGAGAACGTAAGACGACTTCATATGAAGTTCTATTCTTAACTGCAAGCATAATCTTTTCATACATAACAACCTTAGTGTTTCTGCTCTAAAAACCACATTTGTGTGCTCAAGAAACAAAATGCTTAAAAGAAGGTTCTTCACAAAATTTTGAAATCAGTTGACTAGATTTCTGACCCTCCCAGTGCCATGAAGATCAGAGGTTTCTTAACAAAATTGTTGGCATAAATTTAGAAAACTAGAAGGTAAGAAACAAGGAAATGTATGTGAGTAGCAGGCCCAAGTGATGTAGTGGTGAAGTAACTAAGATACTGGGCTACAGTATACAGATTTATGTTGTAAATGTCTTAGTAAATTCGTAGACGGATTGCCTCACCAGTCAGCTTGGACTACATCTGCCACTCAAATTCATCGAAGCAATAAACAAGTATTTCCCAGGAGGTGCTGTCTGCCTCTTTTGCAGACAGTGCCCATTTGATGTTGGTAGAGGCCTGATCTTCAGGGATGGTGCTTCTTCAGTTAAATATGGAAAGCTAAAAGACAGATAAATCCCAGACTGTGGTATTTAGACAAAAAAAAAAAAACCTACATTGCAATGTTTATATAAACTGCATGACCTTTAACCATCTTAGAGGTTTCAGGGATAAAATTTAGAGATGCAAAGATGCAGATATACACGTGGGCAACTGTCCAACAGCAGATTATGGCTTACACTAACTCTGAAATCTTCTAGGACTAACTAGAACTCAGGTAAAAGCTCTGTAGTTCAGCTCCTGTCTTAGCATCTTCCTGAAGTCAGTTTGGGGTACAACTTGTATGCAGGTACTTGCATTCAGTTCATGGTCACACACCCTCAGTGCATGCAGACAAAAAGGTGGCGCCCATCAATTCATATTCAGGGCCTGTTTCATTCTCTTCCATTTTAGCTTCAGGCAATCATCACAGTCCTAGGATAGATACATTTCCTATTCAAGTTTAAGAATGCTACCTTAAATTCTGGGGCTTTGGTGGGTTGAAGAAATATACTAATCTGGCAATCAAATATCTCTTATCTTCATGTTAGTATGCTTTCTGCTCATCAGAAAGAGCAGTCATTCCTTGGGCAGACACCGCCAAGTTTCTTTTTCTTCTTTGTCTTTTAGAGATATTTAAAAACAATCCTTGTAGCCATCTAGACAATACACTAACATGGTATGCTAAATTGCCCTTATGATAATTATCGCTTTCCTAAATCAAAGCGGCTGACATATATTGAGTTATAATATTGTCTGTCCTTAATACAAAGCTGATATATTTCAAAAAAAATAAAAAAATATATACTTATGTGGCTATTTTTCTTAAAATAGTTCTGCTTCTAGGCCAGAGGTAACTAGTTCTCTGTTCATGGGAACTAAGGTCTAGAATCTCCCTTCTTCTCTCACTTCTGGGTGATGTTGTACCTCCTACAGTCTCTGGCCTCCTTGTGAGTCCCAGTTTCTGTGACCTCTGTGAAGCCTCTGAAGGCAGAAGCTTCAAGCAATATTTGTAAACTGAAGAGTACTGGCAGCTATTGAATTTAGAATATTGTGTCCACACATGACAGGGGAGAGGGTCTTGTGAACAAACCACAGTTTGGTTTCATTCTGTCTAATTTCTGAAGCCCCAAATTCACAACTGACTTTAATAGAAGACTAGTTGCTCAGTTAGAGAATAGGGTTTTCATCTAGGAAGGGTCAGGTCGGGAGAGGGGTTTACCATTTACTTCAAGACTACAAGTATTCATGATTTCCAGTCTTCTTGTCATTTTCAGTGTTCCTCACTGTTGTTTGTTTCTCTCTCTCTGTCTCTCTCTGTCTCTCTGTCTCTCTGTCTGTCTCTGTCTCTGACTCTGTCTCTGTCTCTCTCTCTCTCTCTCTCTCGTACCCCTTTCCTCTCTGTATTTGTACTATTTTGAATGAGAAATGTTTCTCATGGGTATTTGGACACTTGCATCCCTGCTGGTGGTGATATTTGGGGAGATTGTGGAACTTTTAGAATGTAAGGACTTGCTACAGAAAGTACTCAGGATGGGCAACAAAATATATTCATAAATTGCTTTATACACTAGTAACTGTTCTGGAATCTATGAAGGAGATGGTGCAGACCTATTCAGACAATGATGGTGGGCCTGGTTTTGACTGGAGGTCAGGGGAAAGGTCATTTTAAAACACACTTTATGACTTAAATTGACAAGGTCAATAGAAGAGAAGAGGGCTCTGACGTTGAAGAGATAGTTTGCGGTAATTGGTTGCTGGGTGGGAGGGAGAAGCAGGTGTACCCAGCGAATTAGGAATCACCGCATGCTCATAAGGAATAGGACAGGTAGTTGTGGCCAAGAGCCTCACTAAAGAGTTCTGAAGAAAAGAATAGGAAAGGAAGTTAAATCGTTCTTTTGGACTGACTGGTTAGGGTTGTTTCTGCAGTCTCTGAGGTATAGGGCTAGCCCTAATTAGCCTGGGCACATGAAGGAGGTAGGTTTGAGATGAGCTCTGGGCTGGTTGGTTTCCAATTTTAAAGCATTCTTCAGTAAGTTATTGGCTTCAGTGTGGACTGACCTAGAGAAATGCAGTTGCCCCTCCTCCACGCACGAGGATGAGTGGGCCTAGGAATGAAAGGGAAATGAATGAAACACGTAGATAATACAGAGAAAGGTTCAGCTTTGACAGAGGCTGGAATTCTAAATACTCTCACACAGGCTCCATGTATTTCTGGATCTCAGTCTCTGTGGGACTGGAAAGCTGGGGCAGGAAGATATTGCAAATTGTTGACCAAACCCTTGTTGATGTTCAATTATATTAATAGTATCACTGCTAGCAACATTTTTAGGCCCAGTACCGAGCACTGAGATATACAGTAAAACACACACACACACATTAGAATTACTTGATAGCACAGCTCTATTCTGGAATTCCCTATGTAGCTCAGCTGGTCTTAAACTAATAATAATAATAATAATAATAATAATAGTGTTTGTTACAATAAGCACTCTACGTTTTTGGGTTGTGTTTGTTTGTTTGTTTGTTTGTTTGTTTGTTTTTATACAACCCAGTGAAGGAAGGCAGCACTGTAGTCCTGTAGTCCTGTTTCATAGATAAGGTAAAATAGAAACACAAGATAATACCACTTGCCCTAGGACACAAGGTGAGATATACCAAGAGCTAGTTTTCAACCTTGGCACTATATTGAAAGGCTGGCATTTGACTATACAGTATCAATGAGTTCTGGAAGCAGGGCAAGATTTGCTTGACTCCTTGGGACATCTGACATTAGCTCTTGCATATCTTAATCCCCAGTGGTGACTTTTCTGCACCGTGTAATCACTCATTACCTTTCCTACTTGCTCCAAGAAATGTATAGTTGCAGGGTCAGGGGGATCTGCTGCTCTGCTCGGAGTTTAATCTCTGGCAACAGGAGCACCTTGGGCATCATCTTTGTGTTTGAAGTCGATCTGCACAGCAGAAGAGATGGGAACACACTCAAGAGGCTCCTTCCTTCGGGTTTCCGGAACACCTGCTGCGGATGCTGGGGAACTTGCCTGCAGTCAGGAGGCTGCACAGGGAACTGTCCAAGCGAAAGGGGGTGAACATCTGTGCAACCATCATGCCCCCGCCCCCAGCTTTACAGCCCGTGCCCATTTAGTCCTGTCTTTCTGCTCATCAATTTGAAGTTGCTTATAGAGTCTTCTAGTCTATTTCAAGGAGCAAACATGCCCTGCCCAGACGAGCTCCTTAGGAGAATCACAAACACTAGTGACAGCTGCCAGGGTGCCCTTGCTGTTGCCATTTCTATGCTCTTTTCCCCCATCACATTTTTCTTTAAGTTAGCACTTGCTTTTCTTGGGAGATTGAGAAAGGCCAACTTTCATTTTTTTTTTTTTCTCCCAAGAGGAAGCTGACGTTGTGTGTGAAATGTCAAGATGCATGAAGCCATTCACTGTTGGTGGCTGAAAGCAACATCACTGTACCACACTGTGTTTAGACTGATTTCCAGCACTGACAAGACACAGAGGTGGCAATGATGCTGTTCTGCCCTGATCAGGCTCCCCTGGTACAGGAGAAGGCTGAGAAACAGCTGAAGTAGAAAGGGTCACCTGAGGGGATCAGTAACTGGTTTTGGCAACGGAGGTAGAGTGGCCCAATGGCAGGGACAGGGACTCGAGTTTGTAAACCAGGTTCTAAATTCTGCTCGATGCTCAGCAGCTGGGTGACTTCAAGTCCTGGGTTCTCTTTGTCTCCGTTTAATTTCATTTGTGAAATGGTGTGAAGTAACACATAGCTCTTAGGTGTCAAATGTCTGATCCCATAAATATTTGTGTTTACTTCAATCCAAGCATGAAATACATACTCAGCAGATATCAATTCGCTTCTATAACTGGTATACCTTTATTGACAAATGGCAATTGATTTAGTAATTTTATATTATCAAATGCCTACTTAGTGCCTACTGTGTGCACAGCAAGTTCTGAGAACACAGTAGTGAACAGTACACAGGAGCCACGACAGGAGCCAACTATATGACCGGGCTATAGATATCACCTGATGTTATGAAGATCAGGCAAGATGCCTGACCTAGTCTTGAAGACTCTGAGAGCCTTTGCTGTGAGTGTCCATTCCTGAGATGAGAACTGAGAAATAAAATAAAAGAGTTATTTGTTCAGTCGTTAATTCTGTGGCACTCATCCTGTGTTTAAATGCATTTATAATATGTATATATATGTGTGTGTGTGTTTACAACATATATACTATAAAGGAACTTGGAATTGCAGCTAAATACACAAAAATATCAATTATGGTAAATACGAATAGAGAAGTGGAGCCCTGTGGTAATTGGAAAAGCACAGTGGAGGTTAGAGCTTTGGGGTAATTTCAAATGAGATGGAGGGTTTATATGAAAAGATTCCTAAGCTGAGGCCTGGAGGCATTTAGAGCAGGGGCAAGCTTTCAGTGGGAAAGGAGAGAGAGCATTTTGTTTTGTTTTTCCACCATAGCGTCATGTAGCATATTCATGTCTACTTATTCATCAAATTCTGGTTTCCTTTCATTTAACCTCCCATATGACCTAGGGTGGATTTAGACTACTGAAATCTGAGGCTTTGGCAGTAGTGAGAATTTTTGTTTCTTTAAAAAACCCAGAAATATTACAAGAACATGCTTTTGTTTTAATCCTAGGTGTGGGGATAAAAGGCTGTTTCACAACAGCTGACTCTGATTTGCCTTGTGCTGTGGCAGGGGCAAGTTTTGCCAGCTGCAGATAGTTTCTTTGAGTGTGTGATGTTTGGAATTCTGGGAACTTTTCAGAGGCTATTTAATGCTGGGGCCCTGAGAGGTGGGTTTGTTGTTGATGTCTGGTTGGTAGTTGGTTGCTATTGGTTGCTGTTTGTCAAGTAGTCATGAAACAACAAGAAGTATCCTAACAGAGAAGGCCAGACTTGCCTCAAGGAACTTGATGCCCTTAATCAGCAGGAAGTAGTCTAACAACAATGATGCTCCTTTCCCACCATCCTGCTTTCTCTGCTATCTAGTGTTAGGAGGTTAAAAAGAGAGGGTGGAAGAGAGAAAATGGGTCCCACAAAGTGGCAAATACCAGTTACATTTGGCAGTTTGCTGGCGTTCACTAAGAAAAAAGGATGTGTATACCTATGTCTGGAATAAGTTTCAGAAAGCAGATGGACATGGGAATACATTGCCGGACCCAAGGGTAAGGGGTCCAAAGCCTCATCTTCCATTTTCTTCATCATAACTCACTCTGTTTTTGGTGGAACCTTTTTCTGCCTGTGTACTGGGACTGAAGAACATGCATCAGTGCTGAGAAGTAGTTGTAGACCCGTCCAGATGCATATAGAATGGGACACGAAGGCAACGGGGTCAAAACAAAAGGATTGGGGCAGGAGTCTGGGCTCTGAGCCTCTTTGTAACCTTGGGGGAAATGTTTAACTGCTCTAGGCATTTGTTATACGACATGTGAAATGAAGAGAATGATTCAGTGGGGGGAAAAAATATAAACTGGTTTTCAAAGGTCTCTTACATGCTAGCTGGAATTCTGTATAGCAAGCGACCCAATCCTCACAAAAGTCCATGAAGAAAAATGAAGTGCAGAAGGTAAGCACCTTACTAAATTCATTGTTGACATTTGGATATGATATATCTTTCAAAAAGCTCACATGCCAAAGGTTTGATTCCCATCTAGTGTTTCTGTTGAGAGAGGATTGATCATGAAGGAAACAACTGCACTAATAGATCACTCTGTTGATAGGTTCATAGCTGGATGGGCTATTAGATGGTGGTGCCTATTTACCAGGGGTATACCTTTGAAAGAAGGGTGTGTCGTGGCCACTTGCCCCTCTTTTTCTGACTGTGTCCACTTCCTGCCCACCATGAGGTGAGCAGCCTTGTTTGTCACTCCCCATATACATGGGACCTGCCTCTCCATGGGCCCCAAATCAATTGAGCCAGTTAACATGGAATGAAACCTTTCAACCTTGAACTAAAATAAGTCTCTCCTTCTCTGAGTGGCTTTACTCACAGGCATAAAATGTTTTAAATGGTTTATGAGCTTTGGAGAGTCTCCTCTCAGCCTATTCTTCCACACCCTTTTTCTAGAACCATTATTCACAAATCAACTCTGGTCCACATGACACAGCTTTTATTCTTAGTGTTTATAATAAACACTGAAATGCTGCTGTGGACACTGGTCCCTTGGAAGCAAACTAAGCTTTGGAGAAAGGGAGTGATTTCCTCCGGGTCATATAATTCTTTCTGTTACATTTGGAGTAACGGCAAGCATCACTATTTGGATTACCATAGAAAGGTCAGGAAGCACCAGCAATCAGTGACAGGGAGAAACTGATACCTCACCCCCTCAGTTGGTGCCTTCCGTGATACTCCAGCTAATATCCCATAATACTTCTATCCCAAGGCTGCTCAGCTGCTTTCAAATCGTCTAGCCATTGCCAGACACCTTTCATAAAGGAGAGGCAATCCTGAATACCTGGTCTCAGATAAATGACGTTTTAAACGATCAGATTTGGAAAAATTAAATCTTTGAGTAGAAATCTTTTCATGTAACCATAGATAGGAATGAAAATAGGGAAAGAAAAAGGAGGATGTGGAAGATAAGCCACATGACCCTCAGAATCATCAGTAGGTAGCTGGGTGGGGGAAGAATCACCACTTTCTGGTGGCCCCGTGGTGTTTTCTGTGGTCTTGGGTCTACCTACAGTTTCCTCTTCTTTACACACAGTGGTACACTGGTCTCTGTGTGTCTCTCCAGCGCTTGTCTGTCATTACAGTTTCTTTCTCACTTTGATTATGTTTCTTCCCTATAAAAAAAGCTTCCTGTTTTAGCAACCAGGTCGTAAGGAAATGTGGCTCAGAGTGAGCATGCAAGTTGTTGATAGGCACAGACTTTGCTGCATCTGACAACTTTAGAGAGATCCCCCACCCCCACTTGCTGCTGCATTATAGTGTTCGCGAATTTACCGACCGAAATGTTTAAGCTGTGTGAACATGCTGATTAGTTTGACTGGAATTCTGTGCTAGACTTCTTTGGATACAAATTCCAAGCCAAGTCTTGGAAGTATTCCAAGTATCATGCTTGGATACTAAAACAGTAGTATCCCACAGTAGTCTTGTGATTAAAGAATGGCCTTCAAAACTAGCTCTCAGAGTTTTCAAATTGTTGTTGCATTAACTTTGGCAAACTTTCCCATGCTTCAATTTTCCCAACTATAGATTGGAAAGAGCAATAATTCTTTGCTTATAGTCTTACTGTCAAGGTTAAGTGGAATGTTTATAAATCTCATAGCATAATACCTGGCACTGTGTAAGTTCTCAATAAAAAAGTTATTATTCCTTCATCCTTCACCTTAGTAACTGAACTTCCTCCACCCAACTGCAGGTCAGACATTTCCAGTTCGAAAGCATATAGACATTTATGTGGAGAACTTTCGTTTTGATGTTCTGAAGTATAAGACATAAAAGACGCTGATGAGTTAGGGCATCTTCTGGACAGTGTTTTTCTCTTCCTTGTCCTCATCCCCTCTCCCCCATCTCTCCCCACTGGTAAACTCTAATCTACCAAAGTGAAGTCAAGGTATGTCCTGGTGCTTTTGAGACGTCTACTCATTTAGACTTCTACTCATCTACACACACAGAAGTCAAATCCACACAGCTTGTTTATTAAATTCTCATAACATTGATGTCCTACCCCAAAGCAAAACAACTAAATCATTGGGTTCATTGAAAGATGTTATTAAAATGCTAAGATGCACTTTCTTCTCACTTCCTGGTGACTGGCAATTTTTTTGTTGTTTTGTTTTGTTTGTTTGTTTGTCTAATATGTGAACTGAGCTATGCCTCTGACACCATGTTATCTGTTGGTATTGTTCTACCCTGTTCAATTAAAGCTATGCAGGACTCACTATCATAAAACACAGCTTAAATTATGGTACAAGTTAAATATTTAATTGCCCAATATATTTCTCAAGTCATAGTTAGGGGGAAAGCACCACATTGCCCTAAATGGATAGTAGCTAATTTTATGGGAGCAATATTTTTTCCCTTCTGCTTTTGCTCCCATAAAACTAATTCTGCTGACCCTGAACATTCTCACTGTGGCAGCTCAGTTGGTGGCAAGATAAAGGAAATAGCAACGGAGACTTCATGATGTCCTCCATTAATCAGACAATGTGTTTTTATTTTCCATAAAACTAACCTATTATATTTCAGGAAACACTGTAAATTCAGACTAACATTACTCACTTTTATTAATTCTTTCTTACTTATAATCTGTAATCTTAACCATTTTTGGCACAGAAAACGTGTTGATCATTTGTCAGTTTCTGCCAATGTTTATCATTTGCATTGTTTTGGTCTTAATACCTCGGATGTCTGGGAACTAGTGACATAGAAGAACTAATTATACCGATCTCCCTGGACAGTTTAGGGAACAGAGCCTTCCATTGGCTGTGTATAGTCAAATAATCTGACACTAATATATAAATCAGGTATTTTTGAGTGGGTTTCTATGTATTGTATAGAGTAGCAGCAGGTTCTGGAGTGAGGGCACCATGGACTTTCAGTTTTCTGTTCTCTTTCAGTGACTTACAGTATAACAGCATTGAAACAAATATGGATATAAACAGAACACCTCAATGAGAACAGCCATGGCAAAGGAGTCAGCCACACCATTTATATTTTGATAGACAACAAAAGCAGCCAGTGGTGTAGAAAACAGATTCTTTGGGGGTACCTTGATAGGAAGTGGTTGGCATGGGGAAGCTCTAGGAGGACTGAGCTGGAAGGTGAGCATCCTTCGATCTCCTGTGACTGGTTAGAGGTATAATTGGTTGTCCTTTTTCAATTGATACTAATTTGGAAACATGGGAAAACATTAAGAAGTTTACCAGTTATTACATAAGACGTGATCCATTTTGGTGCTTGATGAAGTTTCTGTCCAGCGTCTTAGACTATCACTGGATTGAGCAGTTTGGCTTTCTTCAAGTCTAACCTGAAGCTTGCTTGTTTCCTGGTTTGCTGAATATATAGATAAAGAGGCAAGTTATAGATCAAAGTCTGTTTTTACATTTAGTCTGGTATTTACCTATTTGTATATTAAATCCCTCACAGTGTGCTAAACACAAGGCCAACTCAAGAGCAATAGAAGGAATAAAGAAATGTAGTTAGTCCTGTGAGTTGGATAGTTTCATTTTAGACAAATTAGCTGTAATGGACTTTGTTTTTCATTTCCTATAAAACATGGACACTGTATTTCCTTTGTAGAACTGTTGTGAGAAATAACAGAGCATGTAAAACGTACATGTTTGAGTGTTTTCAGACTCTTTGCACCCATGAATACCCATAAAAGCTATCAAAAGTCTTGAAGAATTTATGTGTACCCAGATTATACCTATAGCTACATCCCTTGATGTTACTGTATAAGGAATTAAACCTGACCAGCATTTAAGATATCTATTAGTTCGTGATGAAAATGCTAAGGACACATCCTTCAAGGCTACCCACAGGCAACAAGGTGGTTGTTAGTCCTAAGAACTGGAGAGCTGGACTCCTACCCTGTCACTCAAATTCAGTTACCCAGAGCAACAGTCTTCTCAATTCTGACAAGAAAGGCAGATAGTGTGCATGAAAAAATCTTTATTCATCCATTCCCTGTCTCTTCTTGGCATCACTGGCTTCCTCCATTGGGATATCTGGATATCTGGGCACAGCTAGCTAAAGAAATATCCTGGATCCTGAAATTCATTCAAAGTTTGTCAAAACCTAATTGCCAGCGTATAAAAAGCTTTACATGAGTGAAGAAATAATGTCCTAGCTTTTCTAATGGTAGTCAAATTGTAAAAACTGGTGGTTTGTTGATCAAGGAATGAATGAACTCTTAGCCACAAGTGAATGGTGAGGTTGCTGTCTCTGGATCTTTTAAACTAAATCACCTACGTGGAAGGCTAAGCCAGACCCCTAAGGCATATTACGGACACTTTATCATAGATGAGGTGGGAAGTGGGATGGTGCTGGGTAAGCTGTAGAGATGAACTCTTGTCTTTTCCCTCAGTGCTGGACACTGAAGCTAGGGCTTTGCGCAAGGCTCCAACCTCAGACTCTTGGCCTTCTCTTTTAAGTAAAGTAGAAGTAAAGAAAGGTTCTTTCCCCACCTCTAATCCCAACCCCTTGAAAATATGCAAAGCAATTAATTGTCTGTTCAATGCAAAATGCATAAAATTTCATCTCTACCATAAATTCATCACAAATTCACAGAGACAAGACTATGTAATTTGGAAGCATTTTTCTCATTTGCTGTCCAGCTAGCATCTGCGAATACTGTAGTAATTCTGAAGCTGTGAGTTTTAAGAGTTCAGTTCCAGATGGAGTTTTATAAGATGCAACCATAAAAGACTGAAAGTGGGGATTAGAGGAGAGGGTCTTCTTTTTCAGAGACTGGTGGAAACTATCTGAGGTTTGCAGAAGGCTTTTTTTAGAATGAGCTGGATTTGCTTTCATGGGAAACAGAGGAAAGTCAGTTGCAGAAGACAAATTTGGGGTTGTATCAGCACTCCTGTTTCCCCAGGGGAGGATCTAGTGAGTGTCTTCAGCAGATCTCTTATAGCCTTGATATTCATGAAGTCTCTGAGGGAGTCTTTTTGAGGGTCTTGCTTAAGAGGCAGGTTTGAGCCTTCTTCCATGTCTAACAAGTCAGAATTGTTCTTTAAATAGAAGCAGGGACTCCAGATGTTTTAATAATATCCTAGTTAGGTAGCTGCCATTCTATCAAGCGGCTGCTGGGAGGCCTGACATATGTCCTCTCACACTGTGTGTGTGTGTGTGTGTGTGTGTGTGTGTGTGTGAGATGAGCTGGATGTGAGCTTAATTTGTTAAGACCAGATAGATCTGTGTAATGGAGAAGAGTTTTTGCAGAACCCCTCCTGATTTCTGGAGTCAGAGAACAGCCTTAGCTTGACTCCAATATAGCTGCCTGCTGACATCTTCTTATTTGAAGTAGCTGGGGTCAGAAGGTTGTGTGGCTGGAAGAATAGCATCAACGTTTCAAGACTCCCACCATAATCTAATGGACAGAGGGTCTATCTGCTTCTCATCTTTTCTTCTTGATGTACTTCCCTGTCTGCCATCCTTCTCTTCAAGACTAGATACAGTTAGTTCCTTTTCCTCTGTGTTACTAACTTTGCTTTTGGTATTCGTTCTTTTTTCTCCTAATTATGTTCCTCTTATACATAGACATTATGAAGCATTTTCTCTAAACTTTCTTCACTCTACTTTTCCACTCTGCATCATGCCATGAATGAAGTGAGCAAGTTCCAATACCATTTCTCCCAATCTCAAGCAAAGAAGCTGCTTCCTCAAGCTCCCACATTTACAACAACTATTACCACTTTTAAAAAGGCATGTCAGTATATCTGCACAAACCCTACTGAGTAGAGAAAACCAACCTCTTTGGGAAACAAGAGCAGCATGCATCCAACTTCCTAACCCTTACCTAGACAGAGGTAGCAAGCTAAGCCTAGAAAACCATTGCTATGTTGTGTCTTTGCATGGGTTGAGGAACATACAGACACATCCCTCCTTACTCCTTCCATATGAGGAATCTCTGCGAGGTGGTAAATCTATGGGCATCTCAAAACTAGATGATAGAAAGATAGAAGGTGAGATAGACATTTAAGACATGGCACATATTTCAGATTCTGCTGTGACCTGAAAATATTTTTCTGAGAAAAATGAAATAGTAATCAGTGCCAGGAAAAACATTTAATATAGATATTTCAGATAGAGAAGGGGAACAAATGAAGATGACATCAATAGTTAAAAATTGCCATACCTGAATGAAATCTTGTTATTGACACAGACACAAGAATAAGCTAGCATTTAGATGTTGGCTGTAGCTGCTTCTTCCCGTAACACTGGGTTCCAAGAAACTTCATAATAGGATTATGGGAGCTTGTCGTTTGGGTGCTGAAGGCATGAATTTGTGCCTGATTGTGTGAGGCTGTGCTCATTTAGTTTATAAATATTTAGTTGAGAAGTGTGTTTGGCTTTCCTCCTAAGTTTTATTCCTGTACTTGTAGCTCTCATACTAATTGCCATTGTTTCTCTATGTTATTTCCGTTGTTCCAGTTGAGGGATATCTATTCCTATCTTTGAAAAGCTGGAGAGAGAATATTGATTGAAAAATTCACCTCTCAAGAACCATTACTGCATTCTGGTTAGGCCTCGTTTTCAATCTGCCTGGGTTTCAGCTTTTTAGCTGCTCTGTTCTAGAGCCCAACTAACTGCTCTCAATTCCAGTTTCTTCAGACACAAAATGGGCACAATTAGAATATCTACCTTATAATTATAAAGAGCAATCAAAGGAAAATATGTACCTCATGGGCACAGATACTCAAGAGATACTAGATTTTCTTATTGGTGTAGCTTGGATCAAGTACAAAGCCAAGTTATGCTAAACCATTCTGAAACTACCCCTTGCTCATGTAGGTTTCATGAGGCATGGCGCCCCACCGTGCAGTTTCCTTTCTAAAGCTATAGGAGCTTTTCCAGATGTTGGGCATCTTTCAGCTGTATGAACTTTTAGGCTCCACACAACCTCCTGGGTCCAACCTAGGTGTAGGTTGGTGGACAAAAAAAAAAAGGCAGTGTGGTAGCAGAATATTGGAGACTGTTGATTCTGATTGCAGAAAGAGTGGCATTCGAGACAAAGCCATTGGATTAAAAGAAAAGTAAGAGGCAATGAGGAGGGAGAGTGGGAAATAAGCTATTAAAAAGGGCAAGGTGTTTGTAAAAGCACATTGCTGAATTCAACTCCAGCTTTCCAGTAATGTGACTATTTGATCTAGGAACACTCTAAGAGAGACAGGGAAGTTTGTTGTCCTCCAGATCAGTTGAATTTCTATCTGATTTGAAGGAATAGAGTACTTTAGCAATCTATTTCAGAGAAACTACAGTGGGCTCAAATCAGTGATCAGTATCTGAGGGTCTGCACCATCAAACTCACTCTGCTAGAAAATATTTGAAAGCGAATTTATGTTGGTACTTAATGTGTAATTTTTCTTGGCATTATTTTTTAAACAACACAGTACAACTACTATACACATAGCTCTTAGTTTTTCATGTGGAATTAGGCATTGAAGTAACCTGGTACATTAAGTATATGAGCTAATATGCTTATGTTATATAGAAAATAACATTCTATTTTTATATGAGACTTGAACATTGGCAGACTTTGGCATCCTGGGCTCAATTCTTGGATTCCTCTACTGATGAATGCTTATCTATATACAGAAATGGTTCATTCTTCTCTTTCCCCTCCAGAGGACAGAATATTAAAGGCATAGAAAGAAAACCTGATTGCCAGATGCTTATTTTTTTTTAAGTTGTCTCATCTGGAATACAGAATAGATCCCTGGGATTATAGGAACTACTTCTAGAGTGACTTCATGGATATATTTAAGTCAGACAGAGAAATGTCATCTTGGGATCAAGTTCAGACTCATTGTGTCTAGACCTGGAAGTCTTCTGGGACTCTGGTACCAGAGTTTGTATGTCTGTGGAGTCTTGTGGGCTTCTCCTTCTTGCCTTTGTGGCTACTCTGAAGAGTTTGCCTTAGAACAGTTGTTGTTTAATTTTTGTTTCTTTTTCTAATGGGGAAAGGAAAATGAATGACAGAAATCTTAACACAGCTAGTAGGGTGTTTAGCAAAGAGATCTTAATTAAACGCTAGACGGTGTGTGGGAGTTGACCCGAGTTTTGTTCCTGTTAATGTGTTCTTTGATTCCTGTTAGGTAATTTGTAGCTATTATATTCCAAAATATTATATTTTAAAAGATCTTGGAAATTTATGTGTATGTTAAAAATGAAATGTCTATTAGTTTTGGAAAATTAGAAAGGAACAAAGACCATTCCTTATATTAATCATATTGCTTTCAAACCTGCAAATTTTGTACAGCTGAAATGACTACTTGTTATTCTGGCTTTAGCCAAGCTTGAGTCCTTCTTGCATTGCATGGATCCATGGAACATCAGAACATACCTGTTCACAGGTGTGCATCAGTGTCCTGATATCTCTGACACCCCAGTTTCTAAGGAACTAGGTCATTACTGTAAACCCAATCACTTCCCCATAGCTCCTGACCTAGCATCTCAGTGCCTTTGCAAACATCCCCCCTGAGATTGATGATTAATCTTTGTATATAGGTTTCTATATATGAAATTTCTTTTTCAATAGGTTCCAGGGGAGTAATCATTATACCTTAAACTTTGAACCCTGTTTTTTCCACTCAGGTTCTGTTGCAGCTACATCTTCATTAACATGTAGGAACATGCTTGTTCCTACACTTTCTTCACTGATCTGCCTGCACTATGCAGGCTTTCTAATGTGACTCCTCATATCCCATCCTCTTTAGACTGCACATTCACCAAGTTTACCTTCAATTTATTTTTAAGTTTGCTAAATCATCTCGCTTAGTCTTTTTTTTTTCTATTAAAAGGTCAAATAAGCAGGAAAAAAATGTCAGGTAGAGGAGACAAGTAAATCCCCCACTGACTGCTGAATCACAACCATGGACCGTGGGTGGTCTTCTGTGATTTTGCAGGAAACACTGTAGTGATGGGCAAATGAAAGCAGACCAGCATGAAGAAAGGAGGCACAGGAATGTCTGCTCAGCTTTTGATCATGTCAAATCCTTTCATATGCACCTTTGTCTATTTTGGTGTATTTTGCATATATTGTATACAACATTAACATGCTGAGAATGATCATTAGAGATCATCAGAAGTATAATAAAGAAAAAAAATGGAATACATTATAAGACTTTTGGTATGTAAAGAAAGTGATATATCCACTTTTTTTTTCCAAAGTGGGTTTTTTTTTTCCATTTTTCTTCCTGTGAATGGCTTTTAATATTTCTTTCCAACTACTCACCTTGGTGTTGTCTTATATGCAGGTAGTCATATTTTTAAAAAAAAAAGGACAAAAGGTCTATTAATCTTTCAGTGTCTTTTTTAAGACCCCAAAGGAAAGACAAAACAAATATTGAATAAGTGAGTGCTATTCTGAACTTCTGTGTCATAATCTATCTGTTTTTCTTCTTCTCAATCTCTCTCAGACCCAATCATCATTATTCCCATGTATTTTGGTGCTGGTTCTATAAGTTATCCAGCATTTCTGTCCCAGATAACTCCAAATTCTTTTGGGTATTTCTTTAAAAATAGCATAAGTAAAGAAGGGGAAAGACAGAATTCCAAGTAACTTTAAAATTTATATATATTGGAAAATCTGTGTGTTTCTTTAAAAACTAAAACTTTATCAAAGAAAAATATGTACAGCAAAGACCAATTGTAGTGTTAAAGCTGTTTGTTCAGGGTTAGTCATAATTATCTTTAATATCTAAGTGAAAAATATTTGGGGCTTCTGGGTTCTGGAAATTGAACAAAATGGTCTCAGACATGCTAGACAAATGCTATATATACCTTGGAAATATACCCACATCATCCTGCAGTAAATTAAAAATAGTAACTAGCTTTTATTAAGGCTTTAAAAATTCATACATTAATTATTGAAAAATTACCAATAAAGAAAAATAGGAATAGAATTCACCAAAATGTTACTATCAAAAAATAAATATTAATATCTTGATATATAATTTTAATATTCTATACATATATTCAAAGACTTAAATGACAAAATATTTGAAAAACTAAATATCATCAGTTAAGTTTTTATGTTTTTTTTTTCCTGGAAGCCTGTTTGTAAGTGGCAACATAAGAATAATTATTAATTCACCAATCGCTCATCTCTCTATTGTCTCCATTTATTTGATTATTCTCTGTGAGTATAAATAACAAAAATTTTAGTGATGTAAACACCTTTATTTGTGCTGAAATTTGGGGCTCTTACATGGCTAAGCTGGAATCATGAGGAATATGATTTTATACCCCCAGTGAGAAGGAGCTCATTTCCATTTTATTGGACTTTGTAAGTGGTATGGTTCTTCTTTGGATTGCCAGTTTTTATATTTAGTTCGTTTTCTCTGCTGTCTTTCGGTTATCTTTTCCAAACATTGTCTTCTTTTTTTTTTTTTTAAGTTAAGTTGACATACGAAGTAGTGATGTTAGTTATGGTGTTTTCGTGCATATATATCCTTAGACTTTGTACTACTCACCCTCCCTTGCCCTCCCTTGCCCATCTGCTCCTCCTATTAGCCCCTTCCCTTCCCACACCAAATAACCTTTTGTGTGTTCATGTCACATACATCCCATTACCACTGTCTTTACTTTTTATATCTCTCTCTACCTCTCTCTCTTCTTCCTTTCACACCTTCTTTTATACTTAGTCTCTCTCAATCTTCTTTCTTTCACACTACCCCCCCACAATGTATGTATGTATGTATGTATGTATGTATGTATGTATGTATGTATGTATGTATGCACGCATGTATGTATGTGTTTGGACTTTAGTATACAGTTCTTATGCAACTAAAAGGTTTGTGATATTTGTCTTTCTGAGTTTTGCTTATTTCACACACAAAGATTTCATCCATTTTCTCAGAAACCATTTTCTTTTTTTATATAAGTTATTAACTTGGTGTTGCCAATTTGCCATACTTGTCTTCATATGAATAGGCTCGCTTTTCCTGAAAATATATATTCCTATTTTTTTCCTTTAATTTTGTTTATATTATATTTTTGACATCTTTCAAAAATATTGTTCTCATACCTATCATTTCTTTAAAAATGAATACTTTCAAAAGATAAGACATGATAATAGTAAACCATGGAGCAATAGATATATCTTTATTATTTTGAAATTATAGCCCACTCAACTCAAGTAGGTATTCCAAATACACACACGGTGGGAATTTCTGTGAAGACTAAAAACTTGTTAGAACAACAATGTCGGAGCAAGAGCAGAATTCAGAATTGAAAATAGTAGAAAGTAGAAAATATACTTAGGGCTTCAAGTCTATATCAGCCTCAAAGGGAAGAAGGGAAATACTGTTTAATATTCTCAAATCAGTTTATATTATTCTTTTTATAAATGCCCTTTTCTTATTCAGTAGACATTGGAGGCTGAGTTTTGAGGCCCCTGCAGACTGTCACCTGCTTCTCAGGCTTAGGCCCTACAGGAGTTTCCAGCTTGGTGGTGCTAAATGTCTCCCCTCCCCCAAACCAACCACATTGGCTTTTATACATTCCACAGAGCCTTTCCTGGAGAGCTTAGCCAACTGCATCCATGCTTGTCATTTATGGTCTGGAAAAGCAGGGCTGTAAATCCCTTTTCCTGCAAGCCATAGTAGCTCCCAATTCAAAGAGGACTGGATCCAGGGGATAATCCCTCCAGCCTTCCATGTTATAGGACAGTTCTTAAAATTTCTGTATGGTTTTCAAATTTGTATTGCCATTAAGACATCTTTATTTATTAACACACATACACACACACAAGCACACACAAATGCAAGAAAGAAAATACAACATACAGATGTATCTTCTATAACTTTGGCAACATATCTTTATGAAAACCTATGTAACATATCTTTACATACCCTGCTTCTCTTTTCCTTTCTAGTCTAGCTAGTTTGCTTTGTCTGCCATGGAAAGTACTGGTCTAGTGATTTAAACAAGAGTTGTTTGTTTGTTTGTTTATTCTCATTCAAGAGGCTGCGAAGTCCAAGGTAAATCATGCTGGAAGGCTTGTTCTTGAGGGAAAACATTTTTCCTGGTTTGTAGTGAGCTCTCTGTGCTGTGTCTCCACAAGAGTGGAAAGGGAGGGGAGAGGTGTAGGGGAGGGAACAGGGAGAGGGCTTCCTGGCACACAGCTACTTTCTTCCTCTTCTCATAAGGTTGCTAATCCCATTATGGGGCTGCCTTCTCACAGTGCCATGTAAAGTGATCCTGTCCTGGAGGCACCACTACCACAAACCATCAAAATAGGGATTAAGACTTCAGCATCTGGATTGTGGGAGGCAGAATTAATCAGCATATAGTATTCCCTGGAAGTGAACTTGCTTCCCATTATCATACACCAAATGAGCTGCCTCCTCCCAAATTCTCTCTTCAGGCTATTTGTATAGGAGCGGCATTTAATTACTATATACTTTTTGTTGTTGTTTTCTCTTTGGTTGTATAATGTGGTGTATGCTGTCCTTGAACACAATACTGTGACCCAGATTGCCCTTGAATGGACAATTTTTCTTGCCTTTCTTGCCTGCGTGCTGGGCCTGCAAGTCTGTGCCACAATGCTTGGGTACAAACAGTGTCTTCTTAGTAATATATAGGATAGCCTGGCTTGGATGATGGGAAATTACATCTTCCTACAGATCTGTCTTGTAATCACAAAGTGTTAACTCTTTCTTTCCCAGTCATATTTCATTGTCAGGGCGTTCTAGCATTTCCAGTCCATGTGTCCCATATCCTACTAAGCAATCAATGGCTTTCATGGGACATTGCCTACTATGTCACAGGGACCGCACGGATTTTCAAAATAGTAGAGAGATTCAGTACTTAGAAGGCGTCTCCTATACTCCAAGAACAGTGCAGGTGCTTGCTTGCACAGTGCATTCCTTTTGCAAAGACACATCTTGTCCCTGCCTTCAGTCTTCCTTGCTCCCTTTCCAGCCAACCAGAAAGAGGGGAAGTGGGGTGCAGTTTTCTCAGTCAACTGCCAACATCAGGCTCATCCCTATTGGAATGAATGACCCCCCCTCCCCCAGCAGCTGGCAGCAAAATTTTCTGTCTGCCCTAGAGCTCTTTTGCACTAGCCTGTTTTTTTGCCTGGAAGACAAGTATCAGGAGCCACTGTTTATATAACAGAACTTGCAAACAGGGGCAGTGGCTACTTCTCCCTTTTCCTCCCCAAACCTACACCTTTAAAATAGCCTCAAGCAGAGAGTGAGAAAGGAAGATTCAGGCTCACCAGAACATCTCTTTAGACTCTATTATTCCTGCTTGGGTAAACATTTATCCCACAGATGCTTGGAGGCTGGCAATCACTGTCACAGAGAGTACTCCATTAAAATTTATGAGCCAACGTACCGTGAGGAAGTAATTAGAAGTAATAATTACTTCTATGGAATTCAGTGCTGCATTTATTTGAGGCTGCCTTGCTTCAGGTGGTGTATGGACCTGAAATATCTTATTAAAATAAAATAAAAAAACAAAAACTCTCAGATGCATCACCAAAAGATGCCAGAATAGAAGAGCATATAAACCAGATGTCTTTCAGGGACAGTGTTGCCAGATAAGGTGCCTTCTCTACCAGGATGCTGGCCACACTTCACATCATTATAGAATGGGGACAGAAAAACTGTTTGACTAAGAATCTAGGAGCAACATTATAATTATTCTAACTTTCTAGAAAGAGCTTACTATTTCAGCAGAGTCACATTGTTAGCATTCTACATCCTGCTGTTAGAGAAGAGGTCTTTTATTGAATTTAGATATATCTCACTAAACTAGGATTGCTCTCATCATGTTAATGAAAATCTGATTTTACTGTTTTTTTTAAAATTTCTCCAGCAGGCCTACTATTTGCAATCGAAACCAAGTTTTATAGACTATGTTATGATTTAACACATTTTTATTGGTTCAAGTGATAGACAAATAAACAGAAATTAATAAATAGGTAAATGAATTTATCCTTCCCCGAATGCAGGGTAGAAATGTTCAGGCTTGATAGGGGGATCATGTGAACACTGTATTGTCTATCAAGTTTTCTCTCCTCTCCAATGTTTCCTGTGCATAGCACAGATCAACATTTCCAGCTTCTCTGTAAGCAAACTTGAACAGGGCTTCACTGCTGTATAATAATAGACAGGGTCATGGGGCTGTATTGTAATTATTCTTCGCTTCTGTGTCATGTGCATCAGTTACTCTGATAATTCCAGGTACATGAAACCAACATCTCCCTATAATGCAGCAATATTTTGAGGAAAAGTTTCATATATTTCTCTTACAGTCTTTACATGCACATCGGCTGTCAGATATTAATGTTTATATTATCATTTGGATTTTGCACATATTTTATTTTTAAATGTTGCAAAGAATGATGAGCTTCTGAGTAGATCTGAACAACACTACATAATTTATACCACACACAAATATAGCTGAGCTGCCATGGGCTATATCTGTGCAGGGGTTCTAGGTTATCTCAATGCATGGTCCTTGGTTGAAGTATCAGTCTCAGAAAAGACCCCTGGGCCCAGATTTTTTTTTTGTTCCTTTCTTTTTATCCTGTTGATATTAGGGCTTTCCAATGCTTGAATCCTTTTCAGCCTCTGCTTGGTTTTGCTGGCTGACTTTTTTTTATGTCCAAAATTTCCATGCATGAGATCATACCCACTCAGATAAAATTCTAAAGTAAAACTACATTTTCTGAAAATTAATAGACTAACCGTGCCTACTCCTGTCATCCTTGGGCATTATGAAACTTACCTTCCACTACCAAGCACCAGCCTAGCTTCCTACAGTGTCCCATTGAAAAGCCTCAGAGTGTCCTGTAATCACTATATTCATAAGGCGATATAGTGATTCTCAGCCCAGAGAATTTACCTAGTGACCTTATGGCTGTTAGTAAGTGACAGAGCTGTCGTCTGAATAGAGTTCACAGAACTGATGCTTTGCATTTAGTCTGCTGACCTGCACTTGCATCCATTGGCCACCTGGAGTTTTTGTTATTCTATCGTTCTGCACACTCATTCCCAGAAGGCTAGTCATTTGTGGAATATTAAAACATAGCTTGCTTTGTCAATTTAAGCATATTTTACGTGGATGGGATCAGTGATAGTTGTGTAGCTGTTTAATTTTCTATTTACTTTGTTTTATGACTTTCTATCACAGTGAACAAATTAACTTGGTTCTTGTCTTCTATTAAAAGAAGAAAAAACTTACTGGGTCCCACTGTGCTGCTTCCATTAGTAAAGGCATTTGAGGTCAAGCCATATGACCTGAGTTCAGTTTTCCTGGGACCCACATTGCAAAAGGAAGGAGCTAACTCCTGAGAGTGTCCTTTGACACCCCCCCCCACACACACACACATATTGTGCTATGTGAAAGCCTCATAAAGAAATACATGGATTGATAAATTTCAAATTTTTCACTAAAAGAACAATTCTATAAACGAGGGGAAAGGAGGGCAAAAAAATTATCATTTATTTGGATAAATAACCACAGGTTCCACCAGAACAAGAATAGCTGAATGTACACAAAAATAAGCCTGGAAGCTAAGATCCTTGTCATTAATCCTAAACTCACACAAGAAATGATATTTCTATATTAAGGGGTTAAAAAAAGGACAGTGATATTTAGCTATGAGTATTGCCATTACTTGTTAATTTTAGGACTCCTGCCCTATACTAAGGAAGTCTAAAGCTCTACTTGGCAGATAGCAGATTTTTAATGATACATAATTGGTACTTGGCTGCATAGGCAGACAAGTAGCAAATGTATCATATTTTCCCTTTGGCATATTGTACCAGGCTGAAAACATACATTAAAGTATCTGATTTGTCCTCCAGATTGATGTGTGATTGAAAGTAATGATTTTCTACCTTTCAAGCCATTACATGTGACCCTCGGAATCCTCAGTTGTATAGGATCTGTTTCTGAATTCCTGCCTTCTTGTGGCTGCATCAAATTAATTGCCACACCACTCCTGAAAAGGCTCCCTGCCTCGCTTTCCACGAATTCGCTTATTAGCCTTGCAGGGATTTTACTTTGGTAGTATATTCAGTTTGCACCCCCTGGGATATTGCAAACAGAAGAATGAGCTCCCTGGGGGAGAACAGTGTGGTTAGAAGAACAATCGAGAAATAAATATCTGGCTTTAAAAATGTTGTTGATTAGGGGAAAAATATTGTTTGTAGTGAAGAAGAAGGTACGGTCAACAGGGCTGTTCTTCTAGTAGGCTTTTATTTACTGTAGGCAAGTCATACCTCGGCTTTCTGCAACAGGAAAATGGGATGTGAAGTTCAGGGAATAACATTTGCTAGTGTTTAAAATTGTATTGAGGGTTGGTAGTGAAAACAGTCAGTACATGTGGTGGTTGGCGACTAGGCTTCATGTGTGTTAAATGAAAGAGGTGAGTAAATAAGAGAAAAGCAATTCTCAGAGCTCATAGCTATGAAAAGCAGCAATAACAGAGGGAAATCTACTCAGATATTTTGTCTTGGTGCTGCCGTATGCAATCTTCTGTGCATTACATCAGTCATCTGGGCTTTGATTTTTACCTTCAATTGAACTCTAACCTAAAGGTAAGATTCCTTAAGACAGCATCTAGCTGTAGCATTTCATGATTCTTTAGTGGCTCAATCTAAATGGTTCACTGTGTTGAGAATAAACATTTGGCTGACAGCCACTGAGCCCCATCAAGCAAGTGGTGTGACTTAGTAATAACAGAAATGGCTCACAGAGAGAGATCTAGTATATTTTAGGTGTAGCATGCTTACCACAGCCCTGCTGCGTTGCTGCTACTGGCCCCATTGAGTGGCTGAGAACTGAGATACAAGGCAGTTACAATATATGCCCAAGAATACCTTGCTGATAAATGGAAAAGCCAGGAAACAAACTTAGGGTGTCTGTACTGTTAATACACATACTTCTCACAAGCTAATGGTGATGGTTCATATTGATCGTTGACTTAATAAGATCTAGGACCACCTAGAAGATGAACCTTTGGCCTTGTATGTGAGGACCTTTAGGATTGGGTAAGCAGACCCTAAATGTAGGTGACACTATTTCATGAGCTAGGATCCTGGCCAGAATGAAAGGAAGAAAATGAGCTCAACACCGGCATTCTCTCTCTGCTTCCCGACTATAGCTGCAATGTTGCCAACTACCTCAAGTTTCAGCCACCATGACTTTTCTAAATCAGTAGATGCTGTTCTCAAACCATGAGTTAAAATAAACCCTTCCTTTCTTAAGTTGCTTTTGCTAAAGAATAACAACAAAAAGGTAGCTAACTTATAAACATTGTCCAGAAAAGGCACAGAGATTGCTACAGCAAAAATGACACAAGTGTCCTTTTTAACCTGGGCTATGAAAAATTATTTAAAAACCCATACCTTGAACAATTGAAACTCTAAAATCTTTATTATTTATATAGCTGAAATCTGAAATGGTGGCTTAGGTATGCGAGCTCTGGAGTTGGGTAGATTTCTCCCCAACTCGCAGATGGTTCTAATTTGCCATGGCCTCCTTAAAGCAGCAGGATCTTCTGTACCCTGAATCTCCGAGGAACAGAGCTGAACACATCTCCTGATATGATGGTAGGGTTTTCTATTAGCTGGTTTTTGGTCTCCTTCATCCTGACACTAATCATACAAGTTACTCTGGATGCTGTGAGTGAAAAATACAGATGCCAGGGACCCTCCCACCAGTGATTAAAAATCAGGAATTGAGAAGAAACGATCTTCTCTCTTTCATTTCCAACTATTTCTTCATTTCCATGCTATTCTGATGATAAAACTATTCAGTCCACTTTGAATTATATGGAGATAAATCATTACAGGCTTTGATGTCTCTTTCTATTTTTTACACATTGATAAGAGCCCTGGCAGAAGGGCTGGAAAGGGTTCCCAGTAAGAAATGGCTGTCCTTGAAACCATGTCTACAGAGTACATGGGAGCTCTGATTTCGGTGTTCGTTGTTTAATAAGCAAACTGCATAGTTCAGAAATAAAGTTATGTTTATGGGACGTGATTTATGATCAAAAGTAACTGTCATCTGGGAAACATAATTTCGGAGACATAACTGAAGGACAGTTCCGTCAGAGATGCTTGGAACTGACTAAATGACAGCCAGTGGACATATTAGGTGCAGGGGAGAGGCCTCCCTCAGCAGAGGCAGCAACATGTCAGCAAATGGCATAGAAAGGTTATTAACGCCGTAGCAAACAAATGAGAGATTGCTGAATTATAATTTGGTCATGTAGTTCTCCTAAATGAATGTGTAGAACATACATTTCCATGTCGAATAATGTGTCTTGCTTCTAATGAGAAAATGTTTCATATTTATACAGATGCTTAAAAGCAACTAGCTGGAAGTATAAAAAAAAGAGCACCAAGTAGAATAATTATTGGGAGTTCTAGAGGCTCTCTAAAGACTACGGAAAGAAACAAAAGGTCAGCATTTACCCATCCATCTACCCACCTACCCACTATCCATCTAGCCTGCAAATTAGTGTTAGGGACACACACTAATTCCCAGGCAATGAGTTCAAAGAGAAGGAAGATAGACCCATCTTCTAAGACAGGCAAGAGTGAAAACATGTGACATTTACCACTGTAACTTGCAAAGACTGGAAGAAACCTGGCAGTAGTGGGTGCCAAGGAAGTAGTGTAATGGGAATGACACAGGGATGATTTTTGGAAGAACTGATAACTTCCCTGAGCCCTGATGTCAAACAGAAAGCCATCAGGTAGTAAAAGGTAGAGGTGGGATTCAGGGCATTCCAGAAGTTGAAAAATGTGGCCAAGGTGAGTGTGGAGTCCTGACACTACCATCATGCAGGGAGTGAAGCTGAAGAACTTAGGAGAGGAAAGAATCGCTTTAGAAATGACCTTCATTCACCTTCACTCGGGCATACTGCGGTTAGTCAGTCACAGCTGCTCTCTGCGTCTTCTAAACAGCGTACAAGCACAGACGCCCACAAGCCATGATTTGTTAAGGATTTCACAAGAAAGGAGAGAACCTATTTATGTATTCCTAGACAGGATGCTTGGTTGCTATTTTGGCCTTGTCTTTAAACGGTTACAAACCTCTAGGTGAACATCTATACCCGTCCCAGCATTGACTTAGGGTTATTCTCTGCCCGCATACTTTGCCTTACTCTATCCAGATACTGTGCCATCATTGGCTTTGAAAATAGCTCCTTTCTCAGTTTCCCAAGGGACATGACAGAATGTCATTGCTCTATACCTTTGCAATTTTAAAACCAGGTATATTATATGGCATATAGTAGTATTAAATAAAGGTTCCTTGAAAAAAGGTAGCTGGAGAACAGCTTCCCAGTCAATGACAAGTGTCAAGTACAGGCAATCAGCAATCTTGTTTTAGTTTTAAATTTTATTATATTTTTATTAATTATGGTTTATTCACTTTTTATCCCAACTGTAGTCCCCTACCCATCCTCTCCCAATCCCACCCCTCCTTATTCTCCTATGCCCCTCCCCCAGTTCGCTGATAGGGGAGGTCCTCCTCCCCTTCCATCTGATCCTAATCTATCGGGTCTCATAAGGACTGGCTGCATTGTCCTCCTTTGTGGCCTGGTAAGGCTGCTCCCCCCTCACGTGGAGGTGATCAAAGAGCCAGCCTAGGAGTTCATGTCAGAGACAGTCCCTGTTCCCATTACTAGGGAACCCACATGGACACTACGCTGCCATAGGCTAGCTACAACTGTGCAGGGTTCTAGGTTATCTCCATACATGGTCCTTGGGTGGTATATCAGTCTCAGAAAAGACCCCTGTGCCCAGATTTTTTGGTTCTGTTGCTCTCCTTGTGGAGCTCCTGTTCCCTCCATCTTTAACAAGATTCCCTGCACTCTGCCCAAAGTTTAGCTATGAATCTCAGCATATGTTTTGATAACCCGCTGGATAGAGTCTTTCAGAGGCTCTCTTTGGTAGGCTCTTGTCCTGTTCCCTGTTTTCTCCCTCTTCCAATGTCCATCCTGTTTGATTTTCTGAATGAAGCTTGAACATCCTACCCAGGGTCCTCCTTCTTGGTTAGCTTCTTCAGGTGTACAAATTTTAGTGTGATTATCCTATCGTATATGTCTAATATCCACTCATAAGTGATATATACCATGTGTGTCTTTCTGCTTCTGGGAAATCTCACTCACGATGATATTTTCTAGATCCCACCATTTGCCAGCAAATTTCATGATTTCCTTGTTTTTAATTGCTGAGTAGCATTATGTAAATGTACCACAATTTCTGTATCCATTCCTCAACTGAGGGACATCTGGGTTATTTCCAGCTTCTTGCTATTACGAATAAAATTGCTACAAACATGGTTGGGCAAATGTCCTTGTTGTATACTTGAGCATCTTTTGGATATATGCCTAGGAATGGTATAGCTGGATCTTGAGGTAGCACTATTCCTAATTGTCTAAGAAAGTGCCAGATTGATTTCCAAAGTGCACACCAGCGATCTTACAGTAAAGCAGACAATAGTTCTCTCATGGATGCATGGCAGACTTCAAGACTGCCATGGAGTTACAGAGGAAAAAAAAAGGCACAGACCTTTACTGGTATGCACTGGTCTCTTATATCCGGGACAAGAATGCTGTGAGTATGGGCAGGACATCCTGTGAAAATGGAAATCTTCCAAATCAATTTTGCCTGCTTCCTAGTTTTACCTCCAGCCTCCTATGGGCATGCCCCTCATCATGAGTGGTAGCAGGGGGAGCCAGCTCCATGTAGCATTCACCTGGGTTTTAGCGAGTTCATTAAATAGTGAGATAGTGATCAGTCATGGTTAACACATTCAATTAGGAGGCATGCAAATTTTCTCCACAAGCTGCCCCTTGGCACCTTCTGCTGTATCATTTTAACATGTGTAGATGCAGCTAAGGAAAAATAATGATTGGGCTACATTGTTCATTCTACAGATGCAGGCTGTGATCATGAGCTCCAGGCCACCCAGAAAGTATCCAGATGCAAAGGAGCAGTGGTTTCAGTGATTCTCAATCCATTGTAGAAGTTGAATTAAATAAAGCAGATTTTCTCTTTCATTTCCCCTACCTTTGTTCCTGAAGATGCTGGGAGCTGAATCTAAGGGCTGTATGCGAATTCTACCACCTGAGGCTCAGCTCTTCTCCATAGATGCTCTATTAGCAAGAGGTATTGAATAAGATACTTTAGCTAATCAAAAGGAAACCTGGCCCTTGGAATGAAGAAAATCCCTGTACACTAGCTTTGTACTTAATACTATACTTCATCTATTTTCTGACTAACAGAACAGTGACTTCTTTACCCACAAACTTTCCATTCTGTATATTTTGTGCCTCAGGCCTCAAAGGATCATCTGAGAGCAGACAGCATTGTGTTAAGCCCAAGATAAAAATAAATATCACTGAATTTTTTTAAATGATAGAGTGAAGTTAAAGATATGACTAATCCTCAGATATAATGCCTGCATGACCTCATATGTACCTGACTGGACTGAACAGATCTAGAGGTTGCAGGTTGTCATTTCTTTATCATATAAAATGCTAAGTATGTTGATACCACCCCACATTCCCATTATATTGAGGCTTATTGTTTGATTTGAAGATTAAAAAACAACTGAGAGTAAACATCACACATGACACAGTATGTGGACATAATACTATTCTTGCATTAAGATAACCGGAGTTTTGCATATACGTGTTGATATGTAATATCTCTTTGGATATTGTAAGTTGACCCTATTCTAGACCCTTTTGCCTTGCAGGAAGATGAGAAGTAAAACACAAAGTTGTCAGGGTCCTTGTAAGAAATGAAATTGAATGGTTCACGAAGAAGCCTCCATCATAGTGTTAATTAGCAGAAGACCCCAGGTTGGCCTTCCTGCCTGATTTTGAATTTACTTTTCATCAACACATTGCATCTCAGTAGCAGTGATGTCTTGCACATGCAACACAGCAAGTACTGAACCCAGGGCTCTAAAGCTGCTAGTCAAGCAATCTATCACAGACTTACATTATAGCCTAATATATTGCTTTAATTAGTGTTTCCTGGTGATGTCCTACACACTGAATAGAAAGATGAAGAAGACTATCTTGTTATCTCTCCTTTTAACAATCACAAGTTAATCATTTGATTTCTGTGACTTTTGGATTTGTGAAATAAGCTTCCACAAATAGAAAACACACATGGATTTCTTTATACAATAAAACCACGATCTAAGTGTGTGAAAAGGACATATACTTAGAACAAGGAAAACAACAACAAACCCCACAGAATCTTCTTCTTACTCGAGGCTCCACGTTGTTTATATCACCTAAGACTCCCAGAGAAGAGAATCTGGTGTCTGCTCATTTTCATTAACGTGAAGCAGAAGCACCGAATGGCGTGTGGGGGTGGGGTTGCCATGAGTTCATCAGGGTAAACTAACAGGCATAAAAATCTTCAAACTTCAGTAGGTTAATGTGATGGAATGTAATTTCCTAAGACATGACAATTCAAATTTTGATTGCTGTGGGGAGGTCCTGAGTCCTCTCATAAGCAATAGAGCAGGTCTCAGGGAGCTTCCTCATTACAGTTTCTTCCTTCCAAAGCCTCAAGAGCCTTCAGAGAGCAGTGAGAAATTGACTTTACACTCACTACATAATCTTGTTGGCTGTGAACAAAGCTGCCTTTTCCTTCAGATCCATTTAATGTGAACTAGGTACTTGGTCTGATCTGGATGAAAAGGGAGTCCAGAAATGTCCTGGCTTGGCAGCCACTTCCTAAAACATACCTTAGCTATTAGCACTATGAACAAGGCAAATATTGTCTGTCTCTTTAGGTGCCCTACCATAGGCTGGTTCACTCCTAGCCCAGGCACCTCCCACCAACCCAGAAACTAAACACCCACAAGAGGTGGTCTCCACAGCATCAATTCCCTTCAAAGGTCCCTGGCTTCTCCTCTGATTGGTTGGCACCCATTTGGAACTGGTTGTTCACTATAGTGTATCGCTTAGTCACCCAGGTACCTTTTCAAGCTATGTTTTTGAGGCGTCTTGTCCCTAACTTGCCTATATGACCACAACTCTCTAGTTTTAGATCCCCTCCAAATAGAGTACCTCTGGATATAAAGATTAGTGCCTTATTGAAATTCACCCATCTTCTGTTCCTGTCTCAGACCTTCACTTCAAATCATAAGTCTCCTACCTACCAAAAGTCTAACATTGACAGAATATATAATCATATTGGCTTTCTAGGTCCCTACTATGTTTCATGAAGGCATTCCCAGCTCCCTCTCTGCCCTCCCCCTTCCCTCCCTGCCAGCCTCCTTCCAACAAAGAGATCCTTTCATAACCACCTCATCACACTGCCTGGACAATATTACATTTCCTGGGAACTCTGAACTCTATTAGATAAAGTAATGAACATGTCTCTGCCAATGTTTTAATGGTCTGTCCATCTCATGCGGCACATTTGCCTGACGACTGAAGGCAGCTGAAGATAAAACCTCTGCAGTTCATGCTGTTGGTTCAGAAGCGGCAGGACCGTCAGACTCTGGTTGCTCTTCTTCCCTTGTCTGTGACAGGCTCTGATTTGTTCTTCCTTTTCTGCATTCGGCTCTTCTGTTTTGAAATTTACAATTTGTATGCAAAGACTTTTCAGTGACTGATCATTATAAAGTGAAAAAAAGAACGGAAAAAAAAAAGCCCTGCATAATGTTATCCTTGGAAGCTTAATTACAGGGATTCAAAATCTCAGTTCATATAGCCAGGACCATTTTAAATGATAAAGCATTGAATACTGGCTCTTTACCAATTCACAGTTTCTTAAAAATGACATGGGCATTTCTAACTCTTAGTCTTATTCAAATTTAAGATGGGAGACACATCTTGTGCCTATGATTTAGTAGAGTCTGGGAGGAAATGGAGGAAATAAAATAAAAGAACAATAGAGGCGCGAGAGAGGAGTCTATCGCTAGATAATAGAGTAGGACTCAAGACAAATGAAATGAACCAAAAATAAAATTTCAGGTTTCAGATGAAGAACAGGGCAGAATAAAGGGCAGATTTACCAAGTGATCTAGTAGGTAGGTGAGTAGAGAAAAGCCCTGAGAACTTCGCTTATAATTTTTGTACATTTATTTATCATTTGTTCTTGTGTGTGGATGTGTTATTGTGGGATGGCATGTGCAGTCGGTACAGGCATCGAGGTCCAAAAACAATTTGTAAAAGTTAGTTCTCACCTTTTACCATTAGGGTGCCGGAGATCAAATCAGGTCATCAGTCATGATGGGCAAGCGCTTTTACCTGCTGAGCCATCTTGTCATCTCTTAAGAGCTACTGATGAGTGTGATGGCTGTCACATGTGTGATACCCATTAGTAACTCAATAGAACAGAGGAGTTCTTCCGTATCTTGTTGCATCAGCTTTCATAATTAAGGTTGCCATTTTCAACTAGGGAAACTGATTCTCACAAGATAAGTATAACCACCTTTGCTAAACTATGTAGTATTTCTGACTCTTTTACTGCTGTGTTTTTGTATATGAGTCACAATAATAACCATGATACTTAGGTATAGTTATTGAGAAATGCCTGGGAAATCTATGAGACTCATTTAGAACACAATTTCCATAATATTCTTGTACATTTCAGTCTAAAAAGCCTTATGTTTAAAGGCAAAGACAATACAAAAGCCTGAAATATAGAACACTGAGAATTTAAAGTAAGCAAAGGTGACTCATAATTCTGAGAATCCCTTTGTGTAGCCTTCCATTGAACTGGAAATCATTCCTTGGAAACTAACTATTAATGTCTTTGTTATATAGTGTATTTGTATAGAGTCTGTAATATCACTGCTATAGCGTTTCTACACTCAAACAAATCATATCCATTGGCAATGGTGGTGTGAAGGCAGGCACTAGAGTGGTAGATGAGAGCTGCATCCTGATCTGTGGGCAGAAAGAGACTCTGGTTTTGACATGGGCTTTTGAAATCTCAAAACCCCCCTTCTAGCAACACACTTCTTCCAACAAGGCCACACCTCCTGATCCTTCTAATCCTTTCCAATAGTGCCACCTCCTAGGCATTCAAATATATGAGCCAGTGGGGGGCATTTTTAGCTAAACCATCACATTCAGGTCTTATATTAAGGCTAGAGTGTTGCCCAGAAGTTGTCTTACTCCTTACGAAATCAACAGAGATGCACAGAATCAACAGAAGTGTACATTGCATCTTGTTATTCCAGAGCTGTGTACCTGCATATATGCCTACAAAGAAAAAAGTTAAGTGTTTTTTTGTTTTGTTTTGTTTTGTTTTTGCACAATAAAAAAGAGGAAAAAATACAATAAATTTATTGTGGAAAATTTATGAAGCTTTGCTTATCAAATTCAAATAAAAATTAAAAATTTAAATGAAGTACATTGAGGGGAATTTTTAATCAATTTTATAAACAGACAAATTGGGGAATAGGTATTTTTGTAACAAATCTAAGAGTTAGCTGAGATAAAAATATATTAAGTAAATTCAGAAATTACTTTTTTCCAACACTGATCTACTTAGACTTTCCCTTGATATTCATACTTTTCATGTGTTTTGTGAAAAATTGTGAGATGTAATAGTGGCTTATCCTTATTTTTTATTTCGCATGAACTCTTGGCTATGTCTTAACTTTGCTCTTCCATATTAGCTTTGTTTATTTTTAGATAGCCTTAGTAATTTTACAATTATGATAGATGCTTATTATCAAAAGATGAAACAATACAGATACCGTCGATAAAGATAAAAATCGTTACAAACCTTACATATCTATGAATGTTACTATTACTGTTTTGTTGACAAGCTTTCTAGAATACTTTATGTATATTTTAGACTCATAGGAATAGATCTGTCATGTTACAAAACTGACATCATGCTATAAAATAATCTTTTTAATGTAATTTATTTATTTTTATATTAATCACAGGTTAGGTACTTTGTCTCCCAGTTGTAGCCCCCTCCCTCATTCCCTCCCACTCTCCCTCCCTCATCTCCTTCCTGTCCCCCTCCAAGTCCACTAATGGGGGAGGGGAATCTTACAACCACTATTTTGCTTAATTACTGTGAAATTATTTGTATTAAATGTATTTCATATATATTAAGGATATTACTTCTTTGATATGAATAATAGATTATTTTCCCAATAGAATTTTTATCAATCTTGACTAAGTAATTATTTATAAGTAACATATGAGTATCATTTACAATATATTCAATCTGCAATTCTACTTACTTTATTCTTACCTTTACACTTAAATTTTTAATTTATATGTTACTATTCTGAGAGAATTTATGCCTTCAGATTTCTTTGTTCTAAGTTCCCATCTTACTGTCCATCTTCACATTCTATTGATAGAACAATCATTTATGCTCTCCTATTTTAGAATGCAATATTCTCTTCCTATTATATTTTGGCTGAAGTCTTTCACACTGCTTCTACTGATATCTCTAATTCACCTCCACTTATTCTAGCTTTAAAACATGGTTCATTATCTGAAAGGATGTGCTCTCTCTTCATATTGTTTGTTGATAACTATTACCCTCTGTGGCTCATGTAGATAAACAATAAAAATTCATGTAATTTCCAAAGTAGATATCTGTTGAGGTTGTGTTTTAAGTCCATTGAATTTATAAAGTGATTTGTAAAAACCATCAGTAGTTTCACACTATTGTGATGAGATGCTAGTGAGACATTAAGTTGTTGGTGACACATTCAAGAGAGAGGAGCCATAAATGAAGATTTGGGTATCACTGGTTGTTAGGTGATAGTTGAAGTCATGGGATAACCAATTTCATTCTAATGGAAAGAAAAATCATAGATTTTGTGTATGCTAAGCCTCATAATCTTCCATTCAGGTTATTTATTTCAAGTTTCCATACTCATAAGAACAGACTAAAGAACAAGGCATTTCAGATACAGCAAGTCCAGAAATTAAGCCCCAAATTATGCATTTCATATTTCTGACAAATTTAATATTTTCTGCCTTTGCTTCCCCTTGGCCATCTTTCTGCCTTATTCATTCATGCTGTTCTTTTAGTAAAAGGGGCTAGTTTGGTTTAAACATTGACTTTAAAGCTTACAGCAATTCAGTGGTTTCTGAAGCATTCCTAGATCTACTACTGGCTATAATAGGCCATGTTAGCAATGAAGTGTTTCTTGCATACTGTGGTTCACTAAAGAAAATCGGTTTTCAGGGCATATAACAAAAGAGTTTCTCGTGCTCAAGAATTTATATTGCATTTGGAAAGCTTAGAAAGTGGGAATGCATTTTTATTTGGGATAGATAAAATTCAAAGCGGGTGTATGTAGAAATAAGTTATATGAAGTCTCATATACTCAGCTATGCCATTAATAGTCATAATGTAAACGTTTAGAGACACAGGGAATAATTGCCACCACAGGGAGAAGGGAGTTATGTAACAGGCTACAAAGTGTGCTCAAATTTGAATTAAACTGTCAACCTTAAATTAAAAAAAAATCATTTCAGGAAATGCCCATTGTGATGAATAGAACCATTAAAAGACAAAATACACCAAGCCAGCAAACAACACTGAAATCTGCCTATTATTCCCCTTCCCTTCTTTACTCCTACATCTCTCATGTCCCAAAATTACATTAGATAATTTTAAACATGGATCATTCTAAAAATGATTATGTATGTTTCACGGTAATTATTAAGAAGCATTTGTTCATTATCTTCTTTTATTCATTTTATGTTTATTGAGAGTCCATTTTGTTCTAGGCACTGTTCTTGGTGGTAACAATAGTACATAAGAAATACTTCAAAGAGTTTGTTTTCTATAGATAAAAAATAATAACAAAAAACATAAATTTTAGGGGGTGAGAATGTTTATGTATATGTACACCATCTTTTGTCTTCTCTTTCTTTTTGATAGCTATTAATAAAAATTAAAGCAGAATAAAGGGAATGGAGAAAACCTACACGCTCAAAGTGTATTTCTAGGTCTGATATATTTTCATCTTTTGCAAAATATGCAAATTAATAAGAACAAATAAAATCCTCTAAAATTCAAACTTACATAATAACTAGGATATAAAGAAACAAAACTGCTGGAAATACCATTGTCAAATTTGTTATTCTTCACATTGGACTGAAGTATATCTTAGTGGTTAGGGCACTTATATAACTTATGTGAAGCCCTATGTTCCATTCCCAGCACTGATTTTAAAAAAAAGAAAAGAAGGAGGAAATGAGTGAGTACCCTTTGGCAAAAGGATTTGAAGTGGTACTTTAAAATTATTTTAAAACAAAGGTGGTGTATGGTCATAGAGTGACTGCAGTGAATCTGTGTATGTGTGCATATGTGTGTAAGCATGTATGCACAAGGCCATGATTTACATGTATACATTAAAAAACAGCTTTCAGGAACCACTTCTTGCCTTCCACATTATTGATGCAATGTCTTTCTTGTTCAGTCTGCCTGCTACATTGTGTGTTCCAGGCTTGATGGCCCTGGAGCTCCTGGCCAGTCTCCTGCCTCCACCTCCCGTCACAGAGCAGAGAACTGAGGTTACGGTTGCTTTCAGCTCTGTCTGGCTTTTAATGTCTCAGCTCTGTCTGGCTTTTAATGTCGGTTTTGGGCATTGAACTCTGGTGTTTGGGCTTCCAAAGCTAGCATTTTTATCCACTGAGATATTCCCCCAGCCCAAGAGTTACATGCTTTGACATAACAATCTTGAGGAATGGAGGAGGAACAGAGAACAATAAATCTCCAGCTTAAGCTGATTTCTATAGTTAATAGCTGGGAGTCAAAGGTATATTTAAGAGCTGACACATCAAGTAGTAGAATTTTAAGGAGAACTGAGGTTGGCAAGAAAACTAAAGGAATGAATGATCAGAACAAGAATATAAACTGTTCTTTTTAACAGGTTTTACAAGACAAAGAATTTTTTTTTCTAGAGAAGGAACATAATAAGTAAAATGTCATAGTGAAAATAGCCTAACCATTGTGGCAGACTCAAGATCCAGCATACTCGCATACCAATGGGCATACCATTGTCTACTAGATGGAAGCATTTTAGGGTGCTGACGAAGTAAAACGCACTTTTTACATGGTTTATAAGAGGTACAATAAATAAAAGTAGCTAAACGAGGCAAGACAAAGGAACTCACAGGAGAGAAAGACAGATGGAGAAGAGAGGAGATGGTTGTTCCTGCGCTTCCTCCATAAAACAGGATTCAGGGTTCAGGCCCCAAACAAAAGGATGAGGTAAAGAAGACACTTTATAAGATTTCCAACCTAGAGCGTGATGACTATGGTTAATAATGAAGCATTGCAAGTGCTGCAAGTGCTTGAAAAGTGCTGAGAGAGTAGGTATTAAATGTTCTCTCAACAGAGGTGATAATTATGTGGGGTAGCAGATGTGTATTATCTTGAAATAATTATCCCTCAACATACACATATATCAAAACTCCATATTGTAATCCACAACCAGTACAAATGTTGTCAATGAAAAAATAGGAAACAATAAACATTTTAAGTACCTTTAAAATGTCATGTTAAAGACAGAAACTGACAATAAATATGTCATGACTCTCAATATCTTTCTCAGGTAGCACAGGCACCTTTGTAAAGCAGAAGTGAGCAGAGGATTGCTGACCGTGCTGTTAGCTAAATCTCAGCTGAGTTATGAAGAGAAAAAGTTATATAGCCCTTAATACCAGTGCGGAGGAAGGTCAACAATGCAGAGGCTCTGGGTGTCAAGGACAGTAAAGAACTGCCAGCTGAGGGAGCTCTGGATACTGATGCATAGACCTTTGTAGCTGGAGAGACCATGCAGGTTAGAGAGCACAGCCCCTCCCAGCTAAGAAAATGCCCAAGTGTCCACTGAACCAGTATACTTACAAGCTAAAATTTCCAGGCCAAGGTCCTTATGCAAGAATGTAGAAGAGGAAGAAGAGGCAGGCAGGTCAGCCTAGGTCAGAGCTGGCTTTATCCATAGGCCAGGGGGAGAAGTTCAGCTTTCATACTCATGACAAAGGGAGCTTCCCTGCAGTTTTAAGGAGACTTGATAGTATGATCTTCTAGGTTGCTTTTTTTTTTTTTGAAAAGGCATGTCATCATGCTATGCAGTTCCTCTAATTGATGCTTTTAAATATAAGGACTAAACTTAATCACTGGAAAGAAATGAGCTAGCCGTTTGTGTCAGTGTTATAGCTTTGAAACTGATTACCGACAGAGGGTATCATTTACCACTAAGTAGTTCAAAATACAAAGAAAAAGAAAACTTGGAGAGAATAAAGAACTGCTTTGCATGTGTCTCTTACGTTGCAATGGCAGCAGTTACACAACCTACCTACACTGACTCCCATGAGCCAGTGTATTCCATGCTAACACATGTGTGTTCGTTGCAGCAGCCCTATACTTCTGTATGAACACACTACATTTCTTCCTCTAGAGACTGTTGAGAAGCAATCCTGTGTGGTCCTCCCTAGATATTAAAGCTTCAAGCTGCTTCCATCTCCTAACCCTGACTTCTCAGACTCCTCTTCCTCTTCTTTTCCTTCCTCTTCTTCTTCTGATCCTCCTCATCCTTCTTCTCCTCTCTCTCTCCTTTTCTTGAAACCAAGAGTAAAAAACATGGAGAATGGACCTTCTTCACAGTATCTGCTCCTTTCTCTCCCTTTCTTTTGCTGAGAGTGGTACATAGTCTGTCCAGGGTGAGCCACCGAGCACAGACGACCACTGACCTCCTTGATCTAGAGCAGTAGGTGGAAACACTTGGCAAATGTGGATTCTTTCAAAAGCATGAATTTCTGTTCCTCATAAATTCCTTTTAGAATAACCATTTCCATTAAAGTCTTAATTGTATTTTATTTCCCCCATTAAATAAGCAAAATATTTATTAGAATGAACAATGGAAAGTTAAACATTCTTTAATTTATAACCAAATGTGAGTCTCTTTAGTAGAATCGTCAACTTATATTTATTATACTTTGTGAAATACAGAAGATCAGAAATTATAAATGAGTGCCCCAGAATTCAGTGAGACACCATGTGTTCATCTACATCTCTCACCAACTATGTTTTTATTAACAAATATGTCCATGTGGATGCTTTGCCATATGCCTGGGAGAGTTGGTTATCCCTGGAGTATTTGTTAATCTCCTGGGACAAAATGCTAGCTATCTAGCAATAACTTTTGTACAATTAAAAATAATAATGTCTACATTTCCAATGCATGTCTGACCAAACCATTATACTTTAAGCCTTAAAGACTCATTGAGCTTTAAGGAGGGAACTGGAGGGAAAAGAAAAGGGGGTGATGAGGAAGATCCAACATTTGAGAACTGTTTTTCCATTGGTGACCTTGCTGGCAATGTTTGAAAAAGGATGGACAATGGTGAGCATGATCATTAGGATGTTAGAGTAGCAGTAATTTGCTGAATCCACTAGTTCTATTCCTGAGAGTGACTAATTTCTGGAACTGTTGGCTCTCCCTCGTATTTCTGTAACCTAAGTTTCCTCTGAATGAATTTTTATACTCAAATATCATCCACATCCATTATGAGTGGATGGATAAGGGTAGATGTGGATACAGGACACCAAATAAAAAATAAACTATTTTCTAGTATGAAAGGGAAACTTGGCACAAGTGAGTAATTAGAAAGCAATATTTAATTCTTTCTGCTGTTCTTCCTCTTTTTGATGGTGCTGGATCAGGAAGGATGAAGCCTTCAAGAGAAGAGGAGCCTTTTGATTTAGCCTTCCACACTGACCTCTTGTTTTGAGGGACTTGAAGCTGTAGTTCTGTCCTATTCCCTCTTTTTTCTGGGGAGGGAAAAAGGACTTTGTGCCTTCTTCATGAAAAATATTAGGAAAAATTTGGAAGTTTTCTCTGAAAAAGACAGAGAAAGAAAAGGCTTTCTGTTTCAAATTTACTTCAGGCCAAATAGAACAGAGGATGATGATCCAGATATTCAGAGGAGTTCCCACCAATAAAACAAAGTTAGGAAAACAGAGGGTTTTCTCTCTGTCTCTGCATCTGTCTATATCTGTGTATGTGCACGTGTGTATTTGTATGTGTCTCTGTGTGTGCATGCATATGCTAATTATTTTATAGAACACATTATGCTTGAAAAGCATTTGCAACAAATTCAGAATTATCCCTCTCTTCCTATGTTAAGAGAAGATGGTGAAGAAAAGGTCTCTAGTGATATAAACCATATTGTTTGTAACCATTTTGATGTGAGTATTGAATATTGACTCAGGCACCTTGATATTAATTCTCACTGCAACCCTACGGAAAAGTATTGATGAGATCATTTCCCAGAGGAGAGAATCAAGGTTAAGTAATTGGCCCAAAGTCATCTTATGTAGATATGTCGATGGCACAATTATTGAGAGTGAAGCTACATGCTGCACTGCTCAAAGGTTGGCTAGACCTATAAAAGCTTATAAATTTGTGCCAGGGTTCAAGTTCAAAAACTGAGCTGAATATTTAAAACATTATGTAGAGTAAATAAATCAACAAAAGAGACTGTACTAAGCGGTTTCATGTGTATGAAATTCTAGAATGGACATAATTCTAAGTTTCAGTGACAGAAGTCAGATGAGTGGTTGACTTGGCAAAGTGTGGGATGACTCTGCCTTTCAAGGGGGCAACTGCATGTTTTCTGTATTTTTCTATTGTTCCTGTAGTTCAACAACTGTGTTTGGGGGAAAAAACTCATTGGAAATGTATTTTACTGCATGGCGTGAGGATTTTAATAGAATAAGATTATTACTGATACTTGGAATACAACACACTGTATCCCCCCAAGGAGCTGTAGCCATCAGTCTTTGTGTCTACCAATATAAGGGAGGTGGGGGTGTTGAGTGTAGTCACAGGACTCCTTACTATTGAAGAAAGAACAGTGAAGGTTACCTGAGTCAAATCATCCTGATTAGTTAGTATGTCTGTGTTTTCTGTTGAAGTACTGAATGGCTTTCTGTATTTAATAGGGATGCTTGTTAAAAATTGTGTTTAAACATATAGCGTGTGCGAAGTGAGTAATCCAGATGTCCTTTTGCTGATTTAATTTAAAATGAAATAGAAACACATTTCAGTCAGTTAAGGTATTCATGTGATTGCTTTAATTTTTATTTGTGCCTATGGCCATTGTATGTATAAAGATGAGAGAGCGTTAGTTATTGCCTAGCTCTATCCTTGTAGGAACTATAGCTCATTAAATTGGCATCATTTTATTCAAAGGCCTAGAGTTAGTAGAACCTTCTTTGGCATAGATAGACTTTCCTATAGATAAGTTACTCAAAGAAACTTGGATAAAATCTTTTAATCGTTTCTTGAAGAATTACTTTTCAAAGATATCAGTTGTATTTATCTTAAGATGTTAAAGTTAAGAATTTAAAATGCACCTAAGTTTATGTGAGTGAGATGGTGATATAAAGAATCACTGATGTATACTATTGGCAGACTGTGCAACTAACTACACTTGCCTTTTTGCCACGCCCCTGATTTTCCAATGCTGCTCCCCCCCTCAGGACCTTCAGAGTTGAGGCTTCTATCCTCTTGGATCTTAGCATAGTTTATTTAATGATTTGTACAGCTGGTCCACTGTCATTTCCTTAATCTCAGTTACTCAATGTTTATGTGAGTTGAGATAAAAATGTGTACACTTCTCTGAAATATATTATAAACAAGGTTTAATCTTCAAATTGTTGAATCAATTCTTATAATTAATTTCTGTGAGGTAGATAAGTAAATGTGGTTTTTGTTCATTTTCCATGTTTGTGTGTTATGTATGTGTTTGTGTGTAAGTCCGTATGCACAGGTGGGTGGGTGTGCACCTCAGGTTGATGTCTGGAGTCCTCCTTGATTACCTTTCTACCTTGTTCAGGGAGGCTAAGTCTCTCAGTGAAATCAAGAGCTGGCCAGTATGGTTAGACTCCATAGGCAGCTTGCTCTGGAAAGTCCTATCTCTGCCTTTGTAGGCTGGGATTGCAGGGGAGACCACCATGCCCAGCAGCATTTACATAGGTACTGGGGATCAAAACTCTAGTCCCCGTGCTTATGGAGAGTAAGTACTTTCACTACTGAGCCATCTCCTCAAGCTACAAATATGGTTTATAAGGGCAGGTCGTACCCAATGCGCAGCAGTGTTTTGTGAGTCATGTGGAAGTACAATCTAAGATAAAAGTCCTATGTAAACATTTGCTGGTACTTATGCAGTTACAATGGAGTTCCCAGCTGTTTCTTCCAGGCTCTTGAGAATTAGATGCCATGGGCCTCTCATTATCTTTAAAAAAAAACAAAAACAAAAACAAGACAAACAAACAAAAAAAAACAAGGCTTGGGCCTACCATGAAACACAATGCCGTCTATCATTTCTGTACCCACTGTAAACTAAGGTAGTGTCATCACGGGCTCGTTAAAGGCTCTCCACTCAATTCGCTTTATGTCACTGTTACTTGATAGACTTTCAGTTTGGAAAAGTCATGTTCTTAGCGCAAGTGCTATGGTTAGCCAAGCTTTCTTTTCACTTTATGTCTCGTGGTGTCATTATAACACGCCTGGTATGCTACAGGCTTTCTGTGGATGTCTTGCAAAACAAAAGAATGAATGGACATGAGCCTTTACTTACATTTACACATTTAGGATAAGGGAACTTTCAGAGGTTTGTTTTCATATTCATTTACTTAGTGTGCAGAGCAATAGGTTTCCTTCTGAAATTGTTTTATGTAAATTGTTTTGTGGTTCTTTTGCCCACTTCATCTCCCTTACCTCTCTGTCCCTTTGCCAGTTGATGCCAAATACCTGCCTTTCTACTTTTGAATTGCATGTCTCCCCCTCCATGAACACTCTGATTTTGTTTCTGTGACACCCCAAAACATCCTGAAATATTATGCTTTTAGAAATTAGTGGTAAGAGTTAATAGGCAATTTGCATCTCCACAAAAGACCACACAGCCAGTATCTCTCCCTAAATTATTAAGGAGCATAAAGAATCCATTTTGAGTTCGCCTACAGGCAAACTTCCCTGGGCTTTGTACAGTAGATTCTTATGAATAGACAATGAGCCACACAATATTTTAATTCAATGCTTCTGGCAGGTTGCAACACACAGGACCTGAAAGGGTGGAACAATGAGCAGTTGGCAATTGAATAAGCAACAATTTATTTTCTCTCATACAGTCACCCACAACAGCACGCTGTGCTGTTAACTTCATTTTATCATGTTTGTTATGTTCATGCTTCCCTGAATCATCTGGGTTTGATTCCGATGTAATTAAACTGAAAGCATCGGAAGAGTTCGCTGCTGGTGAGTATCTGACAGCAGTGAGCATCTGTTACTCTGTGGATAGGTAGCCCAGAACGTGAGCATCTCCGGTCCTGCTGAGGATTTAGGTTGCTGAAAACAGCCAGGGAAACAGGACATTCTCACACTTGAGCATGAATGAGAATCACATAAAACATTTGGAGCCTTCCTAGGCTCTACTCCTAGAGATTCCAGTTCTGTAAGACCAAGATGGGCACAAAAAAAATTTAATTCCTATCATTCCACAGGTTATGTCTGATTGGCACACCAGGCTACCCAGCTACCAATGGCTACAAGAGGGCTTCTGGTGCTACTCTGAGTTAGATTTAGTGAAAGATACCTGGAGGCTTAAGCTCAGGTAGGAGCGAGAAGACCCATGTCCTACAGAGAAAACTATGACTTCTCCTAAGACAGATGAATGTGAAACTGATTTTTGTGCATGGTGACTCAGAGGATAATGAAGATGATTCATGGAAAATGGTGCTTCAGACTTGAACGGAGACATGAGAACAATGGGCTCAGTGACGTCAGTGGAAAGTCAGACCAGAGCCAAAGATTTCTTTCATTGCATATGAACCTTTGAAAACATTTATCCTAGGGAGACAACCAATTGCAATTAGTATTGGCAAACAGAATGATCTGATGCTTTTGGATAGACTACATGGCATGTAAATGCACAGAAATTGTTATGGAAAAGAGTTCTGGCTATTTGTCTAATCTCTCCACCCTTTCTCTCCATTGACAGAACTATAGCATATTAATAACCGGGGACAAAAATCAATTAATTAATCAATGGACTCTGCTCCTATTGAAATAACAACAGGGCCATACTTTAAGTTGATAGCTGTGTGCTGCATGATGAATTTGATTGCTCAACTGGCTTGATTTCGTGCAGGTTACTCAGCTGCTGTGAGTTTGAGTGTGGTCTTCCTGTCATACCTAGGAGACAGATTCTCTCCATTCCTCCCTACCTTTGGCTTACAACCCTCCTGCTCCCTTTCCCACTATGGTGTCTAAGCATTGGGAGAGAGGTGGTATAGCTGTCTCTAAGAACTTCTTATTTACAGTTCTGTGGCTCTTCATGAGCAAGTTCCAGCAGTTGACATGAGCAGAAGACTGCTCGGTAGGCTCTTGGAATCTGCAATTTCCTAATTCAATGAAATGGAAGGGCAGAATTGATGATAGGGTGATCTTGGCCATGTCGTTCTTGTTCCCAGGATATCTATGAGTTAGGAATGTGTAGAAGCCAACCCCCAAAGCATTAGAACAGCCAAGCGGGAAGATGAGAGGCCCATGGGAATTGCTGGCATCATGGAGTTTCCATATCTGCCCTGGGCTGCCTGCCACAGTTTTGTTGCCTAAAAAAAGCACATTTGTTTGGTTAAGCAGCTGCTCTTGGGGCTTGTTTTATAGAGCCAAATAAAATTCTTAGCAAATGAAATGGGCATATTTGTTTCCTGTATGCCAGGATCTACTATTTAATGAATCTGACATGCATTGTCTTATTTAATCCTGACCACAGCCCCCTCAGATTCACTGTTCCATTTCACTCCAAGCTTCCAAGGAAAAGTGATAATGGTTTTTTAAACTGCCTGTAATTATAACAGGGTACATTTACTTGGGTAAAATTAGGTTTTATTTATTCTAACCTGGCTTCACTCCAAGATAGTATTTTAACATCTACTTTATAGTGATATTATGTTCTCTATATAGATTGACTTGTAACACTAGTCCCTACCTCCAGTTGAGGGTAAAATCAGGTGAAACTCCTTGCAAAAGAAATGTTCTTGATTTTTACAACATATATGTAGACTCTGGACAGCGTCTGACTAGAGTAAAAATAGCCCCATTGTAGACTGTTAGTCTATAACATCACTAATCAATGTATATCCTGAAATTAATAATGTATTCCAGCGGTGTAGGCAGTCTCAGTAATTTTTAAGTTGTACTTACCCACCTTAAAAGCATGTCTGCATTTTTTATCATTTCTTCTTTTTTCTTTTTAGAGAAGCGTGATTAGAGTGGTAAGTGCAGCTTGACCCAAATGCCAGAGATAAATATGAGAGACATCAGTTTACAAAGGAGTAGTTTTCACTACCTAGAATCCATTTGACTTTGGTGTTGGGGTGGAAGGTTAGGGTCATAGGAGACAAACTGAGAATTTAGTTTTAAGTTAGACATCAATATCACTTATTCTAGATAATTGTCTTCACACTACCTGACATTTTCTTTGGCTTGCATCACTACACCTCTGCTGATGATTTAATGAATCTCACAGTAAAGTGGCATGTCGGAAGAGCACATGACTATATAAAAGACATCCCTCTGCGTTTACATGGAGTACATGAGGCATCATCAAGATCAAACTATAGAAATACTGAAACTTGAAGCCCTCTGATTTGTTTACTATTCTAGCTTATAAAATGAGATTATACAAAATGAGGGTTGAAAGTCCCTCCTGGCTATATCTATGCCATGGTTGGAATTACGGCTTCTGATTTTTCAGTTTAGGATTCTTTTGTTTTGCCCATGGCTTCCCGTGAAAGGTTCCTGTTAAATCTTTTTAAGCCTCTCAGACAGAATATGAAAGTCTAGGTGGCTTGAACACCAGTCATTCAATTATTAAAGACTGAAGACTTGCAAGTCCTGTTCAGTTCCCTGTAGTTATCTGTTTTACTAAGCTGTCAGATATCCATCTTCTTGCTGTGTCCTCATTTAATAAAATACTGGACTAAAGCAAGACTGAAACCCCAAAGGACAAAGTCCAAATTCTGTATCTCCATGTCTGATGTCATAGTGCTCTTAAGGCCCCCCACTTCTTCTAGTTTCATTGACTACAGCATGATTCTCTCTCTTGGGCTGGTTCCATACCTCTTTAGCATCTCTTTGCGTCAGGTATCCTACTACTCTGACATCTCCAATATCTTAGGGTCTCCATTGGAATCCAGGCTTCACCTTCACAGCTTCACAAAATGGCCTCTTTAGGTTTCCGTTCAGGGGCTTCCCTCCCTCATCTCTGCCCTCAGTAACTTTCTTTAACCATGGAAGAAGATTGAGAAACCTCTTTTCTGTATCCTTTTTGACTCTAAATCTAGAATCACGTGGCCAAAACTGTCAAGTTCTTCTGCTTGTTGGAGTTGGAACCTTGAATTACCTTTGCATAAGCTTTCTGTTGTTGATGGTTCCCCTTGCTTAAACTTTCCTTAATCTCTTTTCAGAAATTGGAAGCTTAACTGGGGGAGGGTGGGGAAGGTCTTGCCCTGAGGTCACCACTTTTTTTTTTAAAGAAAGACATTAAGCATTTCTTTTTGCCCTGCTTGTTTATTCTCATTGCAGATCCTCATAAGAGTGATCACTAATCACCACATGACACAGTCAGTACTAGGATGTCTCAAAATCTTCCCTGCTAATGTAATTAATCCAAAATTCTTCAATTTAGCCATAGTCAGGTTCTGAGGAGAGGGGCAAAAAGCTATGTGCTTTGTTAAAATGTCATAAGAATGGTCTCTAATCTACTTACTAATATTCTCTCCCTCTGGATCCTCTTGAGTTGGACCCCTACTGTCCAAATCACCCTCCACATTACTGCCTTTCACATTCTTACTAGCATAGCTCATTAAGCCCTGTGGAAAGCATTTGCCTTAGTTGGGGTTTTATTGCTGTTAAGAGACACCATGACCACAGCAACTCTTATTAAGGAAAACACTTAATTGGGACTGGCTTACACATTCCCAGGTTTAGTCTATTATCATGGTGGCAGGATGCATGTCAGTGTGCAGGCAGACCTGGTGCTAGAGGAACCGATAGTTTCACATCTTGACCTGAAGGCAGCAGAAGACTATGTGTCATACTGGGGATAACTTGAGCAGAGAAAACCTCTAACCCTGTCCTTGTAGTTACACATGTCCTCCAACAAGGTCGCAACTCTTAATAGTGACACTCCCTGTGGGCCAAACACTCAAACATGAGTCTGTGGAGGCCATATCTATTCAAATCACCACAGCATTCTTCTAATTTTCTGGCACAAAATCCCGAAGTCTTTCTTTCTTATTCCTCTAAACAACAGAATTATCCGGTTTGTCACAGTAATATCCTAGTCCCTGGTTCTAACTTCTGTCTTAGCTATTCTTCTATTGCTATGAAGAGACACCATAACCAAAGTAACTCTTACAAATAGAAAGCATTTAATTAGGGGTTTGTTTACACCCTCAAAATGTTACTCCCTTATCATTATAGTGAGGAACATAGTGGCAGGCATACAGGCCTGGTGCTGGAGAAGTTGCTGAACTATATCCCTATCCACAGGCATCGGCTGGAAAAAAGAGACACTGGGCTTAGTGTGGGCTTTTGAAACCCCAAAGCTCATTCTCAGTGACACACGTCATTCAACAAGGCCACATCTCCTCCAAAATGGCCACATTCTTAATCCTTTCCAAACAATTCCACTACGGACAAAATATTCAAATATACGAACCTATGGGGACCATTCTTATTCAAAACATCACAATGGGAAAATTAGGATACTCTCTTGGGTTTCTTGGGTTTCTTAGTATCATTGATAAAAGAATTTAAGAATGGACTCAAATTGAAGCCTGAGGACAATTTTGTTAGAGTGTAAAGAAAAAAAAACAAAAACAAAAAACCAAAAACCAAAAAACCCTCCAAGGCAGGCAAGCTGGAAATCTCAGAAGCTTCCCAGAGGTGGAAGATAGAGGAGAAGATTGGCATGGAGTATCAGCCACATAGTAGAGATGCAGACACATGGTAGGGAAAGGAGCTTTAGAAAAAGAGTAAGGAGCCCAGAGTGTTAGGATTGTGCAGCAAAGTTACACGACAGGTTCACAAATCACACCACAAGACTGGTTCCATGTGGGAGATTTATTAAGGGAAGGGGGAAGGGCTCACAGAGACTGTCTCTGGGCAGAGCAGGGAGTGGGAGGGGCCAGTTCTCTTATAAGGTGACCCAGAGCATGTGCAGGTGGTTTCTGGTGGTTGGGAGGTTGCTTCACAGATGTCTGATATCTGCTTTGTCAGGTCCTTTGGGGCTGGCCGTAGAAATGCCTGCTTACAGATTCCAACATTCCTCCCTTTTTGTTTTATTAAAAAGTAAAGAACCAGGGAGGGGTGATGGTGGGGAGGACATAGAGGTGACCTTTGCTCTTCAAGCTACTTCCTGCTGATTAGGGTATTGTCATTCTCAGGGTATAGCTGGTCCCCACCATCAGGTTCGATTAGAGGGTCATTGTCATCTGGTTCGGTGGGCAGAGGTTGATAATCCTGTAAGAGTAATTGATTAATGGTTTGGTTAGAGAATTTTTGTATTTGTTGTTGGAAGAATGTAGAGAGGAAATTAATAAAGCAGGGTGTAAAAAGCAAAAGCAGAAAGACTATCAGAAGAGGTGTGAGGAAGGGCAGAATCCATATCCATATGGGGTTCTCGAAGGCCCAAGAGCTAGAAGCCTCAAGGTGTTCCCTTTGCTTTTGTAGATTTGTCTGGAGTTGTTGGATTTTGTCTTTTACTATACCTCACTGGTTGACATAAAAACAGCATTCTTCCTAGAGGAAGATGCAAAGGATTTAGATGTGAGGAATCCAATCCATGTCAGTTTTAAAGTACTACTGCTGCCAGCCAGTCGATCTGTCCTTGGAGAGTTAGTATTGTCTGAGCCACTTGCTGGAGGTCCTGGATGACCTGGGAAGAAAGCTGAGAGTACAAAGTTAGTGAAGTAGCTAGTCCTGCTGTCCCAGTCCCGACAGCTGCCATGATTCCTGCAACAGCCAAGAGGGGCAAGATTTTAATTGTTCTCTTTTCCTGCTGGGCAGATATTGAGTCCATGACTGGGATTAGTAGGGGCTCCTTTTCATTTATCACCCCCAGCTCAGAGAAGAGGAGCACCAGTGTGCAAACTCCTGACCAAGTAGCAGGCAGAAAATGGTAGACCTGAGTGCCACAAAGAATCTAGGGCATTGGGGTTGAGATGAGGAATCAAGGATTATAGTTTTATTACACTCTAAGGAACTTAGCATTCCTACAGAGTGTGTCTCGGATGCCTTGAAACAGTTAGCCATGCCAAAGAGAGTTATATAAAAAAGGTAGGGGTTGTGGCAAAATCTGAGTCAGGGTGGTTAGTGAATGGTGAAGTAAGGTTACTTAACAGAGTCACCAGAGAAGCTGTCAGCTGTAGTTCTGAGTTGGTCCCAGGTGGGACACACAGCCAGTAAGCTTTAAAACGGTCTGGTTGGGTCACATTAAGGAGCTTGTATGCTGAGGTAGGAGACAAAAATAACGGGTTTGTTTTATTTAGGAGGGAGGATGTCAGAGAGGCAATGACCTTAAATGCAGGGGCCTGCTGGCAAAGTTGAACAGTTCCTGAGTGGGGAGTAAGGACTGAAATAATTAAAGCAAGTCACATCAATACACGAAAGAAGTTTGAGGAACTGCCAAACTTGTTTTCTAAAACTACTTCCTATAGCAGATATGGTCCAAGGTCATATAAACAAGTTTTAAGGAACTTGGCAAAACTCCCTCTTTTCTCTGTCTCAAGGTGAAGGCCAGGATGAAACATGTTTTTTTGATAAATAACAAAGCAGCTTGACAAATAAGCAGCTCTCCACACTTAGAGGAGTGTTTAATTACCTTCTCTACGTCTCCTATCCCCAGGGATTGGATCATATACCAGGTAGGATCCTGTAGCTGAATGACCTCAGGGGAATGGTGCCTAGCAACAGAGGGGTTTTGGACACCCCAGACTTGGGGGTCCACTTGAGAGTCTGGTGAAGGAAATGACATGTCACAACTGGTAGGTGGGGTAGCTAGGAGAAGGAGGAGAGAGGACACTGGCGAGCTTAGGGTCAGGTGAATGGGTGGAGATAGAGGCTCCCACTTTGGCTAAAATGTCTCTTCCCAGTAAGAGAACTGGGCAGGTTGGCATTCCTAAAAAGGAATGAACATCCCTAAAAATACAATTAAGTGGTAGAGTCTGTCAAGGCTGTCTTCTACCCCAACAATAGGGGAACTAGAAGGAAAGGTTGATCCCCAATAATTCAGTCAGGACTGATTAAGTGGCTCTGGTGTCCAAAAGGAAGGAGATGCATCACCCTGATACCATGATAATTATCTGTGGCTCCCTGCTAGTGATGACAGTGGTTGGGTCAAGAGAACCCAGGCACCTTGAGTTGTTGGTAGCCAGGCCTAGGATATCGGTGGAAGGGTGATCTAGGAGTGATTTCCCCATATCATTGGAGAAATGGTTGCAGTCAACACCCCAGTGTCCCTCCTGGTGGCATTTTGGACATGGCCCCTGTGCCTTTCGAGGGTTAGGACAAAACCAGGCCCAGTGACCTTCTTGACCACATTTGAAACATGGACCCTGTGGTTCTCATGCCTTAGGAGGCAAGGGAGCTTGGGTAGTAGCTGAGGCTGGTCGGATGGCCTTGTCCAGCATTTGGTATTTTTGCTTTCGGACTTTCTCATCTCTCCCATGGTACACTTTAAAGGCCAGCACTAAAACTTCTGCCTGTGGAGTGAGAGGTCCTATCTCTAAGCATTTAATCTTAGCCCTGATGTCGGGGTACTCTGGGAGAAAAAATAGGTTATCAGAAGTTGCCTACCCTCTGTACTTTCAGGGTCTAGATTAGCATGTTGTAAGAGGGCCTTTGTAAGGCTCTCCAGGAATTGAGACAGGATTTTATTCTTGTCCTTTATAACCTCCTGGAGCTTCTCATAATTATCTAGCTTAAGGGCAGCCTTGCAGAGATCAGCCAGGAGGCAGGTTTTGAACTGATCTCTAGCTAAAACACCTTCTGGGGTATTATAATACCATTGTGGATCCTAGTCCGGCACCACCTCAGCCCCAACCAGGTGTGCTGCATTTGTTTGGCGAACCTCATCTGCATGTGTTCTAGCCTGTTCCCAAACTCACCTGCACTCCTCAGGTAATAGGTTATTGGTAAGAATCGTGTGTGTGTGTGTGTGTGTGATCGAAGGAAAAACTATAAGATTTAGTGAGATATTGAAATTCTTTAATTAAAGCTGAAGGATTAGAGGTATAGACTCCTAGTCTCTTTTCTACTTGAGAAAGTTCAGTTAATGAGAAGGGAACATGCACCCTAACTGAGCCATCCACACTGGCCACCTCCCACAAAGGAAGGATTTAGGCTGGTTTATGCTGAATAGAAGAAGAAGAAGAAGAAGAAGAAGAAGAAGAAGAAGAAGAAGAAGAAGAGGAAGGGGACTTTGCTATTGAGCAAGAGCCAGTAGCAAGGGGCTAATAGCTATTAGTGGGGTGAAAGTGGGTGCCAAAGAAACACGCTAGGACAGCCTGTTGCTGGGGAGAACAATGAGGGTGCTGGAGAAGCCAAAGAGGAAGAGGAGGAAGCAGAGGAGTTTGAGAAGAAGCCAGAGGTAGAGGACCCCTGAGGTGCAGTTTCATCTGCAGGGTCAAAGGTAGAGAACTCTTGAGGATGAGCCTTTATAGCTAGAAGTTGGGTAGGAGAACAGGAAGAACAGAGAGAAAGTTTAGAGCAGAGAAGAAAGAAAGCTTGAACATAAGACACCTCCTTCCATTTACCAGATCACTGACAGTAATTAAAAAGATCCTGTAAAATATTGGGATTTAATGTACCATTAATTGGCCAGTTTGAACCATTATCTAAGGAATATGTAGGCCAATTTTTATTACAGAGGCATATGAGCTTAGAGGCCTTTAACTCAGGCTCCATGTGTAGGTTTTTTAAGTTCTCCAGAAGATATCCCAGTGGGGATGCTGGAGGAACAGAAGAATGAGCACTTCCCATTGGGAGGGTAGGAGTCAGTAACCTGCCAGTGGCATCCCAAAGGCAAGGTTTGACTCAGTAGAGTATGGCCCTACCTGATCCAACAACTCAATCAGCATTGGCCACAGAACAAGGGTATAGCTGCTCGTGGGAGACACAGTTTACCTAGCACTAGGATTTTCATAGGCAATTGTCAGAAGGGGAGAAACCATGCACATAGAAGGGGGAAAAAATCTTACCCAAGGGAAAGAGGAAGCCCTAAATGGAGGTTAGCAAAAATGGTCAACTATAGCCAGTGAAGACCGTGGTTGGGGGCTCCTCTGTCTCAAAGGGTAGTAGGAAGTTGCGGATGCTCACAGGTCAATTTTCCCCTACCAGGAGAGGTGTTTATGCTGACTAGTGAGGGGGACTCACCAATCCAGACTGTGTTGCATGCTGCAGATAGTAATCTGGTTGCAGAAAAGTGTGTCGCAGGTGGATTTGGAATGAAATAGGTTTCTAGCAGCTCCGGTGGTGTGCTGGCACCAAAAAGCAACCATACATGGTGTGGCCGCTGGAGGCACTTATTCCCAGCCAATGCACCAATATTAGGATTGTGCAGCAAAGTTACACAGAGGGATCACAAAATCATACCATGTGACTGGTTCCACATGGGAGGTTTATTAAGGGAAGGGGGAAGGAGTCACAGAGACTGTCTCTGGGCAGAACAGGAGAGAGAGTGGGGATGAAAGTTCTCTTATAAGATGACCCAGAGCATGTGCAGGTGGTTTCAGATGGTCAGTAGGTGGCTTCACAGATGCCTGATATCCAGTTTGTCAGGTCCCTTTACAATGACGATAGAGATAACTGACTATGGATCCCAACACAAGCAAGAGCATACTTAGGATCTAGCCAGCATCCAAAGGAAGAAGTGAAAGAAAAGAAAAGGGGAAAGTTATGGTCTTCTAAGTTAGGACTCAATAAGATAAACAGACCAGAGCCTCCTGGCTGCTGTGCTGTGATCACACTAGGGGCCTTTCTAAAGGACTTTTGGAAGAACATGGGGAGTGGGTGAGCTGAACACCCTGGCCTCCAACAAGGACATCCTCAGAACTGTGGCTTTACGTTCCCTCTCCCACCCAAGGAGTTTCTATCTCCTGTTCTCATTAAAGTACATGATTCATATAACTAAAGTTACATGATGCTAAAGTATCATGACATTTTCTAAATAGTTCAGTAAATGACCTATGGTCGTGGTACTTTTGGTTTTGAAATAACAAAAGCAAATGAATAAAGAGCAAGTGGCAGATGGAGCAGCAGATAGACAGCAAAACATCGTCAAATCAGGAAGTAAAAGATCCAGCAAAGACACTGGAGCAGCCCTACTGAGAGAACAAAGGTAACGTTATCAATTCAGGACTTAAAACAGTAGAAATTGACTGGGGAACTTGAGGCAGTCAGGCAGACATTCCATAGGTGAGCTTCCAGCCTTTCTTTCCCACTGCAGGGATTTTTGTATTGTGAAATAAGCAATAGTTACCTCCATTGGAGATAGTTACTTTTTTGCTGTCTCAGGGGTTCAATGTTTTTGATGCCCTTAGCTGCTTACTATTTTTCCCTCCTTTACTTCAGAGTCAGGGATCCAGCCTGACCCAGGACAAAGGTTTTAGAGGAAACAAAGGAGGACTTTCTCACGTCCAGAGTCCACACTAGACAATCTTATATAACACATGGCAGTTTCCCAATATAATTTATATCACATGATCTTAAATTCTACTCATCTGGGAAAGTCAATAATCAAAAGCTCACAAAAAGATGAGCTTTTCACACTCTTTGGGCAGTCCTTCCTCCATCATCTTTTATTTTAAAGATTTGACAGGGCACCACCCAGCCATTGATACTGCCCATATGAATGGTCTGTTATGTACAGGCCCACAATTCATCTCTAAGATTTTCTTCCACATTCTCAGAACTGGTTTGATTTAGGGAAAAGGGGAACAAAACTCCAAAAACTTTGAAGCAGCTAGAAGAAAACACATCATCAAGATATAACCATAGGCAAGGACTTTTTGAAAAAGACTCCAGCAACTCACATTATAATAGGAAGAACTGACAAGTGGGATCGCATGAAATTAAAATACTTCTACTTAGCCAAAGAAAGAGCCAAGTTTAAAAGAAAATGGCCTGTGGGGTGGGGAAAAATCTTTATCAGCTATACAGCTAGTAGGAGATTAATATCTAGGATTTATAAATAACTCCCAAATTCAAACACCAAAACTCAAATAACCAATTGCTAATCAATATATGGGCAAATGAAATGGACAGCTAGTTTCAAAAAATATGAAGTACAAATGGCCAATAAACATGAAAATTGCTCAGTATCATTAGCCATCCAGAAAATGAAATTTAAAGTTGCATTGAGATTCCACCTCACTCTGGTCAGAATGGCTGTCCTAAAGACAACAAACTGCAAACACGGGGAGCATGTTGGGAAATAACGCCTTTAATACTGGTAGGAATGCAGATAATCGGGTTCAATGAAATAGACAAAGCTCAGAAAGACAAATATTTCATGGTTTCCCTTTCTTGCAGTACCTAAATTTGCATTTGTATTGTATTATGTTATTAATTATATATATATATAATTAATTATATATATAATTATGTATATATATATATATATATATAAAACCAGAAAATAGAATGGCACTGTGTGGGAAAACGAAAAGAAATGGTGGATGGAGACATGAGAGGACAATAAATGGCAACTATGTTCTCAGCAGATACTCTATTGGAATGGAAATGTCTTCTAGAACTGATCAATATGCACAATGAATATACAGTAATAAGAGAAGAGGATGATGAGCTGTCCTCTCTCGTTTTGTTCTGAGGCTCTCTGGAAAGGCAAATAGTGATAAATCCATCTGTTTTAAGCCTATGTATATATCTTAAGAACATCTTCCAAGTGATGGATTGGAACCAATTTTTAAACCTTGGCTCAGACATAGCTGAATAAAGATTGTGCTAAAACAACAGAAGGGGTTTGTGCCAGACATCTGAGAAAAAGACACATTCCCAGATATCGCTTCTTTTTTGGTGACGTTGGACTTTCTAAGCTATGTTAAGTGTGATAATATTCTCTGTTAGCGAAACCTCATCATAATTTGCCAAATTTTAAATAAAAGTTATATAACTATGCACTGCCAACATGACACATTAAGGTGCGTGTGAGAATGTGCCTTGAAAGATGGGAAGTTTTCTCTAGGAGAAAACTCACATAGTTGTCACTTCAAAAATGTGGATTCTATAAAATTTCACTTCTTGTCTGAACTGTCTGACCATGGGATGGCTGGTAATTTAAGCAGAGCTTTTGTACAACAGCTGGGAACTTTGATTTCATTGATTATAACACAGAATCTAATCAACATAAAGGTGAAAACTGGAAGCCTTGGTCTCACTACTAACATAGCATGACTTTGTGCTGCTGCCTCACAGAGTACTGAGTACCATTCCTATCAGTATGGGATGACACCTACAAAACCACACTCAAAGCACACACACACACACTCATGCCAAAGACTATGCATGCTTGCATGATTGAAGCTAAGAAGGACACCTGGACACTGGGCTCGGGCCAGCTGGACTGACCAGACTAGCAGAACTGAACTCTTGCTCCTGCTTGAGCACATTGGCGAGCCTGTGGCTT
>CM053750.1:14509225-14601240 GCA_028658305.1 Pachyuromys duprasi | reverse complement strand
TAAATAAAAGTTATATAACTATGCACTGCCAACATGACACATTAAGGTGCGTGTGAGAACGTGCCTTGAAAGATGGGGAGTTTTCTCTAGGAGAAAACTCACATAGTTGTCACTTCAAAAATGTGGATTCTATAAAATTTCACTTCTTGTCTGAACTGTCTGACCATGGGATGGCTGGTAATTTAAGCAGAGCCTTTGTACAACAGCTGGGAACTTTGATTTCATTGATTATAACACAGAATCTAATCAACATAAAGGTGAAAACTGGAAGCCTTGGTCTCACTACTAACATAGCATGACTTTGTGCTGCTGCCTCACAGAGTACTGAGTACCATTCCTATCAGTATGGGATGACACCTACAAAACCACACTCAAAGCACACACACACACACACACTCATGCCAAAGACTATGCATGATTGCATGATTGAAGCTAAGAAGGACACCTGGACACTGGGCTCGGGCCAGCTGGACTGACCAGACTAGCAGAACTGAACTCTTGCTCCTGCTTGAGCACATTGGCGAGCCTGTGGCTTCATGTCAAGCGGGAACGGAATCACTCTACTCCTAGGCAGTGGTTGTCAGCCTTCCTGATGCTGAGTACAGCTCCTCATGCTGTGCTGACCCCAACCATAAAATCATTTTCCTTGCTGCTTTACAATTGTGGTTCTGTTATGGCTTGCAATATAAATATTTTTGGAGACAGAGATTTACCAAAGGGGTAGTGACCCACAAAAGGTCGAGAACCACTCCCCTAAGGTCTCATTCAGTGCTCATGTGTTATGTGTCCCATGTGTCTCTTCAGTGGCTGCTTGTCCATTGTGTGTCAATTCTTTTCCTGAGATTTATAAATGGTGGACACTATTTAAATCTCCTGACAATCTTATTGTATAGATTTTCTTATAATCACCTTTTAAAAGTGAAAAAAAAAAAAAAGAAGCGATATCTGGGAATGTCTTTTTCTCAGATGTCAGGCACAAACTCCCTGTGTTTTCGAGTCTTCCTTCAACTATGTCTGAGCCAGGGTTTAAAAATTGGTTCCAATCCATCACTTGGAAGATGTTCTTAAGATATATACATAGGCTTAAAACAGATGGATTTATCACTATTTGCTTTTCCAGAGAGCCCCAGAACAAAACGAGAGAGGACAGCTCATCATACTCTTCTCTTATTACTTACTGTATATTCATTGTGCATATTGATCAGTTCTAGAAGACATTTCCATTCCAATAGAGTATCTGCTGTGAAAGTGCCTATCAGGAGCACCAAGTCACCATCTCAAGCTCACACAGCCGAAAAGAGGCAGGGTGCTGCTTCAGAGTGAAGACCGTCTGGGTTCCGACGAGCGAGACTTTCAGGTTGTTCCTAGTCAGGATTCTTGGGACAGGTTTCTTACTTTCCATCATATTTCCCAGACTCCAGATATTTAGCTATACGTTATTTAGAGAAATTGTGCTCCTAAAACAACTTGACATAAGTTATTCTCTTATCAAATACACTTTACCTTCAAGTAAGTCCTTCCTTAATGCTCCTTATCAGCTCCCCAGCAACAGATGTGCCAGTCACCAAATGTGTCAGTCTTAAAAATATCACTCAAGACAGAATTTTGTTAGTAATTTACACAACTCCAATTCAATTGAACTTGCATTTTCATCTGCTTTTAGATGTGTTTATATCCAATGGGGGGGGCGAATTAAATCATTAAATCATTTGTAGGCTTGGCTGTCCTGGCTTGCTTTGTAGATCAGGTTGACCTTGAATTGATAGAGAACCATCTGCTCTCTGCCTCCTTGAGTGCTGGGATTACAGGCGTGCACCACTGTGACCAGCAATATCCAAAATATTTACCAGTTTAATTTGCATAAGAAATATACTACTAATGGAGTACAGCTGATATTTAGAAATACTGAGAATAATATTCATCTTTCACTCAAGATTAGAAAGTCAGCCAAATTAAAACACACTAAAATGCAGATAAACAAGTTCTAGAAATATCTGTAATGATAACTAAATAGAGCTTACCAACTACTGACCAAGTTCTCCCTCATTCTTCCAAGTTGGTATATTATGAACTAGCTGCCACTGTGCAAGGGATTTATGATAAATAGACCTTAAATATGTCATACTGCATTAAAACGAAATTAAAAGTAGAATGTTTCAGTGCCTTTAGGATAATAAGATAGAGTAAAAATATTTATATGAAGAGTCCAAAAGCTTTTGTTCTCCAGCCTCACCATTACCCTCCAATTTCATCTTAGAATCTTAGCTTATTCAAAGGCCAAGTACATTCCCACCTGGACACAGAAACTGTGTAAGAAATTCCAATTCACTAGCATGTATGATATTGTAAAAGTTTGGATGTCAGCATTCCTAACAGTAAATGAGAAATGAAATGTCAATTAAATTTGAGTCACCAAACCTTGCCCAAATACTGGAAATTAACTCTGGCATATATTACTCTCTGTCCTGCCTCCTCTTGGAAAACCTGTTAGTTTTTAAATATTTCCTAGATTTATGTGATAAAATTAACAAAATTATGTGTATACTCAAGGTATAAAATGGGATTGCGTGCTGCACCAATACATTATAAAGTGATCATTCAGTCAAAAGAGGAAAAGAAGTGATGTGTATGATGTGAAGAATCTTGATTCTGATCAGTCTTTAAGGTCTGTGACTCTTCTGAGAAAACACAGCTCACCACTGTAATAACACTCTGCTTTTCTATCCCTTACTAGTCATGTCTTTTCATGACAGGAAGAGATTTAGTTGTGTGTAATAATCATTTATTGGCTTCTACGGTCTTCCATGTATTCAGTTTTTGAAACTGCTATATTGAAGAAATAAATGTTACATTTAATTTGCACAGTCATGTCAGGTTTTGCAGTTGTCTTTCTTAGCCAAAAGTTTCACATATACATTAACACAATTTGCACTGAAGAATGCAGGGTTTTCTTTCATGCGCAGACTTCATTCCTACAAGGTTAGTTAGAAGATATAGCATTATGCAGAAAATGCAAGATTAAATTAAAGATTTAATGTAGCTCATTCTTTGTTATTTCATAGAAATTAAACCTTTTTTTTTGAAATTCAAATATTGAGGGAAGACACATATATTACCTTAGTTTCCCTGAGGCTCAGAGGATCCCTGAGTGCAGTCCTTGGACCCAGTGGTAAATTCAACACCTTATGGATCAGATTGGGCTTCCTGTGTTGAACCTGAAGCTTTGTCACCTGTCTTGTGATGGCTCTAAGAATCATTCCCTTAAGCTCACTCATCAAACAAGGCTTTCCAAAAATGTGAACCTGTCCCAGCTCAGGGTCTACCTTTCTTCAAGACATCATCATATAAGCTCCCTATCTCATCCCATCACTTTGAGCTATTTGGGTTTCCATTGCAGAAGGCATTAAGGGTATCTGCATGGAAGAGAAGCGTCTAGGTTACTGTCTGACCTCCCATGGATCATACTTTCCCTCCTATATACCTCTGCAGGAACACTGTTCAGTAAGACAAGTTTTATGTTCATTTGTAGGAATATGTTTAAAAGCATTCTGTACATTGTAATTTAAATGTCCCTCTGCTATTCTGCCTTTCTCCTCATCTTTGCTACCTTTCCTTAAATAGCAGGCATTCAAGCACAACAAATGGAAGTCACAGCTATCCTGAAATAAGAAGGAAATGTACTATCAGAGTCTCCCACCTGAGGCCATTTGCCTTTCTTGTTTTTATTTATTTTTTAAACAAATGAGCGTTGAAAGAAACCCAAGACCTAACTCAGTAACATCTTCAACTGTTTCACAAATCACTGGATTTGGTCATTTACAATTTACAATTTCTATCAACATTTTTATTTGAATCTATGGCAAATCTGCCTTCTGAGTTGCTGTCAGTCTTGAACTGTACAATCAGTGAGCACTACCAGCATCACTTTTCTCCTCCAAGTGGTTCTTCTGGGCAGAGCTCTTTTTGTGTAGCTCAAGCCTCACTCTTTTGGGGTCCCCATCTGGCCTAGGGAATCCCTTATGTTCCCTCACTCTGCTGCGCTGTGGAAGGATGGGCTTCTCCAGACTCTGCTCTGCCAGCAACTTCCTTTCTCCAGCCTCTTCCTGGAAGCTTACTTCAAAGAAAGATCCCTGGGTTGTCTGGGAAGTATTGATTGTTCTTCTTGAGAGGTTCCCTGATGCCTTCCTCATCCAAACTCTATTAAGGAATAGGCAATAATAGGAGTTGGAGAGATGGCTCAGCAGTTAAGAGCACTTGCTGCTCTTGCAGAGGACCTGGGTTTTGTTCCTAGCACTCACATGAAGGGTGACAACAATCCCTAAATCCAGTTCCAAGGGATCTATCCAATAATCTGACCTCCAAGGGTACTCATGTGGTATGCCTGTGGTATACACGGGCAAAATACTCATGAACATAAAAGTAAATAAATCTAAACCAACAACAAAATAAGCCAATTCCATAGAACTCAGACAATTTGCTCTACACTGTAAAGACCCAAGGCCACTCTGAATTCTCAAGACCTTGCTAAGCTGACAGAAAGGGGCAGAAAATTCAACAAGAAATGAGAGATGGGCTGCTTTTGGCAGACCCAGGTTTTCATCAACCAGACTTTACAAGTCTTGTAAAGACAAGACTTGTTTAGGCAACTCAGTCCTTGATCAGACCTCCTTTCCTATGTTTTGGGAGCTCTGCTGACATTCCAAGATAGGCATTTGTTTTGTTTTCTTTAGCACTGAGATTTATTTGTTTTTAAATCAGGTGCTAATTATCACTGCTAAATATCTCTAAACTTTATTTCACTCTACTAGTTTAGCACGGTCGCTGTTACAACGTAAAATCAAATAAAATGTTTTCAGTTCTGGAGTCAGGTGTCTGAAAAAATGTCATGTTTAAGACATAGGGAAGGATCACTCTTGGTTCTTTTCTTTTCTTTCTTTCTTTCTTTCTTTTTTTTTTCTTTTCCTGGCATCTGTTGCTTTTTTGGCTTTTGGCCATTTAGATAGTCTTCAGCTTCTCTCTGTGTGCCTGTCATAAAGACGGCAGAATCACTGGTCTTACTGGAGTAGGAGCTGTTCCTCTTTCATACAGACGACTCTGATTTCACGGATTACTTTTGTAAATGATCCTATTTTCAAATAAAATACCATTAGGACTTAACTTGCTTTGGTATTTAAGTGGGAATGCTGTGATTTGCAATTTAACATTATCTAATCTTTATTATAGGAGATAAGTAGTGAGTAGTTTTATACCTTGCTTCTGTGGTCTTTTCTTTTCTTCCTCTCTATGTTCCAGTTGAAATGGATTTGGGGGAAGGGAAGGGATAGGATTAAAATTTTACTTAAATATTATACTAAAGAGTCTTACCAGGCCTAGCAAAATGCTCAAGCAAGTGTGAGCACTCAATAAATGCATTTAAGGTTGAGTCAGAACACTGGCCATAGAACTAAATTGCTAATTTTCCATGTAGATGACATCTATTTGAATTGATTAAGGGAGAGCTACAAGCTTGTATATGTATACGAAGTGGTCATCTCTTAAGAAAAGAATATTTTTTTGCTTTTTTGTATAATCTTCTGTGGATATCTTATAGAAAGCCTTAAAATTCTACCTTCTAGGAGGTCACATTTTTTAGCGTGAGTCATGTTTTCTTTCAAACTCTGAGCAGGAAATTTAATTTAAACTGCATAAAAGTTTAATGCTGCTCTTTGGTTTGGAAGTTAAAATCAGAACCAGAAAATCCAAGTTTGAGTTAGTCAACAAACTGGGCTGGGCTTTTCTTTGCATAGTGAATTATGTGGAGGCAGTGTTTCCTTTAGTCATAGCTCAGCAAACACATCCTTTAAGAAACAGAATGTTTGGATTTGGTACAGAAATGGGTGCTGAGGTCATTCTATTGGAGTTTTAGTTTGTTGGTGATTTTTTTGTGTCATTCAAATTTCTGCTTATTTTCCTGGGAACCTAACCTAAATTTGCTCCCTGAATTTTTTAAATGACTGTTGGCCACTAACTTAAAAACTGAATAAAATAGGGAAATAGTTTTGTGTCTAAATAGTACAAAGTGCAATGTGTCATTAATTAATCAAAGAAAACGTTGTTTCATTTATGAACAAACACTGTGAAATTTCTCATCTAAAGAAGATGTTATTTCAGAGTCTCAGTAACTCAGCTCGCTCTTTTTTCAAAGATACATTTTATTTTTATTAATTACATATTATTCACTTTGTATCCCAACTGTAGCCCCCTCCCTCATCCTTTCTCAATCCTGCCCTCCCTTCCTCTGTACCTTCCATGCCCCTCCCCCAGTCCACTGATAAGGGAGGTCCTCCTCCCCTTCCCTCTTACCCTAGTCTATCAGGTCTCATCAGGACTGGCTGCATTGTCTTCCTCTGTGGACTGGTAAGGCTGCACACCCCTCAGGGGGAGGTGATCAAAGAGCCTGCTACTGAGTTCATGTCAGAGACACTCGCTGTTCCCATTACTAGGGAACCACTTGGACACTGAGCTGCTCTTTATTAGACCATTGCATTTTCCTTTATGATTCTAAACACTGACAAAAAAAAAAAAAAAGCTGACTTTGCAAGGTCATTTGACTTAAGAGGGAAAATTTTTACTATGCTAAAAACCATACCAGGGACAGTTCAGACAGATCACACATTTTAAAATGTGGGTGTCTTTATTGAGATGAATTGTGAAAATAAAATGACCTTGACAATTGTATGTTTTACCAAAACAAAAGCTAATGAGCAACAATCTAGAAAAAGAGTCAATATTCCCTGTATTAGTTTCCCATTGATATAATAAATTATTGAATTAAAAACAAATTAAAATGGAGGATATAATTGTTCCTAGGTATGTTGGAGAAGAATGTTTATTGTGGATGAAAGAGAGAGCATAGCCAGAGGCAGAGGCATTTAGGAGAGTCCAGAGTAAACATGACCTTGAGGGAGGTCACATGAGAGGTGGGAGCAGAGAAGAGAGGGGAGGAAGAAGAACGGGGAGTGAAGAGACAGGAGACTCAGAGACTAAGAGGCCAAAAGGGTAAAGGGGTCAAAGGGATCTGTCTGGCATAGCGAAAATGACTGAATTATGTAGGGAAGAGCAGCTGAAGGAAGAGGACTTCATCCCCTGAACTGGAGAGTTCATGGTAGGGGGTGGGGCATGCCAGCCAGGAGAACCCTGTAAGAGGTAGGGACTGAGGGATGCTAGGAGAACTTGGTGACCACTGTCTGCTTTGATGTGTCAATAGGCATCTCAGCCATTTGTCCTAGGTTTGAGACCTAACAATTACTACATAAGACTTTAAGTATCGCACATTTATTATTTTATAGTTATCAAAGTCAGAAATCAAAATTCAGTGTCACTGGGCCAAAGCCAGAGTATGTAAGGCTATCTTTTTTTCTGAAGCTTCCAGCAGAGAATCAGCCTGGGCTCCTGGCTTCCTTCCACCTCTATTATCACATTTTTCTTCCCTGACTCTGCTCTGTCATTATTATAAGGACTCTGCCTTTACATTGTGCCCACATAAATAATCTGGGATAATGCCGAAAGAGGAAAGTTTAATTTAGTCACATTTTCTACACTCCAGTGAATTGATATGTTACAGGCTCAAGGTGTGGACATCGTTGGTAGGATGTCACTAGCCTATCATATACCCCTTGCTTCACTGATCTATTTTAAAAGTAGCAAGTTAAATCTTAAAGGGAGAAACGCTGAAATTTTTCTTTAACATTTGTGGGTCCATCAACAGATAACTAATTGTGTTTGAGGAGAAATATATTTATATGCTTATATATTATATATGTCAAGATTTGCTTGTTTATTATAATCCATAAAACATATCTGACCATAGGAGCATGAATGTCACATTGTCTTAATGTCTATTTCATTTCATTTAAAAAAACCCTCTAATTGACAAATATATATATATATATATATATATATATATATTCAAGGCAATATATTAAACATTTCTAAGTATTATAGTAGGGATATTGGGATCTTGGCAATGCAAAGTTCTGTTTTATTCTTAAAGAAAATGAACATCATTTTGCAAAATTGAACAAGCACTTGGATGCAGGTGTGTGATGAGTCACTTTTATTTCCCACAAGAGAACCTCCCTTTTAAATGGAAGTCTTGAATAGGCCTCAGGTAAGTTAAAATGAAGCAGCTCAGGAATCTCAAGGAAATAAATACCCTTGATTCTATTTCCAGAGAGAACAAGGTATTTCAGTGAGAACAGATGTTTGGTTTGAACTATCAGGAGCCATGGTGAAGGGAAGGGAATAAGGAAACATATGCATTTAGGGTTTGTGGGTGGAATTGAGAAACAAAGCAAAAAGATGAAGATAAAGCTTTTGAAGCCATCAAGACTTAACTACCCTATTGTAAACTGGTAGTTAGTTTAGTAGGGAATAAAAATAATTGGGAACTTGATTGAGCAGGATGTTTTCTAGATGACTTATCAGATGACATTGTCTTGAGAATGGATTAAACTGACTAAGAAAAGAAGTTGATGAGGATCTAAGGAAATTGTAATACAGATATTGCTAGAAGGCTGAGGCCAAGAAGCAGAAGCATCTGGTCACTTGGAATTGGGTCATCTATCAGAGGCTCTGAAAAAAAGCAATTTTTCCTGAATGAGGATTGATCATCTTACCCAAGGTCCTCCTTCTTGATTAGCTTCTTTAGGTGTACAGACTTTAGTATGTTTATCCTATATTATATTTCAAATATCCACTTATAAGTGAGTATATAATATGTGTGTCTTTCTGCTTCAGGGATACCTCACTCAGGATGATCTTTTCTACTTCCCACCATTTGCCTGCAAATTTCATGATTTCCTTGTTTTTAATTGCTGGGTAGTATTCCACTATAAATGTACCACAATTTCTGCATCCATTCCTCCATCAAGGGACATCTGGATTGTTTCCAGCTTCTAATGTCCTTGTTGTATACTTGAACATGTTTTGGACATACGCCTAGGAGTGGTGTAGCTGGATATTGAAGTAATACTATTCCTCAGTTTCTGAGAAAGTGCCAGATTGATTTCTAAAGTGGTTATAGAAGTTTACATTCCCACCAGCAATGGAGGAGGGTTCCCTTTTCTCCACATCCTCTCCAGCATGTGTTGTCACTGAGTTTTTGATCTTAGCCATTCTGACAGGTGTAGGGTAAAATCTCAGGCTTATTTTTATTTGCATTTCCCTGACGACTAAGGATGTTGAACATTTCTTTAAGTGTTTCTCTGCCATTTGATATTCCTCTATTGAGAACTCTGTTTATCTCTGTACCCCCTTTTTAATTGGATTACTTGTTTTGTTGCTGTTTAACTTCTTCAATTCTTTATATATTCTGGATATTAGCCCTCTGTCAAATATAAGTTTGGTGAAGATCCTTTCCTAGTCTGTAGGCTGTCATTTTGCTCTGACAACAGTATCCTTTGATTTACAGAAGCTTTTCAGTATCATGAGATCCCATTTATTGATTGTTGATCTTAGAGCCTGTGCTGTTGGTGTTCTGTAGAAAACAGGGAACAGGGCAGGAGCCTACCACAGAGGGCCACTGAAAGACTCTACCCAGTGGGGTAGCAAGATGCTGAGACTCAGCCAAACTTTGGGCAGAATGCAGGTAATCTCATGAAAGAAGAGGGAGATAGAAAGACCTGGAGGGGACAGGAGCTCCCAAGGATAGCAACAGAACCAAAAAATCTGGGCACAGGGATCTTTTCTGAGACTGATACTCCAACCAAGGACCATGCATTGAGATAACCTAGAACCCCTGCACAGATGTAGCCTATGGCAGCTCAGTGTCCAAGTGAGTTCCCTAGTAAGGGGAACAGGGCATGTCTCTGGCATGAACTAAGTGGCTGGCTCTTTGATCACCTCCCCTGAGCGGGGAGAATCCTTAGCAGGCCACAGAAGACAATGCTGCCAGTCCTGATGAGTCCTGATAGGCTAGGGTCAGATAGAAGGGAAAGAGGACTACCCCTTTCAGTGGACTTGGGGAGGGGCATAGGAGGAGAAAAGGGAGGAAGGGTATGACTAGGAGAGGACAAGGGAGTTGGCTACAGCTAGGATACAAAATGAATAAATTGTAATTAATGAAACAGTAAATTATTTAAAAAAAAGAAAAGCAATTCTTCTCTCAGTAGGCATTGATTGTTGGTAGCATTTTGTCTAAGGGTAGGGTCTTATGAAATTTCCCCCATTCACACTGCCATGTCAACTAGTGTTATCATTGTGCAGGTCTTGTTTGGGTAACCATATTGTTGTTATCTCATGGGTACGGCTTCCTTCTTACAGCTAGAAGACACTATCTAGAAGCGGACATCCTGATGTGGCTGGGAGCTGGGCCCAAGAGATATTAGAGGAGTAATGGCAAGGGGTGTAATGATGCAAATAGAGAGTCATGTATAAAATAAACCAAAAAGTGAATAAAAATATAAGTATGAAAAATATGCACATGAGCCATTATCCTTTTAGTCTTTCTTTTTTTCTTTTTCTGTATTTTTATTATTAGTTACATTTTATTAACTCTGTATCCCAGCTGTACCCTGCTCCCTCATTCCCTCCCAATCCTACCCCTTTTCCCTCATCTCCTCCTTGCCCCTCTGCAAGTCCACTGATAGGGGAGGACCTCTTCCCCTTTCGTCTGATCCTGTTTTATCAGGAAACCTCAGGACTGGCTTCAAAGTCCTCCTCTGTGGCCTAGCAGGGCTGCTCTTCTCTTGGTGGGTAGGGAGGTCAAAGAGCCCACCATTGAGTTCATGACAGAAATAGTCCCTGTTCCCCTTACTAGGGAACCACACTTGGATACTGAGCTACCATGGGCTACATCCGAGCAGAGGTTCTAGGTTAGATTCATACATGGTCCTTGGTTGGAGAAACAGTCTCATATAAGATCCCTGTGCCCAGATATATTTGGTCCTTGTAGAGCTCCTATCCTCTCCAGGTCACATTAACTCCCCCTTCTTTCATATGATTCCCTGAACTCTGCTGAAGGTTTGGTTATGAGTCTCAGTATCTGCTTTGATACACTGCTAGGTAGAGTCTTTCAGAGGCCCTCTGTGGTAGGCTCCTGTCCTGTTCTCTGTTTTCTCCTTCTTCCACATCTTCAGAGCATTATCAGGAATGACAATGACGGCCACAAGGGGAATAACCTAAGGCCTAGGTCTCCATGTAACGAATGGATTATTGTTAATCTACAAGCATCAGATCAAGGGTACATCAGCCCTATTGACTGGTCTTGATGTCCAACCATTAATTTCCTTGGGGACAAGTTAGCTATGCTCAAGGCAAAGAAATGTGTATATTTAATGAAGAAGTGAGGTTATCAAACAAAATGGCATAGGAAAGGAGCCTGTCAGATAAATACTAGCATGAACTCAGGTCTTTCTTTCCTTTATTCTCTGAGCCCCTCCCACAGAGAAAAGATAAACAGGAGAGAGCAGTTAGTGTAGCCATGCTTTGGAAGACTGCAGGCTGACTTTTCATGTGGTCAGTTGCATTCCAAGTACCAAGAGAAACTAGATTCATCCTGGTGTTCTTCACAAAACCATAGAAGCTAGAAATGCCAGGATAAAGGGGATAAGAAGGAGCCAGTCTGATAGAGTATTTGATACCTCTGACACCCCCCCCAATAACATTAAAAGCCTGATGGACTAATTATGAAGAATTAATCCTCAATCCATATGCCATGAAACAATTTTTAAAAATTAAACAGTTCACTTTAGGAAGACTTTAAAAATTTTTTTATATTAATTACAGTCTATTCATTTTTTTTTTTATCTCAGCTGTATCCCTCTCCCTTATTCCCTTCCAATCCCACCCTTCCTCCCTCATCTCCTCCCATGTCCCTCTCCAAGTCTCTGATAGGGGAGGTCCTCCTCCCCTTCCATCTGACCATAGCCTACCAGGTCTCATTAGGACTGGCTATATTGTCTTCCTCTGTAACCTGGCAAGGCTGCTATACCCTCAGGAGAAGGTGATCAAAGAGCCAGCCATTGAGTTCATGCCAGAGACAGTCCATGTTCCCCTTACTAGAGTACCCACTTGGGTACTGAGCAGCCATGGGCTACATCTGAGCAGGGGTTCTAGGTTATCTCCATGCATGGTCATTTGTTGGAATATCAGTCTCAGAAAAGACCCCTGTGCCCAGATTTTTTGGTTCTGTTGCTCTCCTTGTGGAGCTCCTGTCCCCTCCAGGTCTTTCTATGTCCCCCCTTCTTTCATAAGATTCCATGTACTATGCCCAAAGTTTGGTTATGAGTATTAGCATCTGCTTTGATACACTGATAGATTTTTAAAGACAAACATGAGGGAGCTGCTCTTTTCCTTAACATTTCAAATAGCTATAGAGTTCTAATGAGAATGAGAACAGTTAATTCAATGGAAGCTAATATATACTGCCACAACTTGACTATGAGAAGGAAAGCGTGTTTATGGTAGTAAGAAAACAAAACATCAACTATTTTGAATTTTCAAGAAAACATAATTGCAAAATATGAGGCCAAGATGAATGAGGTTGTATGTAGTATTGGAATCTTCCTTAAATGATATTTTTCATAATATGCCTTTTAAACTTGATGCATATATTATTGGATTAGTATTAGCATTCATTAATATTCAAAGGAATAAATAAAACTTGAGGGAAGGAAAGTAGGATACTGACCTAGGAGAGAGCTCAGAGTAGAAGGGGCACAGATAGAGCACCTACGTATTTTGTTGAAAGACCATGAAGTCACAAGCCAATGGCAATCACTAACATTAACCCACCAAGGGCTGGCACAGAGTAAAAGGATATTGAAAAGATTGAGATTTGGGGTTATCCACTTTTATACATCAGGTAAGATAAGAACCACACCAGAGAAAAACAGAGGGTGTACCCAACTCACTTCGATGAGCAAGTGAGTTCGCAGGGGTCACAGCAGAGCCCTCAAAACTCCCTGGTTCTTTGCAAGGGGGAGGAGACCAGAGAGCTCTGGGCATGTTCACAACCATGCAGAAGTTCTTGGTAGTTCTGACACCACACGTCCAATTTCCTAATGTTCAGTTTTCATGCCTTGGCATCACAGTATTTGTATGTGCCAAGAAAACCATCACTTCTGGGTAAAGCCAAGTTGGAAAAATGGTTGTAAGATAAAAAGTAGTAGAAAGAAATGTGAGGAAGAAGTGACAGAGGAACCTGAGAAATCATGTAAATAATGGAGGAAGGGAGTAAACTGAGAGGATAGGTCAGTTGGAAATGGTTTATTAGAATCTTTGTTAATTTTCACTGACACTATAATACCTTTTTTCTTATAAAAAATTTGACTTGGATACAGTTTTTTTAAATTACAGTAAGTTTATTGAGTTTTTCTTTTTAACGTTTATTATTATTATTACAATTTATTCACTTTGTTCCCAGTTGTAGCCCCCTCCCTCATCTCCTCCTTCCCACTTCCTCCCCATCCCTCTTCCTTAGTTCAATGATAGGGAAAATTCTCTTCCCTACTGTCTGACCCTAGTCTGTTAGGTCCCATCTGGACAGCCTGGATCTTCTCTCTCTGTGGGCTGGCTAGGACACCCCACCAGGAAGAAGCGAATAAGGAGCAGGCAAACGATTTCATGTCAGAGATTGTCTCTTCTCCTCTTACCAGGGAACCCACATGGAGACTGAGCTGTCTATGGGTGTAGCAGGGGGTCTAGGTCCTCTCTATGCATGGTCCTTGGTTGCTGCATCAGTCTTAAAGTATGAATATACTCATCTTCTTTTGAGAAGTTAAAGACTCTACAGGTAATTGGGGGAAGAGGGAGCCCAAAGACTAGGTAATGAAATGAAGGACTATGAACAAAGTTGAGATAAAAGAGAAGACCACACCTCTTCCTTAGCATTGGGCAGGTGTGGCGCATTGTTAAAGCCTTGGCAGAAGCTGTTAAAATTCGTGTTAGTGTTGAAAATAAGTTCTTTAAGTTTATGTTGTAAGCACTTCGTCTAATGTTGATTTTTTTTTCCTGTAAGAAAAGACACCAAAGATGTGGTAATTTGAATTCTTAATTAGCAACTATTAGACTCTCCCTTTCTGTGCCTTCAGGAAAGTGACTATTAGTCTAATAACCAGCTGGACTGTCCTTATCCCAGAACCAGCCATCTTGAATATGCCATGGAATCTTTGGGACGAGTATACTAAAGGTTGTCGCTGAATGTCCTGGTTCCTGAAGGTGCAGCCAACCAATGTGCTTTCTGAAATTATCTGTACCAGGTATTTTAACTGTCATAAGCCAGCTGATCCGGTTAACCATTTCCACCGTGGGCACAATGAAAGCTCTTCCCCTGCTGAAGGAGCTACTGTGACAATCACCAAGCAGCAAGGCTGTGGCTGTTCTAGAACACCAACTTTAATGCCATTGACTGTAGTATGAGGAAGGGCTCTGATCTCTCCAAAATGAAGAGTTGTGATTGTTCCAAACCAATAGATGGGATTTGTCCAAACACTACTTCCGGGCAATGTAAGCAGGCTGCTTGGGCTGGCTGACGTGAGCTGTCTAGAAACATTTTTTTGTTATGCCCCTTCAGTCTCAATAAAGCTTTTATGTGTGTATGGGGGGAGGGGGGTCTTTCCTTGCTTACATTCAGTAGTATAAGCTGAGCTGGAAACGTGAAGACAATAGACCACGAAGACAGGCAGGAGCAGCAGCAGGAGAAGTCTGACAAGTGACTGCCAGCTGAAAGTGTGGGCCACTGTGGAGGCTTGATTATTAAGGAGACAGATAACTTGGAGGCAACTTGATATCTGAAGAAGCCAGCCAAGTGCACACAAACCTAATAGCTCCAGTTGGAGGAAGATAGAACTTTTAATGTATGTAAGATCTTTCCAACAACCACACCAGTTTTGATGAAACTCCAATAATCCTCAAAATAGAGTTGGGGAAAAAAAATCTTTCTGTTCTAAGTCCCAAAATAAGTTCTAGCTCAGTGGCTAAGAACCCAAAGACTTTTTATGCTGCTAACAACCCAAACCACCCAACTTCCTGGTGACTGATAATGACATTGTGATTGCCTTTGTTTACTTAAGCAGTGAGTTGGGGAGCAAATTATCCTGTCAGCCTTCCTGAGGTAAAGCCCTTCTAAAAATGACTGTGGTTCACTTGTCCACCCACTACATGCAAAAATAGCCTACTGACTTCTCAGAACGTGCATTCATTCCCCAAATCATATTTCATGCCAACTTTCAAAAGAGAAGGAGACTCGCCAGAATTGATTCTTTTTTTATACCAAGTTCTATTTTATATTTCTAGTACCAGTGCATGGTAGACAGGTAGATGGTGGTTGCTCTTCAGTTGGCTTCTTTTTTGTCACTGTTTCTTTGCTGATAGGAGTTAGCTACACTTGAACTGAAAACCAAGTTAACTGCACATTTAACAGCAAAGGTAATCGTCAATGAATGACATTGCTCCCCACCAACAAATTGTATAGCAATGATTTCCTTTGCAAGGCAGTTGAGATTTTTCATATGCTTGGGAAAAATTAATTACATGGATGCTAGAAAATCTCCACTGAGAATTTCTGGCTAATGTGAATGTAATATAAACTGAGAAATTAAAACAAACAAACAAACAAACAAAAAACCCAAGAGTATCCACTCAGAAGAGAAAGAAGAAAACATGCTAATGGTGCAAATTCCATGTTCTGTAATTAACTTACTCAAGGTGTCAGTGCTCATGATCCTGTACAGAAGAATCACTCAAGATACACAGACATAAAGAACGTAGCCATTTAGGTGTAGTGGCATAATTTCTAATCATAATGTGGGTTGTTCAAGGGCAGGGAGAAAATCAGTGTGGCAGAAATGAAGGAGAGAGGGTAAAATATACATCTCACATATCCTTGTAGGCCTTGTTTAAAAAAAATTATTAGACTTTGGGTTTAGTAAGAATGTATGGGGGGTCAGCTTTTGAAGAAGCTATGTCATGGGTGAATATATAATGGAGTTAACTGTTTGTTCATAAGCTGAATTTCATTGCAAGAATTGTAGGGGTATGCCCAGTGCAGTCATAACTAGATTCTCTTGGTTTCTAGTGTAGAATTTTGCAGTGTTGTGTTAGCTAGAATTTCCAGACATCTAAAAGAGAGTTAATTTCTTTCCATAATCTATTAAAAATGTTGATGACAAATTTTATACCATGAAATCTGGATACTTTTATCAGGATAAGAAGTAAAAACTACTTAAGTGTAGTATCTGTGGTTTTCTTTTTTTAAAAAACATGTTTTAGTGGACATTTATAGCTGTCAGTAAAGCTAAGAGAAGTCATCTTCTAAAGGAAAATATAAGTTTTTTTATAGCTGGGCTTTAGAAACAGAGCTTGATAACGCCCACTGCTGCTTTATGATTAAATGCATAAAATAATTTATTCCCAAGCACAATTATCCCCCAATGTCCCCTATATGTCCTCTTTCTCTATCCGTTCTTCTCTTTGGAAAAGAGCCCTGTGATTCCTAAATTCATTAACTTGTATATGGAAAGGGGATACATTGAATTTTGCATTTGTCTGTGCTGGTGCCAAGTACCCATTTTCATGCCCCTTGGCTTCATTTGGCCCCATTGCTCAATCTATCCCTTCTTGCTATCATATCCCTCCTGGAACCAGTGTGGTGCATTTAATAATGGGGGCCGGGGGGTCCTGGATAGCAATCTTCAGTCAGTCTCTCAAATCTAAAAGGGAGGCTTTTTGACAGTTACGACATTTCTAGGGCAATTTAGGTAACTTTAAGAAATTTAAGTAAAAATGGTCAGATGACAGCCCTATTGGATGACCTAGAGAAAAGCATAAACAAGACAACAAGCCTCTTGTGTTTTGGGGTAGCTCATGTTGGTCATATAAAATAATAACAAATATTAATTTTACAGTAACAGGGTAGAGATCAGTCAGCTTAGCTCCACTTTATGAATTGATGGCCTTAGTCTTTCTTCAAAGAGCTTTGCCTTGAGCATCCATCCCAAATTCATGCCTTTTACTTAGAAATAAGCAGCTAACCTTCCCTTTTTCCTCTCTGACCTTCTAAGATAATAAAAGCAAAAAACAAACCAAACAAACAATAACAAAACCCACAATGATTAAAATTGTTAATGGAAAACAAATTCTTGATCTGACAATTCTATTTCTTTTCATAGGTTATTCATTTCAGAACATCTATAAATGAAAGGTCTTACCTGCTCCCCAAATTTAAATCACTTTTTTACCTTGTCCTTACACAGACGTTTAATATCTAATGTAGTTGTTAGCAGTTATCTGCAATATTGACCTCCCAATACCCTATTGTTTTACAAGTCAAGATTATCAGCAATTTAGATCTTACAGTCGAATCTCTTGTAAGATGCATAGCTTTCTTTTTAAACAACGTATCAGTTTACTAAGCTCTACACATATTATTATTTTCTGATTTTTAGTTAATGATATCTCTAATCATCATCACCATTGGAAAAAAAATGGCACAGCCTTTCACTTTTATTTTTTTGTGTGTGTGTGTATCTTTTCACAAACAGGTCGTCTTGAAGAAAGCACCTTTAAGAGTTATCAACCTTTAACCACAGAGGGCAACTATAAGAATCCTTTCCGATTTATTTGAGAAAAGGGGTGGGTATTTTAGGGAAGTATAGTCATTTATAATACATCTTCATTTCTTTACCCATAGTTCAAACAGGAGTGATTAATAATGATTTATAGCCATATCTTGCAAAATCTTGCAACTGGGAGGCACCTTGCACATACCGTTTCTCAGGAGGGCCTGGGCTAGTCAAGCTATGTGTGAGTACACCTTTGGTCGCCGTAACTTTCTATTTCAAAAGCTTTATTTGTCAGTTGAAGAAACAAATGTGGAGCAGTTGTTTAATTTGCCCAAAATCACCAACTGGAAGTGTGGAGATGAACTATTCGTAGACATTATACAATCCTACAGTCCCTTCCTTTACTCAGCACTGGTAAAATTGTCAGCATTAGAACGGAAAGGGTGCTCAGAGAAAGTGCAGATTCCCAGACTCAGCCGCCATGCCTATTCACGAAGAACTTCTGAAACTTGCCACCAATGCAATTTATACATAAACTGGTGAGAAGGGATTGGTCTCTTACTATGTCCCTGAAAAGGAGAAGTAAGAAGACGTCAGACTCTCACTCTGATCACATTCTTCAGCAGCTCGCAACATATTTAGGTGCCAAGAACCATCCTTCATCTTCCTATACGGAATGACGGATTCCAGCAAATCCAGCCCTACTCTCTTTCTCATCTGCCTGCCTCTCACATTGTGAGATAGCTCTGGCTGGGAGCAGAGGAAGGAACACAGGGATCACAACCTAGCTGTTAGCACAGCAGGGCCCTCTGTCTGGGGCAACCAGCCAGAGCGGTGCCCAGAGGGAGATGCTTCAGTGTTTCCTGCAGAGGGTTCTTAGCTGCCAGGGCCCTGCTCCGGTTCTCCTATCAAGCTAGGCAGGCAGCACAGCCCGTTTACAGAGTGAGAAAAACACGCTTTCTGGCACACAAGCTCTAAAAAGACATTTTGCCCTTCCTGCCTTGCAGATCCACCAGCCATGTTGACAGTGAAACTTAAGTGTGAGAAAAATGCTTTTCTGGGCCACTAGTTGTCTTCTCAAATGGTTTAAGCTGGTTTGCTCTATTCACAATGCTATAATTTTATGAGGTAACTCTTCACTATAAAAAACTTTTTAAAATACTAACATTTTGCTTATACATGCTTTGTATTCCCCATCCAAAATAATTTTATATGTCCTGGATAATCTCACTTCTTAAACTTGAACTTCGATGGTGTTCTGGTGCACATCTTTAATCTTTTAATCTTATTACTAGCGAGGCAGAGACAGGTGAATCTCTGTGAGTTCAAGGCCATTCTCTTCTAATTAATGAGTTCCAGAACAGCCAAAGTGTCACAGAGAGACTGCCAAACAAACAAACAAACAAAAAATTAACCTAAACAAAAAAAGCAGTTTGACTTTCTTAATTAAAGTTTGAAATATTAACATGTCAATATTTTATATACTGTAGAGAACCTGTCTTGTTTCTAGTATATACATAAGTCAATATGGGTTCACTCTCATTTTTTTTAATTTACTCTAATTTTCTGTTGACCTAGAAATCATAGGCTTGGTTCATTTATAACTTTTAGAAATTTGCTTTTCTGATAGCAAAGAACGTGACCCTGATTCTGTAGAATAAATTCTGCATGTCGGCTGTTATCGGGTTTCCGTGCCTTTAGCCCTGGTTTTAGATGTTGTGTTCCTGTGGCTGTTTGTCACAACAATGACAAGAACAGTGTGAAGAGGACCCTGCGTCCCACAGGGCTCCCAGGTCACACAGTGCTCGCTATCTGCCCTCCACTGTGGTCTTCCCTGGTGGTGTGACACTCGTTCTACGGAGGAAAATCCAGTCCTCAAACCAGGATGCTTTCTAAACTGCTCCAGTCCTTGATGATAAAACCCAATTTTCCTTTAAAAAGGAGTGCGGCTCTGCTCTTAGAAATACCTTAGAGCCTCAAAGCTGGTAAAAAGATACCATTTGTGTGACGAAGGCTTACTGAAGCCTCTTGTGGTTTCACATCAGTGTGTACAGCAAAGCTTTTCTCCAGCTAACTCCTTGGCTGACTTCTGTCTCCAGCCTGGGATTTCTGTTACTATGTCTATGAAGCCAAGTGCCAGGGTCAGCTCCAAGTTAGCATACAATCACTGAAATAGAAAGAATGAGTGACTTAAGCAGCAACCAAGGCCAACTCTAGATACTTTCCACATAACCAAAATGTGGAGACAAAAGTAAAGGTTTATCATCTAATTAGCTGTGCAATCTTGAAGTCTCATTTGAAATTTAATTTAAGTGATCACAGGTCTCTATATTCCTTATAAAGTCTGGTATTATGTTATCGCATATGGAAATTTGAAGTCATAAAATTCCTGTAAGAATATGTCCCAGGTTTCCTGAGACCTCAACCTGGGTGCTGCTCTTTCATATTTTCTTATGACTTAACAACTTAGAAGAGAGTCCTGAACTATTCAAAATTGCCTTTGGTGTTTATATTTTTAAACTAGGCTATAATATAACCTCAATATATTTTTTTAATTATTTAAGTTCAAAGGTTGTCTTAAAAGAAATAAGCAATTGGACACACTTATAAAAGATAATTGTGTACCATGTTTTTGGCATATATGTGTGTGTATTCATGTCTGTACCTGTACATGAATGTACCTGTGTGAACATGAATGTGAATATGGAGGTCCAAGGTCAACAATTGGTGACATCATCAATTGCTCAGCACTTTATAGATCGAGGCAGGCCTCTCACTTGAACACAGCTCATCATAGTCAGGGTAGCTAGATTGATCCAAGTTTTCTCAAATCATTGCTTCCAGACTGTTGGAATCACAGGCAAGACACTAAGACCATCCAACTTTCAAGCGGGCGCTAAGAATCTGAACAAGTTCTCACAATTGCACAGCAAGCTCTTTATCCACTGAGTCATTTTCCCAGACCTATATCATTATTAGTAGTTATGCTGGCTGGTATTACGTCAACTTGACCCAAGATGCAGTATTTGGGAAGAGGGATTCTCAATTAAGACAATGGACCTACATGATCTGCCTATAGGCAAATCTGTAGTGCATTTCTTAATGATCAATGATTGATGTGGAAGGGCCCAGGGTACAGGGGGATAGTGCTACCACTGGCCTGATGGTCTTGGATGGCATAAGAAAGCAGGCTGAGCAAACCAAAGGGCACAAGCCAGTGAGCAGAATTCTTTGTAGCTTCTGCTTCGGTTCCTACCTCAAGTTTCTGCCTGCCTTCCCTCAGCAATGAATTGTGGCCTGAGAGTTGGCAGCTGAAATAAAACCCTTTCCTTCCCAACTTGTTTTTGGTTGTGGTGTTTCATCATGGCCAGAGAAACCCTAACTAAGACAGCAGTAGTATAACTTTTGAGTCATGTCAAGAATTTCTCCTCACCAGCTGTTGTTCAGATAGCTCTTTTGCCTGCCTTTTCAGTGTGCCTCCCAGATGATCCTGTTAACTGCAAGTTGCTCCTGCCTGCCTCACACCCAGCCTGTCTGCTGTGTGTTCCATTCTCCTACATGCTGTGCAGAAGGACACACTCTGGAGGCTTCTGTTTAGCATTTGATTTCCACATGTTCATTCCTCATTGTCTGTCTCTGTATTTTAGAGATTTCATCTGTCAGATGTAAGCCTATTTTTAAGTTTTTCTTATCAGCTCAAGTAGCTTGACATATGGATATTCTGCTTTAATCTCAAACTCATTTCACCTATCAGGTCTTTTGTTTTGTTAAAGATCACAGTAGTCATTGAAAAAAAAAGTGAGCAGAAATCCTTAGGGAAATCAGTGAACAGTACCAGCAGATAGTATTGGTAGGAGTTTAACTGTGCATTTCTTCTTTGAATACTGTTCTCTTTTTATGGCAAGGCAGATGGAAGGAGAAAAGATGATCCTGAAGGACAAATACCTTTCTTTTCTCTCCTCCTCTAGGGGATGGATCAGTAAAGAATAATATTCTACTGATGCATCCTGTTTTTTTACCCTCATAATTTCTGTTGAGATCTGGCAAGCTGGCTTTAATTCTTTGCTGTTATTAATATAGGTGGTAATAATTATACTTTCTATCACCTTATAATGTGTAGAGAATTGTTCGTATTTAATGATTATTATTCTACTCAGAATAGGGTGTTGTTTTATTTTTGAAATCAAGAAACCTGTTCAGAGGGGTTAAAGGACATTTCTAAAGCCACCTAGCATCCCAAAGGTATGGTAGGGTTCCTTTGTGCTAACTATAAAGCCCTTGCTCATTCCACTTGTTGTTAGAGGCCCATTTACTGAGCACTTTATACACAAAAGAAACCTTTGTGTTAATATATGCTATTTAATTATCCCAACAACCTTGAGAAGGTAAATAGTGTCGTAATGACGTCAATGATGCCGGAAAGTGAAAATTCAAAGGAATTTAGCTACCTGTGATTATGTAGCTGACATCATGTCATGAATTGAATTTTTAAAATTCTCTCCCAGCTTATGAAGTCTGTTCTAACGTAAACAAGAATTTTCCCTCAGTATCCTTTCCCTTGTTCATATGCGATGATAGAACAAAAGTGGGTTTGGTTTATCTTGCCCATCCTCAGAACCTGTTCAATTTTCAAATGCCAGACAAAAATCTCTGCAATATTCCAATGTTGTTTGTGCAGCTTTTGACTATAATTTTGAGGGAAAGTGAGGAGGAAATAAACAAATGATAAGGATATGTCTACGTGCTCACCCCCGACCCATTTTCATTGTGTATTACTACTTATGTCCTGCCCAACTGCCTATGCCCTTTCCTGAGCCATGATCTGAACATATCCCATAGGTTTCCTGTCGCTTTTCTTACACTTAAAATAAGATCAGGAGGAGCGGAAGACATTTTTAAGGTAATGATACTTCTAGACACACATCATTACATATGTGTCTGATAGGCGCTGTAATATCCCAGGGGACTCAAAGGTCATATGGACTGAGTGACCTGACTTGTCGGTGTAGACACATAGACTGTAATGAGTCTTCTGTTGCGGTTAAGTGTGTTCATAGTGGGGATACAAGGGAGACATACAGAGTCTCTCTCTATACCTTTGGCTCAATTTTGCCGAGAACCTCAAATTTCTCTTGAATCTGTTTGAAGTCACCAATACCCAGCTTGGTATTCTTATTCATGTCTGACCATCTACTTATAAAACAAACAGGATTCCCAGAGTGCTAGTAAAAACAAGAAGAGTGGTTTGTGAGGCCATTCATACTTTCTATTCCCTTCCCTGGGAAGGACTGAAGGAGGTTGAGAGACAAGAGAAGCCCAACCACCGGGACAAACATGGAATTTCAGTTCTCTCTTGACTACTTTGGGACCACAGTCCTATAGCACAGTACCAAGGAATAAAACTTTAGCTTTCCTTTACCTCCCTTTCCCATTTTAGAATACCTTATATTTCTCAACACTCATCCAGGAGACAGGCTCTCTGGAGGTAGGTTAATTACAATGTATCTCAGTATAGTTCCTGCTGTGGTGTTTATTGAGTGAGGAGGTGTGTGTGTGTGTGTGTGTGTGTGTGTGTGTGTGTGTAATATATCCAGTAGGCTAATCTGGGAATTTTTTTTTCTGCTGCCTCCCCCTCCTCAAATGTCCTTCAGGTAACAATTTTTCTCATTCAATGTGGATCAACAGCCCCATTGCTTGAATAGGAACTATCCAACAAGCCACCGCTCTTGGCTTGTATGAGATAAAGGCCCCATCAATTCTGAGGAATTGCTTTGAATCATTGTGGCCAAGCTAAGGTAGAAGTATCCCACAAAAGCCCATTACCCTGTAAGTGTATTGCATTTGATCTGATGCAAGCATTCTGTGCTGTGTCCTGGGAAGACGCGTAATCAGCCACCTTGACTGGAAGCTCAAAATTGCTGGCGTTTATGTATTTATGCCTCAGGATTTCAAAAAAAAGCATAATAAAAGTCCTACTGGGAAGGAGCATGGAGCATGTCGGAAATATTAATTAGGAAGAAAGTAAAAATGGCATCTCCTTGTCTTTGTGCTAGACAATCACATGAAAACAAAGTCCTCAAGTGAAACAAGCAAAAATGCCTTTATACAATTTGGGCTGCAAATTTTATTAATATCATGAAGTGAGTTCGTCTGAATTTACTAAAACATGTCTCTGAATTTCATAAGCAGAAACACGGACTAGGGAGCTATGTCAGGGTATTCCTGACGGCAGAGTCAAAGAATCCCTGTAACAGAGCTTTATATGGCTGTTTCTCTCTGCCAGGAAAGATGAATTGCCATGGCAACACTACCATGAAATAATAGGTCAAGTTTTATCCTTCTGCCTCGGGCTGAATTTATTAGGTTTTACTTAGAAGTAGATGCCATTGTAAAATGAAGGTTTTGGTATTTCAGAGCTAAACATTATAGCAAGTTAAATCTGATCAATAAGATTCCCATCATAGGTTAAGAGAACACTTAGATTGATTAAATAAGTGTTTAAAGGCTAGCATATTAGTGTTCTTTTCTAAAATGTGGGTTGTTCTTACAGATGTGTGTGTAACAAACTGTGTAAATGGATTCACACTGACTGTTTGCAAGAGGCCAGTAAACGGAGGTGGTTTGTAATTTTTATTTTAATGGATGACTAAATGTGATAAAGAAAAAGTTCTTATTTCATTTCCCAAATAAGTATGCAGCAAGAAACCATAAAGTATTTAAGACTCCTATTTTTGTTTGCTATTTTCATAAGACTAAATTGAATGCTGCTTCTTGCCTATTTGTAGGAAAGAAAAATTAAATACAATTTGGGTAATGTAACATAAAATAAGATGTGTAGTCACTATTTTGTTGTTTGAGGGAGCTGCATCTCTAGGTATGTTATGACATTAACTGTTTTCTTTAACAATGTCTCAATCACGTAGGAATAAAATTCTAATGTGAAGAAAAATATAATTTCTGTCACATCAAATAAACATATTCTGTTTTCTAATAGGACATAATTGTTAGACTAGGTAGGTAGTCAGTCCAGTTTTTAAAGAGCAGAATATCAAATGAGCTCTTTAAATGATTCAGTTTTCCTAAGTAGAATATATTTAGTACTATATTTTAGCAGCTTATCTTTCCTGATGTCACCGAGAGACTATGTTTAAATGTCTCTGTAAGGCTACCTTTAATTGTCTTTAATTTTTTTTTTTGCAACAGCTTAATAAAGGCTGTACAGATAACTGTGAAATTTATGTTGCTTTCACACTGCTAACAAAGATGGCGGTTTGGGATCAGTGGCTACATTTGGTTTCCAGCGCAGCCTGTTGAAGTGCCACAAAGTGATTGGGCTAACCAGCCAACATTGATTGCCTCATGCTTCTGGAGGCTGCAAATCTGACTCTCCAGTATAGGAATGGCCTTGTTCTCTGCAACTTAGGAGAAGGATCTTCCCTGCCTCTCCTGCCATCTAGAGTCTGCCTGCAATTCTTGGCAGACCCTGTCTTGCAGATTCATTGTTCCAATCCCATCCTATGCCTGATTGCTTTCTTGTGTGTGTGTGTGTATTGTATCTTGACTCTCATTTTGTTTTAATATCTTTTTATTATTTTAGCTACTTTTTTTATTACTTTTATTACTTTGGGAGGGATAGTAGTGCACTCAAATGCAAGTGCCTGCAGAGGCCAGAGGTATCATCTCTCCCTGGAACTGGCGTTCAAGGCATTTTCAATCTGTACAACGTAGATGAGGAACTAAACGGGTCTTCTGCAAGAGCAGTATACCCTTCTGAGTCAATGGGCCATCTCTCCAGCCCTGTGTCTTCTCATTTATGAAGACTCTAGTCACAGGAGTAGAAGCAACCTAATCTTATATGACATCACTTACGTTTGATTGCACTCACAAAGACCATTTTCTCAAATAAGGTCACATTCACAGAGCCTGGGATGAAAGCTCCAAGATGGCCAATCCATACTAGTCACTGAACCAAAGGACTACATCTCTCAGAAAACTGTTTCCATCACAATTTTAAATCTCTATGATGCCTGGTTCTTTGCAAATATTTTCAGAATTTTGATCTTTTTAAAATTTTTGGAACAATGGCATTCTTTTTAATAAAGTTCTTTTATTGGGTAAAATTTTGAAGTATTTAAAATCTGCCTAGAGTGGTTAAATGTAATGTGTCTTTGCCATCCTTATTAACAAATGCTTACTAGAGATTTATGGGGTGGGTGGATGGGTCAAAATTAATATGTATTGATATAATGTAATCTTCCTTGATTATTCCAAGCATTCCTTCAAGTAAAAATGCAGTAACATATTAGTTAGAAGATTACCCCCTGCTTGAATAACTGAAATGCTAATGACTGGATACTTATTCTGCTTTCTTTGTGTCCATTTAGATATTCACTGTAGAAAGTGAATTTTGTGTCTTGGGTTACATTGTTCCTACCCCTTATTTCTGTTGATTTCTCATTGAGTTATTATATATGATATCACTTATGTAAATTAAATTACTTTTGTCAATCAATTAATACTAATGCATTTTGATTTGGTTTCTCCACCTTAAAAAAAAACATGACTGCTTTACCACATTCCAGGATTTTCTGTTCTTCGTTCTAATTATGCGTGTGCGTGTGTGGTGTAGACACCCCATAAATGCATTTTGACAGTGGTGCTGTTAATTGAGTCACATTTCTTTACTATAGGTCATTCCATTTCCCCTTTAATTTGATATGGAAATAAGTAGGGAAAGAAGAAACAAATTTCAAAGTAATCCACTCTTTGCAGATGATTTCCACAGTCTTAAAACTGTACATTATCTCTGCTTGACTTCAAAATGCATTAAAAGCCCTGTGTCTACAATTAAGAGAAAGTTCCACTGGGAACTTTCCACTGAGGGCACAAACAAAGACAGAAACAGTACAGTTCAAATTGAAAATGTTCTCGGCTACTTTTCAATCAATCTGTCTTTTCTTGACAGAAAGACAAGCATTTACTATTGACCCTATCATTACATCAAAAATGCCTTCTGAAAATATGATTTGTAATAGCAAAATATTTTAACTAATGAAAGAGAGTTCTCTTCTTTATAGAAAAAGGAAGAAAAGTATCACTTATGGGAGAAACAGTTTTCACCTTGGAGTCACATTCCCATCCTTGGTTTTCTCTGAGGATGACATTTATCGGAAACCAACAGATATTCCCAGCTGTTAATAAACCAGGGTAAAGAAGACACCAAATGTCTGTGCATAATGAGGAGAGAGACCCCATTTTGTCAGTCATTTTCTGGGCTATTCATGTTTAATTACATTAGTGGTACTTGACATTAAAAAATGTTCCTTTATTTTAAATATAACCATTTATCATTGATAATAAATGTCAAATGCAATGAAGTGTTTTTCTGATTTACTGTTCTTGATTGAACATTTTTTTAAAAAATGGTAGTAAGTTTGCAATCCTGAAATTGTTTTCAATACCAAAGCCAGCACAGATACATCTTAGTGTGAAATTAGTAAATCAAGTTTTATGTTTATATTGTTTATTATATTTATATTGTATATTTATCCTCATATTTGGAGGAAGTTTCCTATTTTTGCTTCTTACTACATTTGCCTTTTTTGGTAAAATTTCTTGCTCTTCCTGAGCTCTTTGGTAACATATATTTCCACCAATTACTGTGTTTCTGGTTTCAGTCAGAATGAGGAGAGAGATCTGGTCCCTTGCTGTGACTTAAGTTCTATTTGAAAGCTTCTCTCTTCTTCTTCTTCTCCTTCTTCTTCTCCTTCTTTTTCTTCTTCTTCTTCTTTTCTTGAAAGCTGTTTCTCTGTCTGTACTGTTCCCCAATTTTGATATGTAATGGTTACTTAACCCTGTGGTTTTTAGTATCTTCCTGTAACACTTCAATTACAGTATAACAGATTCATGATTTTTGCTTTCCCAACGATTAAAAAAATACCACAATGTAAAATTGATGTATTTTATGACACTACAGCAAATGTCTTTACCATCACAATAAAATTTTAAAAAGGAACACTATCACCAGGAAAGGCTGGAGAATTAAAGCCACAGTTTTTCAACATATCTATCAGCAGGCTGTATTGAAAACACAGTTGGCAGGGGCCTGGGTCACCTTTCTCAGTGTTCCCAGGATTTCTCAGTTTTCCACTGAGAAGAATGGGAGAAAACCTTTGTGTTTTACAGAGAAAGAAGCAGGCATGGCGTTGTTAGCCTACACCAATGATATTCAATCTATGCTCAAAAAGAAAAGAAAGCTGTTTAAAGAGACTTGACGGTGGGTGGGGGTAGAGGTCAGCTGCATTCATATACAGTATATTCTGAACAGTACAAAGTCAGGAAGAAGGTGGAAATATTGTCAATGACCAGTAACAAGTTCTTCTCCCCAGAAAGACAAACCATTCTACCATGTATTTGACTATCTTTTTAAACATGTTCACTGGGAATTTGGCTGTGGTATTATATGTATGTTCTCATCTTGGTTTCATGGTTACATATATTGTTAACTAAATTAAGTTCATGACTTTCTGAGAATGCAGAGAAAGTCTCGGTATTAGCCTCGAGTTCAATCAGTTTCTATATTTGTTCTAATTATATGCAGTTGATATCCTAGGCATCTGCATTTTCATAATATTTATAAAGCACAATAAAATATTCACATAATTATGGAGAAACCCTTATTATAGTAGAATGTAACTGGGAAGCTTCTATTCCTATTATTATGGTTAGAATTTGACTTCTTACTAATCACTCACAATTGGAATATACACTTTTCCTAGTGATATTACTTTACCTATTAAAAATATAAATCTTTGTTTTCTCTAGCATAATGCAAACATATTTCCATTATGCCTAGTTTTTCTGTTGTTTTCTGGCACTGAAAATGTGTCCTAAAAGCTCCCTTACAAGCTCTCCTTAATTGTTGCACACTCTGGTCTGTTTCATCCTGTCTCTGAACCCTCATTTTATTTTCGCTAAGACCTTTAATTAGGCCAGTCTTAGCCTTCTCAAGAGATGCTCATGTTCTTCCTGGCTTTGTGAAAACACACTCTTGGCTAAGTCAGTTCTAGTTGCACATAGACTCACTCACTGAGTTCAGCCTTCTCGGATCTTTCTTATTCCTTAAACCTGTAGTGGCAGAAGAACATGCTTCACAAAATACTAAAGAGCTGGGGACAAGTTTATGTTCCTCTTTGCTGCATTGCTGGATCTTAGGATCCAACTGGAAAGATGCCTATGGGTGGAATTCAAAATCCATCATGGACTCCACAAGATCATTTTGATGATATTGGAAGCTGTTTTTACATCATCCACCAAGTTAGTTCTCCCTTTAAGGCCTGCCAGATTTTACAGGAATATCCACGGTACACTCTGTTCATAAAAGAAGCATCTTAGGTGGAAGCTAGGAAGAAGATCCACACCAAGTTAGAAAGAAGGTAATTTTTGTACAAAATGCCAAGATCCTAAAGAGTTTATGAAAAGAGATGCCAAGACACAGTCTCTACAGAGAGTGGTAAAGGGGAAAGGCAAAGTGTGTGTGTTTGCATGCACACACACATGCGTGCACACACATGCATTAGACATGATGCTTCCAATCCTGAAAGAACAGATGAGGAGGCACAGGGTAAACCGTGGAACCAGTTCCTTGGGGTCAGTGTCTACAATGGGTTGCAGAACCCATTAAATGATTTGCATGTCACAGAGTCCTGATTTCATTGCCACTTGCTATGACTTTTGCAGACATGACTTCCTGCATTTTTAAGTTGCCTACTACATACAACATCTCAGGAATGATACCTTGACCTTGTCATTTATTGGCCCTTGTTTTTATCCTGTTCTGTACGAGAAGCTCTGGAACCCCAACACACTTGCTTAGCTTTAGAAGGGATCAATTTAAAAAAGGTTGGATACTTGTCCATGATCCCCAACAGCATAACAGAGGAACAGGAACTCAAGTGCATGTGTGATCATACAATTCAGACATTAAAGGTGCCTTATTGTCATCTGAGAGTTGAATAAGCTGACTTTGAACTGTAACCTCCTTAAAAGTAGAAACATGTTCCCTTGTCCTCACACCAGCTGGTATTCGTGGACAGACAATAAAGGTATAGTGATGAAGCCATTGTATCCCTCTAGCTTTAAAGTATGTCAAGAGCCACCAATTTCAGTTTGGATAATCTTTTCTTTCCTTTTCTTTAGTTTTATGCTGTTGGTAGGAGTAAGCTTTGATCTTCATTCACACAAAGAAGAAAAAAGAAATGAGAGGAAGGAAGAGAGGAAGGAAAGAAGGAAGGAAGGAATTTCTCAGAGTACTGCAGAGCTGATATGTGAATATCAGTATGAAAAACAAAGATAAGAAAGACAGACAGCTGTGCTTTAGACACACAGTTTTAGATGCTCTTCTGACTGCTCTGGAAATTATTAATCACTTCCACAAAGCGCTTTGCCTTGTTTATGAAATGGTATCACTGTTTTGTTTTTTAGGACACAGCAGGCCAGGAAAGATACAGGACCATCACCACAGCCTACTATCGAGGGGCCATGGGCTTCATTTTAATGTATGACATCACAAATGAAGAGTCCTTCAATGCTGTACAAGATTGGTAAGTTAGAGCAAATACTGCCATTACAAATGGTGATAGTTTTTCATTTGACAACTATTCTTCCCACGGCAGTGGCCATGAAGCAATGTCCTGTGTGTGTTTATCATGAACTATGATCCCATTGTGCTCCAAATCAAAGAAAAATTGGTCACCCTCAGAACCGTTGGTGGGAGGTTGGTGAGAAGCATCTTGGTGACTTTTCTTCACTTTGTTCATTTCAGTGCTTTGCATCCCTTGAGTCCTTCCTTCTATAGAGTTGAGCTTATTGCTATTGAGTTTTTAAAAAATGTAAATAATGGTTTGGAAGTTTATTGATCTAATTTAGGGATCTAGAAAATAAGGCTGGTGTAAGGTAGGCCTACAACATGTTCACTAAATAAAGCTTTGTTGGAATACAGCTAGGCTCTTTTTTTTTAAAATTGTCTGTGATACTTTCACACCACAAAAGCAGAGGTAAGGAGCTGTAGCAGGAACCATATGGCCCACAAAACATGAAACGTTTCTCTCTGGATATGTGGAAGAAAACTTTGCTTATCCCTTCTCTTGTAATTTTGTTAAATAGGTTATTCAAAATAGAACATTTGAAAGGACTTGGGACAAAAGCAGGGTTGCAGGCGAACCCGTTGTGACTCCTCGCTGTACCAGACCCTGTGGAAATACTTGTACCCCTGAGTGTGATGTGCAGCAGGGGGCTTTCTGCTGTGAGTTCCTTTTCTAAGCTTTCAGAATGGGAAGAATCCAGAACGTGACCATCAATTCCAGTACAAGGCTGAAAATAACAGGGTTCTTGTGGAAAGCTCCAGAATGAAGCGCCTGCTGGTGGTGGCCAGAGATGGCTGAGTAGATATCACATCTAAACACTAAAGAGTCACAGCTCACCTCCTATCAGAAGCACCAAACAGGCACTATACCGGCAAAACCAATGGGAATTAGTGTTTTTTTCTATGCTTGTATTATCTGCTGATTTTACATGCATATCAGGATCTTATTCTAGGAACTTGAATTTGCTCTAGGTTGTTTCTTGAAAATGCTTGTTGATCTTCTGGGAAGACATCTACATCTGTCATATGCACCTCCAAACAAACACACACATGCACACACTTATGCATACACACATATACACACTTGCACACACGTACATATGTATACATACATGCACATAATCTACATATGTGTACATGCACATATACATACACTCAAACACATGCATAGGTGCTCACACATGTATGAAAACATATACATGGTCATAGGTACACATAGATACATATACACATACACACATGCACATGCATCTATATACAAACACATGCACACATACAAATACAGAGGAACACATGCATTCATACATGCATACATGCACAGACATTATTCCCATGTATGGGGTAATACTATAGAAGACAATAACTCTAAAGACAGTTATAGATTGTTGAAAGTCAACTTTAGGAGCTATATGAAAAATAATTATCCCCCATGAGAGTCGTATAAGACTTGCATAACATCTTCATAGTACATTGACCATTGTGAAAAATGAAAGTTCTCAAGTTAACCCATAAAAATCAAGGTAGGCCCAATTAAATACTAATATATCTGTCACAAAATGGACCAGGATAGAAAGTGCTGAGACAGATATGTCTGTATATGGATTTAGTCTCTGAGAAAAACTACTGATACTTGCATCCACAGAAGACCATTCAATTATGGGATATCTACTTTGTTGCCATTCACAGCTGTGGTTCCTATATTGTCCTGCAAAGCAGTGATTTCAATTTTGACTACTGTGCTAGAAATGCTGAGTCCTTACGCAAGAATGAAGAAAGTGTTCACACTTCGGCTTTCATGCATCAGAATTCTGGTGCAGTCTGTACATAGTTCCTCTTGCACAGTTGTCTCAATGAAAGTTATTTCACCATTGAGGGAACATACAGTGATAAACTGAGCTCATTAAAAGGAAATGTCAGTAGCACCAGAAGGCATACTGTCAACATTGCTGAGTCTACTATCAAGGCGATGCGGAAATGATCCACCTCTGCCTCCCTGAGCTTCCCTCTGTAATCCTGTCAGTTCAGCTTCACCAACCTGATGCTTGCACTTCCTCACATGTCAGCAGACTCTTCTGCTTTTCCTAGCCCTACCTCTACCTCAGATTCTCTAGACAGCTCTAGTTCCTCCCTCTAGCCTTCACTGCTGGCCTTGTTTTGTAAATGGCTGCTGCATTCCCAGGTGCTCCAAATATTTATCCTACCTGGATCCCATCCTGGTACCTCGAGGTCATTTATTCATCTTCCTGACATAATTCCTTCTCAGTACAATAGTATTCATCACTCAGGGTTGACCCTAAATCCAACTCTGACTTTCACCATCTGACTCATGACCAGCTCATGCACATTCACTTATTTAACATGCATGTCCTTTGTCTTGTCTCCTGCCTTTCCCTTCCTTCTTTGGTCACCCTTGTTAAGTTTCTTATTATGTTTTGTTCCTACCCTAATTGGAGCCTCCTGATTTTTCTTGATTTGAATTTCTTTCTTTTCCAATCCCTCCTACCCTCTTGGCTGCTTGTAGGTTCTTCCAAAAGAACATGATCTTAAAGTTCCTGAAAGACCCCTGTCCAAAAGCCATGCTCGCCATCACCCCCTGCTTTGGAATGTTGCCAGCTTGTCTCTTAGACACACCACGTCAGGATGCTGTCCTAACTCTGTGACATCATTTCTCCATATTCTAAAGGAAAGCTGAATCCATCGTCTCTGGAACCTCACTCCGAACATTTCAAACTTTTAGCAATTTCCTTTTATACCTCTTATGTCTATGCATATATTTTTATAATGCTCCCTGTTTTGTCTGTCTCTGGGCATCTGGATTTCTCCAAAACTGAAAGTAAGGCACTCCATCCTGGAAAGCCACTTCTATGCATTCATTTGTCTTTCACCCACAGTTACATAACTATTCCTTCATTGGGGACTTTAGTTAGTGTTCATTTAGCCAGAAGTTACTGAGTATCTATTCTGACAGCTGAAGGCCACACATGCATATGCCAGCATTTGATATCTTAGTGGATCTGGCATCACCCTGAGTTTCATGAGTTTGGCCTAACATCTTAGTCTTTTGTTTATCATACCACAGGCCAAATTATTCCAACCTTCTGAATACCTCTCAAATACATTCCTCTCCTTGCTATTCTCACGGGCTTAATTCAAACTGTCACTTAGGGAGTTTCTATCTTGTCTCTGTTTCTCTCATTTCAAACTGATACTTTTAGTTATTTCATATGCCCTGTGGTAAGGATTGTGGAAGTATAATAAATCACTCTGAAGCTTTGACGGGCATTAATCCAGGCTCCATGCTGGACCCACGAAACCAAATCTCCCATGAGAAATATGGACACTGCTGTCTTCAGATTTCCACAAGTGACCCTGAAATATATTTCTCACTAAGACCATCGGCTTTTAAGGAAACCCAGAGTCTGCCCACTGGCATCATCTCCTCACAGCCTTCTCCATGCATCCTATGCTTCCCAAGACAGATCCTTCATGGGTTTGCCAAAGTTTGATCCTTCTACTATATCTGTTCTTCTGTTAGAATATCTTCTCTCACAGCAGTGTGAATTTTTATGTGTCTTCTAAGCCAGGCTCAAATGCCACTTCCCCACACTTAACAATACACTCTCCCCCTCTTTCTATCCCACCTTTGCTCATGGTAGGCAGGGTTCCCATCAACCGCATCTCTGTAGCTATGCTACATTTGCGCTTTCTGAGGAACTCATAAATAACCCGCAAGACTGTTGTCATCTCACGATGCTCTGCTCATATATCAGGCTATGAGATCATTAATTTTTCCCAGGACTGAATACAGTACAATGCAATATGTTTTCTTATATTTTTTCTAACATGTAAATTGTGGCAAAATATATATACCAAAAATTTGCCATCTCAATTATCCTGTAGTGAACATTTCAGCTGCATTAAAAGTGTTAATTCCTTGGGGAGAACAAGAGCTCCACAAAGACCAAATTGAGCAGGGCACAGGGGTCTTGTATGAGACGGTTTCTACAATCAAGGACCATGTGTGGATGTGGACTGGAACCCCCGCACGGATGGGGCCCATGATAACTCGGTGTAGGACTGAAGAACCTATTCAGGGAAACAGGGAGTGTTTCAGTCATGATCTTGATGGCTGATTCTTTGACCCTCCCCCATACAAGCCGGGGAGTAACAGACTGGCTAGATCCCAGGGGAGGACATTGCAGCCAGCCCTGAGGAGACAAGATGAGCTGGGGTTGGATGGAAGGGAAGGAGGTCCTCCCCTGTTGGTGGACTTGGAGGGGGCGGGGAAGAGGGAGATGAGGGAGGGAGTGGGAGGGTAGGAGGGAATGGGGGAGGGGGCTACGCCTGGGATTCAAAGTACCTAACCTGTGATTGAGATAAAAATAAATAAATTAAAAAAAATAAGAATATAAAAAAAAGTGTTAATTCCTGTGCTCCACCTCTAAAACTCATTTCAACTGCAAAATGAATATTTATCTCCTGATATTGACAGTTTCCCTGGCTCTTAAAAAAAAACACCGTTGTGTTTTCTAATGTTGTGACTATGACCTTGAATTTCTGGGTGGAATTTTATCAATGATTTATAAAGGTCCTCTCTTAATAAATTTTGCTGGATTCTCCAGTTTGCATAAAGTTAACACAAAACAGAACTCACTCTGAACTCAAATATGGAATTGCCTAGCATTTATAAAGATTCAAAATGCCTAAACACAAAGGATGTATACAAAGTAGTTAATAGAACAGGTCAGAATAATAATTCTTAAGAAACCGGAGAGAATAAGTGTTTAAATTTTGCCCTAAAGACTCAGAAGAAGAGCCTGTGTGCTAATGTGTCAGTCACAATGCAAGAGCAAAGACTTTTTGGTGAAAATGTGTTTAATACAGTCAAAATAGAGAGGAGCCTGGGTCTCCTTGCTTAAACCTGCACTTTCTTAAGTTGTAGAGAGAACAGCAGCAATATAGTGGCCCTATGATATTAGGGGCAATGAGGCTACCAGTTTTGTTTCTTTATTATTTTTATTTTATACTAATTACATTTTATTCACTTTGTATGCCAGGTGTAGTCCCCTCCTTAATTCCCTCCCAATCCCACTCTCATCTCCTCCCATGCCCCTCTCCATGTCCACTGATGGGGGAGTTTCTCCTCTCCTTCCATCTGACCCTAGCCTATCAGGTTTCATCAGGACTGGCTGCATTGTCTTCCTCTGTGGCTTGGTAAACATGCTCCCCTCCTCAGGGGGAGATGATCAAATAGCCTACCACTGAGTTCCTGAGAGAGACAGTCCCTGTTCCCATTACTAGTCTACCCACTTGGACGCTGAGCTGCCACAGGCTACTTCTGTGCAGGGGTTCTAGGTTATCTCCATTAATGGTCCTTGGTTGGAATATCAGTCTCAGAAAAGACCCCTTTGCCTAGATTTCTTGGTTCTGTTACTTTCCTTTATGAGCGCCTGTCCCCTCCAGGTCTTTCTATCTCCCCCTTCTTTCATAAGATTCCCTGCACTCTGCCCAAGGTTTGGTTATGAGTCTCAGCATCCGCTTCGATACCCAGCCTGGTCGAGCTCTGTGTCTCCCAGCACCTACCTATGTCACTATGCACTTTATTTTGACCTACAAATCTGCCTTGTCTGTGACTTTACATCCTTCCATTCAAAGTGTGACATGGACCACAGGCTGCTGCGGTTCTTCTTAGAGAATGTCTTTGGCATGTAACTCCTATCCTCGTCTTACTTATTTACATCCTTCATTTTAGGACACAAAGAAGAACTATAACTATAAAGCGTTCCTTTTCAGGCAAGAAATCTGGAGAGCAGATTGATTTTTCAGCAACAGCCTGGGGATAAAAGTCTCACACCATCATCCCACCAATTTTAAATAATTCTTTTTGTGACATTTGGGTGCCACTGCAGATGTGTTAGAGCTAGAATGGAATGTCACCTTCAAATATTCTCTTCCTCTGTGGATTTCTCTTTTCCTTCATCCCTCAAACATACTCAGCAACCAATCTTAAGGGGATCATGTGCTAATTTAAAAATATTTTAACTTAAAATGACAACTAAGATCTGGGGAGCAGCTGCTAGGCTTTTTTTTTTCCAGATGTACTCATTCTTCTTGAATGCTCTTTTTAACTTTTAAATAATTTCTGCCACAGCGCAGAAGGGACAGTGGCAAGAATGCAGCAAGATATCTGTCTCACCCCTTATCACCTACAGCTTCACATGATGCCTATTCTTTCTCTGTGAACAGTAATGGCAATGATGGCTAGCTTCTTTACTGTTGACCCAACTCATCTGTAAAACGTTTTTCTTATGCATATAATCCAACTTAGATTCAAGCTGTACTTAGAAGAAGAATGGCTACCTAATCAATTTATGGCATTTTCCAGATCAAATAGCAATAAAACCCAAATAACTGCTTCCTCTATTGTCTTTTGCATATTAATTAAGATGTTAATTAATTTCTTATTTTCTCAGATCTCATAGTCAGCCTGTCAAAAGAATTCATATTTTTACATTTTTGATTGAATTTTGAAATGCAATATTTTTCCTTAACTCATAATCATTCTATCCAAAGTTGCTATGAATGTTGAACTAGCAAATTATCATTGAATCGTCTCATAACAGAATTATCATGGCATAATCTTTAATTCCATGATTATAGCACTTTGCCAAATGATTTCTAACCATGTGTATTTCTACCACACACGTTGTTGTTATGCTGACATTGAACTCATGACCTGTGTGCTGTCTGTGACCCATGCCTAGGAGAACCTCATCTAACATACATATTTTCTCTGTCAGACTCATCACAGCCTTATGCTCGGAAATCCCAGACAGTATTTCAGCAATATGCTTGAGGAGCACTTTAGACAGTAATGTTCCACAGGCAAACACAAACAAAATTAACACAAAAAAGTATAACCTATGAAAACAAATATAATGTGGAAAGTGTTTGTGTTTATACCGCGAGAGCTGAAACAAACAAACAAAAAAAACATGGTGTGGCCTTACTCTCTGTCAGCTAAAAATGTGTGCAACAGATGACATAGACCATGCCAGCCACCATAGCAAAGCCATAAGAAATGACAGCCAACAGGGTTTTCATAAATCTTTGTACTTCCATTTGTATTAGCATGCTAGGGCTGCTGTAACAGAGTGCTACAAGCTAAGTGAGTTAAAGAAAAAAAAAAGGGTTATATACTCTTTCCTCTCTGTTTATATGAGCTCTTGGTCAATGAGTGGTGGCTCTGTTTGGAGAGGTTGTGGAAATTTGAAGAGGTGAGACTTTGCTGCAAGAACTGGGTCTGGGACTGGGACTGGAAATGTCTTGTCTTATGCTGTGTCCTGCCTCATTTTATACTTTCTGGTTAGATATGAAGTGATCCACTCCCTGCTGTCCCAAGCTCCTGGCTCCATGATGTTTCTCTAAGCATACGGAGCCAAGAAACCATGTACTGAGCACTCTGAAACCATGAGCCAAAATAATCCATTCTCGCTCTCTCTCGCTCGCTCTCTAACATTTTGAGCTCTCTCTTGAACTATTTCTTTCTCTCTGTCTCTATCTCTTTTTCTTCCTTTCTCTTACTCTCTCTTCCTTCCTTCCCCCTCCCCAATCTGATTTTTACTAGGTCCTAGTCATATTGGATTGGGACCCACCTTAATGGCATAATGTTAATTTGAGCATTCATAAGGACTATTTCTAAATTAAATTACATTTACAGGTATTGGGGATATAACTTGTTCATCATTTCTAGGAGGTTCCGTAAGGAAACAATTCAACTTACAATGCACAGCTGGCTCCTGGCCATGCCATCATATTTTCCTATCTGGGTTCATGAAACAATCTTACTGGATTTCTTGCGTCCACTACTCATAATGTTCCCAGAATGTTCCCAGAACAGCAACTGCAGAGAGACTTTCAAAACATAATTAAAATGAAGTCATTCTTCTGACCCATTCTTCATGCCATCTCCTGTCTTCATTAAAGCCAGAGTCTCGTAGCCACAAATCTCCACGCAGTTCACCACTGCTTCTGGCAACTTCACCTCCACCCACTCTCCCTGTCCCCAAGCTTGTCTAGCCACACCAGCTTTTTGCTTTTCCTGAAATAGAAAAGACATTTCTCTGTCTTACAGCCTTTACATCCCTTGTGCCATGACCCGGAAGCCTCTTTATGAACCCTATCACCTCATTGATGCTCGTTGCACTGTCTCTTCGGGAAGGTCTTTCTTACACCTCATACCGTCTCTCTGCTTCTTGTGTTTTTCCATAGCATTAATAATCTTCTGAAACATTTACAATTTACTTTCTTGCTGTGTTGATTAACTGTATCCCCTCTATGCATGAAAGTTTCATGGGACAAGATTGGTTGTCTCTCTTTCCAAGTATTTTGCTCTCTGGATTTATATAGACCCTGGAATACACAAGATATTTGAGAAATATTGGTTAAGTGAGTGGTCACATGAGTGACAAAAGAAGAAAAGTACAAGTCTGTATCTTAGACATTTCAAGTCTCCATAGAATAGCCAGGTCCAGAAACATGAATGATGTTTCCTACATAGTTGATGACTGTCAGTGAAAATAATATTAATGTACTAGGAAGAAAACAAACCAATGCCCTCAGCACCATACCTTCATTTTACACAGTGAGACTCCTGCCTTTCCCAGAATATTCATGGCATATTTGAGTTAGACTGCCTTGTCTTATAGATTGTATTACTGTAATTATTATTTTTCAAAGAGGATATATTTGTAGAATAAGTTAATACAAATGAAAAGTACAGTGCCTAAAGGAAACCAGAAATGTCCCGTCACCAATGGGGACTATCCGTTCTGTCCTCACAGCTTCAGGTAAAAAAATCTTTTACTGTTTCTGTGTGGTCAGCCAACTGTGTGTGTGTGTGTGTGTGTGTGTGTGTGTGTGTGTGTGTGTGTACCTCACACACATATGTAAAGAGGAGACATTCACCTTTCTTTCTTTTTCTTTTCTTCTTTTATTTTTTTAAAATGAAGTTCACCAAGTAAGCTAGTCGGGCTGGCCAGCAGATGCCACATATCCCATGGTGCAATCAAAAGCTGCATCAGTACTTTATCACCTGCACCATCTCCACAGCTCACTTTCCTTCTAACTCATCCCAGATGTTATTCATTGCTTCTAACTTCCAATGAGTTGAACGCTAACATAGAACTTAGTTCTAGGAAGAAGGCAGATAGTAAAACCTTATGTTAGAATGAAGAACTTATTCTTTTTTTAATGTGTGTTGTCTTCCTTTATTTTTTATTTTATTTTATTAATTATACTTTATTCACTTTGTATCCCAGCTGTAGCACTCTCCCTCATCCCCTCCCAAATCCCACCGTCCCTCCCTCTTCTTCTATCCCACATCCCAAGTCCAATGATAGTGGAGGTCCTCCTCCCCTTCCATCTGACCCTAGTCTATCAGGTCTCATCAGGACTGCCTTCATTGTCTTCCTCTGTGGACTGATAAGGCTGCTCCACCCTCAGGGGGAGGTGATCAAAGAGCCAGCCCATGGGTTCATGTCAGAGACAGTCCCTGTTCACGTTGCTAGAGAACCCACTTGGACACTGAGCTTCCATGAGCTACATCTGTGCAGGGATTCTAGGTTATCTCCATGCATGGTCCTTGTTTGGAGTATCAGTCTCACAAAGGACCCTTGTGCCCAGATTTCTTGGTTCTGCTGCTCTCCTTGTGGAGCTTCTGTCCCCTCCAGGTCTTTCTATCTCCCCCTTCGTTTATAAGATTACCTGCACTCTGCCCAAAGTTTGGCTATGAATCTCAGCATATGTTTTGATACCCTTCTGGGTAGAGTCTTTCAGAGGCCCTCTGTGGTAGGCTCCTGCCCTGTTCCCTGTTTTCCTCCTCTGCTAATGTCTGTCCCATCTGACATTCTGAAAGAAGATTGAGCACCTTACCCAGGGTCCTCCATCTTGATTAGCTTCTTTAAGTGTACAGATTTTAGTATGAATATCCTATATTATATGTCTAATATTCACTTATAAGTGAGTATATACCATGTGTGTCTTTCTGCTTCTGGGATACCTACCTCAGGATGATCTTTGCTAGATCCCACCATTTGCCTGCAAATTTCATGATTTACTTGTTTTTAATTGCTGGTTAGTATTCTATTGTATAAAAGTACCACAATTTCTGTATCCATTTCTCAACTGAGGGACATCTGGGTTGTTTCCTGCTTCTGCCTATTACTAATAAAGCTACTATGAACATGATTGATGAAATGTCCTTGTTATATACTTGAGCATATTTTGGATATATGCCTAGGAATGGTATAGCTGGATCTTGAGGAGATACTATTCTCAAATTTCTGAGAAAGTGCCAGATTGATTTCCAAAGTGGTTGTACAAGTTTACATTCCCACCAGCAATGGGAGGAAGGTTCCCCTTTCTCCACATCCTCTCTAGCATGTATTGTCACTTGTGTTTTTGATCTTAGCCATTCTGATACCTGTAAGGTAAAATCTCAGGGTAGTTTTGATTTACATTTCCCTAATGACTAAGGATGTTGAGTGTTTCTTTAAGCGTTTCTCTGCCATTCAGTATTCCTCTTTTGAGAATTCTCTGTTTAGCTCTGTACCCCATGTTTTAAGTGCATTACTTGGTTTGTTGGTGTTTAACTTCTTGAGTTCTTTATATATTCTGTAAATTGCCCTCTGTCAGATATAGGGTTGGTGAAGATCCTTTCCCAGTCTGTAGGCTACTGGTCTAACTGGATGTCTACATGTAGAAAAATGCAAATAAATCCATACTTGTCACCTTGCAAAAAACTAAAGTCCAAGTGGATCAAAAACCTCAATATAAAACCATACATATTAACCTGTCAGAAGAAAAAGTAGGGAAGAACCTTGAACTCATTGGCATTGGAGACAACTTCCTGAACAGAACACCAACAACACAGGCTCTAAGATCAACAATTAATAAATGGGACCTCATGAAACTGAAAAGCTTCTGGTAAAGCAAAGGACACTGTTGTCAGAACAAAGAATTTATTCTTAATTCTTAAATTTTATTCTTAAACCTTAATTAAGAATTTAATTTACCTAAAACCTAGTTAGATCAAGGAAGTAAATGAGTTTATATTCTGGTCACAGAGAATCATATTTCTATATGTATTTGACCCAACAAAGAACAAAAGGCTTGCAGCACAGATTATCAGACAATATGCTGGCTCTAAATATAGAAGGAGGAATGGAGAATCAAGAGAAATGCCTATCCTGAATGGCTCTGTGCTTTCATATTTAACTAACCTCAACTGTGCTCTGCAGATGTTAGTATTACCTAAATATCAACACTAAGATGAAGACTAGAAGCTATATTTTGGTGAGAACTTAAAAATAGACACTGCCATATCCTCGTTAGGCAATATAACAAAATTTAAACCTAAAGACTTGAACTCTTGAATATGGGGTGTTACATATTCTGCTTCACTTACATTCCAAAAATATACTTCTTGAAAGCTGCTAATGTACAGGTTTGTATCATAGTATTTGTTATAAATTCCAGTGTTTTCTGCTTTCCCTCAGTCTTTATTATAGTATTATCTTCTTCATAATATGTTGCCTATATTTCAGGGAAATATTTCTCTCAAAATGCAATAATTATACCTGTCAAATGATTACCAGGAAGCACGTTGTGATGAAGTCCATTTTCCAGCTCTGGCTTTTCAGCTTGGTTTGTGTATATCCTTGCTATTGGTTGTCATTTAAATCCATCTGCGATTGTTGATGATCAACATGTTTCAAAGAAAGTATTTGAGATATTGCCACAAATTGTTCATGGATCATCACCGGTGACTTAGTTGGTTCTTCTCAGCATCTTTAGGTTTATTGTGGACATATTTCCCATCTAATCTGCTTCCTAACATCAGAGAATATATTTTGAATTGCCTGGTACATTTCACTGGTCCTCATAGATTTATTAGCTCAAACCACTGTGATAGGGAATAAATAAAAGACCCAATCTTCTTCAACCCAGTTCTTCTCTCTGTCTAACAGAAAATCTGTAAGACTGTTTGCCAAATGTAGGACCCTTCTCTCTAAGTGGAGAATTTTGGAGCCCACTTGTTCCTTTATTGTTGGGGTGGATTATTTTTTTTCTGTTCAGTTAATTAAGATTACTTCCTTAAGGAGAGGGAAGAATGGGGGTACAGAGGTGTGAGAGTGGGACCAAGAGGAGGGAGAGGGATGGGATCAGGATGTAAAGTAATTAAATAAGTCGATAAATAAATAGAGGAAAAAACAATTGTATAAGCTAGCCCAGTTCTTATAAGCTCATTGCAGAAATGCAAAACAAATTAAAATTACTCAAAATAAAAATTAGAGTAATAACTCATTAGTTGTAGGCTCATTACTTGATGACCACAATCAAATGATGTGTGATATGTGATTCCATAACGTTCAGACAGAACCCATAGTATATATTTGCCCATGCCCTTTCTTTTGGAATCACTGATTTTCCAGGCAAAGTCAAGAATTGGGTAGTAAGAAAGGGAAGTTATAAGCAGCCCAACCATGTTACAGTCTCTGCAACCCCAGTCTTACACAGAGCAATCTCAGGTGCAGTATACTATGGCCCATTCTGTCCCATTTCTCATTTATAAGCATCATGATCACTGTTAAGGTAGTTTTCTTCTCCTAGCATATTAGAACGGAAGACAGGCAAGACAAACCACAGGGTCTGAGTGCTTGCCAAGTGATTTTGACATATATTTTTAGCCAAATGCCCTTAGCAATTAATTTTTTAATAGTCATCCCAATATACATCTACTCAAGAGTTAGCCAAAATAAGGTTACATGCTCAGTTCTTTGGAAATTTGGCCTTACTTTAGACATCAGCCATGATAGGGCTGTCCTCACTTCAGACGGTCAGCTGCACATTTGGAGTTCCCATGATTTTGTAATCCACTACAATGGCTCCGGGAACTTGAGAAAGTGCTAGGTGTATGATTGGTTTGTTACTTCACACAGATACAAATTGGAACCAGCCATAGAGAGGTGTGCATGCAGAGATCCAGGAAGTTCCAAACACAAAGCTTCTGAGGTTGTCAGAGTGACACATTGAGTGTATGCGGAATGCTGGCCACCAGGGAACTTCACTAAAGCCTTTGTGTACAGTGATTCTGAGTTTTATAACGTTTACACAGTGGCTGAATCACAGACCACTTGGTAGAACTCCATTTCAAATCCACCTTACCTGTTCACAAGGGTACTTGATCCCACAGGACTAAGTCAAGTATTTAATAATATACCTGGCCTTCCTGGTTTGGTCAGCTGCCATTCTGGGTCATCTTCTCAGGATGGGAGTTGTCAGCAACTGTCAGAAAAAGTCTTTGTTATACAGTGTCTACTTATTTGTTGATAAGTAATAACTAAATTCTGGCAATTAATTCACAATGAAAATTATAACAATTAGAGAAATAGATTTTAGAAGGACAAATTAAATATTTCCTTAGAAATAAATGAAAAGTAGGGATGGTTGCTTTCAGTTCTCTTGTGAAAGACCATTTTGTAGAAAACTGCCCTGATGCCTCCTGAGGGAGGAGCAGTCTTGCTAGGCCACAGAAGAGGACATTGCAGCCATTTCTGAAGAGACTTGATAAGCTAGGGTCAGATGGAAGGGGAGGAGGTCCTCCCCTATCAGTGGACTTGGAAAGGGGCAGGGAGAAGTTGAGGGAGGGATGGGGGGATAGGGAGGGAATGCGGGAGGGGGCTACGGCTGGGATACAAAGTACATAACCTGTGATTAATATAAAATAAAAATGTTAAAATGATGATAATAAAAAAAAAGAAAACTGCCCTGAACAACGCCACCCAAGAGCCTAGTGAAGCTGACAAAAGCTCCCAACAACTGCAGCAACCAAAGCCTGCCTCCAGGCTCACTCCTTCCCTTGACATTCCTTCCCAGTCTTGCCCCTGCTGTGATGGTTTTATTGCTGCTGAGGAAAAGAAGAGCACAAAAGCCAATGTGACAGGGTAATTTTAATGTACCCTCATCAGAATGCTCAGGTCCAAATGTCAGGGTAGTCCCTTTTTCTTTGCAAATTGTACAGTAAATATTTTGACCCTTGCTTCTATCCATAACCCCAGCTCTGACCAAACCCCTTTTTTCACCTTCTACCCTGAATTCCACAAGGCTTGCTTTGCCATGACACTCTTTGACATATTTCATATTTCAGGAGTTGAAATAAAAACTCTTTGTGCCCTCCAAACTCATATCCAGCACTTCGTAACTGAATATCAAATATGTAAGCAGCTTGAAAACAGAAGGCTGGCTACAGCTGAAATCATTTTCGTATCATTCCATTTTTGATAAATTGTGAATTTTAAATGTGTGCATTAATATGGTAATTTATGTAAATCCCTGTATTCCCATTTTTATATTCTACACATGAGTCTTTTCAGAACTGATAGAGCCGAATTTCATATCTACCACCTTATAATATGTATTTGAAATGTACCAAATATGACTTAATTTATGTACTAGATAAGACAGCTTATCTTAGGAAAAATTTCCCTAAGCCATGGGGGAGTTCTTTTCTTTCTTAACTTCTAATTTTAAAACCAACAATGACAGAGAGGAAGGGGTGATAAGAGAAGGAGAAAGAAAGAAGTCCTGGTGAGGACAGAGTTATTTGATAAGACTCCTTTTAAAGAAAGAAACCATGAACAAGGGGTGGTGACTGAATCAAGTGAGGAGAGCAGTGAAGGCCTCAGACTTCGCAAAGTTCCCTAGCATCCAGTTAGGAAAAGAACAGCAAACCCAAACACTGTGTCCTTTGGGGATTTGACAGTATCTAGTCTTTCCCAACCTTATTTGATGCAATTAAAAATGGGGACAGAGTTCCTGATCTACAAGATGCCTGCAGGGAATAGAGAGAAAAATCTAATAGAGCAACGAATGGCTTTTTGGCCTTTGATTTCCATCAGACAATACTGCATAATCGGCCTGTACAGAGGAGCGCCTGGAGGCGGCTGAAGACATGGCTGTCTTCTGCGATTTCAGTCACCTGCTCTGCATGTGCAATACCAGCCCAACGACACTTAAAAATATTTCTCCATGTGACTGTAAAGTGGGGGTCACATTGAAAAGTGAGAGCTTCTCCCAAAGCAACTTCTGGTCAAGTGTTATTGGAGTTGGACTCATGTATCACTCATAAAAAACTAGATCCATGTGGTGTACCTCTTCTGCTGCCAGATTTTTGTAAAATGATTAGTTTTCCTATCTCTCCAACCAATAAATTCCAATCAGGCATGACTGCATTTTTTTTAATTTATTCACTTCACATCCTGGTCATAACCCACTTTTTCCTCTCCTGCTGGTCTTATCCTTCCTCCCTCTTTCCCCTATGTCCCTTCCCCTACTCCTCAGAAAAGGGAAAATCCCCCACCAATCCACCCCAGCACATCAAGTAGTACTGACTCTTAATGCTAAGTATTTGTCAGAATTTTCCAGGCTGCCTGTGACTCAGAAAGACACCTGGAATAGAGTTTGGACAACAACCAAAACCTTAAACCAAACTATGAAGAAGAGCCAAATTTACATATAATGAGGATCATCATCAACTCAGGACCAACTGTTGAAATGCCCACTTTCTATAAGCCATAGGAGAGAAAAAAAAATAGCATTGCACCCAGGTAACTGCCCTGGAAGGCATGCAACATTGCTCTAGTAAAGATTGTTGTTGTAATAAAGATTTTCTACAGCATCACTTCTGCAAAGGTTACCAGACCCCAAGGACTGTCTTATTAATGGAAATGAACAAAAAAAAGTGCTAGAGGAAATGGTTCTGCAGGACTGGAATAAATATCCAGCAATCATGCCTAGTCATATGACTGATAGCATCTCCATTCTTCAACCTGGGATAAGATTTCCACTAGGCTCAATGGTGCCTAGTAGCTCATTTGAAGTGAGGGGTGAGTCCTGTACTGGCTTCAGGGCTTTTGCCATGTCCTCTGATAATTGTGTGGAAAAGGCAAGGGCTGAGTTCCTGAACTTTGGGTGGGTAGACAGGTGGTCACACTTGTGGCATTCCAAGTTTTTTAATTCTTAAATATGAACAGGAAAGCTGTTTTCTTCTGAATGTAACAACAAGGTTTCATTCAACTCACAGAGGGTTCAAATCCTCTTAACACCTGAGCCATCACTCTAACTCCTTGTATTGTTTTCTCAGTGGAGGATTTTAGACAGCCATCACCCCAAACGATATGAGAAGGGGATGACATCCTGAGCTCTGGAACTTCAGAGTCTCTCAAGGGAAGGAAGGCATGGAGCATGTAGGCTACCAGTGCCCTGTCAGCCTGTCAGCCCCTGTCTTCCCTTCCTCCCTCTCTTATGCCAAGGCTTTCATGCTACCCTTGTCCAAAACTCCCACCTTCCTACCTGCTATTTAGGAAGTAGGTGTGTTATAAGGACCCCATGTGCCTTTTAGAGTGTAGCCAAACCATGCCAACAGCTATCCAAAGTTGAGTGATGCTGTTGTCCCATCAGACCATTGCCTGCTCATCTCTGCACTCTTCCACACGCTAATATTCACCTCCTCATGGTGTCCCTCCTCCATGTGAATGAACTCTCTGAAAGATCAGCCACGAGGCAGGTATTCCTTAAAGACCACCTTTCCTGTCATCAGGATCAGTGGCTTCTTCATTGTTCTCTTCAAAATGTCTTCTCTATGTCTTACCCACTTATTTCATTCGGTCTAATGTTATCATTATTGCTTGAATTCATTGCTTCCATTGCCATGGTTGGATAGGAATAAGCTCCTTATTCAAGCCTCTTCCAAAGAATCTAATACTTAGTAGGCCTTGGATTTTGTTCAATAAATAATACAGAAATGAATGAATAAGGAAATGTCTGTGTCCAACCTCAACTCAATGTTTTCATCTTAGAGCTGATTACTTGACTACTTTCCAGGGATAGTAAGTTAAAACAATTCTCAGGGTACATATATCTGCAATTGATTTGATAAAGCAGATAAGAATGTGGCACTTTAATAATCTCTAAATTTATCTCCAATGTCTAAAGGGTTTAGATATTTGACAGTTTTGCTCCTAGCTTCAGTTAGGAGAAAAATCAAACAAAAAGTGTATCTTCACTTTAAGCCAATGGCTATCTCCCTGTAACTCCTGAGTGTCCCTGGAAAAACTGGCAGAAGCTGAAGTTCATGGTATTCTCATATAGTCCACCCCTTCCCCACATTTCCAAGAGCTCTTCCTACACGTGGGACTTTTAGGAAAACAAAGACACTGCTAAAAAGAAAAAAAATGGGTTCTGTTCTGAATATTTTCACAGAAATTTGTGAAGCAGCGAACAGAGACGGCCATTGCAAATGTATGCACACGCACACGGCTACACTTAGATGTTTCAAGAGAATTGAACGTGGCAATTTGAGCTGAGCAGTAAGGACCTTGATTTATGTCTTCTCATTAGCAGTCCTTACACATCTATGTGATCCAGCAACCATCTTGCATAATAATTAACTCATCCATAAAGTGCATGTTTGACATCTAGAAGGCAGAGCAACATTTGCAGCTGCAGAGGCGATTCACACCCGAGCCCAGATCAAGAATCCCCTGTGTATGATACTGAAATAGAAAAGTTTCCATCAAGATGCTTCAGTAATCAAATGTGCTAAGAGATTCAGAAAAGGATTTCAAAACTGCAGTACTGCAAATGTAGAGAGATTTATGATTTAACAGTTACTGTTGATGTTAATCTTGTTGTTTTATGCATGCGGATGGGAGCGCTGTCTGACTGGCTCGTTGCACGTGACTGTGCAACTGTCCTTCAAGAGACTCCTGTCAGTAGTGGGAAGAGTAGAAAGGAGCCTGGAGATGGTGACGTTTTTGAGAGTCATAATTACTCTGATGGGAACCTCGAGTATTCTAATTCCTCTCAGGAATTAAACGCACCTAGAGTAGAAAGGACTCTCATTGATCCAATATCAATGATGAACCAACTATATTAACTTCTCAACCATTGTTTTGGCCAATCTGTTGTACTTGCCCTACTGAGAAAGCAATAAGTACATAGTGTAATTCTTACAAATATTTCAATGAGACTGCCAACCCTACGAAGTCAACATGCAAACTTTGATGCCATGAAATTTCAATCAAATGACGAATAAGTTTGTAATGTTTCTTTGCCTGCTTTTGGGAAATAATTACATAAGACAATCTCATTCACCAATAATCCAGATTTAACTGGATGCAATGTGCTTTGTTTCTTAATGCTAGTTTTTTAAAGGCCTATAGATAACCTGAGAATAGTGGAAAACTTTAAAAAGCACACAATATTTTAGATTTCTCTACAAGCTTCTCGTTCAATTCTTGCTACAAAGTTTTCTAATATTAGTCAAAATAGTTACTAATTCTGGAAAAAGCCTATAAGCTTCTGAAGACTCCAGTAGGAAACTATCGCAAAGAAAATGACATATGGGTTCATTGTTCTATGCACCATGGCTCCAACTCTTCTCTCTTCTGCCTTCCCCTACACTCTCGCATCCCCCTTCCCCCCTTCTCCTCTCTCTGTTGTTCATATGTACATGTAGGAAGAGAGAGAGTGTGTGTTACCTTCATTTAGATTTTTTTCCTGTTCCCAGTACAATTCTAAAAATCTTTAACTTAGGGTAGCAAAGTAAGCTTTATAAAACTAACAATATTCAGCCCTGCATCATCCACTTTGTAAGTTTTTAACAAATTATTAAAATTTTTATGTGGAGGCTCTTGCTATGCAGACAAGCTAGCTCTGAATTCATAAACCACCTGCTCGTCATCCTAAATGTTGAGGTTAGAAGCATTTGTTTCCATGCTTGGATAAATGTGATCTCTATTTTAGGTAGCAGCACATAGTACAATGGAGACCTTTAAATGGAAGTTACAAGGTTTAAATAGCTCCAAAGGGAATTGAATATTGCCTATTTCCAATGCTATTCCCCATTTAAGAACCCATGTTTCTTTCAGACATTTACAGAGTACATTTGGAATTTCCTTGGGTAAGGAGAGGAGGTAGACTGCCTATACTATCAGCCCATGGGACCCTGATAGTAACTGTAGCAGGAACAACAGAACAGATTTGCTGACTTGTTTGTAGCTCAGCCTTTTATTTTCTAGTGATCGTGTCAGTGTGCCTGTCTTCTAGAACTTATATTTTATACTAGGAGAAAATACTATGTCCCAAGTATCCACTTAAGAGTCATCTTCAAAGCTAAGCTGCTCTTTCTAGAAGTTACGTGGAAGTAGCTAGAGTCAGGACTGTACTTCCTGTTTGTCTCATTCCTGCAAGCGCCATATAAGTGACCTTTCCTAGTTCCCACCATTTGCCTGCAAATTTCATGATTTCCTTGTTTTTAATTGCTGAGTAGTATTCCATAGTGTAAATGTACCACAATTTCTGTATCCATTCTCAACTGAGGGAAATCTAGGTTGTTTCCAGCTTCTGGCTATTATGAATAAACCTGCTATGAACATGGTTGAGCAAATGTCCTTGTTGTATAGTTAAACATCTTTTGGGGATATATGCCTAGGAGTAGTATAGTTGAATCTTTTTTTTTTAATTGTTCAATACTTTCATTGGGCATTAATAACATTCATTACAGCTACAGAAATTTTGTTTTAGCTGGTCAATAATGGGAAGTAAAGGGGACTAATCTTCAAAATATATATGAACACAAGTGTCAAAGAATGATAAATTAACTATTTTAGAAAATACTTAACAAAAACACTGTAATCCTAGCCTCTGGATCAGGGACTATGTCTTGTGAGATCTCATTCCATCCCTAGTTGAATCTTGAGGTAGCACTATTCCTAATTGTCAGAGAAAGCGCCAGATTGATCTCCAAAGTGGTTGTACAAATTTACATTCCCACCGGCAATGGAGGAGGGTTCCCCTTTCTCCACATCCTCTCCAGCATGTGTTGTCGCTTGAGTTTATGATCTTAGCCATTCCGATAGGTGTAAGGTAAAATCTCCGGGTTGTTTCAATTTGCGTCTCCCTGATGGCTAAGGATGTTGAACATTTCTTCAAGTGTTTCTCTAACATTCAATATTCCTCTATTGAGAATTCTCTGTTTAGCTCTGTATCCTCTACCACAGAGGGCCTCTGAAAAACTTTACTGATCGAGATATGGAAACAGATGTTGAGACTCATAGCCAAACTTTGGGCAGAGTGCAGGGAATCTTATGAAAGAAGGTGGAGATAGAAACACCTGGAGGGGACAGGAGCTACAAAAAGGAGACCAGCATAGCCAACAACAACAACAGCAGCAACAAACCTGAGTCCTGGGACCCTGCAGAGACTGATACTCCAACCAAGGACCATGAATTGAGAGGATCTAAAACCCCAGCTCAGATATAGCCCATAGACTCAGTCTCCAAGTGGGGTCTCCAAGGGGAGCAGGGGCTTTCTCTGGCATGAACTCAGTGACTGACTCTGATCACCTCCCATTGGGAAGGGGGTGCAGCCTTATCAGGCCACAGAGGAAGACAATGCAACTAGTCCTGGTGAGACCTGATAGGCTAGGGTCAGAGGTAATGGGAGGAGGACCTCTCTTATCAATGGAGTAGGGGAAGGGCATAGAGGAAGGAGAGGAGAGAGAGGGCCACAGCCAAGATACAAAGTGAATAAACCGCAATAACTGATAATAATAATAATAATAATAAAAGAAAAAAAATGACCTCTCCTCCACAGAACCCAAGGCAGCAGAGTGATACAAGCTACTACTTCCATTCTTTTTTCTTTTCTCTCCCTCTTGATTAATGGAATTGGCACAAAATCTTGGAGTAAATACAGTAAAAATTTTAGGGCCAGAAGACAGAAGTGACCTGGCTTTCTAGAGCGTGGTAGGCAGACGCCTCATCCAGCCATGCAGAAGTGCGCCTTCTGGACAGTGAGTGCACAAACAGGGCGTTTCTACCAAGGATGTTTGCTCCTAAACTCCTCTCATTAGCTCACACCCGTACCATACCGTTCACTTCCCCTTCCACCATGCCCTCTCTAAAAGCCAGAGTGCAGCATGCGTCATTTCCTTTTCCCCTCAGAGTTTGCAAATGTCCTCTGCTAGAGGAATCATAACTCAAATAATTTTAGAGTTCTGGGTGAATTTTCTTTTCAGTTACCAGACATTGACCTAATACCTATTGTGCAGAACACACTGTCTGAGACCTTGGAAATAGAAAGATGGGTTCACAAAAGAAACAGGCATAAAAGGACAAATGGCAAAGGGATTTGTTGAAAGTACAGCAATGTGAGTAAGTCACTTGGAACAAGTGGCAGACATTGCTTTCTTTACACCAAGCACAAAAGCAAAGCCTCCTAGAAGAGACTGTGTGAGGTCTCCCAGGGAGGGTATGAGGTTTGTCAAAGCTGTGAATGACTGTTTTCACCTTCTAACCATTTGTACAAGAAGAGAAAACACTGTTTTTTATGTGACTGTACTATTGTATGAAAGTTTATCAATTCAGCAGAAAAAAAACTTTCCAGTGTTTTTCTTGTACCATTTTTCTAGACACAACTTTTAGTTAACTTCCTTAACAATAATTTATTCTTTTATTCCAATATCTGTGTTTGCATTCGACATGTTAAAATTTGAGGTTTTAAAGCAGATGATTTATTTTTAGACTTGGATCTAATTCCTTTTTTTTTTTAATGTGCATTTGTGTTTTGCATGCATGTATGTGTGAGGAAGTCAGATTTCCTGGAACTGGAGTTACAGACAGTTGTGAGCTGCCATGTGGGTGCTGGGAACTGAACCTAGATCCTTTGGAAGAACAGCCAGTACTCTTAATTTCTGAGCTGTCTTCTCAGCCTACATATGATTCTTTGAGTTGTAATGTGAAAAATATTATTTTCATCCATTACAAATTTAATGCAATAATCAGCACTTATTTGTCTATTATTTCATACACTGTTACAAGATATGAAATATGTGCATAGTGTCACACAGCTTTGACAAAGCAAGCTCAAAGGTGTTTTGTCTCTCTTCGCAGTCTAACACAATGCTCTCTCCAGCAGCAACCAAGCCCCCAGAGTCACTAGTTTACAAATAGGTAAAAATTAATGAAAGGAATTGAGAGGTTTATGTAAGATAGCAAGCCGTATCACTGGTGACTTCCACTTCTTGCTTCCGTAAGAGCTTGAAGGGGAACCATCTCATCGTTCTTTACAACTCTAAGTCTTTGAAGAAATGGTTGCATGATATATGCGTAGAAATGATTTATTCTCGGGCCATTTCTCTACATGTCAGAAACTTTAAGAATGCTCTAGGGAAGTTTCATTCAGTGACTGTTCGTAAGAGTTATTTAAAATTTAATAAATATTTATTAGAAAACACTGAAATTCTTAAGCTAGAAACGGTTTAAAAAGAAGAAAAATGTGTATCTGTCTCTCTTAAAAGAGGCTGAGTGTAATATTTCACTCTGGAGTCTTTTAATATATATGGAAATTATTCTATCAATGTAGCCTTCTTAATCAAATTATAAGCCTTCCCTTTCTACCTTATGTAGCTTATCATAAGTCATGCACTCATGCTGAAAATTTAAATTAGTTAAATTTTAAAATGGTGCTGCATTTATTTAAATGTTTAAAATATATGTTGTCATTTATAGACATTGACTGTTTCGACAAGAACCACAGATAACCAAAACGAAAAGAAAATGGAATCATAGTTGGGGCAGGAATCTGCAAGGTAAAACTGAGGCATCTCTGCCATATATATCTCTAGTACAATCTCTAGTAGATCATGCTTGAAGACACAGAGTCGGCTCTGACCTTTCAGATGATTTGAAGTGGTACTGAAGACACACAAAAGGCCCTTCTCTCTCAAATGGTTGGAAGTGGTGCCAAGCCTGGGCTACAATCGGCAAAGGAGCTCACAGGGATCATGAGTCTAAGTCAGGGAGGCTGATAAAGGCTGAAACAGAAGGCAAGTGGGTTAGATAGAAGCTGAGTGTATTGTGAAGAGAATAAGAGGTGCTTGGGGGAAGACTTAGCCCTTAACTTTATAGGGTGTGAAATATAACCTCTGCCTCTTAAAGACAAAGAGCACTTGAAATTCTGACTTCTTTTGGAACCCTATAGACCATTTTTGAAAGTGCATTGAACTCACTGCTTACTACGTGTCAGTAGTAACTATTTGTGTTACTCTGAGTCCAGGCTACAGGCCTTATTTTCACTAACTTGACCTTGTAATAGGTGAACGATGTCTTTCCTTGTTTTTCAAAATTCAAACTGTCTCATCAGTAATTTTAAATAGTGCCATAGGTTAGTGACTGAAATACATGTCAGAGAATATTTGCTGGCTTTCCCTCCTTTGAAGCCTCTGAAGTGTTGCCTTCTCATTTCTTTGCTTCTTCCGCTTTACATCAAACAAAAGGACCAGAGTTTTAATAGCAATCAGGTATGATATGAAAATAAGCTTTCAGAATCATGTCTTTTTAATCATAAAGCAGTTGAGTGTATTTAGAACTCTAGAATTATTTTAAGCTGGTAATAAAATGTTTGCAGAGATTCAATTATTCTTCTTTAACTCAAACTGTAGCATATTTTAAAAGGCTAAATTCAGAGTAACTATATGCTGGAAATCACTTCTTGAATCTCCACAGTAACTTTCAGTTTCCTGAACTACATAAATATTTGATAAGAAAACTGTTGACTAAGCAATATCCCCTACTGGGAGAAATGTTGGTCTCAGTTCTCAAAATATTATTGCTACAACATAATAAGAGAGCTGTAATTCAGCACTTGGAAAGTGCATGGTATTGACCCCTAATTATGCACAAGGGACTTGAAAGCACAGCCAGCTATGAAAACTAGCAGGACTGTGTCTCAAAGGAATATTCTTGATCTGGGATGGCTTTGGTGTAGACTCAGTATAAGACCACATTGCACAAAACCCACTGACTTAACTGAAGGAAAAAAAAAAGGTATTTGTAACTACAAAGGCACTGAGCATTTGTGTCTGTTCATGGTGAATTTTTATCACGGTTATTTTATGATTTCTTAACAGTTATTCCAGGTAACAGAGTTTCTCAATACTCGTCCCTTCTGCCTGGCTACAAACTATTGATGTGATTATGATGGACTGTCTCGAGCTATTGGATTTAATGCCAGATAAGAAATAAATAACAGCTTTAGAAGAACATATGCAGCTCTGAGATTTCTACAACCATTTTTTTCAATTTTATTATTTTTTCATCTACTAATTAAAATGTAGATTTATTCATAAGTTTAAAATATAGTATATTTTTGAATAATGTAATCATATACAAGGCTGCCCAAAGATTAAATTATGGAAATTGGCTCCCAATCTGAAAACAGAGTTATTGATAATTTTACCACCTATGGAGATTTAGACTAAATGCTTTATGATTGTTGAAATGTAACCCATAACTTCAAGATATCAGGCAAAGCTGGGTTTAGTAAGGTCCTTAAAAAGTAAAAAATATTTTTAAAAGTTGCAAAAAAAAATACATTGCTATCGAAAAGGTAAATAATAGGATGTTTTCAGCCTACTTAAACTTCCTCCAAGGTTCATAAATATTCATTGAATCAATTAGTTATTTGAAGCGTAAGCCGCTGTTGCCGAACGAAAATAATTATCTACTAAGGTGGGTGTCCTGTCTGGAGGCTGCATTATCTTGAAATATGTGAAAGAGACTAACAGGTACTATCAGTGTGATTTTTCTCTGTATAGAGGCATGTTAAACTGAATTACAGATTTAACATTTTTAAGAATTTAAGAGTGAGAAAAGAGAAAATGGGCACATACTATTCCTTAATTCATAAATAATACATCTTAACCAGCCACTTCTTTGGAAGCTTTCTATCCATTTATAGAGTAAAGCATAAGCAGTTCGGAACATAGCTGTACAGAAGATTTCAGCTTACCTCTGAATGTTCAAGTCCAGTGGAAATCCTTCCCCATCCCAGTAGATACCTCCCCAACCCCTAGCCATCTTGCAAGGTGAGACGAACGTCCTTGATGGGCATCTAAAAATTAGCAGAAAGAGCAACTGGAACCAGCTGGAAGGGCTGGACTCCAGTTAACTCAGCTGCTGCCTCCAGAAGAAGAGGGGGGGGGGTGGAGAAGCCTCAGGAACCTACATGTAGGCAAGAAGCAGGAGAGAAGGCCGGCAGTCATCTGCCTTGTGTTGCAATGGCGATGAGGTGACTGTCCTATGTCCAGGATGGCTGAGCCTGAGAAAACGGGACACAGACTACTTAGCTCACAAGTAGGGTGAGCTTCCCCACCTGCACACACGGCCTTTTAGAAACTCTGGCTTTGGTCCACTGAGGTGGCTTAGCTGGTGAAGGTGCTTGCAGTGGTAGCCTGGGAGCCTAGGTTGGATCTCCAGAGTTCACGTGAAGGTAGAAAGAGAGAAGCAGCTCCACAGAGTTGCCCTTTGGCATCTCCATGGGTTGCCACAAACGCACACACCTTCATCATCATAATTTAACTATGTAAATGTTCCAGTTTCCACCGGAGAGGAAGGAAACAATAAATGCTACAGTAGTCATGATGCTCGTTCGCTGGAGTCTTGAGATGGGAAAAGGTCTTAAGTAGAGGTAGAAGATTCTCTCTTTTGAAGGAGGAGTGATACATACAAGACGTTTTAGGAGATAGCTATCACAAAAGGTTTATCTGGCGCTTACAATTTTGCCTTAACCTCATCGCTCTGTTACTCAGACACGAACTGTACAATGTTCTCCAGTTCTTCCACACTGAGACTTGACTGTGCAATGCCGTCATCTTTGTCACAACCTCGAGATGGCGATTCAGTGTGTTCTCTATTACTTCTGCTTCCATCTCCGCAGTAGTTAGGACTAAAGAAATGTGCAACCATGCAAGAGTAACAGTCCTTCATGCCATTGCTGACCGTCATATGGAAACTGTCAGACTCAGGGGCACTTACCTGCAGCACTAGCTGCTGAGGGGCTGAGGCAAGAGGATCACAGGTCCAAGGAGAGTATGATTTTCAGAATGAGCTCAAGGCAAGCCTGGGCAACTTAGTATGATTCTGTCTCAAATTTTACGATAGAGAAGTGGGGGCAGGGGCGGGGACAAAAGTGGAAATGGGTGAGAGAGAGAAGAACCTGTCATTATTTATAGTGATTGTTATCTAGATACAATTAGAAGAGGGGAAATGCTTCTTATTGTGGGCAAAGGTAGCACCTTTCTAGTTTGGTCTTTCTTTTCTTTTAAGATTTATTTTTAAGTGTGTGGTGTGTGTGTGAGTGTGTATGTGTGTGCATGAGAGAGAGTGTGTGGTGTATGTGTGCTGTGTGTGGTGTGTGTGTGTGGTGTGTGTGTTTGTGTGTGTGTGAAAGCACATGCACTTGCTTGCACACATGAGTGAAGGTACTCACAGAGACCATCGGCTTGATCTTCCCCTGAGTTACAGTTACAGATGTCTGTGAGCCACTCAATATGAGTGTTCAGAAATGAACTCAAGTCCTTTGTGAGAGTGGTATGAGCTATTCACCACATGTCCCTGAGCCTTCTCTCAGGCCTGATTTGGCTTTTCTTAGCCCAGCTATTTTTCATAGATTGGGTTCTAGATAAATGTTTGGCAACATGTAAAGAGCTAATGGGCAGTTACTCTGTTGGCATGAATATACCTAGAGCCCAGTTGCCATTTTGGGAGACAATGCACAGCAAATGTTAGCCTCTTCGGGGAACCTACACTGAACACGGTGGTGGGCAAAGTATAGATGGGAGGAAAATGCATACAACCGTGCCAGCTACTTTACCGCAGCAGCAAAGAGAGACCATAAATAGAATGCATGTCATGATCAATATATTGACATCATGTCCCTTCTTGAAATACAGAAAAGTGTGGACAAAAAGAGTAGTGAATTGTATAATTAATGTCTCATCTAGTATTTATTACAGTGAGACCTCCTCCTCCTCCTCTATCCCATTACCGCCACCTTCTTGGGCCATGGTATTATTTAGCTGTCATGTAGCTGCATCATCTGTACAGCTAAATAAATATCAGTTGCTTCATTTTCTTATTGGATTGTTTTTCCTCCTCATAAAGCAATGAAACCTTTTCTGTCAGCCTAACATAAATTGAGGGAACATGGGAAGGGAAACCAAAGAGGGAAAACAACAATCAAGACAGCTTTAAAATACTGAATAGAAGACAAGCAATTGGAACCCACATTCTTTTCCAATCATGTACACATCTCCAGAAGAATGGCAGGCACGCAAAGCTTGTGACCGAGAGCCTATGCTCCCAAGGAAGAAAAAACATGTGGGTGATTTCCAGAGATGACAGTGACAACTGCCCCTTTCTGACTTCTTACTGTAGGGTGATGCATTTGATGTCGTGTTTGAAGGTCATTAGAAGCCTGAACCAATCTGACAAAATTAATGCCCAATTGTCTACTTGCAATTAACATTTTCCTTTACTCTGGTGATGTGTTTTTAATCTGACCTGGATTATTGTTCCTCAAGGCACAATATGCGTGTATACCATATTGTGACTGGTGTGTGTGTGTGTTTTGGGTACAATTACAGAATGTAAGTTATTCCTAATAAGCTGTCTAAACATAGAAATGGCTCTCTCTATTGGCCTCTGTTCAGAGTCCTGTGTGGCTTGAGAGCAAGTTCTGTGTCAGGCTTGCAGACAGGCAGAGCTGGGCCACGGTGGAGAGAGCACAGGTGACTATCACGCTGATAGGAAAGTGCCTGCTGCATAGCTGCACTGCTCAAAGTAGCCCGCTTCTCTTTGGTGAGAAGGCAGGGAGTCTGGGCATGTCCATTCTAGTCCTTCCTACTGCGGGGTGCTGAGCAGCACCTTGGAACCCAAGGATGGCTAGGTTTACAGGCTGCTGAATACCATGCTATGGTTTGCAAACTTTTACACAATTACTGACTTGATTTTACTTTGACCTAGGAATTGAAACCAGTTGTGGGGTACCAGGACAGCTTTCAAATTTAGGACACAAGCAAAAATTACAGTCTTAACCAGATGAAATATTGAAACTAACATAAGTATGTTTATGAAATGGTATTTAGTACATTTATTGATACCTTTTGACACATTTGAACCTTTTTTTCCTAAGTGAAAAAATGTGCTCATTTATCTTTTACTCAGAAACACTTGTTAGCATTCTGTACACTGTCTTTGAGATTGCTTCAGGCACAATGTGCATGTATACCATATTTTTCCCCACCGCATTCTCTTTTTTAATACACACACACACACACACACACACACAGATAATGCATTGTTTCATCAAACAACTCAGTGGCAAGTCACATCTATTATGGACCTTAACCGCCTACTGAAGAGCATATTTCCTAAAAACATGGCTATTCCCTTACCTAGCTCCAGTAGGGTCAGCAGCTTTTCTAATGCTAGGATTGATAACTTACTTTCAACTGTCTTTTCTACTCAGTGGCATTGTAGTCCGATGAGTCAGTGGTGTCCTTCATAGCATCCCCTCCTCTGGGGAAGACTCAGTCTATACTCAGGTATCGTGTTGGTTTCCGTGTCTTTTTGCTTAACTCAGTGCACATTTCTACATTTTTTTTTCTTTCACTTTTCCAACATTGACATTTTGGAAATAAGGTACCAATTTCCTTACAGCTTTTGTTCAAATAAAGTAATTCTCAGTTGGGTTTTTCACTCTGTTGGAAAGTAGCAGACTTGTGGTCGTGTCCTTTAGTATGTCATGTCTGGGTGTACACAATGTCCATCTGTCCCTCATCTGTCCCTAACTTTAATCAGCAGCCAATAGACCTCTGCTTTTCCTCACTGTGTCATTGCTGCCTAATTTCTCCCCTGAAACTAATAAATAGTCTGAGGGAGACACTTTAAAGACATGCCAATGTCTAGCAACTCATCAAGTTTTCCCTCTAGCTTCAGCCTCAACCGATAAATCTCAGCTGATGCCATCTTCAGTAAAAGCTTGAAAAACGATGCTATCCCCATGGTAACACCTCCACCCCATTGCCTCGGCTCCCACAGTTCCAGCGCATGCAAACGTTCCTTGGAGCGCTTGTTCGTTATTACCCACATATATCTGCAAAGATCCGATAATTTCTTCTTTCAAGTTTGTAATTTTCAATAAATTTTTAATTTAATGGTTTATTTACTCACCTTTCCAATGAAAATACACTGATTTTCTACATATTCAAAGTACTCTACTATATCCTGAAATACAAGAAAGAGCGAAAAAGTGATACCAGGTGTTTCCTTGCACGAAGGGGTATATCTTATATTTTGTATGTAAATATGCAAAGACAGGCTCATCCAATTATTCTTTTTTGCAGTAACCTCACATCCAGGGCTAGAGCACACTCCTGCTATTGCATCCTTTATGGGCCCCACATTTGCATTTGACATGTTCAATCCAGGGACTTCATGCAAGTAGCTTTAACACTAAGATAAAAAAAAAAAAAGACAAATTAGCTAAACAAAAAAATCCCATACTGAATAACACTTCCTGTCTTTTTTAATAACAAGAATGTACCATTGGACAGGACATGAAAAATAATGACACACAAGATACACACTTATTTTCATTAGGGTGTAGGTTTGAATGGAGAAGCAAATAATTAGAAGGCACTGTGATTGCTGCTGCCATGGCAGTTACTGCATAAAAGGAGATTCTCTCGGTGGTAGAAACAGTGCAAACAGGCACAAAAGGCTTTCTAGAAGAGAGGAAGCAGATCGAGAAAGAATACTGAAAATTGTCCAGAGACCACAAGCTTTCCCAAGCATCCCAAGCGCACCATTTGCAAAACCATAAGGGAACTGGGCACATAGACTTTGATTTCAAACTTCATCCCCCTACCTCAGTGTCTGTTCCATACTCGTCCCTTGATGAATATTTAGCAAAGAGTGAGCTTATGCATGTCTGGAGATATTTTATCCTCACAACTAAAGACAACCTTAAGAAAATTCAATATCAAATTTGTAGTATTTAGTGTATGACGTTTTAGCATAAGCTTAAATGTTAAAGGTATCATTTTAAAGTCCTATAGTATTAAAATGTGTCTTGCTGATGCCTTTAAATTTCAAAGCACATTATTTATGCCCAGAAGATCCAGCTCCTCACTCGTTAGAGTTTTCCAATTAACTGAAAGCCAGATTAAGTTGGCTTGGGTTCATACTTACGGTCAAAATTTCACATCATGGGTATTGATTAATTAGTGATGAATCATTTAGCTTATAACATAAACCACATGATGGGAAATCTCAAGGATGAAAATTAGGTCAGAGGGGAGTGCTGTTCCATGTTTAAATTGCACTGCTAGGATGGAACTAATGAACGCCAAAAAGAGAACCCAGGAACTATTATTTCTTTCTTCTTTTCCCATCTCTGTTGCCTAGACAGGAAACCACACCATTTCTTCATGCCCAGCACTCTTACTCATTATGTTACTCTCCCATGAATGGACCATTTCCATTCACTAGTCACATCCCTAAAAACTGGCATCATAATGCTTAGGGATTGGCACGGGATGGATTTTGTCTCAAGAGTATTGGGTGATTGTACAGACATTAAACTGTTACTTGTTTACAGTGACCAAACAGAAAAGCCATACACGCTCCCAGTGGAACTATGTCCCAGTGGCAAGCTGTCTATGCTCATTACGCAGTATGCTAGGAAATGCATCGTATTTGTCATTGTGAAGAAAATTTAAATGTGGCTCTGCAATAGGGTTGTTAAGAGGCTTAGCAAGTCCCTACATGCAATGCACTTCCAGCAATGATTCGGTGATATTTTCTAAGCTTCCCTGAAGCATTATCATTTTTTCTTTGTTTGTTTTGTTTTGTTTTATTTTTTGACACAAAGTTTCTCTGTGTAGCCCTGGCTATCCTGGACTCACTTTGTAGACCAGGCTGACCTGGAATTCACAGAGACCAGCCTGCCTCTTCCTCCCTGAAGGCTGAGATTAAAGGTGTGCATTACCACATGCGGCTAGCATTATCATTCGTTTGCAAAGTTCCCACACTGAACATAATGTTGCCTCTGATTGTCTGAGCTTATTTGTGTGAGCATTTCTGGTAAGCAAGCAGTTTGTCTGTGTTCCCTTCTGGCCTGGTATTTGGAACCTAGAATATCTTGGATTATTAATTAGTAAACACAGATCACAAACAAAAAAAAAGTCAGTTACAGAGACAGCATTCTTGCAAGCCCCCTGTGGCTGTTCTCTGCGTTAGGTGATTGTCACACTTAGGGTGACCTCATTTTTGCCTTTCATGTTCTTCTGGCAAGTTAATGGAGACACGTAATGGAAACTGGTATCCAGCTTCTTCACCACAGCAGGTCAAATCAGCATGATAGGCAGTGGAAACTGAGTAATGCATCAACACTCCTTATCAGAGAGATGTACTCATTGAGCATTTCAGTTTTCCAAAGAGAGACAGCGTCCATGGTGTTTTGAGATGGATGTCAGAGCTGCAAGCATTACAGTCATGGCACAAATAAATCTCTGACCAAGACAGTGGGATGAAAGGAGGGAGGCTGCTTTTCTTGTTTTCTTTCTTTAGGCTTTCTTACTAATTGGCTGCTTTACACTCTTCAGTACATTTTTAATCCGAGAAACAAAAGAAACAATTTATTTTAAAGGTTTTGAAGGGGACTGGAGAGAAGGATAAGCACTTCAGATCACTTGAAGCTCTTGCAGAGGACCCAGGTCCAGCTCCCAGAATCTACATGGTGGCCCTCATCTGTCTGTAACTGTAGTAAAGATATCTGGCATCCCCTTCCGTAGCAAGCGTAATAGAGGTGCACACATATGTGCAAGCAAATGATCATACACATAAAACAAAAACAAGTCAATTCCAAAAATATTTCCCCCTGGGAAAAGCTCAATTCAATCTCATATTTACCTACTAGTTTTATAATTCGTCCTTTCATTAGAAATAAAAATTATATACTGATTTTGATATATCCACAAATACCTTTCTGCTGAGTTGGGGGTTCACAAACACCATAACTCTGTGCTACTTGCTCTAAAAAATAAAGTAGGTCAAGTTAGAGACTCTTGTTTAATGTTAGAACTTAAATGGTTTCCAAGGTAAATAATTATCTCTCTAGAAAGCCTAGCTAAGCTCCACCTCCTTCTTAATCTTAAAGGTTCCATTAGCTCTTTTCATTTCCTCATGGAAACCTTGAACTGCAAACACACACACTCAAACACATATACACTCACACACACACACACCTACTCATACACTCATACACACATGCAAACACATATACACACAGGAACACACACAAAGCACTGTTTGCCTTCCATCAAGGACAAAAGATAAAAGAAACAGAACTAAATATGTGCTTATTGATCTTTAAACCATTCACCACAGCTGTTTTATTATCTACCCTGTCTTTATGTGCTATAAATGATGAAAAGTAAATGCTGCGTTATTGTTCATAAAAGCAAGTGTATTAATTTTTTATGAATTCCCAGGTAACTGTTCTTCAATGTATGACCTTTATTTGTTCTTGTTTATTTCGGGTTTTTTTTTCAGCATAGATTCTGAAGCCCAGAATTATGTCAATAATGTTTAATAAAATAGTAATAACTATTTGCTTCATATACCAAATATAATATTAAATACATACATACATAATATTTGATTGTGCTTTTAAAGAAAACAGAAATAAAATTTATTTTAAATGAATTTTACTTAACCTGATTCACCCTAAAATATTATCATTTTACATGCAGTTAATATAAAATTACTGGGATGTTACACATTTTATTCTGTGCTGAGTGTAGGAATCTAGTGTAAGCTTACAGCAGACAAACCAAGGACAGCCGTCTTGGACAGTGACCTCTCAGCAGTGCCTCTTGCCTCTTTAAAATTATTACTGTCCTGTTGCTTGGATCCTCCAAGGTGCAAAATGTAATTTTACAATGTGTTTTTCCTCCCTGGTCCATAAAAAGCATGTTAGCTGACTTCCTGAATGGAAAAATCTTGTTTTTAACTTTTCCTCGCATTATTTGTTTATCCTTTTAATGGTGTTCCTAACCACAAATAAACCATCTGTGTCTCATTAAACACAGTTTTCCAGGAAAGAATAAATTCATGATTTCTGTAGAGATATAAAGGAGTACATGCTAGGGAATTTACTCTTTTGACATGAGGTAGCCAGGCAGGTATTAAGACCCATGGCAGTTCAGTATCAAGTGGGTTCCATAGTAATGGGAACAGGGACTGTCTCTGACATGAACTGATTGGCCTTCTCTTTGATCACCTCACCCTGAGGGGAGGAGCAGCCTTACCAGGCCACGGAGGAAGACAGTGGCAGACAGTCCCGATAAGACCTGATAGGCTAGGGTCAGATGGAAGGAAAAGAAGACCTCCCCTTCCAGTGGACTTTGGGAGGGGCATTCGTGGAGAATGGGAAGGAAGGGAGGGTTTGAAAGGGGAGGAAGGAGGGTACTACAGGGGGGGATACAAAGTGAATAAAGTGTAATTAATAAAAAATTAAAAATAAAAAATAAAGAGAAAAAACTAGTTTAAAGGAAAAGTCAAAATCATATGAATTTATATGTTGAGACAAATTACAAAAACTATAATAAAAATATTTCTGGAAGGGGAACTAAATCTAACAAACTATAGGTGAATCTAAACTTAAAGAGCTATTGGTTACGTACAACTTACAATTTAAAATAGCTCAGAAAAAAAAAAGTAGGTAAGGTTACATAACCCCAAAAGGTGTTGTCAGTAATGCATGGTTTCCCACTGAAACAGAAATTTATCTGATCACAGTGTGATACTCCTTTGAGGTCCAACTGGTAGGCGGTCTTGTTGTTCATTAAGGCCACGTGAGCATCAGGCCATGACTTTGTCTCAGAAGTAAAGAACAACCATCACAGAAGAGTCTTACACTTCATTTTGTTTCTTGAGAAACCACAGGACACAACAGCATGCACTCCAAGTCTCCTTCTAGCCATCCCAGTCTTTGAAAGGACCACCTCCAAGTGTTTTTTTTAACCTAGCCTCCTCCTCCACTGATACAGAAGCATCAGAAAACTCACCAATGTCTCCACACTGACAGCAGGTGGTTAGGCTCTGTTCTTTTCCAGCAGTGACCCTAGCATGAGCACTCACATGCGCAGACACACACACACACACACACACACACACACACACACTCTGACACAAGTACTTGCAAGTTGTTGCAAAAGGACGGGGTGACTGGGTTCCCCACATACTCCTCACTTACGTTCTGCATCTTCTCTCTGCAAAGGAGCAGTTCCAATTGCCATGATTTACCAAACAGACAAAAAGATGGTTTTTCCTTCCCTGTAACTTAGGAAATCACAATAATTTCTAATAAGAAACCATTTGCTTCTACTCTGCTGAACAAGGTAGCTAATATGGAGAAGACGGCTATGGAGAAGACGGCTAAGGCCATCATCATGGGAAGTTCTGGCAAATGCTAAGTTTTATTTCCTTTGAAAGTAGGAAGCAGAACATCTAGGCAGCATTAAAATGAGCTGATGTTTTGACCTTTGACAATTTGGTAGAACCTGATTCCCAAATCCATGCTGAAAGGATGCAAATGTTTCCTTCAGAGAGCACACTGTTTCCCTCAGCTGTTCTTTCAGCCAGAAGACTAGAGGGGTCTCATCTCACAGATTTACGAAGACTCCCTCCCAAGGATATTCTGAATTTAGACTTCATCCCTGAGCCCATAGCATGGCCTCTGGGTCCTAATGCAGTGCGGGGTGCCTAGCTGGACCCTGGCATATAGAAAAGTCACTTTACATGGGTAGAGCCTTATGCTAGAAGCAAGCAACCAGCAGCATCATTTAGACAGCTGGCGTTCCTGCTTCTGGAGAGTGACGGACCAGAGTAGGTAGGGAGATTTTTTTTTTCAGAGTGAGCCCTTCTTGCTTAGTGAAAGACACATCACTGCGAACCACAAGCTGCTGTCAAATAAGTGTGTTGTTCAGAAAGCTCTACCAAGAAGGTTAAAGTTTCACGGGGACTAGAAAGATGTTCCTTTAAGTGAATATGTGCCTTAGTTTGTCAGGCCTCGTAGCAACCCCTTCATTCTATCAGGCTTCCCCCTGCCTTTACCAACTGCCCACACTATCCTGCATACACATTCCATACCTGAAACCAGTGGCTAGAAGCTAGGATTTGAGGTTGGGAACTTTCAGAATGAAACATTTCCAGGACTAGTTTGATTAAAACAAAAAAACAAAAACCAAAAAAACTTGGCTCCTACTGTCTACTGTGATCTTTCACCTGATACTAAGAGGAAGGCTAGCTTGCAGGCTTCTTTTCCCCCGATACATTATCATAGCAGTGCCTTTAAGTTAGGAGAAAAGCAAGGCAGCTGCATGAGTCTTACAGTTTCTACAGCAGGCAAACACTTTGCAAAGAGCATAAGCGGCTTTTCAGTGAGCTGAATGGAGGAAGGCAAACAGACTTCAGAACGTTGTCCAAAGTGATTCCCCTGATAATGCTCAGCTTTGCATGCTGGGCTGAGAGGTTGCCAAGCACTCTGACTTTAGTCTGTTATTCAGCTCTGGCAGGCACCCAGGCACTGAGGCCTGAGCTTTGTCCTAGATACAGGTTTCTTTCATTCATACTTCCAATAAACATTCAGTGAGCACCTGCTGTATGCCTCAAAGGGATGCAAGCCTGTGCATTTCAAATACGGAAATAACGGTTTGACGTAACTGAGGGAATAAGGCCATAGAGATATTTGAGTTAAAACTGACAAATTTCCCTTTTAGTTTTTGTGAGGAATCATCACCAGCATGTCAGAAATCAGTAGGAGACTTAAGGGCTGAAGGGATATGAGGGTTCTGTTAGTATTTTGACTGTCACATCTTATTTATTCAGTGGATTCAAAACACTAAGGTAAGCAAACATATTCATATCCACCAAGTGTTCACTATATCCCAGGCATGGATCCAGGCCCTAGAGACAACACTGAGAACAAAGAGACATATTGGCTCTCAGAGCTTAGTGAGCAGAGTGGAAGAAAACACACAAGACAGTATGAATGGTGAGAGACATGTGGAAACTTACATGACGGTGTTATGGTGGAGGGCATGAGATGCTGCTGTAGATAAGTCTGCCTTGTACAACCTCTGTGGAAGGCTAATATTTAAGCTGAAGTCGAAAGAACAAATGGAGACAGCCACTGGGACAGAAGGGTCCAGCTTAATATGTTTGCAAGACACCCCCCCACACACACTGGCAAAAATCCTAATTCATGGACCTGCAGACTCCCAAGAAGGGTGCGGTAGGAGTTGCTGGGCCAAGAGCAGGCTGGGAGCAGTCGTGGGGGAAACAGGGCTCTGCCTTGAGCATTTTGACTTCTAAATGTCTAAAAAGCATGCAGTGAGGAACTAAGGAGTAAGCAAGGCGCCTACACTCACATAGGTGCTCAAAGCAAAGGGTGTTGACGCTTCATCTCAGGGCGGTGCACCCTGAAAGAATCCCAGTGGCACAACAGAGGAAAGTTTAAACTAACCATTTCCTTTATCCGACTTTATAAACATGCTCCCTATGTTTCTGTGTAGAAAGTGGGTCTTTTAGTCACTCATTGAATGAAAGTTCCTAATTTTCTTCTGTTTCCTGGGTACAAAAAGTCTACTTGGGGGACCAGTTGACCAATAAAGAGATAAATAAGTGGTATATAGGTAAATAGATGATAGATAGATAGATAGATGACTGATACATAGACACAAATGATATAGTATCCAGTGACAATGCATACTACAAAGAAAATAGGATTGAGTAGTCATGTGCCTAGAGACCATTTTAAATACGGTACATGTGTTTGCTTGAGCAATGGTGACAAGCTGTTGGCCAATGAACATTGCAAATGATATGGGTAGCCTTCCAGCAAAAGGGGATCGCAGGAGTAAGACACAGAGCTCAGAGCTTCAAAGCACAAAAGCTGGAAGAACAGAAGCAACTGCTGGGCAGAGGTCAAGAGTATGTTGCTGAGGTCCCAAGGACCGGCTCACAGGGTGCCGACGACTGTGGAGCCCTTTGGGCCACAGTTGTACAAGGAAAGTGAAGTGTCCCAATTTTTTCCAATGCTGTAACAGAATATTTGAGAACGGATAATTTATAAGGAAAAGAATGTTCCTAGTTCACCGTTCTGAGGGCTGTGGCATCTGAGATCAAGGCACTGGTCTCTGGTCAAGGCCTTACAGCTGAGTGATCACAGGATGAAAGGCAAATGATATGAGCACAAGAGAGGAAAGCTACTCCTGCAGGCCCTTAGTTCAGTGATATGACTATATCACAAAGCTACCTGACACAATCACAGCAGCTTCTACCTGAAATCCTTCATTATCCCCCCACTTCCCAACAGTGCCACACTAGGAACTAAGTTTCCAACATATGGATTCTGGGAGACAATGCAAATCATAGCTGGTGATTACATTTCTTTTTAAATTTTTTTATTATTATCATTTATTACAATTTACAGGATACAACTTGTACCCTGGCTGTGGCCCCCTCCCTTGTCTCCTCCCAACCCCACCCTCCTTCCCTCTTCTCCCTCTATAATCCTTCCCTAGTTCACTGATAGGTGAAGTCTTCTACTTGACCCTAGCCTTTCAGGTCTCATCAGGACTGGCTGCATTGTCTTCCTCTGTGGCCTGGCAAGGCTGCACCTCACCCCCCATGGGAGGTGATCAGAGAGCCTGTCACTGAGTTCATGTGAGAGAAAGCCCCTGCTTCCCTTATTAGGGTACCCACTTGGAGATCGAGTCTATGGGTTACATCTGAGCTGGGGATTTTAGGTCCTTCCCATGCATGGTCCTTGGTTGGGATATCAGTCTCTGCAGAGCCCCCAGGGCTCAGTTTTTTTTGGCTGTCTTGGTCTCCTTTTGTAGCTCCTGTCTCCTCCAGGTCTTTCTATCTTCCCTTTATTTCATAAGATTACCTGCACTCTGCCCAAAATTTGGCTATGGGTCTCACCCTCCACTTCGATACCTCAAATAGTAGAGTCTTTCAGAGGCTGTCTGTGGTAGAGTCCTGTCCTGTTCCCTGTCTTCTGCTTCTCATATCTATCACATTTGTCCGTCTGGATGAGGATTGAGCATCTTCTCTAGGGTCTTCCTTGTTGTTTAGCTTCTTTAGAAGTATAGATTTTAGTATGTTTATCCATACTAAAATTGATTGCATTTTAGTGAGTTCATTCCAATTTCTCTAAGAATAAACTTTGGAAGTCTGGTGGGGGTGGGGAGGAATCAAGAGGAACAGATTCTAGCTGTGCATGGTGTGGTGGCCAGTAGATCATGTCAGCTATACTGGAGGAAGGGACAGGGAGTCTTCAAACTATATGAGTTGAAAGTAAGTCAGTTGAGACTAAGAATTCCATGATCAGACAGGAGATACCATGATGAGTACAACAGGAAAGAGGGTTGTCTAAGCCCCTGAGTGTATGATAGCCATGTGAAGAGAAAGCAAAGAGAAGATGCCTTTGGCAGTGGGAATTTCAAGGATGAGGTAACATTTTGGGGTGTGCCTTGGAAAGCTCACATTTTACAATTTAAGTTGAATGTTCCAGCCAGGTGTTGATGTTGGCACGTAGATAAGAGTGGGCAACTTAGAAAAGAGGCAAGGCCAAGAGATACAGCAGAGGCGTCATGAGCGCTGAAGAATGTGCACACTGGGACTTCTCCAATTAAGGCAGGGTGTACAGTACAGCCTCATGCCAGATGTCCATGCTTTTCTGCAGAGTAGATGAAAGCTACATCTGGCTAATAGAAAAAAAAAACAGCAAAAGAAAAGGAATAATGCAGAATGAGTGAGAGAGAGGCAGAGAGCAAGAAAGAACAGAGAAAGGAAGCACCATTTAATTTAACTTGATCCATGGAAACTTTTAAAATTCTGACTGAATCTCTCAGCACACAATTTTATTAGATCTAGACCTTTTACTTCTTTATGGTTTTATAACCCTGCTATTCAATTTGGCCCCAATATACCTTCAAGCAGGAAGTGAGGCGGTTAATGCATATTCCCTTTAGAGAACTCTAATCATCTACAAGATTCTTCAAGATATAAATTTACATTTAATATTCTCTGTTTGGGAATACTGGTAATATACAAGATTTGATCAGATTATTTCTAATGAAATATGAATCTCTGAAGAGTGTTAATAAAAAAAAAACAGCCACCAAATCACATGTTCTAACATCTTAAAATCCATTCCAGAAGAATAAATCTTGACACATTTGGTTTTGAAAGTCATAGGATACAGTGAAACTGCAAACTAGCCCCATTGTGAGGATTGTCATTGTGTGTTTTAGGTTGTTTCTATGTCATTTAATCATTCACTTCAACAAAGGATAATGTTATTAAATAATAAAAATGATAATTATTAATGTGTTCTCCCCTGAGTGAGAGTTGTTTAATTAATGAACTACTCTAACTATAGCTTCGTGGATGGCTCACGCACAGAAGTGCAATGCGCAGGGCTATTAGGGACCTTGTCCTGATAATGCATTCTCTGAATAATTTTATCAACTGGAGTGAAATAGAAGTCCTTGTCTGTAACCCATAAATGATATTGGCAAAGAATATGAATAATCGATAAAGCTTCCCGAAATCTTGCTCGTTTTGGAAGACTAACAAAATGCAAAAAAAAGAAAAAGAAAACCTGGCTGTTCAGGGTGTAATGTAAGGCTTATGCCAGCTCGGGTTTTCTTTGAAACATCTTTCCTCAGATGTTTCTTATTTTTGACAGTTTGGGAGACAAATTTCCCTGAGCTAATTTAAGAGAAAATTCTTAGTGAGTGGTGTTTGGTTAGAGCTTTTAATGACATGGTATCTCCTCTGACCTTTAGCAGGAAGAGTAGAATTCTGCATGCTCTACTATGCCCTGCCGTCTCGCCAGAATATGATTCATAATTAATGTTAATTGGATAGTGAACCATAACAGTTCCTTACTGTAAATGTATCATTTTGTTCTTTTTTGGTATTTATATCATTCTTATAGGAAGTAGCTAAAAATAAAATTGAAAAGCTTTGGAATACATTGCCTTCTGAAGAACACCCTCAAACATTTGCCTCACAGACTATAAATTCAAGTTTGCATTATGACTCAAAAACATTTAAAAATACTTCAAGTGCTTTCATTATATGGAGAGAGACAAAGGCTTCTGTGTTATAGGTGAATGTGTATAGGCTGACTTCCAGACTCAATGTCACCAACTCAGCTGCTGGCATGACCACTCAGACATGTCCTTGTCTTCTATAGGGCAAAAGTGAGGAGAATGTAGAGAGAAAAGTTACCTGGTGATTGCCAGTCGAAGACAGGACAATGCTATAGCATCGTGTATGGTTACACTAAAGTATCTATATCTTTAATAATCCATATAAAGATTGTTATACATATATAACAATGAATGCTTTAAAAGAAATCCCATTTGTCAGGTAAAAAGAATTAAACTAAATTCAGTTCATTTGTATACAAAATTCTTAGTTTGATTGATTCATAAGTTAAAGGTTAGAATTTGGACTGTAGAGATGGCTCAGTAGTTAAGAGTGCATACTGCTGTACGAGAAGACCCAAGTTTGGTTTTCCATACCCATCCAGAAGCTCACAACTACCTGTAACTCCAGTTCCAGGTAATCCAATGCTGTTGTCTGGCCTCTGTAAGCACTCATACGTAGGAGGTGTGCACACATACATACAAATAAAACTAAGATAGATAAATAGATACATAGATACACAGATAGATACATGGATGGATGGATGGATGGATGGATGGATGATGATGAGTGGGTGTGAGAGTGGGTGGATGTATGGATGGATGATAAGTAGGTGGGTATTTAGGTAGGTAGGCAGGCAGGCAGGCACAGACAGCCAGATATGTAGAACAACCAGAAGAATGTTTAGGACTTGGTGATAAATTCTGGAGTCTAGGTATTTGATAACAACATTTTTGTTAGTATCATTTTTATAAAGAGAGGTTTTAAAGTTCAGGAATCAACTGAAAGTGATTTCTAAATTTGTAGAAATCAAGAATGGAGATGTTTATGACAGGTATGGGAACGAGGATTAGAGTGGTGAATGTCTAAAGTTCAGAATTTTTTCTTAAAGAGCGAAGTAGTGTTGGAACATCGCAATGCTTTCCAGAGCTGCCTGCATCCATTTCTTGACAGGATAACAGAGCAGGCAGGAGAGGAAGCTCATCCCTCAGGTATTGCCGCACTCCTCTTCACATTCCCTGAAAGCACACTTCAGCATTTGTGACTTCTCCTATTCAAGATACCCTAGTTCCCACACAATCTAGATTTTTTTACATTCTTTTTATTTGCAGCATATATGTAAAAAACATCCTAAATTTCTCATTTTTATGTGCCAGAGTCATGGGCTTATTGCATAATGTTTTCAACTACAATGAAAAGTCACTATGCATTCACAGAACTGTGAAAACAGGGCGACAATGTCAGTTTCAGGTTAGGGGGGAAGGCAACAGAGGCAGGAATTTTACTTTTCACGCATTTTCTTGATCAATCCTGAATTCCATCAACATAAATGCTTCTCCCAAGAGAATACTATACACCTGGGCGATTGGAGATTGTATATGGTCCTAAGAGAACCAGTGGAATACTCTTAGCTGAATCAGCTCAGTGGCATTTCACAAATACTCACTTGGAAAAGGGAATTATGGGGAGTGAGAAGGGAGACAGTGAGTGTACAAAATGACACTTCTTTCTAGTTGAAGCTGATGGAGCAATGTATGCTGGATACCCAGGATTCTGGGGTGTTGGGGGTGTTACAGCTGTTAACCATGCAAGCAGTGTCAAGGTGAAATGGCAAAGGACTACTGGTGTTAGGGATGATCACTTTGCTCTCCCTCTGCCTATTTCTCCTACCACATACTTGCCTAGCGATCTTCAAGACAAATTTATTCCAGCCATCTGCTTTTCTCTGTCTACTCCCAGGCTGCAAATGCTGCTAGGGAAAATTGGATTCCTGTGCCAACTGGCATTAGGACAGCCTCAGCTGTCCCTCTCGAGTGCTCAGCAGTCTTTCCACTTGCTTTAACCACCTTCCACTGACAGTGTCCACAACAGCTGCTCAGAGTCTTTGAGCTTCCCACGGGCTTCCTGTAGCTCTCCCTTGCCCATGTTTTCAGCTGCCCACCTTTCTGCTGCTATAGAGAAAGCGGAGGACAGGACCTCCATCCCAGAGTACCCGAGACACAGTAGGAATGTGTCAGAGAGGGTCTTCTGAACTTGGCCTCAGGCCTTCTCCCCCTTTTCTTTACATCTGCTTAAGAAAGGGAATCCTCTTTCCTCCTTCCACATTCTTGATTCTTTCTGTTTTCTGATTCCTCCTCTCCCAATATCAAGCTCTACTCGTTGTACAGCACTCATTCTGTGCCTCTCTTCCCATCTTCTATACTACGGCCAACCTCCCTTAGTCTCTGCCTGTCTGTGTCTCTTCCAGATTGTACACAGTTTTCACTAGCATGTGCTAGGGATTACTCTCAGCACTACAGAAAAATTGGGAGTGGACACAAGATGCCTGCCCTTTAATGAAGGGAAAGCAACTTATATCCTAACAGGAGAAGAACAAATAACAATGCATATGTAGCAATGGCTTAGAGGGGAAAGTGAACCAGGAATGAGGTGGAATATGCTAGGGAGGGAGTGGAGATCTGACGTTCAGATATGGGGGACACTTAAATTAGGGTCCAAAGGAACTAAAGCTATAGCCCAGTAGAGGGTCTGCATTGACGTCAGAGAAGCGGCCACTGCGCAGGTGACCACAGTACGGCAGCATAGCCTAGTCTCGGAATGACGCGTGGACAAAACGCCCATGGGATTGGGGCACAGTGCAGAGGCTCGAGGCTGGAGGGCCTGGTCCAGAGAGCCTTGTGAACTCTGGAGATACTGGAAACTCATCGGAAGGTTTTGTTCCGGGAAGTGCTATGATCTGAGAGATTTCGAAGATCTCCGTCATTCATACGGTCTGAGTTAAGCAAAGAGTATAAAAAGAGTAGAGGAAGGCTAGCAGGAGGTCACTGCAGTCTTCAAGGAAGGGGGTGTGTGTGCTGCTATATTTGTCAATCGGGGTGTCCCTCCCGTTAATTCCTTATTTAATCAAATCAGTTCCTTTCTCTGTCTTGTGCTTTCCTTCCATCTTTTCTCTCTGCCCTCCCCCTCTCTTCTTTATTCATTTTTACTTATTTGGGGTTATCCAGTTTATCACTTTACTCTTCTTCTGAAGATATTCTAGGTTAAGGTTACAAATGACCTAACCCCCAAGTGCCAAACCTAAGGTGTAAGCATTTGGGGCACCTTTATGATAGATACTTCAGGGATAGAGAAAGCCCTTTTTGATCTTTCTTGGCCTATTAAAAGTAACAGTGAGTAGGACGTTCCCACCTGGCAGGTTCTATGTTATCATGGCAACCACAGGCACTTCATCTCTCCATCATCACTTCCTTTGATCAGAATTTGGAAACTCTATTCCCATAAGGGTGAAGGTCGTGAGAGCAAGCGAAGACAGCTGCAAAAAGAATGGGTCTGTAGTTTATAGCCTCTCACCAGGACCTGACAGGTGCTTTGTGGGAAGATGGCTCACTGCTGCCTGGCCTTCTGCTTGTTTGAGAAAAGCTTGAACTCTGGGGTCAGTTTTAAGTAGTACCTTTATTTTTCAAATGGCAACAAAGAAAAGATTTAAATATGCTTATGGAGTCAGAAACATCTTTACTATATTAATCCTTCCCATCCATGATCATTAAATAGTGTTCCTCTTTCTGATATCTTCAATTTCTTTCTTCAAAGACTTGAAGTCATTGTCATACTAGCCTTTCATTTGCTATTGTTAGCATTACCCACAAGGTATTTTATATTGTTTGTGGCTATTTTGCCTGCTCTTGGGACCCTTTTCCTTCTACTGGGTTGCCTCGTTGAGCCTTGATATGAAGGCCTGTCCCTAGTCTTATTGCAACTTGTCATGCAGTGTTTAGTTGACATCACTGGGAAGCCTGCTTTTTTCTGAGTGGAAACTGTAGTGTTTTGAATAGGAATGGCCACTATAAACTCATGTGTTTGAGTATTTGGCTTATAGAGAGTGCCACTCTTAGGTGGCGTGGCCTTGTTGGAGGAAGTATATCACTGTGGTGGTGGACTTTGAGGTCTCATATGCTCAAGCTAGGCCTAGTGTGGCAGTTTCAGTCTGCTGCCTGTGGACCATGATGTAGAATTGTCAGCTCCTTCTCAGTCTTCTGCCTGTGGATCATGATGTAGAACTCTCGGCTCCTTCTCTGCCTTCATTCTGCCATGTTTCCCGCCATGATGGTAACGGACAGAACCTCTGAAACTGTAGGCCTGCCCCAATTAAATAGTTTTCTTTATGAGAGTTGCCATGATTGCGGTATATCTTCAAAGCAATAAAACCCTGAGACAGAAGCTGAGGAGGAGGAGATCTGTGGGAGAAGGGTCTGGGAGAAGTGGAGGGAAGAGAAACTGCAGTAGGAATATAATATATGAGACAAGAATTTTAAAAAATTTACAGTGCCTAAGAAGAATATATTATATATATATATATATATATATATATATATATATATACTCACAATGTGTCTTTAGTCATAAATATATATACATATATGCTTATGAGGGGAAAGCGTGTGTGTGTGTATGTGTGTGCTTATGGACCAAATGAGGCACACTGAGCTATATATACCAAGGGCCATATATTTTTATATCTGAGAGCAATGCTGCGGATAGTAATGACCCTTACAGATTTTGGCCTGGGCCTGCCTGGACCTCTAAGCGCTAGTGGGATGACTCACCATCTCCCATTTTAAGACTTAAACTCCTGCACTATTTAAGTTGTGGCTTCCCTTTTCAAATCCTGACTTGTCTTTGATTGTTTGGCGTTGCTCTGCCTACTCATAGCCTTTCAGTGACTTTTCTGCCTGTTGTGTCCCAGCTGCATCTAGTTCAGTTTGTTTCTGCTCATCTTATTCCTTAACCCCAAATATATCAGGTATTTGTTGGCTCTCTCTCTGTAGTACCTTATTCCTTCAGCCGCTATTTTGGTCATTTATCCTGTTGTTGGAGTCGAAAGGGCTATGTTGGAATCCTTGCTCTCTAGTGAATGACTTGGAAAGATACTATATCCTCTCTATGCCTCAGTTTCTTCATTTGTAAGCTGGGGAGAGTCTGTTCCAGTAGATTCCAAAGAACGTGCCTACAGCCATTTGTAAAGGCAGATCTTGTCTCGTCCACTTGGTGCAAAGAAACTGAAATGAAAGGCGTTTATTTCTGTTTCACTCCACAAGCCACCGTTCTCTCTCAGATCTTCCACACATCTTCTTTCTCTTCACACACTTTAAATGTTGTTATCGCATCCAGACGACTGCCTTTGTGTTCTCATCTCAGCCCGTCTGCTACATGAGTAGCTCTTACTTCTTTAATTTCAAAGGATATTCTTCAAAAAGGGGCTTCTGATGCTGAGGAGATGGTCCAGTCACCTTCCCACACAATATGAAGGCCTGACTTTGGATCCCCAAAACCCACATGAATGCAGGAATGGTGACAGGAGACTGTAATCCCAGAAGCATCAGGAGACAGATCTGTGGGGAAATCTGACTGGTCAAACTGAAGAGTTCCGGGTTTATTGCGAGTCCCTGTTTCAATAAACAATGTGGGGATGAATCAAGCAGACACCTGATCCTGATCTCTGGACCCCCACCCCCACCCCATGCATACATGTATGGCTCCTAAATTTAACCCATCTACCCTGTGCTGGTTAGTTTTATGTCAACATGACATGAGCTAGAGTTATATAAAAGGACAGAACCTCAACTGAGAAAATGCCTCCATAAGATTTGACTGTAGGGCATTTTCTTAATTAATGATTGATTCAGGAGGGCCTATCCATATTGTGAGTACTGCCATCCCTGGGCTGGTGGTCCTGGGTTCTAGAAGACAGCTGGCTGAGCAAGCCATGATGAGCAACCTAGTAAGCAGCACCCCACCATGACCTCTGCATCAGATCCTGGCTCCAGGTTCCTGCCCTGTTTGAGTTCCTGTCCTGACTTCCTTCAGTGACGAAGAGTGATGTGGAAGCATAAGTCAAATAAACCCTTTTCTCCACAACTAACTTTGGTCGTAGTGTTTCATCATTGGCATAGAAAAGTAGCTGAGACAGAGCCTTAACTATTTTATCATTTTATCATTAATTTACTGAGTAGCTGGGTGCTCCTGCACTCACCTAAAATTCAATATAGATAAAACTAGGCTAAAGATTTTTTTTCTGAATTTTCAGTGTTGTGTGCACCAACCCCCTTTTCTGTTCTCAGCGTAGTAATACTGGCTTGCAGTGGTGATGCTGAAACAGGTGATACACAGATAGGGCACCATCAAGGCTTCCCACATAGGACCTGTCTGCTCATTTCTCTACTTTCTGTATCTCATTACCCTACAAGATTTTGAAGTGTTGTCAGTATTCCTTGACCAAACTTCTGCCTTTACTATGGCCATTTTCAAGGTCTTATATGGTTAAAGAAGAAGAAGAAGAAGAAGAAGAAGAAGAAGAAGAAGAAGAAGAAGAAGAAGAAGAAGAAGAAGAAGAAAAGAAAGAAAGAGAAAAAAGAAAAGAAAGAAACGTGATGTTCAAGGCTTAAGTTGTGCTATTGTGTACATATATCACTATTTCCTACATTCTGTTTGGCAAAACTAAAATGCCTGGTCCCAACCAACTGGGAAAGGACCACTTTTGCCAAGATAAGCTCAGACTTCTGAAGATCTCTCCTTTAATCCCCTCTACGACTTACCAGATGTATGTGCCAACTTTTCTTCTTCTTCCAAGTGTTATGTGTTCCTACACTGTCTTTGTCTAGAGTACTCAGCCTCTTCAACCTCAAAAAGCTTCTTAGAGAATCAAGACTCATCTCAAATGTTACTTTTTCTAAGAAGATTTACCGAGTCCTGTAGCCTCGATTTGTGCATCTGTACATCCATAGCAATTACACCATTTTAGTATGTTTAACTTATATATGTATAACTCTCAGAAACTGGAAATTTCATGAAGTGAAGAAATAAGTAATGTGTCTTATGCATAATTCTATTGGGTTTAAAGCCCTTTTTTGTTCAAAACTTTATGTTATGATGGCTCGACTGATGTTTATTGGATAAATGAATCAATATAGTGCAAATTAGAATTCTGTATTTCTGTATTTTGAAAAGTCTTAGGTCATCATTTTTCTGCCTGCCAGAGTTTTATTATTTGTCAGCTCTAAAGCTCACAGGGCTTAAGAGGAAAGATTAACAGCAGTGCTTTCCAGCAGCTAGGTTAGCAGACATTTCTCGGAAGATTATATAGAATCATGCAGTAATTCCCCAGCTGCCTCTCAACTGAAGGTGGAGCTTACCAGCATCGTCCCCTCTTGGACTGATCAGTTTTCCAAACTGCAAATCTTAAAACCAGTGACAGCGTTTGGAAAGAGAGCCCTCTCTCTAGGTTATCTGGGAACTGGTGGCTTTCTCTTCTTCCTCTTGCATGAAGCCATGCCCTATGAAAAACCAGTGAAGGGCAGTGCAAGCTGTGAGTCCCAACTAATACAACTGTGCTGGAGTTCAAACACTAAATAAAGACAAGAACAAGCTCTGGAAAGGCCCAGAGACTTCAGGTTCTTTTATTAGTTCCTGTCCTACTCACGTGGAAAATCAACATGTGCTTCAATGTTAAATGAGAAATGTCAAGAGTGGTCTTGCTTGACAGCTTCTGCCTTTCATATTCAACCAGAGCTTCAACACAGTGGATCCAAACCATGTTTCCCTGTATCTTACACTAAGACTTCTCTCCCACATTCCTGTGTCTGACTGACTCCTGGTATTTCTGTTCAGATGATCCACAAAGATCTCTCATTCAGCATGTCAAAGAAATGATTAACCACCTTCACTTCCACACCTATTGCGACTCCTCCCTTGCTTGCTAAGTTAATTGTGCCATCATTCTTCCATCTAGGCAGGACTGGAAACTCAGGGTCATCACCGACAGCTCCTGCTTTCCTGTCTACTGACTGTGCTCATGCTCCCGCTGCTGAAGCACTGTAAGAGGGCCTCATGCATTTTAAAAGTGCTATTTACATTTTATCAGATGATTATTAAACTTTTGATTCTTAGGATACTGTGTAGTGCTTAGTGAATTCTTAAGTAAACGAGTGAATCAATGAATAAAAGGATGATCTGGATAGTGTCTTAACACATGTTAAGGTCTTTTTTTTTTTTTTGAGGTTTTAAGTACACAATTTTTCCCTTCCACTTCCTCCTTCTAAAACATTCCAAAGATTTCAAATTTATGGCCCCTTTTTACCTAATTGTGTGTGTGTGTGTTTGTGTGTGTATAGAGAGAGAGATGTGTGTGACATGCTTCATCCATGTTATGTTACTTTTATGTATGTGTTTTCAGGGTTGAACATTTAAGGTGGATACTTATACACTTGAAAAAACGTCCATCTTAGTGCTAACAGAACAGTCACAAAGACAAGCATGGCTCCTAGCTGTCTAGCTTCTCTTTTCAAAGATTTATTTGTATTCTTTAAGTGTGGGGGGGTGGGGGTGGATGCTGCTGTGTACATGCTCACTGAGTGCAGAGGTGCCAGATCCTGCTGGAGCTGGAGTTTTCGGGCAATCGTCAGCCACCTGATGTGGTCCCTGGGAAATGATGGAGTCCTCCACAAAAGCTGTAAGCAGTGCTGCTCACTCCTGGGTCTCCTCTCCAGCCTCCTCTCTTGCCCGTAACCTCTGTATCACTCAGTGTTTCAACCACCAGCTTTAAGCTCTTGTAACACCAAACTTGAAACCAAGCATTTCTAAAACTAAACTTGAATTCACTCTGCAACTCAGGGTTTTGTGACGTCGACAACTACGATGAACTTTAACCTTGTCAAGAATGAACCTTTCTGCCTGGCCACTAGGGTTCTTTTAGTTCTCCAGGCCACGCTTAGAGGACTCAGCTTCCTTGTGTACTTCAGGATCAGACTTCAGCAAGGCTTAAAAAAGGAACATACCCTCACAGTGAGTGAGGTTCTTTACCTACAAGCTTGTGTGTTAATTGAAATGGCATAATATGGTAAAGCCATAAAAAATCTATGTGTGCCCTATTTTCTCTAGTAGTCCTGATAAAAATTATATATTGTACTTAGAAGTTCTTTGTGCCTGGCTTAGTACATTGTATGCAACAGTTAGGTAGTAATTCCAAATGTGAGTTTGGCATTAACATTATACTTGCTCTTATTATATATATATGGTTATTCATCTTTGAAAGAGAATATTAAAAATGTATTTCTGTATTTGCACATAATAAATTCTTTTCAGTGAATGTTAATTCCCTAAGTCAGCACAAACATGAAAACTGAGCATTCTTTTCCTTGGTTGGAAATCATTTCAATGGTAATAACAATTTTTGAACTTTGCACTTCTAAAGCAAATTATATTTAAACACTCTCAAGTGTTGTTTGAGTGTGCATGGCATACAGGTGTGAAAAAGGTAGCTCTACACTGGAGTGTTAGGTTTGCAAACAGGACTGCAGTCACAGCCTGAGGAAAAGACAAAAGCTTTTCTCAAGGGCTTCCTTCTGCATTTGCCCTTCAGAGGTAAGACGGGAAGCTTAGCCCTTATAACAGCCCTTGACTTTATTATGCCTTGTGAAGCTATTTATTTTAATCATTTCACTTCTTTCCTAGATTTCCAGGAGAGGAGAGTGTTGACCTGCAATATTCCATGTTCATGATTATTTCCTTTGCTTCTGGTACATTTGCCCATCATTGTAGCCCCGGCACATTCTCAGGTGTCTCCCACCCTTCTTCTGCCTTCTCTTTGCTAGAATTCACTTAGTGAGAGCTCAGAATGCAGGCTCACATGCTTATGAAGCAAACATTCCCCCAATCAAATCTGTGGCAACATAGGATTTGAAGAAATCATCCTGTGAAGTGGCCATCAAAGAAGCTGCTTTTCAGATTAAAGGTTAAAAATAATTACTTCCCACCAGACCTTCAGAATATATATATGTGTGTGTGTGTGTGTGTGTGTATGTATATATATATATATATATATATTCAAAAATTTGTTTGTTGAGAAAACTCAAATTGGTATTTTGGTCACTCAAAATGATGCATATCAAAAGTATATGAATACAGAAAACAAGTATGCACCATTTAAAACAAAAGATCTCCTGCCAGCTATACAAAAAAAAAAAGATTTTGTCTTTTCTTCCCAAATATTATGCTGCTTTTTAACAAAACATATTCTGGTTGAGTATTTTTGTGACTACTAAAGCTAATCTGAGAATACAAAGATAGAAAGTAGGTAGGTAGGTAGGTAGGTAGATAGATAGATAGATAGATAGATAGATAGATAGATAGATAGATAGATAGATAGACAGAGTGCATTCATGTATGTGTTTTGTGTGTGTGTGTAGGTCAGAGAACAATGTTCAGGAGTCGATTCTCTCTTTCTACCAGGGATTGATGAGCGGCTTTAGGTTCTGAGCCACCTCACTAGTCCGAGCTTTTTCCTTTCTGTACACTAACCAGAGTTGGGGGTATAGAGAGCAGTGGAAAAGTAGTGAAGGCTGAGAAGGGAGAGAGCAGTTCCCACCTGCCCACTGCCAGCACCACATCACAGGTCACTGTTTGTTTTTTTATCAGGCCTGCTGCTCTCAGTAGGCCGGAAAGCTTTGATCTCCGTGGCTGCACATAAGGCAGGCTGTTCACTTGACGTGTACATTTAATTCAGCTTGTTCTGCACAGTGCCCCAGCCTGGCATTCTTCCATAGAAGGAATTCACAGCAGCTTCCCTACAGCACTCTTGCCCCTGCCGTGAAAAGCAGCCCAAGGTGGCTATGTGTTTGATGCACGTGCTGTAGGCTGAAAACCCCAGCAGCACTGCCTTCCAGTCCGGCCAGGCAAGCCAGGGCATCCCGGGGCCGGCTGTCCCACAAAGGCCAACCCGAAGTGTCCTGTTACTTCAGATTTTAAAGTAAGCGAATGAGTGACAACCTGTCTTAATGATGTTTGCCTGTCAGCTTATGTCGGAACAAATGCCTTTGTGTGTATATATAATTTCCTCTTTGTGAAAGTGTTGTCAGACTCTGCTTTGAGTATGATTTTTAGATAGAATTGGTAAACACGTTAGACACACTTCTCGTGGAAACGTGCACTGTGAGTGCATTAATGAGAGTCTGGTGTGGAATAATGCTAGGAGGCACGGGGGGGGGGGTGTTTCTACTTTGAGTGTAATGCCCTCTTCTAAATAAATGCCGTCCAAGTCTATGTATAATGGTGGTTTCAATTAAAGAAGCCACGGGCTTAAGCGGATGGCTGCATTTGGGGTGTTAGCACAAACATGCCACACTTGCTAGAGAAATCTCACATTCTCAATAATTGTACAGAAATGTGTCACATTCCCTTTCACACAGTTTCTGGTCTTTAATGTTTTGTGAAATATCTGCAAGTCCAGATGTTGCCACCATAGTAAAGGGAGGAGTGAGGAGCTTGAAAGGTCGAGTCTAGTTTTAGAGGTCAGCATGGAGGCACAGGGAGAGTGGGGTGAAGGAGCCTGAATGCCTGCAGCCTGGAGAAAAGACACAGTCCTTCAAAGGCTTCTAATGCCCTTCAGAAGACAATGGGCAATAAGCAAGATAATTCAAATGAAACACTGAATAGTCAGCCCCTTTGGAACTTCTCAGCATCTTGCTTAAACTTTTGAAATAAGGCACACAGTCACACATATTGAAAGCATTTTAAGATAGTATCTTAAGAGAGAAATGACTTTATAAATACAAAATTGAGAACATGACATTTAGATTCTGTGTCAAGCCTTGTCTAGAAAAGGCAAGCATCATCGTCTTGTTGGCTGTGTCCTATTGCTTGGACACCAGATGCCTCACTTGGGATCCATTCTTTTCACATCAGCCAGGGAGAGCATATTACTGATCCCTGACAGTGGATGGTAGAAGGGTCTGCATATCATGGGTATCTGCTCAGGAATGGATGAGGCCCCAGAGTGGATGCTCTTAGGATACTATCTGAAAATGCATTCCATATATGTGGCTGTGTGCCTTATTTCAGCAGTTAAAGCAGGAAGCTGAGAAGCTCCAGAGGGGCTGCCTATTCAGTGTTTTATTCAAATTATCTTGCTCATTGCCCATTGCCTTCTGAAAGTCAGTGTTATCCTAATTTTTGCAAATAAACATACAGAATATCTAAGACTTGTGGAAGTTGAGTATCTCAGCCAGGGTCACACAGCTAATCATTGGAGGGAGCAGGGTTTGAATTGGGTTCTATTTTTAAAAATTCCATGTTCTGTCCACTTTGAGGCATCCTCTTCCAATAGCCTCTTTGTTTAATTGAAATTTTCACTCAGATATAAGCTAGGGATGCAGTAGCAAAGGAATATGCAAATAAAGTTAGATTTTCCTTTGAAAACTTGGGAACCTCATTTGAAGTCCAAAGTGTTTTTGATCCAGTGCCTGGATTTTTGAGCAATGGAAGCATTGCCAGACACACTGGGCTTTGTTCCTCTTTGTTGGTTTCACATTGGAGCCACCTAGGGAAAGTAAAGACATACTGATTTCTGATCTCGGCTCCCAGAACTTCTTATTGGTGTGAGATGAGGTTTAGACATCATGAATTTTTTTAAGCTTTTCAGGTGATCCTAATGTGTAGACAGACAAATAGACATTTCTGCTCACCTAAAGTCCAGACCCCTTCATTCAAATGTTTTCTAGCATTCTCTGCCTTTATGTCCTTCCGGCATCTCAAACACAACGAGTCTAAAGCAGAATCTCTGTCTTCTCTCTCATATATGGCCCTATTCTCCCTGTATATCCTTTTAAAAGAAAATGTCAAGTACTCTTTATGGCATTGACTGAATGAAACTTACTATTCTAATTTACTCATTAAAAACAAATCTAAGTCTGAAAAGAAAGAAAAGGTCGGCTCATGATTTTTAAACATATAGTTTGGCCTTGGGATTCTCAAAACCTGGCAAATTCAAGCACCAGTTAATACTAGAAGTGTTGAGAGAAATTAAATGTTCTACATCTGAAAGTTAGTTGAAATTTGCATTATTCGTAAAAGTGGGCCAATCTATCAATTTCAAATAAGTGTTTATGGTTGCTTGCCTCTAACATTTTTAGAGTATTTACATACCCAGAGACAGAATGTCCGGTGTCAAATGTAGCCCATTTTCAGACTTGAAACATCTCCTGTTGAATGAAAGGGATTATTTCACCAGTAAAACTGACACATGGCAGAGAATGGCAAATGACGTAGTGAAATAAAAGGGTGTGTGTGTATGTTAGGAAGTTTTCTATTGTAATCACTTCGTGAAAGCCCCAGGTCAATATTCCTGAAGAGAAATAGCATCAAGCCAATAGCTCAGATACCTGGGGAGTACAGAGTTGTTCTAAGCAATTCAGAAGTCAGTGGTTGACAACCAAGGCCTGCTTCTGAGGATTAATTTCCTCCTCATCACCCTGCTTCTGCTCTGTCTCCAGGCCACTTTGAACATTGCCACTCAACATTGCCTCAGTATTAGTCCATCAAAGTCAGTTTCCCTCTTCTAGAAGTCTTAGAGAAGCCTAGTATTCGAATCTCACTGAGCTCACTTCTGACCTGCTGATCCAGCCTTGCTCGACAATATGAAATCCAAAGAGAGTTAACCCACTCAAAACTACCAGAGACCCCAGAGAAGGGGTCATACAGAGGGACATGTTGTAGGATGAAGAGCTGGGCTCAGCAAGTCAGAAGTCCTCATGTGCTCTGCAGACACAGGGAGAAAGAGTGTGCATCCATCATACTAACAAGCTGATAAAAGTTTATCTTGGGATGAATCCTGGAGGATGAACAGGGTTGGGGGAGACTTAAAAAAATGTGAAGTACCTAATTTTCAACGGCAGTATGGCTATGAAGCATACCACACATCTGTGACCACACCCCTTACTACACAGCTCTAAGAAGCCAAGTCTGTGCTTATGGCAAAATGTTTGGGTTTCCGAATTAAAGTTATGGTTTATAATGTTTATCATATGACTCAGATACTCAGAGGTCAGGTCTCTCCCCTCAAATCCTAGATCTTTTAAAGTGAGAGCCTCTCAAATTTGTTTTTTTTTAACATGATCATTAAAATATTTTCATGAAATTCGAAAGAGTGTATTCAAAGTGGTTTCTCTAATGCTTTTTTCCAGCTCCATCTACTCCATTATAAATTTATTCATCAAAGACACCATCTATGTCCTGTGACTATCCCCAGCTACTGATTCAGAATAAAATTTCACTTAATTTTGTTTAGCAAAAACTTGGCAGTGCAGTTCATGATGATTTTTAGGAGTAATTTGTGTCAAAAAAAATGTTTCTCTGATATTACCCTCCCCAACAATTTAAACAAGTCTTTCAAGCAGTGTGTACCTTTCTAAAGTGGAGATAATATTGACTGGTAATGCAATGCCTGCTAATAATGTTGGGAATAACAAATGGAATTGGATAACTGGATAAGCTCTGTAAACAGCATGTATTGTGCAAATAAGTGTGAGGTAGTGTTATTGGAAATCATATCTTCTATGAGGAAATTGGATAATAATCGTAGTGGCTTTTATTGCAAGCTAGCTCCATCTCATCTTCATTAAACTGACACCAGAGCTTATTATAATAATTTAGCATCATGAGTAATGCTCTGCAACTGTGTACTGTAGAAATAGATACAAGGTTGGGAACTTGTACACCTGGAATATGTACTGGTAGGAACTAAGGGAACTGTGGGGCAGAGGAACCCTAAGCAAGAAGCATCAGCTAGGAGCTGGTAAACCTCTCCATCAGGGTGTGAACAGGGAGAATTCTCTGCCTGCTGTTGTGGCTAAAGTCTATGCCTGTGATCCCCAGAATGAAGCAGAGGCAGGAGGATCATTACCTTGAGGTCAACCCGGGCAAGTAAGTTCTAGGCCAACCAGAGCTATATAACAAGAACCTGTTTCAAAAAACCTGCAGTGACAAAACATTTTTTTTAATGACCATTCTCACTGATTGACAGTGATGATCAAAAATAGACATGTGGAGAAGTGGCTGAGTGCCCAGGAGAAAGCAAGATCTTGAACAAAGGGAAAAATGGGAATGACAGAGAGAGGAAATTACATGGGGCTAAGCCCCACGGCCACAGCTGTGAGCCACAGAAGCAGTGAGTGTGGTGGGAAGGGAAAGCTAGGGACAACAGTGATCCTATGTATATGACATTAACTCTAATGTCTGTTTCCTAGCTGTCCTTCCTATGTCACAGAAATATTCTCATTGATAATTACGATGAATGAACAACCAGAGCCAGACATATACTTGGTAAAAAACGTTTCTTATGTTGATCATTGTGTTTACATAACAATGCCAGTATGATGAATAAGTAAAACATCTTCAATGTAAACATTTTAGTAACTACTAAATTGTTCAATAAATGATGTTGTCTTGAAGTGCATATGAAAGAAAGAAAGAGGCAGAGAGAAAGAAAAAGAATGAGAGAGAGAGGGAAAGAGAAAGAAAGAAAGAAAGAAAGAAAGAAAGAAAGAAAGAAAGAAAGAAAGAAAGAAAGAAAGGAAGGAAGGAAGGAAGGAAGGAAGAAATTTGTCTTTTTTGAGACTGGATTTTTTTTCTCTTAACATGATAACATATTGATATATTTGAGAAAACCCCCTTCTCATGATGGAAGGATAATCAGTAATGTAAACAGAAAAAAAACTTGCATTGTTCTATAGAGGAGAGATACATGACCTCAATTCATCAGCAGACCCCTCAGGCTTTGCTAAATGTCACTGCTGTCCTGAACAAGCCCTCAAGCCATGGGTCCCTTGGAGCTCTGGATCTACAACACGACAAAGGACATTTTTCTTGTAGATTCATGTATACAGAGTTGTGGTTCTCTTAACGTTTCTTACTACAGAAGTTAAGGGCTTCGTTTTTATCTTTTGATATTGCCAATTTTTAGAATACATGAATACACATGCCTATACAAATATACACATGTGTATCCACAAACATGGCCCACATGTGCAGCACATGTTAAGTCTTCCCAAACAAGAAGTGGTTGCCTCTAGAGTGGCTGACTCAGTGAGTCTAGGAGAAGCTTGAGGCTCCACACACTTTAAATTCTATCAATTAGTTAGTTGGTTAGTTAATTAGCTAGTTAGTTGGTTGGTTGGTTGGCTGGTTGGTTAGTTGGTTGGTTAGTTGATTGGTTGGTTGGTTGCTTAGATGGTTAGTTACATACTTACTTAGCATGGAGGAGGGAGATCCAGGTGCATACATGCTATGGTGTTGGGTGGAAGTGAGAGGTGTCGGTCCCTGCTTTCTGCTTTGCCCATGACAGAGTCTTTGTTGTTTCCTAATGACTGAGTACACCAGGCCAGGTGGCCCACAACTTTCTAGATGCTCTCCTGTCCCCACCTCCCATGTCATAATAGGAACACTGGGATTACAAGCGGATTCTGACAGCTCTACGTGGGATCTGGAGACCTCACTGGTGCTCAGCAAGCACTTTACCCAAAGAGCCAGCTTTCCCACCACATAATCTATGGATTTTTAAATTTTGTTGATACTGGTCCAGGGTGAAGAATGGTAGAGTTACAACTTTCTAGTTTCATGCTCATGCTTTGTGACTCTCATTAAATTTCTTTGATCTTGATTTGACATTTCCATGTTGTCATTTTACTCTTTTCATTCCATCTTCATCTTGGGGATATCTTTAATATAGAGCTAGAATGTGATTCTTAAGGGAGGCTACATCTTCCCCATGTCCTAAAACGATAATTTTCTCCCAAGTGTACATGCAGGGTACAGAGATAAGGTTTGAAAGACCGTAAATTGGGTGTCAGATTCCCAGCAGGGTGTGTCCTAAAGTGTAAGCCCTTTGTTCTTCCAGGGGAGAATCCTCCACAAAAACAAAGTAGTTAAAAGTCATGGTGACTTTCACAACCACATATGCAGCTCTCAATCAAAAGATCTTATAAAACTATAAACTAAGATTATTCCCCTTCTTTGTGTTACATGCCTCTATAAGAAACTGAAAATTCCAAAGGAAGGATTAATTAAAGCATTGAAAATATAAAATAAAATCAAACACACAGGGACATCTGGGTAGCACAATTCTTAGCTGGTTTTGCTAACTGCATAATATAAGGAAGCAAAGAACAGAATGACAGTGTGATTAGTTAGACTTTTGTTGCTGCTGTTGCTGCTGTTGTCTGTGTCTTTACTATCAAATGGCAGTCAACAGAACTATTACCTGATAAGTTTGATTCTTTCATAGAAAGTATTGGGGTGGTTAAATTTTATCTAAAGCATTCTAGACAAAGGACTAAGTGATGCTTTATTTTTTTCACTCTTCTATGAAAGAAGTTTCTCTGTGTTACAGATGAAATAAAAGTGTCATAGAATTTTCTTAAATCTCTTAGCTCATAATATTGTTCTTATTCTGTAAATACAAAAAAAGTCTCTTGCAAATCTGCTGGAAATGCTGGTGTCTCCCCAGGTGACCCCTTTGGCTCTAGCACCTCAGGGCTCAATATTGCCAGGAAGTAGTGAGGCGAGCATGTTGCAGGTACTGCTCACATGATGCTAGGAATGGCTGGGGTTTACGTCTCCCACACAGGAACACAACTCAAAGTTTAGGGTGTAGAGAATGTCCCCATATTTTGTTCTTTCTATATATCACCTGTCTACACAGAATGCACACTGAAGCAAGCCTTTTCCCCCGACCTCTACCCTGACCTGCTTAGGTAGCTTTCAACCAGAAATCTTCGTTAGAATTCCTTGACTTCAAACAGGAGTACACCAAATGTATATCGAATGCATTTAGATAAAGGACTAAAAGGCAGCTGTGCTCAGAATGTGAAGAGCAGGATGTAAAGCTCTCAGTTACTGCTCCAGCACCACACTTGCCTGCATGCTGTCCACGATGACGATAATGTGCTAACCCTCTGAGACGATAAGCTAACTCCCAAATGCTTTCCATTATCAGAGTTGCCTTGATTATGGTGTCTCTTTACAGCACTAGAACAGTAGCTAAGATACAGACATGCACCATAAATACAGCAGAAGGAAGAGGAGGAAAAGGAAGAGGGATCAGAGACTAATGAAAAAGTATGAGCTAAAGGAAAACACCCCGAAGGAAAGAAGAAAGATGTGGCTCTTTCTACCATTCTTTCATCCCCAGTGTACAGTGGTTTTTGTTGAAGGACAGGACTCTGATCAGAAACTACAGTGGTATTAGGACAACAATGCAAGACCAAAAGGAATGGTAACAGTTACTGTAGGAAGAAATACGGGAGTGAGAGAAGTAGAAGAGAAAAAAGGGTCAGAACGAAAGTGAGAGGAGAAACAGAAGTGAATGTTGTGGAGATGAGGAACAGACCACAGACCATATTATGGTTGTCCTGGATGGCATATCATTTCAGTCTACCAATATCTCATTGCTCCTTTATATCCTTAGGAGACTTCAAGTAACTAGCTCCAAAAAAAAAAATCTCTTCTCCATCTGCATCTTTTCTAGTCAGGCTCACTGATAAGATTTTTTTTTTCACTAAATGTCTTTTCTTCTAAGGTAAGCTTAGAAGAAGATATATTAAAGTCTTACTGTGGTCTGGGAGTGTGGCTTGGTTGGTAGAATGCTTTGCAAAGAGGAAGCTTTGTGCTTGATCCCCAGAACCACCATAAAAGTCAGGTGTAGTGATAATGCACACCTGTAATCACAGCACTTTATAGGTAGAAGTTAAAGGATCAGAAATTCAAGGTATTTCACCTGGGGAGACCAAGGCCAAGCTGTGCTATATGAGACTTTGTCTCAACAGAAGAAAACAAAATCTTAAAAGTCTAACAGGGGCTAGAACAGTAAAACTCACAGTGCAAGATCTGTGCGTCTTAGTTCCAAGCAGCATAAATACCTTTAAGCAACTCCTTACCTATGAGATTAAAATCCTGGAATTACCTGTAAAGAGCAGAGCTGATAGATTGCAGCCATGTGAGCACTGTGTGGCACACTAGAGAGATGCTGACTACCTCTCTTACTGGATATGGGTAGCTACAGGATCCTTGGTGAGTCTCATCAGCTCCCTGACTTCAGCTTACCCAGGTACACTGTGACAGTCATGACCACTGCACAGAGTGCTCAAGGAAGGGCATGTCAATAAACTTGTACAGATCATTATAGATCATTGGGATATAAGTATATTGCAGGGTCCTGGCAGGATACAAACTCTATCCAGAGAAAGAGACTTTTGTAGAGATTGTTTACATGAGCGTTGGCAGAGATAAGAAAGTGGGAGGTAGAGGTGCCTGCAAGCTGTCACGTGGGAAATTATGACTTCCCTTAAGCTGAAGATAAAGGAAACAGTTTCTTCTATCTTCAGCTGCAGGAGGAGATGTGGAGGAAAGCCCACAGGAGCTTAGTTGTAGTGTAGTCCTCTACCATCTGAGAAACAAAAGGGCCATGCCTCCAGCTTCTGCAGTCTGAGCTGAGGCCTCTCATTGCCAGACTCACAGGAGAGGGAAACCTGTTCTCAGAAGTCAGTCTCCCTGACACACAGCAAAACAAAGATGGGTAGCAATGGATAGGGAAGGTAGAAGAGCTCAGGAGGCAATCAACAGAGGTTTTTGTGGCTCTCATCCCTGACACACACACACACACACACACACACACACTTCTTCCTGTTTTCAAATAAAACTGTATAGAGTTGGAAGAAACTGATTCTGTTTAGCTAATGATCCCAACAGTGATTGCTTGCCAAGTCCTGCAAACATTGCTTTTTATCCCCTCAAATTTCAGGACCCCCCTGAGTATTCAGGATCATTCAAATCCTGTTTCTATTGTACTTAAATATTCTCTATATTTTTAAGAGAATCTACGTTTCTTTCAAAATACTTTATTTAGTAACTCACTTCCAGTGAGACAATTTAGCACTAATGATACCAGATTTCCAAGAAGACCACTGTTAAGGTTATTTTTATAAAATTGTGTTTGTCTCTCAGTTTCTCTAAGAAGCTTGGCTATCACACAAATACTTGAGACCCTTTCATATTTGTTTAATAATAAGCTTCACAACACAATAACTGAGCAGTTACTGCTCTGTTCTTATCCCTCTAGCTAACTTGGCTTCTTCCAAGTGCAAATCCCAGAGATACTTATGCTTTATAGCTTTCTTGTTCTAGCTTTCCCTATTGATGTCTCCTGGACATCTGCCTGTGACTGAATCCCCTACTTTCTCCTCTAACTCCTCCTCCCCTGGCTGGTAGGAAGTCTAGCCCTATTCTCTCCCCTGCTCAAAAATTGGCTGTAAGTTGCTTTATTGACTTATCAGGAGACAATCAGGGAGCAGTGTTTACACAACATTGAGACAGGAGATTCTCAGAACAAGGATTGCAACCTGATATGGGGGATTACAAAGTCACCATTTAAATTACACAGTAACCTTATGCCTACAGACCACAAAGGAGAAACTGAAGTAGGAACAAGCAGCTTTCTATGTTTAAGTCTGCCCTATCTTTTTTATTACTACTCTTAGCCAAGTCTGCTTGTTTATGTATGTCCTCCAGCCAACATAAGCTGCTGGAATAGGATGAGCATCTCCCTCCTTCCATAGAGGTAGAGAATAGTCAGAGGGTCTGGGTTGGTGGATCTGAAGGACTGACAAAAGAGGCTCATGCTCTGAAGCTTGAGATGGAAGCAGAGGCCTTACAAGGAGATGAGAAGCTGTGAGACACTTGGCGAGCATACCGTGATGCTATGATTTCAATATGAGCCCTACGGCCCACGCATTTGACAGTTGTCCTACTTTCATTCTGTTGCTGTGACAAGATAGTTCACATAGTATCAGAGCATTACATTACACGTCAGTCACTAATGAGGAAACAAAAATGATGTCTCTGCAATAGAAAGATCTAGCTGACAAGGCTCCATTGAGCTTTTGAGCACAGTTCACATGGCCAGCTCTAAGGCAAACTCACACTCTGTTATTATATGGAATATGAAATGCTTAATCTAAATCTAGACACTAGGAAACAAACAGTTCAGATTTAGGGACATTGTACAATGAAGCACAACTAACAGGGACTATTAAAAATTGCCAATATCTTCAATATTAAAAATAGTATGGACAGGACTCTAAATAAGAATAAACTAGAGATGAAAGAGTATGAACCTCCCACTGGTTGAAAGACATTACTGAGGCAACTGGGGCAATTTGAATGCAGATGACATTGCAGGTATTCTTAGTGCAGGTATTATATTTGTGAATTGATTTAATAGAATTTGCAGAAATGCCTGCGAAGTATTTAAATGCCACCAGGATGACAACTTACTTTCAAGGAGTTTGGCAGCCACCATGACATGTTATGTGAAAAGAAGGGAAGTAATTGTGACAAAATGCCAGTAACTGATGAAGGGCATGAAAACAGGTTATAAAGCAATTTCTGCTCATGTGCTTCGATTTGTTCTTAAAAATAAAGATGTGGGAGGAAAAAAAATTGATTTCCTGCTGATCTCACTTTCTTAGAAATGGAACCCAAGCTTTCAATCACCAACTGGAGCATTCAAACCCAGACCTTTCTGATCTCACCCTGTTCTTAGTGAAAATAAAAACCTCTTTTTCTCCTCCTCCTCCTGCTTCTCCTCCTCCTCCTTTTAGAATTATAGGTACTATTTTAATCTCTATTTTATTTAGGGTCTCTTAAATGCCTCTATCTCCTTCCAACACCCCAATCCTATGTAAAAGAGAAAGGAGGTTAGAACGGACAGGAGACATAGACCTCTTTAGCTCCTTCCGGCTGTTTAGG
>CM053750.1:14486836-14509125 GCA_028658305.1 Pachyuromys duprasi | reverse complement strand
CAGCATGACCTTCCTATCCTATAGGTCTATATAAGTGAGTATATACCATATGTTTCTTTCTGCTTTTGGGATACCTCACTTAGGATGATCATTTCCAGGTCCCACCATTTGCCTGCAAATTTCATGATTTCCTCCTTTTTAATTGCTGAGTAGTATTCCATTGTGTAAAAGTACCACAATTTCTGTATCCATTCCTCAAGTGAGGGACATCTGGGTTGTTTCCAGGTTCTGGCTATTACAAATAAAGCAGCTACAAACATAGTTGAGCAAATGTCCTTGTTGTGTACTTGAGCTTCTTTTGGATATATGCCTAAGAGTGGTATAGCTGGGTCTTGAGGAATCACTATTTCTAATTGTCTAAGATAGCACCAAATTGATTTCCAGAGTTTCTTATTACTGAAATTATGAGAATCTCTAGGTTGGAGTGGAGGGCCCAAGTTGGTTTGTGGGTGTTCTGACTTCCTCCTACCCCACACTTCCTTTTTCTAGGACTGTTTTGGAAAGCATTTTGAATTCATCCAGTGTCAGTGATCAACAGCCAAAGTAAATTCTTGAAGATTACTGAGTCTAAACAAATACGAATTTCCACCATATGGAGGATATAAAAGCTAAAAGATATATAAGACTGATTTCCCTTCTGTGTGTGTGTGTGTGTGTGTGTGTGTGTGTGACTGAGTGAGTGTGTGTGTGTATCTATGCCTGTGTCTGTGATGTGATGTGATCAGAGAGCAAACTCAGGACTTTGTACATGCTACCCAAATGCTCTGTTATTGAGCTGCATTCCCAGTACCATGCGGTAACTTTGAAAAGAACTTTAAAACGGTCAGATTCACACATTGTTATTATAGGATGATTTATGCTTATTACACGTGAATGAAAAACAAATGGGGGAAAGGACCTATCTTGATGCCACTGGGTCCCTTTCTTCAAAGGAACAATCTATTTATTAAAAAAGTGAAGTATTTTATATAATTTATATGAGGTGCTTAATCATATGATAATGTCCTTCATTGGATGTGAAAGCATTTGTCTTAGATAACGTCCACTTTATGTCTCTGTATACTTACAAGGCTGCCTGAACGCCCCATGTTTGGAAATCTGGACTCTTTTTATAGCTCATGTTGCTGCATATTAGTATATCCTTATGGCCCTTGAATAATATTCCCATTTAAATGCCTTCAGTCAAATTAAACAAACCAAAGGGAAACAGAGAAGCCCTGTTTCTCCCACTGTGCGTGGGTGCCCTCTGTGCACCCCGTATTCAGTCTGTGAATTCTGGAAAGTGCTTCCAGGAGCCAGGTCTGTTGGGAGAGGGGGGGTTTTGGGAAGAAGGAGGGGAAAGCTTGCATTTGGTTGGTGGTATCATTATCAATTTTGTTCTCCACAGAACAGGCGAATATTATTAGGGTTTTTAAGCTATTAATCCTATAGCCTAGCGCTTCCTTCTCCCTAGGAGATGTTTATTTTCTCCATTCCTGAAGATGGGTGTTTTTAATGTTTAAGCAAATCCCTGCTGTGTCTTTGTCTACATAAGTATAATAGAAGAGCTGTGACTGCAGAGGGCACAGGGCATAATGGCTGCCTCTCAGCTGCTCTGGAGGGTGAAGGACAAAGAAAACCACATGTGGGAGTATTGTCCAGAATTTTTTGTCTAAATGGAGTCCTTTAGCAGGCTGGAGGGAAAGAGGAAGGAGAAAATGGATACCTTGGATCTATGCTCTTCATTTTTCTTAGCTCTGAGTGACCTGTGAAGGATCCCATCATCACCTCATGAAACTGAATTCATCTGTAGAGTCTTCCAGGCTTGCCTCAGACGTTCTTAAAGATCACATAGTTTTACCTATCAGTTTGGGGGTCCCTTTCCTTCCACCTGGAATGATTAGCATTTTTCATAGCGTATCTAGTGGCACACTCCCTCATTTGCATTAAGTACGTTTCTGAGAATTAAGAGAATAAACAAGCTTTCAATGCAAGAACAAAAGCATCCTATAATCTGGGGAATAGGGTGTCTCCATAAGGACATTGGTTCTATGTCTCTCTCTGGTGCTCTCAGTCCTCTTGAATTGCGGTATTTTCCACTTGAGGATCCTAGCAAGGAAAAACACAAGTTCATGATTGAAATGACTAGAAATGCTAAGAGCAGAAATACCAGTCAGAATTCCAAGGATTGTCTTCCATGAGCATGCTCTCATAAAATAATAGATGATGAAATGAGGAATTTCAATGATGCACGGTATGGCATGTTTGCATCCAAGACAAGGTATTACGAGGGAATCTTTGGATGGGTGCATGAAGCAATCAGCCATGTGGTTGCTCCTATGAAATAGGAATTTCACCAGAACCTAACAGCATCTAAGAAACCTCAGAGGCTAAGGTAAAGTTACAGTCCAGGCAACATATGCCCATTGATGCAAAGAGAGGATGTGTGGTGATTTCCCAGGGGCACACGTTACCCTTTTTGGACAAAGGAGTACAGAAATGTTTCCCTGTGACATCAGGAAAACTAAGAAAATATAACATAAATTCAGAATATTTTTAATCTAAGGCATGGAAAGGTTCTATATTTGAAAGGAAAAACACATAGTTATACACAGTCAATCTGATGTTCACTCACAGAGAGAAACCCATTTACCCCATGAATGGAACTTCTATTCCTTTCTAATGAGACAGCATGTATATATTCCAATGGAGGAAAGTGGCCCCTCTGTCAGTTTTCTTTATTGATTTATTTGTGAAAAAAATGCATTTTATAAATGCAGTGGTTATGTTTTTACACACCCCAAATACAAGAATTAATATAGAAACTATCCATGCCAAGTGTGTGGGTTAAGTTGCTGAGGTCCTGGCTGCTGACATGGGCATTGTAATGATCAGGCTGATGATCTACAGAAATCACAGCAAGACTTAGAACTGAGTTGGTAATTGCTTGATTTCATCTGCTGCTGAACTTGATTTCATCTGCAGCTGAAAAATAGACCCTAAAATGTATTGTCTGGACTTCTTTGGTGGCCCTCAAATCTGCACAAAGTGAATAATCTAGGAGAGGAAAATACAGCATGGATGCACTGACTGAACTTACAAAGGCTTAGTGGGGAAGCTTGAATCAGATATTATAAAGGCTGTATAAAAGCTATAGCAAAACAGCCCCAAATATAAGGGTAAAAGACAGATGACTCTGCTGTCTGTCATATTTATAGTACGAATAGACTAAGCCAGGAGATCTTCCACAAAGCCACTAGTGACACACATCACTTCCAACTTGCTACCAAAGTCTTCACAAGGACACTAACCTCATTAGCATTTCCTAAGCCTGGTCATGGCCTCAGCCATATTTCTATAAATGGGGCACAGGAAGCAGTTGAAAACACTTACTTTCGCTGTAGGCAGGTAAAACCGGAGTTGTGCCTTCCATCCTGTAATCATCCATTAGGAAAACACAAGTCGTTTTGCAGCATATAGTTGTGAGGAGGCTGGGACATGGCACCTGTAGCTGGTGGCCACCACATCCCATGAAGGAGTAGAACAAAGAGGAATTGGGGTGTGGATTTGGAAGAGACAGATACTAATTTGCTGTCTGGCTAGCAGTTCTCATTGAGTCTTCTGACATTATTCTCAAATGCCCAAAGCATCAAGCAAGCAAGTTCTGTTTCTGGGGGAAATTGTTAGTGAAGTAAACCGATTACTTGCATTAGGATGGTTTTAGGTTTTAGCTTTTCTCTGATGAGGCTAAAATGCTTTTTCATTTTCATTTCTAAGACTGTCGAACACGGAAAATGGCTGTGAATATGCAGGAGTCAGCTGGGTGTCCACTGAAGTGTACAAAATCTTACCCCATCAGCATATGCTCTTCACGGTCAGGAATTATTTCCTTATGAAACCAGCTCTATCATTGCAAAAATAAAAACAGACTCTGATCATCTGTTAGTCCATTTTTTTAAATGACTGTCCTGCTTCTGTAAATTATATAGGGCTTCATGTCATATCCTCTGCAAAGTCGTAGGTAGAGTGATTTATTGTGAAGGGAATTAGTGATGGGGAAGGTAAGTCTGCCTTAGACAACAGGCTTTGAAAGCATTTAGCCTGTTCTCTGAGGTTTTGAAAAATATGAAATATGAAAAGGCTAATTGGCCTTCTCTCTAAGTCTAATCTAGTTGTATGTCAGAGATTTCTTGAGCAGAAATTATTGGTGACATGTCTAAGACAATCAACTTTTCTCCCTTCATTTCTAGGGTGAGAAAACAAAACATAAAAAACAGTGACCAGTCATTTTTCTTGTCTTTCTGTCTATATCAAGGGTCAGGAACCCTACTCGGGAGAAGCCAGTTTTAGAACCAGGATATTTCGTTTCTTGTGTCTCTAGAATGTTACTGTCTACTGCAGGCCTCTGAGCTGGCAAAGTTCCCAGGACTTCTGTTCTCTTCGGATTCTTTCTCCACAGTCAGGCTTCTAACCATGGCAAGGGCACCAGCAAGCTGCCGAACACGGCACCATAGTTGCTCTTTTTGGCTTTAAAGCAATATTTATACCCAGGCACTCACACTGGCATCCCTTCTTAAGGAAAGTACCAAGAGTATGTATTAGCTATGTTCCAGCTACCAGAAATTATATGGAATATATTTTATTATTGTAGTTGCAATAAATGCCTAAAGATATTATTTTTATTTCTGTTTTCTTTTTCTTTTACATTGCAATATCCACTGACATATATCAAATGTTCTATATTATGTGTATAATAAAAATTATAATAGTAAAAAAGCAAAGTTGAAGAGGAGTAAGAATATTTTGAATTTATCTAGATTTTAATTTACCCAATTGTTTCAGAGCTCAATGATACACTTTTACCAGATTGCATTCACTCAGTCATTTAACAAGCATTTAATTGCAGAGGAACTGAATACTTAGAAAGATACAAAACATCTAAAACACTATCTTAAAAAAAATAATCAGTTCCATCACTCGAAGAACATTTATAGCAATAAAATAATATTGCTATGCTTTCATAGCAATGATATAATATCCTTTAGACTTTAAAGACATTTTGTAACATAATATCATAAAACCTAAGTCTTACCCATACTCTAATCAATGCTAAAATTAAGATGTAACATAGTATAGGATTATTTGGGCATAGGGGAGACAAAGTATGTAAGATTTACAGGAACCCTCCTCTCCTAGTAAGTATTCAATAAATGCTACCTACTAACTTATTCTAGGAAGAAACGACAAGGGGAAAAATCTGTGGCTGAATGTTTGAATACTTAGTACCCAGCTGTCACAGCTTAGAAGGTTGTGGATCCTGTAGCAAGTGCTGTCTTGTTGGAAGAAGTACATGATTGAGAGGAGGCTTTAAGGTTTCATAGCAAGGCCTCACATCCCAATCATTCTCTGTTTCTGGACTGCCAATGAATTCTGCTGGGTCGGCCTCATGCCTTTCATTCACGCCCTCTCTGCTGATGATTGTACCCCACTGGAGCTGTGAGGCAGAAGAAGCCCCTTTCCCTAAAGTTGCCTTTACCATGGTATTTTATCACAATAGCAAAAGGGAACTGAAAAAAAATATTTTGAGTGTGAGTAGGATAGAGAGACTGATAGAAAATCCAATTATCTCAGATACGTTATGTGAGGAAAAAAACAAAACAAAACAAAAACCAAAAACAACACCATAAGCTCCGCAGTATGAGAATTGGGAATTTTAAGCCTGTCTCTCTTAGCTGCAGACCTGAGTGCCTCCACAAACATGGGTGGCCAGCCACCCTGCCATTGTTGCGGTTAGTTGATATGAAAATGTCATTGCCCCCAAATCACCTAACCTGGAAGTTTTATTATCTGTGAAATGTTTAAAGAGTCGCCGTATTTATGTACATAATATATCTCTATGCTGGCACATGCTAAGGGCCAGATGGAGTTTTCAGCAGTTACAAGCTCCCTGATGTGCATGCTGAGAACTGAACCCAGGTCTTTCTGGAAAAGCAACAATCACTCTTAACCTCTGGGCCATCTCACAAGATCTTCTCAATGGCATTTTGAGCATAGGATATTTTCATATGGCCACAAAGCTGTGGTGTAACGCTCAGGCATTGCCTACTGCTCTGTGTACCTTCAGGGAACTGTAAGTAGCTATCTTGATTTCATATGAAGGAATCAAACTCCTCGGCTCCATGTTGTCACACATCCCTCGATACCTGACCACTTAGGAAAAGAAATCCCAGCCAGGCATGTTGGCATGTGTCCATAGTCCCAGCAACTCCAAAGTCACAGGACCACTTGAGCCCAGGAGTTCTCACTATGGGCAACGATGGTAGACTAAGTCTCAATAAAAGTAAAAAGAAGGAAGGGAAGAAGACAAAAATGGAGGGAGAGAGAGAAGGGTGGGAAGGAGGGAGGGAGGGAGGAAGGATGAAAGGGAGTGCGTTCTTGAATCTATTAGAACTGAGTTTCTCAGCTCTGGCACTGCTGACATTCTGGATCAGACAATCCTAGTTGTATTTGTGGCCTGTGTTCAGTGCATACTAGTAACCTTTCATTGCCCTCTGTCATCCACACAGCACCAAATGTTACCTTGATGACAAAAATCACCCTGAGTGAAGAACTACTGTGTTAAGACTGTTAAGTAGAAACAATTGTTTGCTTGTGCTTTTCAAAGAAAAGATGGAGGACACCAGGAGTGACATCCCAATGAACTCACAGATCAGAGCCCAACCACTTCATGTGCCAGTGATAATGACGGGCATGGAAGACATAAACAGAAAGTGCTAAAATAAAACTCTGTGACTTAGAAAAACATGAGCTGTGGTGTTTACTCACCAACAAGACTGGTCTGGGACTAGCGCCACCATTTCATTTCACTGAGGAAATGAAAGCAATGAATGTTTGCCTGTTAGCATAGCCACTTATTCTTTTAGGAATGATTGCTTTGACTTATACCCAAAATTATCAGGTATAACACGCGGATCTGGTAGGCACCTGCTGCTCTGCGGCTTTGTTTTTCCTGTCACGCTTTTGCGTTCCTCTACCTGCCTGTGAGTTTTTGTTCCATCACCTTTATCACAGCTCTGTAGTGACTTGAAATCAGGTGTAGTGATACCCAGGGGCTCTGTTAATAATCACTTACACACCTTGTTGTTGAAATGTTGGCTACCAAAAGATGGTGGATGAGGGCAAGTCATTGTCCTCAATTTTGTGAGCTCACGAAGGTCCAGTGAGTAAATCCAAACCCATGGTCACACAGATAACCTTATTCAAGCTTGTATCTCTCCCTCTTCCTCTCAAGTGTATGGATTTTTACTCTTCAATTATAATTGTTGTGTGTGTGTGTGTGTGTGTGTGTACATACAACCTGCTTAGATCATTTAGTGTTGTTTATATGTATTTAGGCCTGACCTTTTCTGGAATAGTTAATGTATCAAAGTAATTGTTCTTGACGAAGGTTGCTTCCCCATCTCTTAGCAATTGCATTAATTGCCTCCTAGGAGCAAGGCCTTATGAGAATCTCTTTGACCACATTGGTGTCAATTGTTTTCTTAGGTCTTATTTATGCAACCATATTCTTGAAATTTCCTGGGTAAAATTTTCTTGTCATATATGGAAGACACTATTCGGACACAGATGTTCCTTCCTGGTTTTCTGGCTCTTACCATCTTTCTACCCCTCATCTTTATGATATTCTATGAGCACCCTACATTCAGTTCTCTGTATTTTGACCAGTTATAACATTCTGTAATGGTCTCCATTTATTGGAGAGAAGAGAGAGAGAGGGAAAGCACCTCTTTGGTGAGCAGTAAGCTCTACTGTCTGTGGGTGCAGAGATAAGTATTTTAAATTAAGTTAGAAATTATACTGGTTTATTGAAGTGGCAGTAGTAGATACTCTCCTTGGGTCTATGACCTCACCAGCCCTGGGGAGTGGGGTAGGTATACTGCACCATGTAACAAGCATGAATTGCCCACATTGAGTGAACCTCAAGTTTATTTAGACAGCTCTTCATTACCCCTGGATATAAGTGTCGCTAGCGCACATTTCAGGATATCTTGCTGCACTGGTCATTGTTGTGGTTCATAAGCATCACAGCTGGGTAGGACTAGTGCTTGCTTTTCTCCCTCAGCGGTTGTTCTCCCCCTTCCCCCCAGTACTGGAGGTTTCATAGCTCCCCCACCCCCAAAAGCACCACCAGCTGGGGAATAAGGATTCAAATCACAAACCTGGGCAGCACATTTCACATTCAAACCATAGCAGACACCAGCTCTGCAATGGTGATAATCACAACATTAGATTTGCCTGAGCCTAATTCCCTCTTAAGGGCCCCACCTTCACACAGAATCGCATTGAGAATTACAGATTCAGCATCTGACTGCGAAAGGACAGAAGATTCAATCCACAGCATGGTGGGTGCTTGTCAGTGAGAGCAAAGGGGAAAAAGAAAACCGGGACAGAAAAATTAATAATAATAATTCCACCTACACGAAGAAATAGAAAGTAGTGAATGTAGAAAAACAGACTCTTTTAATTTATTTATTCAAAACTCTAAAATGCTAGCATTCACCAAGATAATTGAAATTGTCTTAGCTGGCTTTGGGCAAAATAATTAAATTGGGAAATAGCAAACGATGATACAGAGTTTCTTAAGCACTTGACACAATTCACAGAAGACAGCTGCAAAATGAATAAATGTTCCTCTCTAACTCCCCGGGAGAAAGCCGAGTGCTCAGAGGTGAAATTAAAGATGAGAAAATCAGATATTTGTCTCAGGAAATAAAACTAACAATTTTCAATAAAATCATTGAAGTATCTCTCCTCCTTATTCTTTCAGGTTGTTTAGTAAGTAGGCCCATAGGCCATATCTTAAGCTGACAGGCAGCTAGATTAAGAGTCCTAAGACGCCTTTGAAATTTCCAATTTCTTGGACTTGTAACATGATTAAGTAATGGACAATGTGATAAATAATATAATTACCTTTTTTTTGAGGCATGGTCTCACGTAGCCCACACTGGTCTTGATCCTTCTTCTTCCGGGTCTAAAGTGCTGGGATTACAAGCATACCCCACCACATCTCATGAATTATAGAATTGCTCTGGAGGAATGCTACTCGTGTTTGCATTTGATTCACACTTAACCTATCCATTCTGAAAGTTTTATGTTCATTGGAAAAGTTTCTGCTCTGTGGTAGTTGCTCATTCTTATCTGTTCAGTCTGCTGTGGACTATTTGGACTATTATTGTATTTAAACACACTTAGCCATCTTAGCAACGTCTGTAGCTTCCTGATGTCTACAACCTCCCTTACTCTCAATGCTGAGACTCAGAAGAATTCCTATTTCGAGTAAACATGTGACTAAATGTAATTCCATGTACCAATTAGATGGTCATGTCTTTCTTCCCTTCTCTCTATACTGGCTGTAATAGGAAAAGATAAGTTAATAGCACTCTGGCTGAAGAATAATCTAGTATGCGGAATGGTACAGCCAAAACCAAGCAATATCCAAGCATGAGACATACCCAGGGAATACCAGTGTCCAGGGGAGCTGGGACACTGGGCATGAACATGAACAGAAGGGAGTATTAAATATTAGGAGGCAAAGCCTTAGTTTGAGTTGAAATATCTACTCCTGAACAAAAGAAAATTGTTTCAACTCATATATCAATAAAAGTCCCCTGCAGGAGAACTGTGGCTTTTCCTTTAAAGGCCCTTTTCCCTTCAAGCCATCGCTGAAGAATTTGCTTCTGAAGCCTTCTCAGAGGCCAACCTCTGAGTTCTAGTTTTGAAGCAGAATGAGGTGGAAATGACCGATTATTAGATACTTATTTGTTGATTTATTTGGTGATAGACTTCAGTGCCTGGGCTGGCTATTGCCAAGCATGGCTTCATGGCTGCCTGGGCCACAATGATCTGGATAAAGAGCTGAAAAGAACAGGTTATTACACTTAAGGGCCTGACCAAGCTCGCTTGCTTGCTCCACCTTGTGGCCTTAGAGTATAAAGTGAGACTTCAAATGGGACATGATACAGAAGCCTTTTGGGAGCTGTCCTGGCTTCCACCCACCTGTGGTGTCCCCCCTCTGCTCTCACTGGTGTCAGGCTGCTTACTCTAGGAAGCTTGTTGCAGCATTTCTGAAAGCCTTTTTTTTTACAGGAAAAATAAATAAGTAAACAAATAGCATCCAAACGCATCTAGTAGAAGCCCAAAATTAAACAAAAAGGAGAAAAATAAATGATGTTGAAATTTTACATATTTTAAAGCTAGTTGTTAGCCAGGAGAAAAACAATGGAGGTGTTCCAGACTCTAAGAACTGCTTTAGTTTGAATACTAATATAGATCTGTGTTAGACCAAATTCTGTATGTTGAGATTCTAATCCTCCTTTCAAAGCGTGAAAGCAGTGCCTCTTGGAGCAGTTTAGGTGTGGGTGAGACCGTGCAGATGGGCCAACGTCACTATTGTGGGGCTGCGTCGGGTGAACAATTTCTCTCCTGCTCTCCCTTTCTGAATCTGCAAGCACACTGGTCTTAGGTGTCTCAGACTCCAAAATGACCCAAAAAAGTTTGTTTGTTTGTTTGTTTGTCAGAGCTAACCTATCTAAGGTATCTTGTTACAACCTGAGCTGCCTAAGACATACTGCATTGTAGCTTCACTACTGTTTAAATGAAGCTGATCTTTCCAGGGTTGATAAGTTTGGCGGGGAGAACTCATTGAATCGTTATTTGGTATTGTTCTTTCATTTCACATTGTTTGTGGTGTATGGAAGTACCACCACCACCTCTGGAGAAATAAAGCAGCCTCGACTTTCATGGTGTCACCGGAGGCCACAGGATAGGGTAGCCAAAAAGCTGGAATGATGGCAACACAGCAGTCTCTTCAAGAGAAGCCACTGGAACTTGGGCAGTGGAGAAAACTCAACCTCTCCTTGCCTTTTCCCCTCCAGCCTCTCCAGGTAAAAACTCGCCAGCAACACATCCTGGGAAATAGGGAATGCAGGACCAGACTATACGATATATGCCTCCCAGGAAGATCCATGCACAGATCCAAGAACAAATATGTAAACTACTGAGGTGTCCATACAACACTGCATAGGAAACCTAAGCACTTCTATGTTGTTATAAACAAAAATGAAAATCCCAACTGTTTTTTTTGTTGTTGTTTTGTTTTGTTTTTTTACCAATAAAGACTCAGGAGCCAGATGCTGGGGTAAAAACCTGCTAGCTCTGGGAGGCAGAGAAAGCACCCAGCTAACCTTCCTTCTCAGATCAGGTTCAGATGGAAAACAAAACAAAACTCAAGAGGCTCACTAGTTCAACTGACAGTCCAGGTCACAAAACCCAAGGCTTGGTAGCTCAAAGCCCCAAAAGGGAGCTGAGAATCTGAAGCCTAAGCTAAAGCCAGGGCTTAAGTTAAAAGCCTTCTCTACATCTCCATTGCTGTCTTAAATACCCCTCAACTCAAAGTCCTCCCCACCCCACTCCCCCCACCCCCACCCCCACCCCCGCGCCCTGCCTGCTTTTTAATTTCTGTCAGCTGGTTCCTCGCTCTGACCTAGGGTTAACTTTACTAAATCAGGTGTAGAGAAAGCTCTTCGATTAAAAGTGTGTGCTAGGGCTGGGGGAACCACACTGTAATCACCTGTTTACAATACACAGAAAGTTCTTGGATTAAAGGTATGTAATAGGGCTCAACCACACCAAACGAAAAACAGGAATTATAGGTCACAGTTTTGGGGTTCACAACGGGATTAAATATCCTGCAACATGGATATCAAAGCAGATGCTGAGACTCTTAATCAAACTTTGGGCAGAGTGCAGGGAGTCTTATGAAAGAAGGGGAAAATAGTGGGACCTGGAGAGGACAGGAGCTCCACAAGGAGAGCAACAGAACTAAAATATCTGGGCCCAGGTGTCTTTTCTGAGACTGATACTCCAAGGACCATTCATAGAGATAACCTAGAAACCCTGCACAGATGTAGCCCATGGCAGCTCAGTGGGTGTAAGAGGAACAGGGACTGTCTCTGACATGCACTCAGTGGCTGGCTCTTCGAACCCCGTCCCCTGAGTGGGTATCAGCCTTGCCAGGCCACATAGAAGAACATTGCAGCCAGTTCTGAAGAGACCTGATAAACTAAGGTCATATGGAAGGGGAAGAGGACCTCCCCTATCAGTGGACTTAGAGAGGGGTAGGGAGGCTATGAGGGAGGGGGTTACAGCTGGGATGCAAAGCAAATAAATTGTATTTAATATAAAAAATAAAAAATTAATAAAAAATATCCTGCAACACTTGTATTGATGGAGAAGTCTTCATACAATCTCCACATGTGTTTTTTAACCCCATAGAGATGACTTTATTTTTGCTTTGTATGCTTTGTTTTGATGTGAGAGATAATGGTTACCAATTACCACAATCCACTCAGAAAGCATGCAAATGTTGGACAACTTCTGAAGCAATGAGAGAAGGCCATACACATGCATCAAAATGGATGTTAATTAGGGCAGTGAAGATGGCTCACGGGTGAAGGCTCCTGCCTCCAATGCTAACTGCACAGTTCAATTCCTAGGACCCATATGGTAGGAGAAAACTAACTTCACAAGTGATTCTCTGACCTCCACATGTACATCATGGCAAATGTGCCTGCACACATACACACACATGCACATCCAATAAATAAAAAATATAATGGAAACTTAAAAATATGAATGCTAGTAAGTATACAAAGTACATCTTTTCTTCGTGGATTGCTTTCACACATTATTTGTAGCTTGCGTCGTTACTTATTTTAATGATGAACTTCTGGGACTTTTTTTTTTAACGAAATGGTCTGATCCTGAACTTGTTTGCCTCTAAAGAACAGAGGATGAACATGGGCACTGTTCTGATCACAGGATACAGTAAGGTGAAGATGTGGGCTGATGCTCAGAGAAATACTTCTCCAGTGTGCAATAGCGGGTGTGAGCCAAAGTGCTGCTTTGGGTATGCAGGGCCTGATGATGGGCCGTTACAGGTTGCATCATTTGATGGAAAATGTGAACGTCTGAACAGCAATTACTCTCTACAGCAAAGGGCAAATGGCATCTGTTGGCCTTGGCCTTTTCACATTTTTCTTCTTTCTTGGGGCCAGAGTTCTCTAGAATGACAAAAACTCTTTGCTCTAGTTCCTTTGAAAACCACTGTCATTTTAAAGGTTACTGGGGGGGTGGGGTGGGGAGAAGTGGATAGCAATCAGTAGGACTAGAATTCAGAAACATTTAATAAGAGGATTTCCAAAGGCAAGCATCTTACTGAATTAAGAAAGATGTTTCTGGCTCCTCTGGTCTCTTTTGACAAAATCCAAGAGAAGAGACAACAGCCCCTAGTTAATTCCATTGATTGTCCCTGAGTTCATCTTTCCTCGCTTCCCTGAATATTTAAATGTCTTTATCTCTCTTCCTCCCTTTCTTGGCACTCCAGGCTGGTGGATAGCCTGGCACCTACACACCCTTTTTCTCACCTATCCCTAGATAGTTTGGGCTAGATTCATGAAATTTATGGTGGTGTCAAGAGCAAAGCTCCAGACCCACCATACTTCTTTCATCACTTCCTGCTGTCACTACCTGGCACAGTGGCCCCTAGTCAATTTCAGCCTAATTTTGCCCTTCGTCACTTCACTGCAGAGACCTCCACTCCACTTGACCACCCGTTATCTTCCAGATCCAGGAAAGAAGACCAACTCAGGCTTCAGGTTGAAAGGATGCCCTATTCATCTGTAACACTCCACCAACTTCCCAAGCCAGATGTTATCGCTGTAGGGAATATAACAGAGTCACTTACAAGGCCAGATACTGCTTAGACCCCTGCTCTATGACAGCACCTATCAAAATGTGACCTGATAGTCAACATCATTAGCCAACACTCTGGCTTCATCCCAGGCCTCTAAGTCCAAGTAGCCAGGTGATTCTAATGCTTACTAAATTCTGAGAAGCGCCACTGTGTCCTGTAGACAGTCAGGGCTTATGAAAAGTGGTTCCTTCTTAAGTACTTGCTGGTTTTAGGATATTTGAGAAACCTAAGTAAGGAAACAGAGCACGCTCTCTGAGAATAGCTGTGAAGGTCACTACACAGCTGTGTTCCTAGCTTCTTGCCCAATGCCTGGCAACATATTTTTAAGTTAAGATAGAGTCAGAGAATGTTTTTGTTTTTTGCTTTATTTTTTCTCCCTCTCTCCTGCTGTAACCTCTATGGTGAGAGATCACAAAATACCAAGGCAAGCAGCAATGAAAATTGCCTAGAGAAGGAGTTTGCAATATTACGCCAACGCCATGTGGGCAATTGCTGATATCTATTTACTAGTTTCTCCCATTTATATAAATCGCTGTGGTTCAAAGCCTTTGGAAATCTTGTAGAAAAGTGGACTCTCCTTTTCCAGAGAAGAAAGCAGAAAGTCTGAGAAAATTGTTCTGGTTCTCCTAATCATGTACAAAACACTAGAATCCAGGAAGAAAAATAAGTTTCTGGGAGCATGACACTGAAGATCTTTGGGTCTTTTCTTTCTTTCTTTCTTTCTTTCTTTCTTTCTTTCTTTCTTTCTTTCCTTCTTTCTTTCTTTCTTTCTTTTAAGTTATCTTTTCCACTTTCCCTTTGCTTCCTGGACTCTGTATGGTGGGCAGTTTCCCTTCACTATGTGATCCTGCCCAGTCCCAAAAGCTACAGGGCCAAGGGATGATGCACCGAACCCTCTGAAACCATCAACAAAATGAATATTTTCTCCTTTTTTAAAAAAAAATTTATCTCTTACCATTTTTTGTTTTTCCCTGGACTCTCCGTTCAGATCTCAAGTCAATTTTGTAAATAGGCCATTTATTTTTGTTGTTGTTGTTTTGACTTTGTGTCTTCTTTTAGGAGAGGAGGTGGTTGGTTTTTAATTATATTTTTAGTGTTTTTAATTGAAATAGAATTATGTCACTTCCCCCACTCCCTTCCTTCCCCCCCCCCCAGCACCTCCCAATTACCCTACCTAATTCTTCTTTTCTCAGCAATCAATAGTTTACCGTAGTTCTTTGTCCACGAGTGGGACCCTGCAAAATTTTCTGCCTTCTGTGTTAACATGCCCATTGATATTGCCATTGTTCTGATCTCGTTTATACAACCATTCTAAGGGGAGACTGTTCCACAGCAGACTCCCAAACGGTCTGACTCTTGTACTCCCCCCTCTCCCTTTCCATGGCAGATGTGAGAACTGGGGTACAGATGTATCTTTTGGGGATGGGCTCTCCGTGATCCACTGATCTCTGAATTGTGTCCAGATGTGGTTTTCAGTGATGGTCTTCATTTGCTGTAAAGAGAAAATTCTTTGATGAGGGTTGGTAGCTACACTTGTGTGTGGCTGTAAGAATAAGATTTAGAATGTAGTGAGGAATTGTGCTGGTCTAGTAAAGTTGTGGTAGGAAATTCTTTTCTGAAGTCCACAACCTCACTAACCCCACAAAGCTGGTTATCACAATTTCCCTCCTGTTTTGTGGGCCTTCACTCCAATTAGATAGTCAACCTAAATGTCCCTCAACAGATTATTGGATAAGGAAAATGAGATGTATGTATACAACATAATACTATTCAGCTACAAGGAAAGATGAAATCTGTAGGTAAATGGATAGACCTAGAAAAGATTATATTGAGTGAGGTAACTTAGATCCAGAAAGATAAAGTCTGCACGTTTTTTCTCAGCTTTGACTCCTTGCTCCAAATCCTCAGATCTGAGTATACAACAAAGAGTGAACACCAAAACCAGAGGTGGAGGTGACCTTGGGAGGGGGATAGAAGGATGCAGGTGATATGAAATGGAAAATGGACTAACAGGAAGAGGGCTCCAACTGTGGAGGAGAGAGGAAGGTCAATCCTGAAGGAGAAGGAAGGACAAATAATGAGGTTGTTTAATAACACTTAAAGGAGTCATGTCATTTTATATTTACCTAAACTTATAATAACAGGAGTTATAATAAATGAAGTTAAGCCACTTGGGCTGACAGTGTTCCCCAAAAGAACCTGTAGACTAACAAAAACCCCAGTGCCAGGCACAAGAAACCTCCTTTCTAAGGGTTGGTCAGGATGGTCCAAGTGGACACAAAAATGATATTGATTATATATGAAGCTGCCTCTCAGGGTTTGAGGGAGATCCTTTTTGCTGAAGACATCTGTGGACACAGGACTCAGATGATTTGAGATGATGTGACATGAAAAGCCTCTTTCCTTGCAGTCTGGCTTTTGTGGTTCCAGAGAATACTACTCAAGCTGCTAAGAGAAGGAAACGATTACCAATTTTACCCAGCTACAATACCTATGGACCACAACAACCAGTGTGCTACAATACAAAGGTATAATAATTGGAACTCGCATGTCAGTGGCAACTAACAGCTGTCTGATTGGACTCACAGCCTTTTCTCCATTTAAGTTTATTGATTAAGGTATTTTGTCACAGTAGTAGAACACGGTGACTAGCAAATCTCAACACGTTCTTCTTTTCCTGAAGCTCCACAACAAAGCCCTACAAACTAACTGGCACTGCACTCCTCCCCCTTGGAAGACCTTCTTCCCTCATAAAAAGAGGAAGTTCTTTCCTCTTTGGCTTCATCTTAATATCTTACCTGCCTCAGGTTCCAGGCTCGGATATAATGCATATTGAGCATAGCCATAAGCAGAGCAGAAAGTGACAGGAAAGCTCTGCTAGCTGGGTGTGGCCAGAACAGGTTCTAGGTCCTCAGCTCAGATTCCCCTTCAGCAAGCCCTGACCTTTAGCCTGAGATGCAAGCACATCTTACCAAAGACCATTAATTCTTCCAAGGACACCATAATCTTGAAAGTCTGAGAAGTGGATGTTTCTAACATGACTTTGTCCTTGTTCCTTGTGAAAGAACAGCCAGACGTTCTCTAGCTAACAAATATCTTCCTTGGTCTTACTGCCTTAGGACAAGCTTCCATCCCCATCTGTGTTGTGCAGAAAGGCAACCTTTGCTGCACTGATTTAGTTCTATTTCTTTCACAGGAGAGAAATGTTTAATTTTCATACTATACATACACTTTTAAAAATAGAATTTGACATTTTATGAAATCAAAGTGAGGTCAGAGGGCTGGGGTGTAGTTCAGTGGATTGAGGGCTTGCCTCGCATGCAGAAAGCCCTTGGTTTAATTCAGAAAGCCCTTGGTTTGATTCCCAGAACTGAATAAAAACAACAAAGTGGAAGCAGGAGGATCAGAAAGCCAGGGTCGTTCTCTGCTACACAATGAGTTTAAGAGCATCTTGGAGACATGAGACTGCTTCCAAAGGGGAAAAACAAATGCAAAGAAACAAAAAGATAATGAAGCCAAAACTGACAAGGAAGACATGGTTAAAAAGGTAAGAAAGGCATATGAAGAGAGCCAAAGGTTAGATTTAGACTACAGAAGCAGAGTCCAGTATGTTACAAGTTAACCCCAGGACCCCATGGGTTCCACTTGAACACCAGAATCAGCTCTCAGCAGCAGAATTGCTGGAGAGAAAGAAGTCAGGCACAGCCAGTTCTGTGTATTTCTGCACTCAACTTGAAGGGCACTCTCAAATGTTCAGAGACCTAGGGATTTGGGAATTTCACCAGGAAATATTCTGGTTGCTGCCCTGCCGTTATTATGAAAAGATAATCAGATATTTAGCATATGATTTTCTTCCCTCCCTGGAGGAAGCAACCAGCATGTTTCTGAGGACAATTCGTGGGAGACTTGTGTTAGGAACTGCATTAGTCACTGAGCAGATGTGTCATTTTAGTCAACCACCTCCCTTCGGCAGTCTTTGCCTTGTTTTAAACTGAAGGAGATGGACAATGAGTCTGTGGGGTAAAGGTGCTTACTCCTTGAGCTAGCCCTGACTGTTAGTGCTGAGCCCAAAAGGAAATGTTGGCTCTCCCCAGATAAAATGAAAAGAAAGCCTGAAGGTCTGAAAGGTCACACAGGCTGCAGAGAGGCCAGTACTGGCCTTCAGCTACCATGAACCAGGGTTTCATAAACTCTATCCATCCTGCATCCTAAAATGGACGCAGTAGACACCTGTCATAACAGAAGATTCTGAGTCCCTTTCTGTTTCGGCTTGCTTTGTGCTTGTATTTGAAATGCCAGACTTCTTGGGCATTTTTGCTACACCCTGTCGTTTGCTCATCCCTTCCATCACTCATTTAGTGGTACTGTTTGAGGACCTGTCATGTGCTAGAAAGTTGGCTGAACGCAGGGACATAGCAGTGAATAAACAGTTAGAGGTCTTTGGAGTCCCTAACAGTAGCTGTTTGCTATAGTCATGTATACAAGCGACAGTCATGGGGACTGGTACCCAGGGCTTATATGGACCCACATTAGAGGCAACAGATCCTAGAGGTAATGAAACTAGATGCAAGACGGTGAGAAAGCTTGACAGATAAGAAATTCATTTAAGATAGGTGGTGACACACAAGTTGCTTACAAAGCTAATAAAACCTAAATTCAATGGTAATCTTAAACTGGATCCTTGGGAAAGGAAAAGCCCTTAACAGCCATTACTTTGAAGCCTGTAGCATTAGTCAGACCTAAGAAAACAGTTTAAGGGAAGAAGGTTTTATCTCTGCTCACAGTTTCAGTGCAGCATTGCTTCTAGGTCCATGAACACCATGCTGGCAAGCACGTGGAGGAGCACAGTGGTTCACATCATGGTGGATAGGAGACAGACATAGGAACTGAAAAGAGACAGAAAAGGAACAAAGCATATCTGTTGAGGTCACATCTCCAGTGGCACCCCAATGATAAGCTCCTCCTCCTAAGTCTCCACCACCTCCTAATACTGCTGTCAAATTATGAATGAACCTACCATTCGTTAATCATTGCTTTTGTGAGTCTTCTTGATCTGACCATTTCCCAAAAGCCCCCAAGAAGCTGTCTGGGTTACTATTACTAGTTGCTGTGATAAAATGCCAGGACCAAAGCAACTTGTAGAAGGGAGGGTTTATGTGGGGCTTATGCTTTCAGAGAGATAAGAGGCCATCACTATCAAGATAGGGAAGAGTTCAGCAGGCCAGGAATGGTGGAAGGAGCAGCTGAGAGTTCACATCTCAAGCCACAAGCAGAAAGGGTACTACCTAGGTATGACCTGAGGCTTTTAAAAACTCAAAGCCCTCCCCCAGTGACACACTCCCTCTAGGGAAACCATACTTCCTAAGCCTCCCCAAACAGTATAACCAACTGGGGATCAAGTATTCAAATGCTCCACTATGGGGGACATCTTATTCAAACCACCACAACATGCAACCGACCCTTTAACCCTTAAGGGGTCATGGAACACTCATGTCCAAACCCTACTGTCAGCAATGCCAGCTCCAGAGCACTCGGAAACTTCGGGCCTTTTACCAGAAGAAACACTCTTAGCATGTTTTTGTAGGATTTCCCCAGAGTTTGACTCTAAGATAGAAGTTTCCAAATTAGTCTGTTTAGAAAGTCTAATAACCGCCTAAAAGTGTTGGCAAATGACCTGTGAAAGTGATGGGACCAGCAAATGGCATACTTTCAAGCCGGCCACTGTTATGGGTGCCTAGAGCTCTTCCTGTTTACAAATTTTGGGATCAGAATGGGAGCAAGCTGAGGAGGAAGGAAGCTTGGGTATTATACAGCAATTTCTATCAGTCTTTGGCTGAGGTCTGCTCCTAGGTGTGTTATTTCCTTGTTATTTTTGGCCTTCCCTGCTGGGCGAAATGCCCTTATGTTGCTTTATAGAAAGCTGTAAAGCAAAGAGAAGCAAATCCAGGCAGCTGGAAGTCAGCCAGCAAGCGTGGAAGCAATGAGTCCTGGGGGAGAGGACCAGCGTACCAAGAACATCTGCCACAAAACACCCTGTGTCTAATGCTGTGCTTGTAATCCACATTTTGTCTTCAGTGAGCCCTTGGTCTTTCATTAATTTTAAGCATCACAAACCTGAAACTTTCCAGAGTGCTCATAGTCTTTAGCAACTGAAAATGCAGCACATGTGGGAAACTTAAAATATATTCATGTGCTTATACCTGAGTCAGAAAGAAGGGAGATAGCAACAGGTAAAGCTAGGAAGGTACACAAGGTCACAGAAAGGTGTCAAGTGAAACTAGATACACTTAGAATGCTCATTGCCATGACTAAATGCCTGATGCACCTAGCTTAAAGAGAAGATAGATTTATTTTTCCCTCATGGTTTCATGATTCCCCTACTCCATTGCTTTAAGACCTAACACAGCAGGAGCTTAAAGGAGAAAGCCTTTACCTCATCTTGGCCAGGAACTAAAGAGGGTAACTGACAATATGAGGAAAAATTTTGAAACAAATTATAACTTCAAAGGAACACCCATAGTGGCCTACTTCCTTCACTGAAGTCTCCCCTTCTACTTTTCAGCTCTCCCCCAAAATGAAATCACATTATAGATCCTTCAAGGGGTTAATCTACTGATTAAGTCAGAGCTCAAAGGATCCAGCCACTTCCCCAAAGTTCATCAGACAGCAACCAGCACATCACCAAGCACGAGCCTGTGAGAGACATTCATGTTCAAACTGTGACACTGGCCTTTTCTAGGCTGGGTGGAGATTTGTTGTCTGAGCTCCGTGGGCTGCTTGTGTTTCTCATCCTGGAACTGGGTGAGGGAAGGTGGGCTGTCTCCAGGAAGAGCATACTAATGGGGTCTGGAGAGATGGCTCAGCACTTAAGAAAACTGACTGCTCTCAGAGAACCCAGGCTTCATTCCCAGCACCCATATGCTGGCTCATGAGTGTAACTCCAGTTCTGGGAACTCCAGCACCCTCTTCTGGCCTCCATGAGTACCAGGCTTGCACACCAAGCACAGACATGCATGCAGGCAAAACATCCATACACATAAAGTAATAAAATAAGTTTCGAAAGAACACACTGATGGAACCCAACCATGCATGCCTCTTGCTTCTTATCTACAGTGACACGAAAATGGATAAGCACCATTGCCCAAAGGGAATTGCTTCTTCACTTTTGCTGACAAGCAAGAAACAATCTATAGACTAGGGAGGGAGAAATGAGAAGTGTGAACACTATTCCAGCCGTTATTGTGTTATCATAGAAAAGCCAAGAGTAGGGACTATGCTAAGGATGAGGTCTTTAACAATAGCTCCTTCAGCTTTTACCGACTGTTAGATTTTTAGGCTAATGCGCCAATTTTACCATGTAAAGCCATTTCATTAAATAATAGGCGATATCAGTATTAGAGGACAATAATTCAATACTTTAAACTTTCTTTGAAATCTTCCTTTAAAATGTGTTCCTATGCACATAAAAGGCCTAGTTCCCCAATTCCATAAACCATTAATTCTCATTTATCAAACACATCAACAATATTCTATTATGTCCACATTTCTGTCTCCCTACTAAGACTCTCTCAACTGTAAAGTTTATTTACTTTATGCACATCTATGTTGACCACCTGTAAATGCACAGTGGTGTTAATATGAGAAACAGATAAATCAATTATTTACAAACAAACAGGAAAGTTCAGGTAAAGAAAATCATTTCAGAACGTCCTGTTTTCATTGCACAGATCACAGCATCGAAATAGTGATTGTTCTAGTAGTTTAGTGATTGTACTAGTAGTTTCATCTGGTGCTGGCAAAGTCTGAGTTAACTGAACTTAGAAGAGTAACCAGGAGAGATATTTTTTAATATACATGTGGTGAAGTCACTGTAGGTTCTAACATTATGTATTTCTACATTTTTCAAGTGTGTGCATTTGTGTGGCACACTATGACACAAGTGTGGAGGTTGGAGGACAATTTTCAGGACTCAGCCTTCTCCTTTGCACGTTCTCAGATCACCGAGCTTAAACCATCTTGCAAGCCTAAGATTTTGAGTTAGTTTTTCTGAGTTGAATGAAGTTCAAACATTTTCCAAACATAAGAAAAGAAAGAATAAGTTTGTGGTTAAATTGATGAAAAGAAACCATGAATAGTTGTCTTCCCCCTTGTGGTAGGCACTACCAGTAAGAAAGTTTCCTTACAAACTAGGTGTTCAACTGAAGGAGAAAAACCACATGATCATCTCCCTAGATGCCGAAAAAGCATTTGACAAAATCCAACACCCATTCATGGTTAAAGCCTTGGAGAGACTAGGGATACAAGGCACATACCTAAACATAGTAAAGGCAATATACAACAAGCCTATAGCTAACATCAAACTCAATGGAGAGAAACTAAAATCAATCCCACTGAAATCAGGGACTAGGCAAGGCTGCCCATTGTCTCCATATCTCTTCAACATAGTACTTGAAGTCCTAGCTAGAGCAATAAGACAACTAAAGGAGATCAAGGGGAT